>CM031241.1:399544676-400159661 GCA_018340775.1 Taxus wallichiana var. yunnanensis
AGAAATGTTTACAAGACTCAAATATGTTTTTCAAAGATACATCCACTCATTTTCTTTAAGTATTTAGGGTAGAAATGATAATGAAGACAAATCCCGGTTGTGGAGACCAAAAGGTATGATAAAACCTAAGTTTTTTAGAATTTTCCAGAGGAACAAAGAAACAAGGAGAAAACAATGGACCCATAAGTGATATACGACTCAGGAACAAATTGAAAAATGGTAACAAGGATTAACCAGGCACAACACGGGGAAAAGGAAAGTGACAGAGGCCATAAATTAATAGATTTTCAAAGGAAAACTAGGGAGAGAATATTTTGAGCACCAAGAGGTGCCCACCTAAAACCCTCAATAAACATCTCAAAACCCCTACACACTCTTATGCCTCCCTAAAGAACCTCTTATGCCTCTTACATTCTCTTATGCCTCCCTACAATCTCTTTTAGTTCCCTCCAATAAATAGACCAAGTAAGAAATGCAAGTGATTTCTTATCCAAGTTGGGGCACCCAACCCAACTCCTCCAAAACATGAAATGGAATCTTATTCCTCCCACATATAATATCCCTATAGTCTCCTGCTATACCACACTTACACAATCTACCTAAGCACCCAACAAGCATACCAAAACACTAAAAACATGCACATATACACAATATAAAAAAAAATATTTTACAAGAGTGTAGCTCATACCTTTCCATGGTAGAGCTTGATCCAAGAGTCCACACCAAGCTTCTTCAATCCCAAACAATCACCAAGAAGCTCCAAAAATCCACAAGCACTCCAAAATCCTCTAACTCCCAAAAATGCAAGAGCACAAAGAAATGAAGTAACCCCTAAACAAGCAAAAGAACTTGAATAAATAGAAGAGGGAGAGTGGAGAGTGAAGTGTCTCCATATAGGATGCCACATCACTCATCCTAAAATCCACCTAACAAGTCAAACCTCAACCCCAATGCACCATAAATTTGTGGGTGAGAGGAATGACAATTTACTTACACACACAATCCAAGCCCACACCCCTTAAGGACAAAATTTAATTACATGAAAGAAAGTGCAATAATATTTTACCTTTTTGTCTTCCCAAAACACATAATGGGGTCTATTTTTGACCCCCAATCCATAGGTAGGGTTGGTATAGCAATTTAAGAGGTGTGGGACAAGTTTGACTTGTCCCACAAGCCTCCAAAATTGTCCCTTAAGGCCAAATTCGAATTTCCATGAAGGGGTAGAGTGTACAACACTCAAGATCACAAGCACTCAACTTAAAACACATAACCCAAGAGCCATCTAATCTAATAAATGAAATACTTTTGACCCATCCACAATTAATTTAGTAAAAAGATTAATTTACTAATCTAGACACAAATCAAGTAATTAATAAAAGGAGAATACATCACTATAAAATCACATACTAAAATCAAATAAAGGAAACTAATAAAAGAGATAACACACAACCCCTTGGTCACAATTGGAGGTGATACCCCCCATGGGGACCCCCTAGCAACAATAAAAACACACACAAACAAAATACATGTTGTCATGGTGACCCTTGTTGAATTCATTTAGCATTCCAATGTGGTTGGTCTCTAATCCCCCCATTATTTTTTGTGACATGTTTACCTGTAAAACACATAACACCTCCTTTGGCCTCATGGCCACATCAAAACATCCAAAATAAAATATACAATATAAATCCACAATCATCTATATATGAATCAAAACATCATCTAGGCAAGTAACGATATCATTTACAATTTCTAACAACATCTTGATTCTACATTTCATCAATATCCATATGATCACAAGATTAGTTCAATTGTTAAGGTCTACTCAAAATGATGAAAGTATCACGAGTCAGAAATATATATAACCATGTCAACAACATATCATCATCAATATAATTTGTCTCTAATAATCCACATACATCATACTAAGAATTGAAATCAACAACAATCCAGTATCTCTAACATCTAACATCATGCTAAGTCAAAATCTACAATAATATCCATAAGTATAGTCAAAGTATTAGAAATCAATAATAAAAAGTGTCAAAGGGAAGTGGGCACTACATATATCAAGCACAAACCTAAATGTGGCAAATAAACAAGTGTAATTATTTGTCTTATTACACTCGATAATGCATTAAAATTGTTAAAATATGACCCATACTTCATAAGTAGGTTTGGTACAAGATTTTAAGATGTGAGGGACAAGGTTAACTTATCCCTCAAGTCTCTAAAAGTGGCCAATAATATCAAATTAGAATTTGGGAAGTATGGTGAAGTACACACCACATAAATGAATTTACTTCAATTTACATCATGCACCAAAACAAGGACTATATCATGAATTTATTTCCCACATTTTATTTATTCCCTTTTAGTTTAAATGTAAGCTAAATTAGTTAATTAAGATACATTAGAAAGTGTTAATAAAATAATAATATTTCCCTATAATTTAACACATGCAAAAAAAATTAAAACAAAAAAAATTAAAATAAAGGAATCACATTACACCCATGGCCACATAAATGAGGTTACCCCCACCTTTGAGAACCTCCTAACAAAGCATGTAGAAACACATATAACATTATAAACAAGTTGTAAATTTTCTTTGTGTTTCACAACACCGACATCCTTTCGTGATTGGTCCCTTATCCCTCGGTGTTTAATGTTTTAATTTTTTTCCTACAACCACAAGAATAATACCTTTCCGAACTTAAGGTTGTTTCAATATGTCATGCAAATCAATTCATATAAAACATCCATCATAAAATACTTAGCATACATAAATATATAGAAAACACACACATATGTTTATCAATTAAAATCATCGTATAACGTAGCTAAATCATTACCATTGAAATTTATGAATTTCTATCAATTATTGTAAATCACTTAACATTTTAATTATACTCTAGTAAATAACTTAAAATCATCAATAATCAAATTCACACTCTATAATAATCATGAAATTTTCTATATCTAGTGTAACTCCCAAGTACTGGATACACTCAAGAACATCTAAAAACATTAAAGAATGACACGTGAAACTTTGAAGTTGTAAATCATTTAGAATGTATTCTTAGTAAATCTTAAAATGTAGTATAGTTTCTTATGTTTTCTTGAATGAATAGTTGGAGTTGTAATGGAAGAACGTGTTAATTTATAGTGAATTACCTTGTTGAAAGATTACATTCTTGTTGAGGAAAAGAAAGCAAAGATACCTAGGAATAGATTGAATTTCATTCTTCATTTGAACTTTAAAAAAATCTTCTTGGAAAATTATTCCTGTAGTTTCTTTATATCATATTGAAATATAAAATCTTTGAATTTAGTTATTTAACGCATGGAATGAATAAATGGTTTAACTTTCAAACTAAAGACTCAATGGTAACTAGACAATATTTATATTAGAGAATAAATTTATTTGTGCTTAATTTAATGGGAGGGTAAGTGTAGACTTAGCCCTAGAGTATTAAATAAATCTTTCAATAAGGATATTTTAGGTTATGGCTTGTAAGGGTTAATTAACGATTTCTAAGGGGAAGCCTCTGGAAGGGATTTGAGCTGAAATGTTGGATTTAAAATAATAATAATTAATTTTTAATTAAAATGAAGCAATTATTAAACGTAAATTATTTAAATGTAGTTGAAGGTTATCCGTCGTAACCCATTTAAATAAAAAAATTATTTCGTAATTTTTTTCTAACTAATCTTTGGGTTTGTCTTGGGATTTGTGCAAGAAAATTGTGGGTGTTACACCATATTCATTTCTTTTTTTTTATATATATATATATATATATATATATATAAATTAATTTAAAATATATTAAAATTTATTATATACTATATATTATAATTCAATTAATATAATAGTTTATTTAATATTATAATATTTTCCTAAAAACAAATAATTAGAATCCTTATAAATTTTTGTATATATATATATATATTGTATAAATGTATTCATTTATATATGTAACCATTTTCTTTTTTTGGGTGTTTTGTTTACAAAATAGAGTTTAGAAGATTTATTTGTTTGATCAATATGAAGAAAATAAATAACCATGTATATAATCTCTTTTAAATCAACTACATTTATATATAACATAGTTGGACCAATATCATTTGCAACAAATGTAAAAATTTGATTATAAGATTAACTCAAACCATTTTTTTATTATTTTAAAATTTAAGTTGCCAACAATACAAAAAGAATCAACATTCACTAATTCACACATGAACACTATTATTTTGAATCGAACACATAATACAAATTTGAATAAAATCAGATTTTTTGAGGGTTTCCTTTCCAACAAAAGAAACTTGAAAGTATCTCCTTTCAACTATAACATTACAAATTTAATAAATGGGATTTACAAAACATTTTTTTAAAATACACAAATTACAAGCTTTCCAATTTAAGTGGAAACAACATGTCTAAATTCATGAAATAACATCTTCATTATCTCGATATAAAATTGTCATCTCAATACATCCTCTAATTTCATAGATTTCACTTTCATTATTCCATCTTCTTGAATTTTAATCATAATACAATGAAAGAGTGTAGGCGATGCTCTCCACCCAACCTATAATGCAATAAGAGGATAAGTCATCCTCTTTATTGGTCCTCGAGCCCCAACAAAAGAATATTTTGGTGTGTAATGCAACTTGACAACTTTCACAAAATGGCTTCCAAAAATGCATTGCACAAAATAACACATTCAAGCAATTACATTTAAATAATATACTTAAATAATATATTCAAACAATATTACAAATTTCCCAACAAGCATAAAGGATTGATACACAAGTAAAAAATGATAAATGGAATAAGAGAACCACATCCTTTTGTCTCCCAAGTGATGTAGGAAATCCACCCAAAGAAACCATGTGCACAACTCAAAACATAATCAAATCCTTATTTCTACACTTGCAAGTATGTAAAATATATCCATGTTATCATTTTCACTCCCCATAAATGGAGCTCAAACTCATACTCCCAACAAATGCATGCCTCACATCTCCCTTTTCCCTAATGGTCCATTAATCCATATCCCATACCCAACTTAAGGCAATCTACCCAACCACAATCAAACATATCCACAACACTCATATAAAAATGCCAATAAGAGGAGAGTCTACCTCCCCATTAATCTTCCAATTTATTTACTCTAAAAATTTAAATCCTTCACACCAAGCTCAATCCAAAATTCAACTAAAAAAGGACTCCAAGTATAAAAACCAAGACCAATTTTCAAAAATGCAAGTAAGCAAATAATTCAAGTAACCCAAAATTCATCAAATTCTTCCAATAAATACAAAAGGGATGTGAAGATGATGAGGTGACTCCTTGTAGGATGCCATTTCATCATCCGTCCATTCCAAAACATAAGTCTAACACTAAACCCAAAGCGATTAAAAGTACATGTATATACGGGTAAATATGAGAATATGGAGATCAAGGCACAAAGTGTCGAAATGCAAACACTGGCGCATGTTTATCGCACTGACAAAGTGTCGACTTAAAATGTGAGGTTAAGTAACACAAGTGTCGAAATTAGGCGCGAGAGTTATTCTCTTACACTAAATAACACATTAAAATTTCAAATATGCCCCAGTTAGGGCTTCATACAAAGTAGGACATGATAAAGATTTTTGAGATGTTGAGGGACAAAGTGTCGACTTGTAAAAATTTGCAAGTGCTTAAAGCGGCAAACAAGTTTCCCAAATTTGAAGTTTGGGAAGGATCGACAAGTACACACCACCTAACTATAGTTTAAACCAATTTACATCATGACACACTTAAGATTATGTTGACAAAAATGGACTATCTGGAGGCCGAATTTATTTACCACATTTTATATCTTCCTGAGGATTTAGTTTAAATTGGAATTTTAAAATCTTAAGGTCCTCTATCTAACTACTATTTGGATATCTTTAATTGGTAGATAAGTTATAAAAATTTAAAATACATATTTTGCTATAAATTAACACATAAAACATAATGAGATAAACAAACTGGAAAATTAAAATAAAGGAATTCCTCTCATTCCCTCCCATTACACATAAATTGTAAGGAGGGGTTTTCTAAAGGTTAGAATTCTTGTTTTGCCCTCCTTCTTCTCTGTGGTAGTTGAATTTGTGGAGCAACCTCACAACATAACATTAACTTTGCCAAGTTGTGGAATTTTTGCCATGTATACATCAACATTTAGACAAATAATCATTCGTGGATGGTCTGTGTTCATTTACATCCTCCTCCTCATCTTTCGCAAATTTGGTTATCTGTGAATAATGTATTTAATGGTTTGTTCCTACAACCATAAAAGTAATAACTTCATTCCTCAAGGCATCACCTTTGTTAGTTTAGGTTTATATTTTATGCATCTTCACCCTGTCTCCTTGGCAAATTAATTCATAGTAAAACATCCATCATACAATCCTTGCATCACACATCAAGGAATAGAACACACATCAGGAGAGATTATATTTAGGTCAATTAACATCATCGTATAACATAAGGCTAAATCATTATCATAAATTTTGCCACCAACAAGTACATTTACTATGACATTTGTTCCCCAAATCACTTACACATGTTTTCAAGGATAATTAAACTGGTAAGTAAAAATGCAATTATTTATTCAATCATAAATAACGCATTAAAATTCAAAAATTAGACATAATAATCATGAAATTTTATCTATATAACTTGTATAAAGTCTCTAAACTGCAAACAAGCCCAAATTTGAATTTGGGAAGGATCTCAAAACATATATTTAAAATTTATCATGCACCAAAACAATGACTATCTAGTGAATTTAAGCACATTTTATACTTGGAAGTTTAAATGATTGAGAATGTAATTATTTAACATAAATTAAAAGTTGTAATAAAATTGCAATATTTTGTTATAAATTAACACATGAATAGTTGGAATTAAAACGGAAGAAAATTAAAATAAAGGAATTATAGCGAATTACCATGGACACATAAAGATTACTTTCTTTTGTGAACCCCCTAGCAAAGTATGGAGCAAAGCATAACATTATAGGAAAGTTGTAAATTTTTCATTCTTCATCCTTTTTGGAACTTTAAATCTTTCTTATTGTTGAAAATTATTCTCAAGTTGTAACAAAAATAATCATCAAGGCCGAAATATGTCAAATTAATTCAATGACTCCAATACAATAAGCATACATGGAATGAATAAATATTTTAAATTTCCAACGTATAACATAGCTAACTCATTATCATAAATTTATATTCAATTATTTAAATCACTTAACATTTTAATTATATTAGTAAATAATTTAGGATTATCCAATTCAAATTAGATAGTATTAAATAAATATTTCCCAATAAGTGATATCTTTACATATAAAAATATTAAAGAATGGGGAAATTAATGTAAGTTTGAGAATGGGTAAATCTGAAAATGGGGAGTTTTGTGTTTTCTTGAAAATGTTGACTTTAAAAAACGTACTAATATAGTGAATTAATTGTTGGAAGAACTTTCTTGTTTAAAATGAAGAAATTATTAAACGTAAATTATTTAAATCTACTTGAAAGTTATCCTTATTGGAAAATAACCCATTTAAATCATATTGAAATAAAAATATTTGAATAACTTTTTCTAATGCATAATGAATAAATGGTTTTTTTCCAACTAGACAATATTTATATTGTTAAAATTTTAATTTATTGGGAGGGTAGGTTTAGGTTTATCACCTAGAGTATTAAATAAATATATATATATATATATATATATATTAATTCATTTAAACTAAATTACGAAATGTTGATTTTATATATATATATTAATTAAAATGAAATATATATAATAATTTAAATTGAAGGTTATATAATAGTTTATTTTAATATTAAATATATTTCATAAAACAAATAATTAATCTTATTTTTCTTGAGATTTGTGTATACATACATACATACATATTCATAAATAATACATGTATGTATATATATATATATATATTCATTTAAACTACATTACATAATATATATATATTAATTCAATTAATATATACATAATAATTAATATAATATATTTACATATTATAATATATTTCATACAAACATATAATTAGAATATATAAATATATATATATATATATATATATATATATAAATATACATTTATATATGTAACCATTTTGTTTTTTTGTGTGTGTTTTGTTTACAAAATAGAGTTTAGTAGATTTATTTGTTTGATCAATATGAAGAAAATAAATAACCATGTATACAACATCTTTTAAAATCAAATACATTTATACATAAGATGATTGGACCATTATCATTTGCAACAAATGTAAAAAAATCATTATAAGATTAAATCAAACCATTTTTTTTGTAATCTTAAAATTAAAGTTGCCAACAAATACAAAAAGAATCAACATTCACTAATTCATACAAGAACACCATTATTTTGAATTGAACACATAATACAACTTTGAGTAAAATTCAGATTTTTGAGGGTTTCCTTTCAAACATAAGAAAATTGAAAGTCTCTCCTTTCAACTATAATATTACAAATTAAATAAATGGGATTTACAAATTTTTTTAAAATACACAAATTACAATCTTTCTAATTTAGTGGAAACAACATGGCTAAATTCATGAAATTGTATCTTCCATAGGCTCAATACAAAATCTTCATCTCAACGCCATCCTCTAATTTCATATCTTTCACTTGCATTTTCCATCTTCTTTAATTTGAATCATAATAAAATGAAAGGGGGTAGGAGATGCTCTCCACCCTACTTATAGTCCAATAAGAGGATAAGTAATCATCCTTATTGGCTCCTCAACCCCAACCAAAGAACAACTAGTTGTGTAATGCAACTTGAAAACTTTCACAAAATGGCTTCCACAAAATTCATTCCACAAAATAACAAATTCAAATAATATAATTAAAAATATATTAAGACAATATTACAACTTTCCCAACAAGCACAAAGGCTCGACACACAAGTAAAAAATGAAAATGGAATATGGTCACCACCTCCTTTGTCTCCTAAGTGATTTAAGATTTCCACCCAAAGCATCCATGTGCACAACTCAAAACATAATCAACCCTTTATTTCTACACTTGTGAGTATGTAAAATATATCTATGTTATCATTTTCACTCCCCATAAGTGGAAGTCAAACTCACACTCCTTCCACAATACATGCCTCACATCTCCCTTTTCCCTCCCTAATGATGCCATTTATCCATCTCCGATACCCAAATTAAGGCAACCTACTCAACCACAATCAAACATATCCACAACACTAATACAAAAATGACAATAAGAGGAGATTCTACCTCCCATTAACCTTCAAATTTATTTACTCTACAAGATTTAAATCCCTTCATGGCTTTACTCCTTGCTTTCATGGCATCCACCCCTTAAAACTACAAATCAAAGAAAAGAAAAGAGACCAAATGAGGATAGATTTGAACTTAAAATGGGCTTGGAAATAATTTATTTTTCCATTTCTGATAGAGATTGTGCATTTTTAAAACATTCGCCCTGCCCTTCCACTTTAATTTGTGCCCCACACATGTCTTTATCTTGTGCCAGAGAATAGTGGCTTGCTTTTATAAATTTTCAAAATAAATATTAAGGTTTCAAAGTCAAAAAGAACTATGGCGACCCACCTTTAACTTTTGATGGTGTGGGCGGAGTCGTGGGTGACTTTATCACTTTTCTCCTTTTGAAAAAGGGCTCAAATTTTCAAATTGTCCAGGTGATCCGCTTTTAACTTTTGACTTAATCACATTTTTCTTTTGACTTGATCTGGGTGATAGCAGAGCCGCAGATCACTTTAAAACTTTATTCCTTTTTCAAGAAGCTTCAAATTCTCAGATTGACCCGATGATCCGCTTTTGACTTAATTCAATATGATTGACTTTTGATGCTTCAAAGAGTCGCGGGTAACTTTTAAACTTTACTCCCTTTTTCAAAAAGCTTAAAAGTTTCAAAGGAAAAAAACATTCCAATTTTCCGCGTCTCCACCTCTATAATAAAAATAGGCCACTTGTCCTCTTTGGGCCTGCAGGTTACTTCACAACTTTTATGCCCTTCACCATAATGTTTTAAAATGCAAAAAGTGTGCCCCCCACATCGGGCCACTGGACCAATTTGAATATTTTGCGAAATAAGGGAAAAGTGCCAAGTTTTGTAAAATGGACCCACCTGTATGCCACATCCAATTAGATTGCATTAGGTAACCGAATCAATCTAACACTTTTACAAAATAATGAAAAGGTGTTAAGTTTTCTAAAAATACCGTTGTTTTCATGTGTCTAGTGAGGTTTGCATTGATTTTGGTGATCAATTCGAGCATTGATATTTGTAATTTTGGTTCATGGCTATTGATCTCCAACTCACCCAATGAGTTAAATTATTTAGTTTAGTTTGATGAATAAAACACTCAAAACCCTAAGTATTTCATATTTTCATTCTCGAGCTCTATCTGAGCTAAAGGAACTCTGCAAAAAAATTCCCTGAGACGGCGGCCATTGGAGATGATCTTTCGAGCTTGGTTTATCTACATCTATAGTTTTATTCTGTCGAGCTCAGCTTTGGAACTCTCTGTTATTTAATGGCCACCATTTTGATCATTTCAAGTTCTAGGTTGGCTTATACTGCAAGATTTGGTCGATTTGACTAGTTGTGTTGCTTTGAGTTTAGATTTTATTCAAAAGATTTGTGTCCTATGAAGCTCTGCAAAGATTCTATGGCCACCATTGTTGAGGTTTGTGAGCTTAGTCCTTCTGTGAAAATGACCATCTGTTACTTTCTGGCATTTGTATCATCATTATTTTAAACAAGATGGTCATGGCTTCATGTTTTTTTTGTAATCTCCTGACTGTATATTGCTCATTTTGAATTAGTATTGATATAGCCCTTTTAATTTGTCCCGATATTTCATCTTTGAAACATTAATACTCATTTTTCCTTTGCATTTTTAATGTGATTTCTGGAACAACATTGATCTCTGAGTTGAAACTCATTTTGGGTTCTCCTTTTGGCTCTAAATTCGATGAGATTTTGATATGCTTAAATTTTAGCTAGCTAGTGAGTTATTGATCCTTACTTTAATTCCTCAATACCCATTATGGTTTTCTCACTCAAAGCAAGGATCTAAATTTTCTTCCTTAGATCTGCAACTTTATTCATTTCTTTGAGTTGTATTGCAACAAATATGTATCTAGACTTTTAACTGTCCTATATACATGAACTATTTCCCCAAAATTTGTATCTACACATGTATTTTTCAAATTGTGGCTTGAGATATTACAACCTGATTTGGGTATCCCTCCTTTGACATGGGTATTCGGACTTCTTTACTCCTTTTGATTCTGCAATCTGTACCTATACACTTGAGAAAATAGTTAGAAAATATTTAGGCTTTTTAGCCTCTCTTATGTCCATGGTTTTCTTTTCTTCTTTCTCCTTCTTTCTGATTGACTAAATCATGTATGTAGTTTGATCTTCAAGTAATTTATATCTCCTTTTTAAATATCCATATGCACAAAATAGGACAATATAGGAATATGGATTAACCCCGAGCTATAATTGATGATTTTCCTATTTTCTTCTTTTCAGGTACAATACTTTCGGTGGTGAAGATGAAGAGGGAATAAGCTGAAGATGAATATGCATCAACCGAAGGAGAAGACCCAAGATAATTATGGGTTCACTCATACTCCACTATTTTCTCTTTCATGCATGTGTACCTCTTATTTTAGTAGTTTTAATTTACTTTTAAGTTACATCCCTATGGCTTGTGAGGGAAAATTTTAAATTTCTTATGAATAAAATATTTGAATTATGAAATTTAGTTGTTTATTTATTTCTATATTTCATCTTTTTTTATGGATTGCATGATGAACTAAACAAATCGTAATATAATTGAATGTCTTAATCATGAAGGAAAGAATAATAAAGAATACATGTAACATCCAAAGAATGAATTTTGATTTTTTTACTATCTCGTAATTATGTTTTTGTTCCAAAACTTAGCATTTCATCTATTCTGCAATTGGATGTGTTCATCAAGACAACACAACTATCTTTGGGGATTTGTGTTCTTTTCTTTGAAGATAGTAATGAAATTGTAGACTATGTGATCTATTGTATTTTGTTGTGACACACATAGTTACATATTTCATGTAATCATTAATTAAATCAACAATAAGAATATTCTCTGAAAGAAACTCCCTTAGCTTAGGTATACTTCACCAAATCTATCCATCGTAACAAAGTTCCGAGTTACCCTTTTCTGTACAATTGTGAAAATTGTCAACATTTATGGTGATCCTAAAGGGAAAATTTCCTACTAGCTTGTAAAAAAATGTGTTGTTCTTGTCCATTGGGCATGGATTCTAAAGCATGTAACCAAAATCTACCTTCCTAAAGGTCTAACCCTTCCAAAATGAACTAAACCTAGGAAAGGATCTCGTAAACTTGATCACATGCACTAATGCACTTATTGATTTAAAAAATTGAAATCTACAGAAAGCGCACTTATTGAAGGGAAATCCTACTCTAAATAGTCCTATAAGATTTTCAATAAAAGTGATTTGAGAAACATACCATTCACAGGAAGGGGAAGTCCCTTTCCATTCAGCTTCGAGAGCTGAAAAGCATTGTGCTCATTGCAAGTTGAAATCATGTAAGGACCACTCTAGATTGTATCAAACTTTGTGTGTCTTCCTAGATTGCATGATCAACATCCACTTTAACAAAACATCTCCTTCATTGAAGATTCTAAATATGACTTTCTTATCAAAAGTCTTCTTCATCTGCTTTAATTTTTTCCACTAATTCTATATAATGAACCTGCAATGGTTCATTTTCAAGAAACTCCATTTGATCCAAAAATCTAATGCGGGTAACTCAAATGAAATAGGCATTCTCACTTCTTTCTATAAACAAGATTGTATGGTGAATTGCAACTAATATTTTAGGAGTCACTCTATCAACCCAAAGTGTTGAATTCAACATCAAATGCCAAACTCTCTGATTATCCTTGAGTGTTCTTCTGATGATCCTTAAAAGATTCTTGTTAGTACTTTCAGCTAACCCATTACCTTATGAATAATAATTAGATGAAGAACTTAAATAAATTACATGATTAATAGCCCAATTTGTTAGCATTTTCACCAAGAAATGCTAAAGCATTATCTTGATATGATAGTTTCAAAACACCAAATCTATAAACTATACTTCATAAAAGGATAGTATTGAAGTTTCATTAGCATTTTCAAGGCTATTTCTTCATTCTAGGTGTAAAGTAATTTGTAGCAGCTTAAAATCCACTTGTATCCTTATGAAGAAGGTGGGTTATCATGCTAGTAAAATCAAGACCCCACTGCATAAAATGTTGATCAATTGAAATAGGTTGTAAAGGCAATGAAGCTAAATGTTATTTTCAAACAAAGAAAGCACATTTATTACACTTTATGATCCATTCAAAATAGTCCTTGAATATGTTGGGCCAATAGTAGCTAGCTCTCATGAATTTTAAGGATGTGGTACGTGCTGAAAAATGACCTCATGTAGGTCCTTCATGGAATTCTAATAATAATTTCTAAATTTTATCATAGTCAACACATCGCAGCAAGATTCCATTTATATCCCTTTTGAACAACACACCATCAATGAAAACATAGGGTACAACTTGTAATCTAAAATACCTTCATTTATTCTTGTCCATACCTTCGAATAGATGTCATGTTGCGGATAGTTAACTAAGTTAATCATCCATCTTGATTCTTAGATTTCTTGAGAAAGTTCAGGTTGCTGATTTTCTAGTTGAACCATGACATCTGATTGTTGATGCTTAACTTCAGCATGTTGTTTTGGATCTTCTGATTCTAGTTCATGCTATTTTTCCATATCAGCAATTAGGTGCTCACATAAGCCTTTTCCTCGAACTATCTTAGCAACCCGGATATCAACATCATATTCCATAACTTTCATTATCCAACCTACTCTTTTCTCATTCAATTCTTTATTTAACAAGAAATCTTTCACACTTGGATGAGAAACAAGAACATGAATTTTATTGTTTGAAAGCATGTACTTAAAATTCTTTAGTCCTCTGACTACTAAAAGTAGTTGTCTTTAAGAAATGTGTACCTTGTTTCATAATCATGCAAGCTCTGTCCAAAGAAAGCAATTGACTGTTGAACATTTTCATCATTAACCTGAGTTAATATGGTTGATATTGTTTCAGCTCTTGCAAGTGCATACATTGTAAAATCTTTATCAAAATTTGGATTTGCAAGAGTAGGAGTTTGAGAGATGGATTGCTTTGATTGATTCAAACCCTTCTCTCCCTTCGTTGGTCCAAGAGAATGTTTTCTCTTTCTTTAACATAGTTTTCAATGGTTTAACCAATGCTACAAAATTTGGAACAAATCTTCTAACAAAGTTGATTTTTCCAAGAAAAATATGTAATTCCTTCTTATGATGAGGTGATGATAAGCTGTGATATGGGCTAAGATTAAGAAAGGATCAATTGCTAAACCTTTTTTAGAAACACTATGACCCAACAATTTTACCTTGATGTACTAAAAAGATAGACTTTAGCAGATTCAAAGATATCCCAAATTGTCTGCATAACTGAAAAGTTTGCCTTAGATGTATTACATGTTCTTCTAAATTTTTGAGAATATGGTAATGTCATCTAAATAAACTAAGATGCATTTATTTAATAAGCTATGAAAATCATGTCCATTGCACATTGAAATGTTACACCAACATTTGAAAGGTCAAAAGGCATTCTTTTGTAAGCATAAGTACCCCACTTAGTGGTGAAAGTTGTTTTGTACCTATCCTCTTCTCGGACTAAAATATTGATTGTATCCACTATAGCCATCTAGAAGAGATAGTCTATTTGAACCAGAAACTATTCTCAAAATATGATCCATATTTGGAAGTGGGTAGTTATCTTTTAATGAAGCTTTATTAAGATCTATGAAATCCACACATAGTTTGATTTCTCCATTTTCTTCCTAACAGAACAAGATTGGCTACCTAACTTGAATAATTAATTGGAAAGATAATACCCAATTCAATCAACTTAGATAACACTTTTCTCATTAAAGGCTCTATTTTGGGATTTATGGGCCTCTGTTATTGCCTAACCGGCTTAAAATTTGGCTATAATTCAATAGTATGTTGTGCTAAACTAGGGTCAAACCTTTTTAGGTCTTGGTATTTCCAAGTGAAAAATCTTTAAATTCCTTGCAAAGATTAATAAAAGAATGTTTTTATCTAAAGAACATACCTTTCTAAGAATTTTTTTACCTTCATCAACTAAAATCTCCTCATAATTATCATCCTTTGTTGAAATTTTAGTCTTAACCTTCCTTAGCTGATCATCAATGATAAAGATGCCCTATAATGTGACTGCAGACCTTGGGTATTTTATTTTCTTCAATTGAACAATCTGGTCACCATATAAGTTCTGTAATTTATCCTCATTTATTACAGAAAATTTAGCTTCTTGCTGCAAAAACCTACAGATTTGATCATCATTTTCAAAAACCTACCAATTCAAATCATTATCAAGTATCGAAGACCTGACAAATAGATTTATATGAGGTTGAATTTTGTTATTTTCAATCTGTTCTAGCACTTCAAAACTGACACCAATTGTTGCAAGTCTATTTGCATGCTTATTTTCTATTCTAGGAATGGACTGGATGTTAATAGCTTGAAATATTCCATTAAGTATGAAAATCAGTATTTGTAAGACTTCATTAATAGATTCTTACAAAAATGAAATTTCTTACTTGATTGATAACCAACTCAGAATCACCAAAAATATGTAGCATGCTAATACCTTTTTCTAGCCTAAAGGAAGCCATGAATTAATGCTTCGTATTCAGCTACATGCAAGTGCATGAAAATTTGAGACTCAAAATGGGAAATACATTTCGTTTGTTGGGGAAGTGAGAATAAAACCTTCTCCTTATCCTTTCTTGTTCTTAGCTCCATCAAAATGAACCTTCCAAATCCCTTCCGCTACATTTTCTATTTTGGAGAGTAAGGGAATTGGTGTGTTTTCTTCATGTAAACAATACACACCAAATAGATGTTCTTCAAATTCCTTAAAATAATCATTAGTGTGTTCTTCATGTGTCTTTAAATCCATAAATAGGTTAGAAACACCATCTAATGCTGAAACATGAGCTATATTATCAAAATCGATTGGTCTAAGGCTATAATTAGCCACCGTATTGGAAGCAGCGTGAAGTTCAATGTGAAATCTAGCCAACGGTTCTGAATTTATAGTAACCTTGGTGCCATAACGTGTAGTGAAAAATAAGAAGGACCAATATGAAGAGAGATAGCCTCCTATCTTTGCTATGAAATCTCTTGATAAACATATAGAAAAGTAAGGAGGTAATTTACAATAGTAATATCTTACGTAGAATGGAAACATTTGGACAAGCATGCAATGTTACCTCTAGATTTCTTATGACACCAACTATATTAGTTGTAGTTCCATCCAACTATAGGACACTCTTTTCTGTAGGTTCATACTGCAGACCCAATTTTTCTATAATTGCTTTTGGCATAATTGTGCTACTTGCACCACTGTCCACCATATAGTTATGAACAAGATGTTCTCTAATAATTAGTGATAGATAAAATGGTGGTGGCTTCTTGATGTCATGAGAATTTAATACTTTTTGAACCATCCATTTAACTTCTTTGATGTGGTCTTGTTCCATTGTTCCAAGGACCATGTCTTCTTTCTGGACTTCCTTTTCTGTTGTTTTAGAAGAAATCTACAGCTTAGCTAGTTCATGAGAAAGTAAATCTTGCTATCCTAGAATACTTAGAGCATCCCACATTGAGATGTTAACATTATACTTTTTCATTACATCAACAATGTTAAAAGAAGCAACAGATTTTAGAGACATATTGTATTATTTTAGCATAGGATTTGGTGCAAAAATTGATTATGTTTCCGCTACTTTTGATATCTAAGGTATAAATAACCTTTTGGATAAGGATGTAGCTTTTTTTTTGCTCTTTACTAGCTAACACACCTAATTTTTTAGGAACAACAACATTGTTAGCTGGTTTTGGGCTTATAGTTATTGTTTTATCAGTGATAGTAGGTAGAATAGGCCTATTTTATGGTTTTTTACTCTCTACAACCTTTTCCTAAGCCATTATTAACTAAAATGAAATCATTTCACTAAAAATGACTAAATTTAGCTCGAGTTCCTTTTGAACCTAAGTATCTTGCTGCCCACCCTCCATTTGAGGCATGAACAATGTCTCAAATTGAGGTTGTGCAACAAGACTTATGTTCAGAAAAGCATTTGGGAAAATTTTAGACAAATGAGTTTAATTACAAGGTTCGACACCACTCTTTATAGCCATATTAACCTAACTAAAGTGTTAGATGAAGTAGGAGACTTGGGTCAAATTGCCTTTTTGATAAGGCTGCCAATAATTTTGATTTTGTTGGTAATGCTGCCGTATTTTGTTGGTTTAGCTGATTTTGCTAATAAGGAGCTTGATAAGGTCTGCTAGGTAATGCAAGCCTATTCTCAATTGAAGTCAGCTTGTTCCCATAGTTAAAAATCTTTAAATTCATCATCCGATGTGCTTCAACAATGGGTTCTATAATTGTGATAGGCTATGGGATAGGAGCTAAATCTACCAAAAAAGGCATCAAGGCCTTAGTACTGCTAATTTTCTAGCTTGAATAAGACTATTTTTAGCTCAAATGGAAATATCATAGGCTACTGGGAGAGTCTCTCCTCCCATAGACTAAATCATAGTTGAAATATCATTGTTTAATGCCCTAAGATAATAAATAAAATCATGATTAGCTTGAGGCTTGACACTTGCTGGAATTCTTTCCCAAGTTCTGGCAAAACGGATGTTGAAACTAGACATAAATTCATTGGGAGATCTTTTAATGGTAGAAAGTTGTTCTATGAGAGATAAATGATCTGAATTATCTTGAAATTGTTTCAGCAATTTATCACCTAAATCTTCACAAGTTCTTATGCATCATGTAGACACCTAAAATATGCTTACGCTTAACATTTTCTCCCATTCAATTGATTGACGACACTTCATTCATCAACCCTTCTTCACTCCCCTCTAGATGCCCATTCACGAAACTCTTCTTGTATTTATCTATAATCCTGGCTAATATCTCTTTGTTAGCTAAAAATTCTTCATTTCGACTATTGAACCTCCTTCATAAGCTATCTATTAGTCATAATTATTTATCAAGACCCCTCCCAACTCTCAATAAGTCTCTAATCACTTGCTAATTAATTTTTACTAACACCCTAGTTAACTAGCCTAAACCAAGCTTAACTAAGCCTAAAGCATGGTTTTCCTAATCTAATCCTAAAGTGTTTTTTAGATCTTAGTCACACATGCATCCAAATTCCAAATTATTTCAAACCAAAAACTATAAATACAAGGATAAGCCTACCTATTCAAACTTCCAACTTTACATAACACAAAGCCAAACCAAGCCTAAGAAATATTTGAGATCTCATTTGTATTAGCTTTAAGCTAATTAGACATTTGATCTTAAGCTTACTTCCTCCATTGTTGAGCTAACACCTCCATTTGCATCCTTAAACCAAGTTTGGAGTAATATGGAGAGAACCATTGGCCTTGAAGCCATTAATGGGGAGACTCCATTCTTGAAAGCTTGAAAACCATAAACAACTAATCACCCCTTTGATTGCTAAGTTGATCTTATTAGGTTTAATTTCTTAATTAAGTAATCTAAAGAGTAGAGAGTAGTATATATGCTAGGTTTTGATGTTTTTGTCAAAGTTATGATGCATGTATAGGATTAACTCTTGCTTATCTCTTATCTCATGGTGCATGGATGAGTAAAGCAAAGCTTTGAGGTTCTTTAGCCTCATTCCATAGCTTTTGCAACTTTCCATTGCATACATTTGGCACGCCGGTGGGACATTTATGTCCACCCTCCATTAATAGAGGTCTTTAGGTTTTTTTTCAAAGTCAAATTTCATTTTCATGTTTTTTTATCAAATCACTTGTTATTTCCTCATTTTTATTTCTAACCCTAGATAAATGACCTTCATTTATATACATTTTGTGGGTTTGATATAGAAATAGGACACTTTGACTAACAACTAACATGTTTGCTCTTGAAAATTTGAAAATTCATGTTTTTTATAGGTTTTTCATTAGGTGCGCATAGGTGTCCACAAAGGGGTGCATATCTATTGAAATAGACATGTATCCATGGTATTAGATGTGTTTGTGTCACTTTGTTTATGTGTTTTTTGTACTTCTGGGTGTAAAAACACCTACGTGACGCAGTATTCGTTGAAACAAGTGCATATCCATCATAATAGATGTGTTTGCATCACTGTTTCTATGTTTTCTATGTTTCTAGGTGCAAAAACACCTGTGTGCACACATATCCATTGAAACAGCACGTATCCTATCATACCGAGCGCATTTGCGCTGGACTACATTCACCACCAATCTTAGGAGGCCATAACTTTTTCTCCCGAGCTCGAAACAAATCTATTTTTTTGCATTGGAAAGGTATGAAGATAACCGCAAAATGGAATCATAAAATTAGGATTTTGACTTACTTAAAAATTTATTTTTCATTATTAAGTAAATAGTCATTTTTAACGTGTCTTAAAGTCTAAAAATTGTCTTATTGGCCATTCTAACACTTTGAAAGGTTTTGTGGCACTAATCAGTTGTTTGTAGGGTTATTTTGGTCTTAGTTTTGACTAAATTAGTTAAGTGTTCCATGTATTAGTTGATAGAGGTTTTTGAAGTGTGTATCCTCTTCCCTCGAACTCTTCAGGTGATCTTGGGAACCAAAACACTTCCAAAACCCTCTTATTACTTTCAAAGAGCACTTAAATTATGCTTCCTAATGGATTAACATTTCAAATTTGGTTAAAAATGAACTCTATCTTTTATAAGGCACACTTAATGTATTTTTTTCATAAAACTTATTTTAGTTGAGTTTTTATGTTGCGTATGCTCTTCCTTTGCACCTTTTTGGTGATCTTAGGAATCAAAAGAATAGAAAAATCTATTTTGATATCATGATATTTTTGGAAAAATACTAACTCCTTGCATATAGGATCTAACGATTGTGAAAGAAAGGAGGAGCTAAGACAAAACATAAATACTTCTAATACACATGTTTTATGTAGGTTCTAAATGTGTGCTACTTAAAACCACATTTAAGTTAAAAAGATAAAAACACACCATATTCAAAACATTATATTAGGTTTCGTAAAAGGGTACATCCCTATCTTCTCAAATGGAACATAACCCCTTTGGCATAACTCCTTAATCTACAACAATGGGGGTGGTTCCAGGAACCCTAAAGTAGTCCACCGTTGTGTAACCTCATCGATGAAATGAAGTGCTCCGTTTACCGACTTGATTAGTTTTCATTGTGAGATAGAGTTATAAGTTTTCCCTATCGTGACCCTATTAAAAGTACATGATGGATGCATTTACTTCCCACTGTGCTTGAAGGGGGAAAAGACGATATACTCCCAAACTAGTCATTGTGAATTTTTGGGTAAATTTCCCGCTCGTGGATAACTTTGTAACACCTAGTTGAGAGAACTTATTAGGAAATCCATTTTGTCTTGGAGCCCACTTTGCTAGTCCTTTTTTGTGTCTTGGCCATCATGAAGTGATAACTTGTTTGGATTCAGAACCTTGTTTTTCAAACAAATCAAAGAATCCACTTAAGTTGGATCTAAGTGCCTTTCATCATGGAAATTTGATGACTTTTCACTTAGCTTAGCTTCTTTCTTGCCTTCAATGAGGAAAAGCTTTCCCAAGTGACACTTAGTTCATTTCCTTCTTTTGATCTACACCTTTTCATTCTTTTGCCCATTTGGGGCAAGAGAAGGCATCTTTCGGGAGTGTTGTCATAGATGGTGTTCACCACTTATTATTCATTTACGCTCATCCATGTTTGTAGCTGAGTTGTTAAATGTCTAAAGTGCATGGATGTGTCCTTATATATTTGATGGCCACTTGATTTTGATTTCAAGATCATCATCATAGTTTGGATTGATTCATCATTTGATCTCCTTTGTTAATATTTACGCCTTTTTTATTTTGAGCTTGATGTAAATATTGACATTGTGTTGATCATATTTTGCATCAAACTATATTTTGTACACATTTGCATAGGTGTATTTCCTTATTGATTGGCTTTGTGTTTCACACATGCATGATTTTCCTTATGATTATTCATTGTGATATCTTGTTTTCTAAGACAAATCATTTTTGATCTTGTTGAGATTACATCATCATAATGGCCATTTTCTTTAGACCTTATTGGAAAAATCATGCACACATCTTCATACTTATCAAATTTCTAGTTGGTTTTCATTATGCTACTCTAATCGACATGTCACTTACTTCCCTTTGAAGGATTTCCATCACACTATCTAGGTCTAGACATTTGCACTTAAAACAATGCCAAAAATGACTCGACTATCATCAGCTAAGTTTCTCACATTTACAAAAATAAACCTAGGTTTAACAATTCAAATCAAAATATTCCCATTATAACTAAATCTTTTTGGTTCTTTGTGCTAGAGGGCCCACTGGGTACCCCTGTTCCCCACCTTCAACTCATAGTCGGTGGTATGGTTTAGATGCTTCTAATCCAAATTATTATTTGGGTTCCCCCCACTCTTCTTCTTTCGATTCAAATCCAAACTACTAATCGGACTCCCACACTTCTTTTCAAGACTCGGATCCCAACTATTGTTGGATACCCCTAGATCAAATCTTGAATCACAGTCCTCCCTTCCTTCACAGTGGGACCTTTATTCTAACTCACCTCAATGACGTCTTCCTCTTTTGAAGACTCTGCGACTCCATGTTGGGTATTGAACATCTAATTCAGGTATTGAGTCACGGTCCTCCCTTTCTTCATAGGACCTCCTTCATCAGTCGTCTCAATGACCTCTTCCTCCGTCGAAGAGTTCCATGACTTGGGTTACCTCTAGTCAATCATCTAATTCGACTCCTACGTCACAACTTAACGAATGGCTATGCGATCCTACTTTCCAACCTACATTACGTTGTCTTCTAGAAAAATGACATAGTTCCAAATCCAAATCATCCATTCATGAGGAACCAACCAACAATCCTACTTCCTCTCTTCAGTCTTCTTCTTCTATCAATCAATCTTCCTCGCTCATTGGACCTATTTCTTCTATTCAACCTTCTATGGCCAAAGAACAACAACCTCTACTAATTGATTTCTCTCATAATGAAGGAACAATAAAACTACACAAAGATATCTCTCTAGAGGATTGCAAACAAGGATTATTTCTAGAACTTGATACACTCACATATTGGGGAAAAGAAGTTGATTCCTTTTATTAGAACATAGAGGAAAATCCTAAGTTCATGGAAATTGATTCTTCTTCTAAACATGATGAGATGTCAGGATATAGCATTGATCCATGGCCTATCTTCTCATTACCCAATCATTCCTTATCTATCATCATTCCTCAATCAAAATCTCACCTTGGGTCACCACTGAGTAGCCCATCATCTTCTTCTATCCTAGAGCCACCCTCAAGTATCCCTCCTTTCTCTACTTGTGGGTCACCTCTTGGTAGCCCATTCCCTTCTATTCTTGGGCCACGTCTTAGTAGCCCTTCATCCTCTTCTATCTATGGGATGCCTCCGCGTAGTCTCCTCCTCATCTATACTTGGGCAACACCCTAACAACCTTTCGTCATATTCTTTTATTCTTGGGCCATGTCCTCGTAGGCCAACTTCTTACATCTTAGGGACATATCTGGTAGCCCTTCATCATCTTCTATTAGTGGGTAGCCCATCTTCTTTAATTATTGGACCGTATCCTTTTCATCAATTACATCTTTCTTCTATCAATGGTCATGGCAAGCTCATGGTCATTTGTCACATCAGTTCTAAACGTCCACATTTTCCTTCTTCTCCTTTTCAAGGATCAAACAAATCACACGTCGCTTATAAGAAACCCAAACCATTTCTTAATCAATCTTAGATTAAAACTACAAAGAGCTCTATAGCTCCCAACAAATCAAATGATCTTACGGTTAAAAATCAAACATGCTTCAAGAATGCACATTAACGTAACCATCAAGTATCATACAAAGTGAATAAACCTCTGGATAGGTAACTCAATATCCACATATGAAATCCATGTTTGAAGATAAATCATAGTCTTTTATTGAGTATAAGCTCACCTCAATCATTGAGATGGGAGAAAACATAACTCTTGATAAAAAACATGCCTAGTCTCCTTATCAAGGAAGTTGCAAATTTTTTGTTGGATCTTATCACACAGATTGACTTTGTTGGTCCCAACTTTCCGAAAACTATAAAAAAGCTAAAAATTAAAAAAACAATGAAAAAATACAACATTGAGAAAACACAAGAAAAAATCAAAGGTACAAAGATCATACATTGCAATCAGGTATTGCATACACATGGATGTTCTTTCTTCCCTTCCTTGTTCTTCTTCTATAAGTCTTCCTACCATTTTCATCCCTTCGGTGATATTTTAGTTATCCTTTTCACACACATTTTGTGACATTTATCTCTATGGTATCTGTTTGACCCTGGTCTTTCATCACCTTGGTAAATTAAAGAATAAATGACCTCTTAGAGATCCTATCACATTCAACATCTAATAAAATTGTTGCGAAGAAATTTTGGACATATTTGTTGACACTAGCCAATGTCATCATCACAATCACTTCCATATCCTTCCATCAAGCCATCAATGGTTCTTAACCCTTGTCAAATAAGAGAGCTGAAATAAGTTTTTAAAAAAGAAAAATAATCAAAATCAATTAAAAATCAAAAATCAAAAATCAAAAGTCAAAATTCAAATTCTAAAAGAAAAAGCAAATTGATATATAACTCTCTCTTGGGGTATTTCCAATAATCTCTATCGGGGCTATGGACACATGAATGGTAGTAGAGCAATGTTGTGATTAGAATCAAATACATCTCTTCGTCATGGCTATGGATGCCTTGGTGACGGCAATGAGTAATGTATGGCTATCCTTCCACCATCCAAATCACCTATCACCTTTCAAAATCAATTATTCCCACACATTGGCTAGGGTGTCTTCACTTGTTGTCTATTAAATCTTCCCTTCAAGAGGTAATTAAACTCCACTTCCACACACTAGATCTCTATGAGTAGATAGGATTAGTATGTTACCAAGTGTCTTTTTTGGACCTTATTCAGACTCTTACTCTAGTCTGTATCTTGTCTCATGATTTGTGCCTTTGGCTAATCACTTATTCATCACGAGGATTGAAGCTACATTCATATCATTCACATCATTCTTCTACTTTCATTCAGAACATCCATGTGTATAATATTACTTATTTGACATGTTTTTGGACACGTTTTCACCATTCACAAAAGAAATCTTCTCCTTCTTTTCTATCATGTGCTTTTAGGCCAACTTACACCGAGGGCATCCTTGCTTCTTCCTAGCACTTCATTGGTTTACGTTCATCATTGTGTTGAACCTATCCATAATGGCCTTGGGTCCTGCTTCTACCTATGAAGAGTTTACCTTTGAATACTCCCACCTAATGGGGGAATTTTTACGTGTCTTCACCTTTCTCATACACACGTGGCCTTATGCCCTTATACATTCCATATACCACTAGGGGCATCCACGCTTCCTCATCTCCTGTACATAGTTTTAAAACTTTCAAAAGAACAAAAACTTTCAAATATGTTAGAAAATCAAAACATTCAAATATGTTAGAAAATAAAAAAACATTCAAATATGTTAGCAAAATCATTAAAAACATTCAAATATGTTTCAGAAAACTTCTAAAAATTGAAAATCATCTTGCAAAATGTTGCTCTTTGGTTCTCACTTGTTCATGTGTGTGACTCGCGGATCATCTTGATCTACCTCCATCAACAAAAGCTATGTTTGCTTACTTCATCTGTACTCTAGGGCACAATGAGTTTCTGGTACTATTTTGTAGTGCACATTACTTTTTCATCGGACCCAAGTGTCCTCCATTATTCCCCTTGCATGTATGCTTTCTTGGGCACCATTTTTAACCCTTGTCGTTAATTCACATAGGTAAGAGCTGAATCTTTATAAAAAAACATTACATTATGTTTCTCTGTTAGGTTATCTTTTTTTACTTTCTCGTATTGCATTGCATTATGTATGTTGCATGGAGTTAGGAATATTTTACTTTCTCGTATTGCATTTCATTTTGTATGTTGCGTGGAGTTTGTTTTTTTGGCAATGGACATTTATTCGTATATGGATTTTCATGTCATACTACACTTTTGTTCATTCTTTTTAATAAGGACCGATGATGAAGATCACTAGCAATATGATGAAAATAAAGTTGTTTAAAAGGCACTGGATGGATGTTAGCTCAATCCCCCTTCCTCATACTCCTTTTCTTCTATATCCCCTTTCTTCTTCTTCACACTATTCTTTCTTCTGTTCTCTTTGTCATCTTTTTTCGATTGTCAATCAAGTTCTTCTATCACCCCATCGACAATCGAGGGGGCATCCTCCATTCTACTCATTTTTTTCTTCTATCTATTCAAATTTTCTACTTGTTTATGGTTGTCTACTTTCTTTGAAGTGACGTCGCTTACGCCACCTCAAAGAGGGGCAAATGTAGATACCTAAAATATGCTTACACTTAGCATTTCCTCCCATTCAACCGATTGACGACACTTTGTTCATCAACCATTCTTCACTTACAACTTTACATAACACAAAGCCAAACCAAGCCTAAAAAAGCTTTGAGATATCATTTGTATTAGATTTAAGCTAATTAGACATTTGATCTTAAGCTTACTTCCTCCATTGTTGAGCTAACACCTCCATTTGCATCCTTAAACCAAGTTTGGAGTAATATGGAGAGAACCATTGGCCTTGAAGCCATTAATGGGGAGACTCCATTCTTGAAAGCTTGAAAACCATAAACAACTAATCACCCCTTTGATTGCTAAGTTGATCTTATTAGGTTCAATTTATTAATTAAGTAATCTAAAGAGTAGAGAGTAGTGTATATGCTAGGTTTTGATGTTTTTGTCAAAGTTATGATGTATGTATAGGATTAACTCTTGCTTATCTCTTATATCATGGTGCATGGATGAGTAAAGAAAATATTTGAGGTTATTTAGCCTTATTCCATAGATTTTACAACTTTCCATTCCATACACATCCAATCTCTAGATTTCTATACCATTGTAAGGATTTTCCTTTAAGAGATGCAACTAAAAGTCTCAAAGCTACATCCTCATGAGTGATATTATGAACTACACATAACGCTGCAACATTATTAATGTGCTCTATAGGTGTAACCTAATTTTCCTAATTTTCATGGTAACATTAGGGATGTCATGATAAACTGGGATTTCTAATGGGTTGCCATTAGTAAAGGTCAGAAAATTCCTAGGTGGTTGAATAGCCATTTTAAAAACTGGGATCTAAATAGAGAAATTGATACGTGGTGAAGGAATATTAGGAGGGTTATCAAAACCAGGCCTATTATAAGGTAAAGTATTACTAACTCTTCTCTATCTTGTGAAATCTATAGGTAAAGAAATAAAATTAGAAGGAATTCCTCTTACCAATGATCTTGTAGTCACTTTAGGCATAGAACATGTTGTAATATTGGTTCTAAAATCATCCCCAAAGGAGTCACCAAATAGATCTTAAAATCTTTAGAATAAATTATTGTAGCTTCTTGTCCCGAAAGTAACTTTTGATCTGTTGTAAATTTTCTGTAGATCTGTTGTAGATATTTGTAACTTACATGTAGATTAGATTCTTTGTCCCACTTTGGGTATGCCAAAAATTCTTATCTCTGAAAGTGAACCCTGTAGAAAGATAGCTACATAGTGTTCTAAGCTTGCTAAATGGATCTCTCTTTTAGATACAATGGAAACACCTCGGGTATGTGGTTATACATATTTTTAGGTGAGTCTCTAGTATCAAGGCCGAGTTTCTTGTTGATGTAACCTAAACTAATTTTCTAGGGTTTAAGGGTCAAAAGAAGACTATAAATGAAATTAAAATAAGGTTATACACAAAACTTGTTATAACATTAAAATGAGGTCTTTGGTGAGTACATGCACAATTGATATGGAATGAATTTCGATGCATGTGCCAATAGTTTTCTAAAGATAATTAAGGGTAAAAACTTTGATGTATTGAGGGATAAAATCACAAAAATACTGCTAAGTTATACATACACATTAATATCATGCAGAAATTACTAAATTTGTAACATGGTAAGATGATTAATTAGGGAATTCAACATTCACAAGATTAATGGAAACATACAAAAGACTACAAATAATTGGAAAGGTAGAAAATACTTCACATTCAAAGGAAAAAATTGATAAAAATTGCTTCAACACTCATGTATCTAAAAATTCCTCCTTTGTGCTTTGTCAAGGCACACAATATATAGAAAAATTATTTCCCACCCTTCCTAAAAATAGGCTAAAATTGTACTCACCCATGCATCCTATTTTTATCCTTCATCTATTAATAAATAAAGGAATAAAAATAGAACATGCAAATACAAAGAGGCATTAACAACCATTGGTTACAACTCAGTCAACTATAGTCAATTGTTCTATTTTTAAGAAAAGCATGAGTGATAATTTGCTAAAAATAAGTTTTTCTTGATGAGCAAGTCTTCTTCTTTGTGCATGTAAATTCATATTCTGGTCTGTTCTTTTGCAAAGGCATGTAACCTTATCCATTTTTAGTGATAATATTAGCACTTTCTAACCATGGTTGAATCTGGTGAACTCAGGACTCGAATTAAGGTGCAAAAGTATTGCAAACTTAATCATTTTTGGTATTTGCATTGTTGAGCTCCATTTGAGCTAGCAAAGCTCTGCTAAATTTTCCCCGACCACCATTGTTGATTGTTCAAGCTTGACTGAAGGTTTTTGTAAAGAACTTTGTCTTTCATTAATTTGAAAAAGAGTTGTCCATGTAGGATAGATTTGAACTAAAAACAGGCTGGAAAAACTTTCTTTTCCCATTTCTGATAGAGATTGTGCATATTTTTAAACATTTAGCTTCGCCCTTCCACTTTTAATTTGGGCCCCACATGTGTCTTTATCTAGTGCTAGTGGGATATCAGCTTTCTTTTATAATTTTGTAAAATAAATCTTAAAGTTTCAAAGTCAAAAAGAACTCTCAGCGGCCCGCCTTTAACTTTTGATGGCGTGGGTGGAGTCGTGGGTGACTTTATCAATTTTCTCCATTTCAAAAAAGGGCTTAAATTTTCAAATTGTCCTAGTGATCCGTTTTTAACTTTTGACTTAATCAAGTTTTTCTTTTGACTTGATCTAGGTGATAGCTTAGAGCTGAGATCACTTTAAAACTTTATTCCTTTTCAAGAAGCTTCAAATTCTGAGATTGACCCAACGATCCAATTTTGACTTAATTCAATATGATTGAATTTTGATGTTTCAGTGGAGTCACAAGAAACTTTTAAACTTTACTCCCTTTTGAAAAAGATTAAAATTTTCAAAGGTAAACAACATTCCAATGATCCGCTTCTCCACCTCTATAATAAAATAGGTGACTTGTCCTCTTCGGGCCTGCGGGTTACTTCACAACTTTTACACCCTTAGCAATAATGTTTTAAAATGCAAAAAGGGATCCGCCCACATCGGGCCACCAACGATTTGAATATTTTGAAAATAAGGGAAACATGCCAAGTTTTGCAAAATGGACCCTCCGTGCCACATCCAATTAGATTTCATCAGTAACCGAACCAATCTAACACTTTTACAAAGTAATGAAAAGGTGATAAGTTTACCAAAAAGACTAGCCATTTTCATGTGTCAAGCTAGGGTTTACATCAATTTTGGTGATCAATTATGAGCATTGATCTATGTACTTTTAATTTGTGGCTATTGATCTCCAACTCACCCGATGACTTAAGTTACTTAGTTTTGTTTTATGAATAAAACACTCAAAACCCTAAGTATTTCATATTTTCATTCTCGAGATCTATCCGAGCTAAAGGAACTCTGTAATTTTTTTCCCTAGATAGCGGCCATTGAAGATGATCTTTTGAGCTCGGTTTATCTGCATATATATAATTCTTCTTCATTGAGCTTGGCTTTGTAATTCTCTATTATTTAATGGCCACCATTTTGATCATTTCGAGTTTTGGGTTGGTTTATCTTGAAATATTTGGTCAATTTGACTAGTTGTGTTGCTTTGAGTTCAAATTTTCTTCAAAATATTTGTGTCTTATGAAGCTCTACAAATTCTATGGCCACCATTATTGAGGTTTGTGAGCTCTTGTCCTTCTGTAGAAAGACCCATTTGTTACTTTTTGACATTTATATCATTGTTATTTTGAACAAGATGGTAGCGGCTTCGTGTTTTTGTAATCTCCTGACTATATATTTCTCATTTCAATCAGTATTGAGCTCACCCTTTTACTTTGTCTCTGCTATTTCATCTTCAAAACATTGATACTCATTTTTCCTTTGCATTTTTAATGTGATTTCTTGAACAACATTGATCTCTGAGTTAAAACTCATTTTGGGTTCTCCTTTTTGGCTCTGAATTCGATGAGGATTTTCTCTGCTTCAATTTTAACAATGAGTTCTTGATCCTTACTCTAATTCCTCAATACCCATTGATGGTTTTCTCGATCAAAGCAAGGATCTACATTTTCTTCCTTAGATTTACAACTTTATTTGTTCCTTTGAGTTGTATTACAAAAATCTATATCTGGAATTTTAATTGTCTATATGCATGAACTATTTCCCCAAAATCTTTATCTGCACAAGTATTTTTCAAATTGTGGCTTGAGATATTACAACCCAGATTTGGGTATCCCTCCTTTGACATGGGTATTCATACTTCTTTACTCCTTGAGAAAATAGTTAGAATATATTTATACTCTTCGGCCTCTCTTATGTCCATGGTTTTATTTTCTTCTTTCTCCTTCTTTCTTATTCACTAAATGATGTATGTAGTTTGATCTTCAAGTAATTTATATCTCCTTTTTAAGAGATCCATATGCATGAATTAGGACAATATAGGAATATGGATTAACCATGAGCTCTTAAGCGATGATTTTCCTATTTTCTTATTTTCAAGTAGTGTTTCAGTGATGAAGATGAAGAGTGAATAACTGAAGATGAATATGCATCAATTGAAGGAGAAGACCCAAGGCAATGATGGGTTCACTCATACTCCTCTATTTTCTCTTTCATGCATTTGTATCTCTTATTTTAGTGTGTACTTTACTTTTATTTACATTCCATGACTTGTGTGGGAACATTTTAAATTCCTTATGAATAAAACTTTGAATTCTAAAATTGAGTTGTGTATTTATTTCTACATTTCAGCTTTCTGTATGGATTGTATGATGAACTAAACAACTTAGTAATATAATTGAATGTATTAATCATGAAGGAAAGAACATTAAAGAAACCCATGTAACATCCTATTCCAAAAAAACATCCAAAGTAATGAATTTGATTTCTTTGCAAACTGTAATTATGTTTTTTGTTCCAGAACTTAGCATTTAATATATTCTGCAATTGGATGTCTTCATCAAGACAACATAACTATCCTTCGGGGCTTTGTGTTCTTTTGTTAAAGATAGTCATGAAATTATAGACTATGTGATCTATTATATTTTGTGATAGCACACATAGCTGCATATTTCATGTAATCATTAATTAATTCAACAATAACAATATTCTCTGAAAGAAAATCCCCTAGCTTAGGTATACTTCACCAAAGCTATCCATCGTAACGAAGTTCGAAGTTTCCCATTTTTGTAAAAGTGCAAAAATTGTCAATTAGACTAAGGTAAATAAGGTTAAGGGTTTATTAAATGTGGGATAAATGCTATTTATTTTTATAGTGAAAGCTAATTAATTATGTAAAATAATTATTTTACTCTATGTTAGAGAATTGTAATTGGAATTGACTTTTGAAATGGGGTAAGAATTATTTAATTATTAATCTAGACATGTTCCACTTAATACAATGTTGTAGTTTATGGTAGGAATTTAATTAAACATATTATAGGGTTGACACCTTTGCAATATTTTTAAACAAAAAACAATTCCACAAACTTTGAAGATAATTATTAAGATTTAATATGATTTTAGAACTTCGGTTTTATGAGCGTTACATGGTGGATGTCCCGTAGTGGCCGCCATTAATGGAATTTTTGGCTTATAATACGATGGGATTAGAGCTGCTTAAAATTACGATAGTCAAATGAGAGAATGACTTAGCCATTATTTTAATGAAAAATGACTAGATCGAGGCTCTCCAACTATACAACTACATAGGAATTTCTTTCTTTTATGAGGAAATATAATTGAAAAACCTCAAAACCCACATATTTTCCAATGAACATACTTAGAATTTTCGGTATTTAATATGATGGTGAACCTACAACATATTTCATGCTAATGAGTCAAACTAGAGATGATAAAGCTTTTGTCCATAATAGGCTCATTACTGACCCACAAATATGATGTCGGCATCAAGTCACATTAGTTCCACAATGGATTATTTACATGTCATGTTAGAGTCTTTGGATTTGGGGATGTTATAGGAAGGGTTTTTGAGAAGTGTGATGGAACATATATTCATCATTCGAAAGATTGAGATACACATTCAGAGAAATGGAAAGGGATCAATTTATGGTGAAACAATCGGTGAGGTTTAAGAGAAGTATAATGGATTCAACAACGTAGGGGTAGAGATGAGTGAAGAGAAAATTCAACAAGATTAGCAAGTGTTGGCATTGAACAGAGGATCCATGCTTTATAGAGTTGAAAATACGGGGGCATATGATAATTAAGTAATTATCAAATGGCAAGATACACCATTGGTGTTTGATCGACTTGAAATGCATCATTTAATGTGCATAAATTTTTTGTAACATTTGTACATATGTTCATATTTTTGTAAAAATCATTACTTTAATTTGTAGTGGGTGTTATCGTCTCAATATTATTGATGTCAAATTCATTATCCACATTGTTATCATTATCATTGTTGCCTTTGTCATCGTCATCAAAATCCTTTTCATTATCATTTTCAACATCTTCATCGTTGTCAACATCATCACAATGACATTGATGAATCGATGACCATATCAATGATGGTGAGTACTAATGATGGTGATGATGAAAAAATAATGATGATAAAGATGAAAATGATAATGAAAAACATGATGATGAGGATGATCGTGATAATTATGATGATGACGAAAATGACGACGATGATCATGATGAGGATGAAGATCGTAACGATGATGGTGACAATAATTACAATGATAGTGATGATGAAAAAAATATTTATATTAATAAGTAAAATAATAATATTTATTTGCAATATTAATATTAATACTAATAATAATATATATTTTTAACAATATTATTATTAATAATTTATGTTTATATTATAAATTTCAAATTTCTTATTCAAAAACCATAAACTATAAGCATGTACAATAATGATGATGAAAATGATTTGATAATGGCAGATGAGAATTACCATGATTAGGAAGATGGAGATCATAATGATGATGATGATAACAAAGATGATTAAATTGATCATGAAAATGATGAAAAATAACTAATATTATGATGAAATGACAACAATGCCAAAGACGATCATGATCAGATGAAGAAATTATCATCATCATGACAACGACAACAGTGATGATGATGATCGTGTCGGCAATAATGGTGATACCGATGATCGTGTAAGTAATGGTGAGTATTGATGATGATGATGATGATGATGAAAAATACAATGATGATAATGATCACAATTATGATAAATATGACAATGATAATGATGATGATGATTATCATGATGATTATTATGATGATCATCATCATCATGTTGAGGATGAAGATCATAACGATGACAATAATTACGATGATGATGATGAAAGTTATGATCATGATGATGACAAAAAATATTAATAAGTATAATAATAAAAAAATGTAATATTAATATTAAAAGTATAATAATAATATTTTTTTAATATTAATATTAATACTAATAATAATATCTATATTTTACAATATTATTATTAATAATTTATGTTTATATTATAAATTGTAAAAATATGATTCAAAAACCCTAAACCGTAAACATGTACAACAATGATGATGAAAAAGATGTGATAATGGTGGATGAGAATAACCATGACTAGGAAGATGGAGATCGTAATGATGATGATAATGGTGAAGATGATTAAATCGATCATGAAAATGATGAAAATATGATGAAAAAATAACAAGACCGAGGATGATGATGATCATGATGATGTAATCATTATCATCATGACAATGACAATGATAATGATGATGATTATGTCAATGATGGTGAGTATTGATGATCATGATGATGATGAAAAACACAACGATGATGATGATCACAATGATGATAAAGATGATGATGATAATGACAATCATGATGATGATGATGATCATGAAAATGATGATGAAGACCATTATCATGATGAGGATGAAGATCATAAGGATGAAGATAATTACAATGTTGATAATGATGAAAATTATGATGGTAATGATGATGAAAATATTAATTTTAATAAGTGAAGATGATTAAATCGATCATGACAATGATGAAAATGAATAAGATTATGATGAAATGACAATGACGCTGAAGATGATGAAGATCATGATGACATAGATAAGGAAAACAATGACGATTATCATTATTAAGATGAAGATAACCATGATGATAAGGATGGTGTTTGTGATGCCTATTAGTATTAATTTTATATAATAATAATATAGAATTAATAATTATTTAAATAATAAAATGAAATCAACTAGAATTTGGATCTGGAACACTACCATGATAGAACTAGACGTGGTCATAGGAAGAGGAACTTTGGAGGGACTAATAAGGGGAAACAACAAGGAGTCAACAACTGGACAACATGAAGTAAGGAAAAATAAAAATACAAAGAACTCATGTGTAACAAAGCTTTTGAAAAACTAGTAGAAGGAGATTTTGTAAAAGCTAGTACCTAAGTTAAAAAAAAGAGACCCCAAGGCTGAAAGTACTAGAATAAGTGGTCCAAAGAGCACAAGGATGTTTCATATTATTTTTTTATAATTGTCATGAATATGACAGAATATCTACCAAGTCATGACTTGGACCAAGAATAAGTTAAATATTTTTGGGAAGGTCAATACCTTCGCTCTGTTTAGACACAAGCTTCTTATTTGGATTCTCTCTTGAAGAATATCTTGGTCATGTTTTACAGGGTGGACCATGGTTCTATGGAAGAACCAATCTCTCCATGGTTATATCAAAATCAAGTTCTCTAAAAAACATTCCAACTGCATGTCCTATCTGGATAACTTCAAGAACTTCTCCTAGAGTTTTGGGAGGTAGATGTGTTGGCAGGCATTGCTTAAAAAATAGGGAATTTGATTTCTCTAGACCTAACCACAATAGCTAGGACTAGATTCATTGCAGCAAGGATGTGCATCAACATCTCATCTGGTTCTTCCCCTCTGGAGGTCATCAACTTGGAAACCAAAGATGGGATCTGGAAGAAAAAATCATATATGAGGATTCACCAAATTACTGTAACAGATGCGGGAAATTGAGTCATGGGGAAATGAATATCATTGTAAGAAGGATTCCCAACCGCAAATTTCCAAGAATGGACTAGAGAAAATCCAAATCCTTGGACCCTGTCATCGATCTAATGATTGATTTGAAGAATGCATTAGAAGTGGCATCCACACCATTCATCCCATTCATCCCATTCATCCCACCACGATCTAGAGTAGTAGAAAATTCTTCACACGGGAATGGAAAAGGTTAAAAGGAAATGCTTTACACCATTCATCCCACCAAAATCTAGAGTAGTAAAAAATTCTAGATATTTCTTGCTTATCAAGTTTAAGATTTATCTACTTTTCTTGGTTCTTGACCGCACTTGAACTAGTTGTTTTGGTTTATGAGAGTTTCTAAGGGTTCCCATTGTGTGTAGCTTTAGTATGTTATCTTTGGGATTATTATCGATAGATTCTCCTCTTCCATTATGCTTCTTTTCTTATTCTTGGATTCCACACCTTTTATTTGTGTTTTTTTATTAAGGGTAAAAAGGGTTTAGGGTCCTTTCCCCATTACAATGAGAAATAGTGGACACATAAAATATATATCAATGAGGAACATGTAGGGCTGCCTCTTCCAGCGGAAAAGTGGACAACAAAAGAAAGTCGAAACAACAACAAAAACAAGCACATAAGTACACTAGCCATGAGACTTCTTCCCATGGGATCTAAGATGCATCTTAAGGGATTCATTAACTTTCCCTTTCTTTCTACTACTCACAATAGACCAATCATCACCGGTGTTTGGATTTACATTTTCATTTGTGTGAACCGGTATACAAATTTCAATATTATTTTCACCCACCTGATTAAGGATCACCAAAGAATCAAGAGGAAGAGGAAGGGATAAAGTCCCACACCTAGTGCAAGGAGTAGGATCCTTATCTACATGGGTAGAATAAGGGATGACCATCTCTTGCACATGAGCCACAACTTCCTCATACACGGATCCATCTTCTGACTTGGAATCAGAGTGAATTTTTACATTCAATTTTCTAGAATTTGCATTATTCCACCAAGTTAGATTATTGGTATTTTTCTTCCCAAACTTACAATCCACCACTAAATGGCCAAGGGAAAAGAAATTCGACATCGAATGGGTCCTTCATAGTCAATGATTTCAGTCCATATCCTATCCTCAACATGAAGATCAACAGAAGTAGGGAAATCCTTTGAAGTGTTCATATCAACCAAGATGCAAGAATACATAGTATACTCATACAAGGTTGTCTTAATGTCAATAAGAAAGGTTTTGTCTAGATAATTCCCAATAGAGATCAAACATTTCTCACCCCAAAAATAGAGAGGAAAATATGGAAAATGAATCCACATAGGTCGGACTTGGAAAGTTTTAGTAACAAGGTTGAAAAGAGGGAACCATGGCTTCATAAGAAAGAAATGGTTTTGATAATCCCATAATCCATCAAAATTAGATCTCTATCAGTGGTAACATCAAAGAAAACTATGAAGAAACCTCGAGTTGTGGGGTAAATGTCAACTTTACTGTCATAAGTGGTTTCACGAAATAGTGATCGATTAATTGAGAGTAGGTAGGCCTGGGAAGATATTGTTGAATATATAGATGATTCCATTCTCCTTGAAATATGCCTCTAATTTCAATACATCTGCTCCATAACATACAGTGGGAGATGATTTTGCATGTTTCATTGGCTTGGTAGGGACATAAAAAGGATTTATCCACCTTAATAAATATTTTACTTACCTAGAATAGCCAATCCACTCCGATCAACAATAGCCTCCACGTGACCCTCAAGAACAACCTACAACAAAGCGGGAAATTGGGGCACAACCATGAATAGGGAATCAGATATCCTAAGCAATGATCTAAAGGTGTCAAGTCTAGTCGCCCAACAAAAATATTAAAGCCCGTAGATGAACCACCTTTTATTTGTGTTTTGGTCTTGATGTATCTTCTCTTTTTTAAGACTCCTTTTCATCCAAAGTATGGTCCCCTCCACCCAACCTTTTACAATTAATAAAAATAACAATTATAATAATGATAATAATAATACTTTTTAATGTTTTATAAATCCTAATAACAATATCAATTTTAGTAGTAAGACTAATATTGATAATAATGATGATGAAAATGATGATGGTTATCACTAAAATGATTATATCGATCATGAAAATGATGACAATAATTATGATGATGATGTAAATCACAATAACACTGAAGACGATGACAATGATTAAGATGACGATAACCACAATATTACTAATACTATTAATAAAATTATTATAATAATTATATTTTTAATAATAATAACTACATTAATATTAATAACAATATTATTATTATTATTTTTATTTCTTATAAATTGTAATAATAATATCAATATTAGTATTGGTGATGATGTCGATGATGACAATGATGATGATGGTTTTGGTGATGGTGGTGATAATGATGACAAGGATGATGATGATGATGATTATGATGATGATCAATGATGAAAAAGACACTTTGATCACTGTAATGAAAAATTTAATGATGACATTGATGATGATCATGACGATGAACACCAATGAACTACGTGGGCGGGGATCCTTACTATTAATAATATGAGTCTTAAGTCACCAACTTGATAGGTTCTCATCGAGGTCATTCATGCACGAACTAAATATCCGCCTTCTTTTCCTAACTTTATTTTGGTATCGAGTTTATCTACAATACAAGTCATGCGAGACTTTTAGATACCTATATTATATAAATATATGTAATATATGTCGGGATGTATAATTTAAGGAGCTTATACCTTTGGGCGATTTTACCATTTATATAAACATAACTAAAAACATGGTAACCTATTCCAAGAGGTATAAACTCCTTATGAACTATACCTCTCAACATATATTACATATATTTATATCATATAGGAATGCTATTATATTACTAATTTGATATCCTCAAAGAAAAAAATTAAATGGATTATTTACGCATAAATTTATATTTGTAAGAAATAAATTATAAATTTTATTTAGATAAATAATAATAGTTACATTTATCAAGCACATGTAATGAATAAGATTTCATAGTTAGAAAATATGACTCTAATTATCCATTGTACAAAAATTTCATGGAAAAAGCAACTATACACAAAAATAGGCTCAAGCTCAAGTGATGAATGTCGATATTAATAAAGAATATTCCCTAAATGACCCTCCATATTTGTCTTTTTCCACTCTATTTCTTAACTTCCCGACACATCCATTGAGAGGGAACTATCATGAATATCAACAATAACAAGGTATTTTGGTGTGTTAGTCAATCTTGGTAGTTTGGATTCGATTAAAGATCGAAGGATTCCAATACATGAATTCTATTGACGGATTTTTTCGACATGTTCTTCTCTTGGGCTCCTCCCGAGATAGGTGATTAGTTCTTATCCATTATCCTTAGAAGGAATCTCTTGGCCTTAGTAAGAATTATTGATTCACCACTTTTATTTTTCTAAATCGAGGTCTATTGATTTTCCTTGTCTTGATCATCATCCTTAGCCCGAATTCTTGCCATAGAAATATCCATCATTTGGGGATTAAATTTTTCCTTTTAATCTTAGAAGGATGTTCTGAGAGACAGTTTAATGTGGCTTATATATGTTTTAGACTTTACATATATGGCATCATATTATCATATTATCATATTATCATTATCTAAAACTAAAATTTGTTGTGAAGACCCTTGTTTTTGTATAAATTATTTGGGAATCCATTCTTGATATATGTTTCATACATATGTATATAATATAATATAATTGTTATTAGCTCCTTATAATTTTTTTGGTGAAGTTACCAAAAATATTCCCTATCTATTCAACAACAAAATATAAATCTAATGACAAGCTAGAAAGACAAATAAAATAGGAATTTTTCCTTTGATAGTGTAAAAAACAGGTCAAAATAAAGATACCATGGGGTGATAAAAAACCCTACATTTTTAAAAAACTAGTAATTGTTGTCAATATGACTCTAATAGGATTCTAATTTGAAATTGATAGTTAAGAGGCCCTTAAAGAAAAGAGAAGTATCACAATTATTATTCTATGTCATATGTATCCAATGGTATAGTATCAATATCATATGTGATGGACCATTAAATATGTAAAATATTTTTATTTTTCACTAATATCATCTAGATATTTTTAATTCCATAGCATTGACCTCCTCAATGAAGACAATTTATTATGTTCTTTAATATAAGAAATCATACTAGGTGAAGGAATTGACAATTTGGAAGTCGATTTAATAACCTCCTCTTTAGAAGACAAGGGTTTGTTAGATGCGTGCTTTTATATAACCACAAACGCATGATGTAGCGGCATAAGATAACTCATTTGCAGAGACCATAACTTTTGATTCGACTATTGGATGATCCTGAAATTTTACGGGGTGGTAGATATACATTAGTAATATCCTAGGCTCAACTTTGCGTGCAAGTTTGTGCCCATTTTGGCACATATTTAGGGTCATATTCCTTCATCTAGTGGCCTAAAATTGGCTAAGAATGTTTTTTCCGCTTTTGACTAGGTCTCGTAACTTTAATAACTTTTGTTTTGCTTGTTAGAATAAGTCCAAATTTCACATGAAGCCTAATTTATTAATGCATATTTGGCATGCATATTTTGGCGTCAATTCGAGTTGTTTTTCATTTTAGGGTTTTTTGGCATTTTAGGGTTTTAGAGTAGTCTTGAGATAAAAGGAGGATCAGTAATGATGTAATAGATCAGTGTGAATTCCGAATGAGAAATAAGGTATTTTGAAACTCTTAGTTTTATTTACAAAGATCTTTATGTGTGTTTTTGGAGGTATTTCAATCTCTTGCTGACTAGATTCACATCAATTGGTATCGAGCAAGATATTGATCTTGAAATATTTAAGGTAACATATTACATTTTTATGTGAAGTTTTTACCTCTATTTTATATAACCATGGCTAGACACTGGGAGGAGGTTATGCCCAGATGAATAGGCATATCACAAAGAGCTACGAGAGACAAGTTGTTGAGCTCACGGGAGAAGTTACCCACCTTAGAAGGAGACATGCAAATGGGGATGCAAAACCCAGATAGTGATATTGAAGACGAGCGTCAATTAATGAATGAAGGAGGAGATGAAGAAGAAAATGAGAGAGACTATCACATTAAATTTTCCTCCATAATTTCTATTTCATTAATGTATGTATTAGGACTAGGATGTTGTTAAGTGTAATTAGTAGTAGTGTCGATAGAAGATAATGGCCGTTGGTACAACGCCACCAATAATGTATAAGTACGATAGAATCAAAAGTATAATAGGAATGTTGTGGTAAAAAGTAAATATTTTTCGTAAGTGGTCCTGGTAATGTTAAAATGTCAAAGTTGAGGTAAGTAGAGAAATAGGGTCTACATGTTTAGGAATTAGAAATATTATATTGGTAATAAGGACAAGGAGTGAGGTCATAAATATTTTGTGAATTTTATTTGTAAAAAGTCTAAAAATGTGGAACCCATGTGAAATGATAAGGTTTATCTTATCTTAAAAGATAAGCTTACATGTACAGATAAGAGTTAAGGTATGGAATATGATTCGTCGGAATGGATTTCTTATCCTATCTTAGAGATAAGATGGATAAGCCCGGAAGTTCTATAAATAAAGAGGCCACCCCCTCATTTAGCATAGGAAGTAGTGAGAAATATTGTATGAGTAAGTGTGTAAAGGAAGACATCATTTTGAAGGTGTGTTAAGGAAGCCATTAAGAGGTGTAATTGTGAAGTTTCTCCCATAGTATTGGTGAAAAACAAGTGAAGCGCAAGAACACTTGAAGTACCTCATGGTGAGATTGTAACAATTTCATATTAATATTATAATTTACACTACGATATTTTAGATTTATCATCATTCCTTCTTATCATAGTCTATGGTATTCTTGTGTTATGTTTGTTGTGTTTACAGATTACATCCACCAAACTAAAATATGTGCATTAGTAAATAATCATAAGACGAGGAGTTCCTAGGTGAAGAATTATCATAGTGCCGGGTTGGTGTTGACATTTTGGTTACATTGCGAGGGATCATTCCTCGTTGGTGGATTTTACGAAGAGATATTCCCACTTAGTCAAAAATCATTTGAAGGGTAACCTTGTTTTTACCGTGCATAGTAGTTACCATGGTAAAGTCACTTTTTGCCATGAATAGTATTTACCGCATTAAAGTCACTTTTTACCATGAATAGTATTTACTGCAGTAACTTCACTTTTTACTGTGAATAGTGTTTGAAAAGTTAGTTTTACCATAGTTTACCATGGTCATTTCTATTTTCTATTATAGTGATTCCAATTATTTGTGCACATAAGTCTTGTTGATTGTACTTGTGGGTTGGTATTTCACTGTGGTTACTTTTGAAAATGGGGAAGATTCCTATTTTTTCAGCCTAATCTAATGAAGATGCTTCCTATTTCATTCAAGAGTTTAAACAATCTTGCATTTGTAATGGCCTTATAAGAAGGGAACAATGGACTGAATTTTTTCCTACCTTTTTGGATGGTTCAGCCCTTAGGTGGTTTGAAACACTAGGTGATAATGTGAAAAACTCATGGGATTTATTAACTGAAAGTTTTCTTGAAGAATTTGGTGAACAACAAAAATATGTAGATCTCATGATCGATATCACAAAGCTATCCCAAGGAGAGAAGGAGAATATAAGGGATTATCATGCTCATGTTCTAGAGCTAAGGAGGGATCTCGATGCATCGGATCCGGAAGGAAGGATTAGCGGATGGGTTGATGAATGGCATGGATAATCTCCTTTGTAAGCACTTAATTCTTAGGATGAAGCCAGAGATCGGACAACGAGTGAAGTATGAGACTCGCCTATGACTACTATTGAACAAGCAAAGGAGATTGCAAGAAGGCAAGAAGAAAGCATGGAAGAGGAGCCCAAAGAAATTGTTGCTAAAGTAGAGCCTACACCAGCACCTTTGGTCAAAAATCCACCACTCTCGGTGAGCACAAATCATTCTCCTAGTACATCTACTGAGTATGAAGATCTACTAAGGAAGACGGGGCTAGTTCTATTAATATTCTTCAAGGAAAAGAATTTAGTTCTCAAGGAGGAGATAGAGGCCCAAAAGAAATATTTCTGAAGTTATATGTTATGATTGTTATAAAAAGGGTCATTATAAATATAATTGTCGGATAGAGCTTCTACATCGGTATAAAAGATAATGATAAAGAAAAAGCACCTCTAAATTCTTTTGATGTAGTAGATAGGAGCATGAATAATGAAGTAGATGTGTTTGTAACAAAAAAAGAAAGAAAGAAAAAAATAACCAAGATGGAAATGATCCTAAGAATATGAAAGGAGAAATTAGTAGGAAACATAGGAGAAGAAAGTTGGGTGTGCGGGAGATTTTTCGATTTCACGGGGACAAGGACCGTACTCCATCTTAGAAGATCTGTCTAAAGAGACTGCAAATATTACATATGGTCAACTCTTGGCTATGTCTTTCGAGAAGAGGCGGGAGCTGCGAAGTGGACTCAATGCTCGAGCGAAGGAAGGAGGTTGAGGTCCCTATTTTGGAGGCAGAGGCGGATCCCTACGCTCCACAAGCTGAGGTATTATGTAATTAGATTTCAATTCATGATGTCTTAGTTCATGGAGGTCTTCTGATTAATGTAATGACCGAGTCTATAATGAATATGTTGGGTTTAAAATTGATCACCCTCAACACATATGTTAAGGTCATTAAATAAGGGAAAAAGTAAACAAAAGGTGTAGTTTCAAATGTGGCAATATCGTTTATGGGTGTTGTATGTGTCTAGACTTTAGTGATGAAAAAAATATCACATTGCATACCCAATGTTATTAGGAAGACCATGACTAAGGAGAGTTCATGGAAGAAACTACCGTAATGAAGGCTTCATGACACTTGGACGTGGTAGAGAGAGGGTGAAGATAAATGTGATCCTCGGCATCATAAGGAAAAACCTATGGATTCAAGTGATGAAACCGATGATCGACATCCTTTGATTAATCAAGTACCAGTGAAGTGGACACCGAAGATGAAGAAAGTGAGGTTGATGTTTCTTCATGGATATCCTTCTAGTCACACCGACTCATGACCCCATAAAATTATTCTGAAGAAGTAATTGATGATCATCTCCAAAAAATAAATATTTGTGATCTTTGTGACTGGAGAGTGAGAAGGAATCCTACCTTCACTCTTTTGAAGGTACATACACATATTCACTTTTAATTACAAGAAACTCTATCAAGTAAGTTGGGTAGAACATTCTATTGAGCTGGTAGATGGTGATAAGCCCATAAAGCAAATGCCATATAGAATGAATCCTAATTTTTCCAAGAATGTAAAAGAAGAAATAGATAATTTGCTTGATGCGGGATTCATATTTGCTATGGAGAATTCATAATGGGTTTCTCCCATTGTGATCTCAATAAAAAAGAATGGGAAGCTATGCATTTGTGTTGATTACAGGGAAGCTTAATAAGGCAACAAAGAAGGATCATTACCCTCTTCCTTTCTCAGATCAGATCTTGGATGAAGTAGTGGTCAGAGTGTTATAGTTTTCTTGATGGATATAGCGGATACAACCAAGTATGTATAGCGAAGAAGGATCGGCTGAAGACAACGTTCACCACTCGTTGGGAACGTTTGATTATAGAGTTATGCCTTTTGGGTTGTTTAATGCTCTAGCAACATTCTAGCGTTTGATGAATAGGGTGTTCGAACCCTACATTGGGAACTTCATTAGAGTATTTCTGGATGATTTTTGCATCTATGGGAGCAAGATGGACCACCTGCACCAGATGGAGACAACATTTCAAAGGTTAGATGAATCACAAGCCTCACTAAACCCTAAAAAGTGTGTCTTTGGATGTTCTAAAGGCATTTTGTTAGGGCATGTTGTATCCAGAGATGGTATTAGTACTGATCCTGATAAAGTTTCAAAAATCAAAGAGTTACCATTTCCTATGAATAGAAGTAAGTTGAGATCATTTTTAGGCCATGTGGGTTACTATAGAAGGTTCATCAAGAATTTATCAAAGATTGCACAGCCACTAACCTAGTTCTTGAAGAAGGATGTTACTTATGAACCAGGAAATAAGGTGCATCAATCTTTTGAACAACTTAATGAAGCCCTGGTGTCTTCACCTTTTTAAAGAGTCTAGAATGGAGCAAGCCATTTATTATGTACACATTTCGATGCCTTAGATGAAACACTAGGAAGTACTTTGAGCCAAAGGGATGAATATGGGAATGAACATGTTGTTTACTTTGGAAGCAGACAAATGAGTAGTGCTGATGTAAATTATACCGTAACTGAAAAAGAGGCTCTAGCTATCATTTTTTTCAGTAAAGAAGTTTAGAAATTACTTTCTAGGGCAGAAATTTATAGTTGTAATAGATCATCGGGCTCTAAAATATATTGTAAATAAGCCTAACCCATCTGGGAGGATAGAAAGATGGATAATTTTGCTACAAGAATTTAAATTTGATATTATACATAGGCGGTAGAAAGAAGCATGTCAATGCGAGATGCCCTCTCTCGAGCCTATGATGGTTTAGGTTCATCTTGTGATGATGATGATTTCCTAGATGCAACATTGTTATCCTCGACACAATCCCTAGTGAATACATAGATATTTGGAATTATCTCGAATGAATTCAAGTTTCCTGAATGGTGCCAATGCAAAGACTACGAGGAAGATTACTCAAGCCGATCGTCCATATTCTATTCTCGCATGGAGTATTATTTTGAATAGGACACGATGGATAGTACAAAGAGGGCGATTGGACGTGATCAAGGGAAGGAGTTGATAGAAGAATTCCACAATGGTACATGTGGAGGGCACTTCTCTAGAAAACTCACAACAAGAAGGATCTTGGATGTAGGTTATCATTGACCCACTCTTTTTAATATTGTTATAATTATTGTAAGACATGTGATATTTCTAACACACATGGTAACCGTATGACTTCATCAGGCTCCATTATGCCCTATTCTTCCACTTGGTCCCTTTGAAAAGTGGGGAATAGACATTGTAGGTCCACTTCCAACTACCCCACGCCAAAATAAGTATATTGTAGTTGCCATAGATTATTTAACCAAGTGGGTTGAAGCTAGGCCATTGAAAATAACTTCCATGGATGAAGTGGCAAGGTTCATATATGAACGCATTGTCACAGATTTGGTTGTCCATTAGAAATATGTAACAGATCAAGGAAGCCACTTCATTAATGAGGTGGTAGAAGCCCTAGCCAATAAGTTTTCTATTAAGCACGGGTGAAGGCAACAACATACAAGCCAAGCACAAATGGACAGGGAACGAACAAATTTGGTGTTGTGTCAAATTCTAGCAAAAGATGTAGCCTTGTAGGTACATAAGTGGGATAAAAGAATTCATGCAACATTGTGGGCATATAGGCAACATCAAAGTCAGCAACAGGATACTCCCATTTCAGTTGGCTTATGACATTGATCTAGTTCTTCCTATTGGGTTTGATATTCCACAGGTGAGAGTTATGAAAAATGAAAGGATGGATGAAAGTGATTCAAGAAAAGAAAGGTTATTACATCTTCATTTTCTAGAGGAAATGAGGAAATAGCGAAGGATACAAGCTATAAGAAGAAAATTAAGCAAAAGGAATACTTTGATCAAAATATCCGTTGGTCTCCATTTCATGTGAATGACTTGGTCCTAGTATATGATTCGAGATACAAAAAAAGAAGATAGAGGAAATTTCTTCTAAAATGGATGGGGCCCTACAAAATAGTAGCTATGCATGAAAATGGTACATACCAAATGGAGGAATTGGATGGCACTCCCATTACGAAATGGGTGAACCATGACAAGATAAAGATTTTACAAGCACCGAAATAGTCTACTCGAGGACGGAGTAGAAGGCCGGGAAGGGGAAGATGTCGACACTAAAATTTTCCTTTGTAATTTCTATTTCATTAATGTATGTATTAGGAATAGGATGTTGTTATGTGTAATTAGTATTAGCCCTACGAGAAGATAACGGTGCTGAATGAATACCGCCAATAATGTATTACGGCATAAAAGTACAATAGGAATGTTGTGGTAAAAATTAAATATTTGTCGTAAGTGGTCCCGGTAATGTTAAAATGTCAAAGTTTGGGTAAGTAGAGAAGTAGGGTCTACATGATTAGGAATTAGAAATATTATATTGGTAATAAGGACAAGGAGTGAGGTCATAAATATTTTGTGAATTTTATTTGTAAAAAGTCTAAAAATGTGGAACCCATGTGAAATGATAAGGTTTATCTTATCTTAAAAGATAAGCTTCCATGTACATATAAGAGTTAAGGTATGGAATATTATTCGTCGGAGGAATGGATTTCTTATCCTATCTTAGAGATAAGATGGATAAGCACGGAAGTTCTATAAATAAAGAGGCCACCCCCCTCATTTAGCATAGAAGGAAGTAGTGAGAAATATTGTATGAATAAGTGTGTAAAGGAAGCCATCATTTTGAAGGTGTGTTAAGGAAGCCATTAAGAGGTGTAATTGTGAAGTTTCTCAATAGTATTGGTGAAAAGCAAGTGAAGGTAACACTTGAAGTACCTCATGGGTGAGATTGTAGCAATTTCATGTTAATATTATAATTTACAAGTGATATTTCAGATTTATCATCATTCCTTCTTATCATAGTCTATGGTATTCTTGTGTTATGTTTGTTGTGTTTCTAGATTACATCCACCAAACTAAAAGTGCATTAGTAAATAATCATAGCACAAGGAGTTCCCGTGAAGAATTATCATAGTGGGGTTGGTGTTGACAAGATGAAGAAACCTTGAATGAGAGACCATTTGAGGAGATATTGATCAAGGCTTTAGAGGGAAAGAATGAGGGCATCAAGATTAATGTTCCTGATTATGGAGGGTTACGACCAGAGGAGTTGATTGATTGGTTGAATCACATGGAAAAATTCTTTTAGTGGAAAACCCTTTCAGAGGAGAAGAAGGTTAAGTTTGCATGCACTAAGTTGGTTGGACATGCATTGATCTTGTGGGATCACCTACAAAATGAAAGACAAAGGAATGGAAAGGGAAAGATCCAAAACTGGAATAAAATGGTAAAGAAGCTAAAAGAAAATTTTCTTCCTATAGATTATGCTTAGACACTCTTTCAAAGGTTCCAAAACCTAAGATCAGAAGGATCTCAACATTGAGGAGTATACTAATGAATTTTACAAGTTATCAATCAGGGTGGTGGTACAGCAGATTCTCAAGAATAAAAGGCTACATGGTACATAAATGGGTTGAGTGCACCATACAAGATTAGTTGAGTATGCTTTGGATCCATAGCCTAGATGATGCTTATCAACTTACATTAAAGGCAGAGGAAAAGAATAAGAGGAACAATTTTAGAAGAGGTGTGAAGAGAGGTCCATAATCATCTCCAATGAGGGGTAGGGGTAGATTTGAATCTACAAAAGTTGAATCCTCTAATATAGAAGGGCATGAAGATTCTGGTCAAAGCCACGGTAACTACCAAAGAGGTAGGGGGTTTCGAGAGGGGAAGAGGTTATAATGGAGGACGGGGCTTGAATAGCCCCAAAGACAATATACATGTTACGGATGTGGTGAAAAGAGGCACAAATCTTTTGAGTGTCCGCACTATCCTACACAAGATAGATGGCAAGGAGAAAAACCATGAGTAAATATGGTTGAGGTTGAAGAGGAAGAAGAAATGGAGGTTGCTACAGACTTGGGTGAAACCCTCATGATAAGGAGGATGATGATTGTCTCAAGGAAGGAAAAAACATGATGTTGCTGGAGCTGATTTGTGTCTTTGAACAAATATATTTGGAACAAGATGCACCTCACGGAGGAAAGGTATGTAAAATTATTATTGATGGTGATAGTTTTGAAAATATGGTTTCAACTTTAATGGTTGATAAACTGAATCTGAAATGTGAGAAGCACCCATATCCCTATCATATATCATGGTTTAAGAAAGGAAATGAAGTAACCATAGATAAAATATGCCTTATAAAGTTTTCAATTGGGAATACCTACAAGGATGAGGTGTGGTGTGATGTTATCCCAATGGATGTGTGTCATATATTACTAGGTAGGCCTTGGTAATACGATAGAAAGGTTACACATGATGGAGGGAAAAATACATATACCTTTTGGAAGGATGGTGTAAACATGGTCTTGTTACCCTTGAGGAGGAAGAGAAGAGTGAGGGATTATTGGCTACAAAAGAGTTTGTTACAGAAATGGAAGAAGCTAGATGTTGTTATGCACTAATGTCAAAGAAGCTAGAGAAAGAAGACTTTAATATACCTGTTGCTGCAGAAAAGTTACTAAAAGAATACAAATATGTCATACCGGATGAGCTACTAGATGGGTTACCTCCAAAGTGAGATATTCAACACCATATTGATTTGATCCTAGGATCGGCCCTTCCAAACCTAGGCAGCCTATTGGATGAGTCCAACACAGAGTGAAGTGTTGAACAGACAAGTGACAGATCTAATATAGAAAGGGTTAGTGAGAGAAAGCATGAGTGTATGTGCAACTCCAACGTTATTGACTCCCAAAAAATATGGAGACTAGAGAATGTGTGTAGACATTAGAGCCATAAACAAGATCATAATTAAGTATCGATTCCCAATTCCGCGATTGGATAATATGATGGATCTGCTATCGGGAGCCTAATATTTTAGCAAGATTGACCTATAAAGTGGTTACTACCAGATCCGAATCCGTGAAGGGGATGAATGGAAAAATTCTTTCAAAACAAAAAATAGATTATATGAGTGGATGGTGATGCCATTTAGGCTATATAATGCACCCAATACATTCATGAGGTTGATGAACATAGTACTCCGGAATACAATGGTAAGTTTGTTTTTGTCTATTTTGATGATATTTGATATTCAGTAAGACAGTGGAAGAACACTTGTTACATCTCAAACTGGTGCTAGACTTGTTATGTAAAGAGAGTCTATATGCTAACTTAAAGAAGTGTAGATTCCTTCAGAAGAGTCTTGTTTTTTTGGGATTTGTCATATTAGAGGATGGAGTGAGGATGGATGAGGAAAAATTAAAGGCAATTATGGAATGGCCTATTCCAAGGAATGTGATAGAGGTTTGTAGTTTTCATGGATTGGACAAATTTTTATAGGAAGTTCATCAAGAATTTTAGTAGCATTGTTGCACCCATAATAGAGTGTACAAAAGGGAGGGAGTTTGTATGGACCAAGGTAGCAACAAATAGTTTTGAATTGTTGAAGAAGAAAGTGTCAGAAGCACTTTTGTATTACTAGATTTTAGCAAGGTCTTCGAGGTTGACTTTGATGCCTCACATGTTGGGATTGGAGCTGTGTTGAGTCAAGAAGGATGACCTGTGGCATTGTTTAGTGAAAATCTAAATGAAGTCAGGAGGAAATATTCTACTTATGATGTGGAATTTTAGGCTATTTTCAATCATTAAGGAACTGGAGACATTACTTGGTAGTAAAGGAAATTTTACTCTTCACCGACCTTGAAGCCTTGAGGTATGTAAACACACGAGAAGAAACTAAATAGCAGGCATGCAAAATGGGCTTCATTTTTGCAAGAATATAATTTTGTTTTAAAAAATGAGTGCAGTAAGCGAGAATCAAGTTCTTTGATGCCTTGAGTAGTGTGTAGCCCTTTTGACAAAAATGGAAAATAAAGTACTAGGGGTTTGAGGTAGTTAAGGAATTGTATGAAGGTGATCTAGATTTTGGTGATGTTTTCAGAAAAATTAATAAACCTATAGTAGGTAGTGATTCTTTTGATTATTTGATACATGATGGTTATTTGTTTGGGGAAACAATTGTGCATCCTATTTGGTTCAATGAGAGAAAATATTATAAGATTATTGCATAGTAGGGGGTTGGATGGACACTTTAGTATAAGTAAGACAATTTATCTTGTTGTAGAAAAGTATTATTGGCCAAAGGTAAAGAGGGACATAAATAGGGTTGTAGCAAGATGTAGAGTGTGTCAAATGGCTAAGGGTCATGCATAAAATATTGGGTTGTATATGCCATTTCCTATCCCTACAGGGCCATGGGTTGATCTGAGTATGGATTTTGTGTTAGGGCTTCCTAACACACAATGAGGGAATGATTCTATCTTTTTTGTGGTTGATAGATTCTCTAAGATGGCAAATTTCATTTCTTGTAAAAAACTAATGATGCTTCTAGAATTGCAGATTTATTTTTTTCATAAGTGGTTAGATTGCATGGAATTCCAAGAAAGATCACTTTATATCGGGACACAAAATTTTGAGTCTCTTTGGAGGACTCTGTGGAAGAAATTGGGGACAAAACTATAGTTCAGTAGTGCATATCACCCCTATACTAATGGGCAGATGAAAGTAGTGAACAGAAGCTTGGGAAATCTCCTACGTTGTATAGTTGGAGAAAATCCAAAACAATGGGACTTAGCTTTACCTCAAGCTGAGTTTGCATATAATAGCTTAGTAAACAGGTCAATAGGGAGGTCTCCTTTCAGATTTTATATGGTAGGAATCCCAAGGGGGTCCTAGATCTAATTGTTCTACTAGGTGAAGATGAAACTAGTGATGATGTAGAAGCATTTGTAGAACACATTCTACAACTACAAGATGAAGTGAGGGAAAAGCTGAAAGTGAGTAATGCACAATATAAAATAGTTGTAGATAGTATGAGAGTAAGTGTATTTGAAGAAGGAGATATGGTGATGGTTCATCTTAGAAAGGAGAGGTTTCCAAAGGGGACATATAATAAAATGAAGTATAAGAAGATTGGACCATGTAGGATTTTGAAGAAAATGAGTGATAATGCCTACAAGGTGGAGCTACCTGAAAAATTTTCTATCTCACCAATTTTTAATGTTTCTAAATTATATAAGTTTCTAGGTCATGATGAAAATGTTGTAGAGGAGGAAGAAATAAACCTGGAAGCAATAGATGAAGAAGAAAAAAGAGAGAGGGTAATGCATTTCTTGGACCAAAAGACAATCACTACTAGACATGGGAGCTACAAAGATATTTGGTACGGTGGGAAGGTTTACAAGAAGAAGAAAATACTTGGATTCCTACGTGGGAGTTGAGGAAAATTAACAAAGTATAAAATTAGATGAGTTATGTCACAATAGAATTCGCAGGAGCTGAATTCTTTTCAACCGAGGAGAATGATGTGGGAGCATAACTTACAGAGACCATAACTTTTGATCCGTCTGTTGGATCATCCTAAAATCTTATAGGTGGTAGATATACATTAGTACTATGCAGGGTCAACTTCTCTTTTAAGTTTGTGCTCATTTTGGCACGTTTTCAGAGGCTCGGATTCGTTCATCTAATGGCCTAAAATTGGCTCGAATGTTTTTTCCGCTTTTGAATAGGTCTTAGAGCTTTAATAACTTTTGTTGTGCTAGTCGAATAAGTCCAAATTTCGTGTGAGCCCTAATTTATGAATTTATGTTTGGCATGCAAATTTTGGGGTCAATCCGAGTTGTTTTTTGCATTTTAGGGTTGTTTGGAATTTTAGGGTTTGTTGGAATTTTAGGGTTTTAGAGTAGTCTTGAAATAAAAGGAGGATTGTAATGATGTAATAGATCAATGTGAATTACCAAAATGAGAAGTAAGCTATTTTGAAACTCTTGGATTTTTTCAAATCTGTTTATGTGTGTTTTGGAGGTATTTCAACCTCTTGCAGTGACTTGATTCACATCAACGCAACACAAAGATGAGGGTTAAAGGCTCTCCTATGTAGCAAAGATCACTAATGATTCATATCCTCTTGAGTTTTCCATCAAAACATAACATTTTCAGATCTCTAGGTATCCTCTATTTTTCCCTATTGCATTCATCATATCCCTACATGATCTATTAATTGTACAAAATTGGTTTTTTAATTCCGGGATGGAGCAAACCATTGGGTACAATACTAAAACCCTTTTCACTAGCATTATAACATGCGTAAATTACTCCAATCATTTTTGACACTATTATTTTGTCAAATTATATATATATATATATATATATATATATATATATATATATATATATATATATATATATATATATATATATATATTATGTTATGGTATTTTAATGACTTCCCCTGTACAATATCTCTAGAATTTGATTATCAAGTTCCTAAATTAGGCCCTAGTTTTTTTATAAATTTATTTATAGAAGAAGTGTAATACATTGAATTAGAAGGCTTGTTACATGGTTGAAAACAATGACATTTTTAACACCACCTAGAGAATTTTCTTGAGACAACAAGTTCGATCCATTTATTTTAATGCTTTTGATAACCCTTTACATTTAGGATTTGTAGGGGCTGGTAAAATGGCCATCATTGAAAGATTTTATTGTTCTCCCACCATGTCGGATAGAGAATACAACTTCTAGGAAACCCTAGACACAAAATCATATACTTGGATATATTTCAAGGTCCTAAAAGCATACTAGTATTTACATGATTCCTAACTAAGAAAAATAGTAATTGAGAGCCATCTTTGTCATTTTGTCCGTGTTTCAAGTTATTTATTTTTTCCTACACACCCTACATCAGATTTGATAATTTAGTTTCTTAATCATTTATGAATTTATACACTAGCACCCAACTAGGGGTGTCGGTGCCAAGGTGTGCTTGTCCCCTCTAGGCACCCCTAACCTCTTTCCACCTTGTTGTTATTTTTGGCATCTTTAATATTTTGGGCATCTTATTTTCTTATGGGTCATCCTTAAAGTTTTCAATCATGGAATTCTAACCAGGAATCATATAAAAACATATCCATGTGATCAAAATAAGGAACTAGTATCTAATCATACTTATTATCACCTAAGCTAGAATTCAAAGTCATCCAAAGTAATCTAAGGCATCCATCTAGCATCAATTCAAGCGAAAAGTGACTGCATTTTATGTATAGACAACATAGGAAGGGGAAATTTACTTTATTCCATATGCACATTTGCATCATTTAGAAAATCTTGTCCACTATCTAGTGCATCTTCCAAAAAGGAATCCTAGGGTACCATTCTTACATGGACTCATAACAACTACATGGAGTTTGAGAAGTAGTACAACACTTTGTCATAAGTTCACTTTGTCTAGTGATTCTTGAGGTTTGTCGACTCTCCATAGTGCATCATTATTTTTGTATTTGATATGGTAATGTGGGTTTTTCATGTGATATATATTTTATAGTTACAAATATCCTCAACAATCAAAATGAGAGATACAAGAAATCAATATGGAATTTTTCAACATTTGTGTGAGATTATAAATATAACATGTTAAACATTTTCATAGGAATGGGTGCCCAAAAACCGTCTCCAAACCTAGAAACCCCTTTCTAGCTATGAGCGCCGTTTTCCAACATTATCCATCAGCTCTAGATTTTATGTTGAACATTGACAACATAGTTCATCTCCTCTTAAACAATTTAACTAGTTAAGAATGGTTCATGATCAAACACAAATAGACTAAGTCCTATTTCTTATAGCTCTTGCTTATGGTTTTGTGCTTTGTTTACTTATTTCTAGTGTCATATTATATTTACCACTTGTATACCATATTCTACATTCAATTACTCTACAATTAAGTTATAATAAGAATTCATAATTTTGTTAAATCATATACTAAACCCACTCCTTACATCCTCGTTCCAAATCTTTTTGGCTTCACATTCCTTTTCTTCCACTGATTTCCCTTCTATACCTAGGTTCAAATTCTTAATCTCCTTATTAAGTGTTTCCTAATCGATCCCGGATTTGGTCATAATATATGTAATCTTTCCTTTCTCCATCAATTAGTACTTTAGGCTTCTCATATAATTTCATCTACTCTTTTGTATCTATCTCTTTGATAATATACTAAATAAAGTGTTGGGAACCATATCTCATCCCCTTACTATGGGATTCATTACTCTTACTTTTCTATATCAGTTTATGCCTCATAATGTTCCTTATACTATTCTTCTAGGATTTTCTTTGCTAAGTACTATGTATGCAATTCTTTTAACCCATCCCAATACACGTAATTCCCTTTTCAACACCTTGTTTTATGGATATTCTTACAATAGGTTTGACACTTTATGTTTCTACTGCTTGTGATATTCCTCTTATACATGATACTCATGACTTTATCTACATTATACATTGTTTTTCTCTTGGGATACTCCCTAGTACATCTCATACTACTCTCATCAATGTTTGATTAGCACATATGATACTACTCTCATTATGTCTCACCCTCAAGTGCACTTCTATTGATCATATGTTTTTCAAGTCTAATGTTACATATCCATCCATATGTTACTCATTAAATTTTAGAATATTGTATGTTAGTTTTACATCTATTCCTATTCCTTGCACTTTCCAAAATCTTATGCATGATTCCTTTAATATCGATACACCTTATGCATGATTAGTTTACTATGGTTACATTCATGGGGGTCATATGTTCGCTTTTTCTACATTTTTGTTAATCATCCTAGGGTTAGTTTATACTAATTGATTACTTAGAATATTAACAAATTAAACATATTGTTTTCCATTAATACTTATGATTATCTCAAAATAACATACATTAGACATATTTTTGATCACATGTTTTTTTATAGCTAAAGTCAAGTTAAAGGGAGTCGCCCGTATTTACATAAACAAAGGACCGACCTCAAGATTTCAAAGTAAAACAACAAAATCATAAGAGGAAAAAAATTATCGGATATACACAAACATAGGCTAGCATTATCCGAGATATACTATAACTATAGTACTAGGCAAGAGAGGGATTACTCTCTAGACCCCAAGGTGATAGCAACACTAGTAGCCTGAGACACCCGACCAAGGCTGGTATCATCTTCCATTTCAACTTTCACTTCAGAATTCACCCAGTTCAGCTAGATAAAGTCATACTCCCTGCCACACAAACAACCGTAGCTTGTCCATCCGGTGGGATAGGGTCCAATGGAGTGTAGAGGGTCTTCAGATTAGGAAGCACTAGGTGCAGGCACGGTTGGCAGCCCGGTCCCATGCATACACCACTAACTACTTAGTGAAGGCCAGGAGAATGCCAAACCATTTTTGAGTTCGCTAAAGACACCCATAGCCACCCCTGACGTGCTTGGAAAAGACTCATGCACATCCTAGACTTCGGAGGCCAAGTTACCATAGTATGTCGATCGAAGCCAGTGTAGAGCCAGACTCATGGCATCCACTTTAGAGGGATGGATTATCAATGTTCTTAAAAATACAAAGGCCAAACCTTTTTGACATGTGGCCAACCAACAGTAGATAGATAGTCTTCACCTAGGAATCCTTTAATGGCATCCAACTCTTCGATGTAGGAGAGACAAAAAATTCTTTTCAGCCGGTTGTCTGTTATCCTAGAATGAAATGCCATTTCACGTAGATCACAACTCAAGGCAATTCATGACAGACAAGGGAGGAAAATAGCTAGCAAAAGGAGGTAGAAAAAAATATAAGGAGAAGCCATTGTCGAAAGCATTAAATAAACACTTTACATCCTGCAAGTGTATTATTAGACGACATGTGCTCTAAAATATTCCTTGCGCGAGAACAATATCCCCAATCATTCCCACACTTTGGAATTAAATGCCACTATCTCCTATTGTGCTTTCTTGATCGCTGCATTTACTAGCTTGTCCGCATAATTATTACTTTCCCAAAACACGTGCTTAATGTTCTAGGCACTGAAATTCCTGAGTTTCCAAAGGACCTTTTTAACTCCTAGGTCCAGTTTCCAAGATAGGAATTTCTTTTTAATTATGGCATTCACAATTACTAGTTAATCCCCTTTGATTTCAAGATTTTCTATTTTTAAGGAGGCTACTAGATCTAAAACTTTCATAAGATCTTGTATTTAGCCAAATTACAAGTGCCATCCCTGAGCTTGTAGGAGGTGGCACCAACCAATAATCCCTTTTCATTTCTTATAATGCATCTAGCATCGGAGATGCCCAGTTACCTTTGGCTGCTCCATCAAAATTTATTTTGAGGAAACTCGGGGTGGGGGGAGCCAACGGGATAACAACGGAGCGAGGCTGAGGAGATCGAAGGGCACTAAGAACTGCTCTAAGATTGATGATTCAATCCAGCACTACTTGATTTCCCTGTCAATGTTGGAGAAGTGATGAAAGTGGGACCAATTAGTAGAAACCACCTCAGAGATAGCCCATTCCAACCTAAGAATGACCCTATCCACCGAGTTCTGCTCCTCCCTAAATATTCTTTTATTACGCTCCCACCAGATGTGCCATAGAAGTAACTTGATACCACAACCAAATTGAGGAGAGAGCACCAGAGTGGAGGTTTACAGGCCAAGCCAAAATGAGTGCTAGTAGTGTAGAGGGATGGACCCACGGGAGATTGATCCTGGCACACAACCAACTCTAACATTCAACTGTGAATGGGAAATGAAGCAGAAGATGATCATGATCTTCCTCATGCTTCTCACACAAAAATCACATTGAGGGACCATGAAAACCAAATCTCTTCCTCCTTTCATGAGTGATAATTTTTCCTTTGAAAGCCATCCAAGTCAAATGGCCTATTTAGGGGGACACGAGGGGGACTAACATGCCTTCCAGATTAGAGCCTCGATTCCTTTTCGTAATTTAATTATTTATAGCCATACAACGCAGGATTATTTCCCGAAGAGACAGCAGTCTAGACAGTTTCATCATCACCCCGAGAAATCACTATCTATCGCTGGCATGAGCGAGTGAAAACTATCCTTAGTTTCCAAAGAGAGATTTAGGTGATCAATACTTTTCCATTCCAATAGAGCAGGAAAATTTTTTGGAATCAGCCCATAGTTGGAAACATATGGTCCCCATTCTTCAACTAAGAGCCTCTTGATTTCCCCAAACTCAAGATTTTCCCCAAGCATGGGAAAACCATTCCAAGGATCATCCCAGAATAACACCTTGTCACCTTTTTCGATTTTCCAGGCCGCATTGAATAAGAAGAGCTCCCGACATTCAACTAAGAAGTTCCATATATGAGAACCACGAGGGGGATTAGCAATGTGGAGAATTGATTCTGGAAGATGGGCCCCAGATATTTTTTTCCACCACTTGGCTGCAAAGACACAGAGGTTTTGTGAGGAGATTCCAGACAAGCTTGGCACCCAGGGCCAAGTTTTGAATACCCAAGTTGAGAATGCCAACCCCGCCTAGATCTTTGGGTTTGGACAAAGTTTCCCAGCTGATCAATGGGATTTTCCTTTCCATAGAGGGACCTTGCCATAGGAACTTTCACATAATCCCGATAAGCTTTGATAGAACACTTTTGGGGATTTTTAGTATGGAAAGCATGTATAAGGGGGAGGCACTGAGAACAGATTTGATGAGGACCAGTCTTCTAGCTAGTGATAGCCATTTTCCTTTCCAGGAGTTGAGTTTGAATTAACCAAAGAGAGGAGATCATTCCACATCGAGGTCTAACCTGAGCCACCAAACAAAGGCACACCAAGATATTTGACTAGAAGGGAGCCTTTTTTGAAACTGAAGATGCCAAGAATTCTAGCTTCCAGAGAAGGGGGGGACATTAAAAAAGAAGATGAAGGATTTGACATGGCTAACCTCTTGTCCAAGAAGTGTCAGAATAAGCATAGAGTAACCCCTTTAGTTCTCTGGCCTCCTGAATGCTAGATTTTCCAAACAAGAAAGTGTCACAAATTTCGGTGAGAAATAGGATCCACCCCCTCCGTAATTCTTAATCCCTGTAATTTTCCTTCCCGAACTTTATTGTTGATGGCCCTACTTAGTGAGTCAGCCACTAAAATGTAGAGAAAGGAGGAGAGAGGGTCAACCTATCTTATACCCCGATTACCTTCAAAGAAACCTTCAACATTACCATTAATTAACATGGAGAAAGAAGGCCCAACTATGCAACTGAACACCCAATTACAAAATTGAACCAAAAAACCAAACTTTCTAAGGATTCTGATTAGAAAATGCTAATTGATCTTGTCAAAGGCCTTGCTAATATCTAATTTTAGTAACATACCTAGGGATTTATTGTAGGAGAGAGAATGAATGAGTTCATGAGAGAGAAAAATACCATCAAAAATTGACCTCCCCAATAAGAAACCAGATTACTCCGGAGAGATCATAGGTTCCAACAGCCCTTTGAGTCTGGAAGCAATGGCTTTCGAGATGATTTTGTAGGAGGTATTACACAGAGAAACCGACCTGAAGTCCACAAATGAAGAGGGTTGAGGGATCTTTGGGAAGAGACTTATAAAGGTACAATTTAGTGATTTAAGCACTGAACGGGATCTGTGAGATTCTTCCATAGCCACCCAAACATCATAGCCAATGATGTTCCAAAATTTCTGAAAGAAATCAGCCTGAAAACCATCTAGACCTAGAGCTTTGTTCTTGGCCATAGAGAAAACCACTTTCTCCACTTCACTCATAGTGAAGGGCTTAAGAAGGGCCACATTTTGAGCATCAGTGACCATAGAGTTGAGATATTTTCAAGGAAAGAGGATTTCTTGAATCAAAAGATGTGATGTCACCTTCAAGGAGGGAAGTAAAGAAGCCAGACCCCTTCATCAGAAATATGTTTTTGATCAGAGAGGAAAATACCATCATGAATCTTTATCTCGGAGATGAAAGATGAGATCTACCTTGATTTTACGGATGAATGAAAAAACTTTGTGTTCCTGTCCCCATCCTTGAGCCATAATTCCCACAATTTTTTTCCAGAAGACCTCCTCATGCAGAAGTAATTCACCAAGTTTGGCTAGTAAAGACTTCTCCAGAAGAAACTCTACCTCCCCCATGCCAGAGACAAAAATTAACTCATTCAGAGCTTTCAACTCGGCTTCCACTCTAGCCTTTTCTTGGAAGATATTCTTAAAACAAGATTTGTTCCAAGATCTTAGATCCTTTTTGAGAAGTTTTAGTTTTTGTGCAAGCACCAGCATTTTTGAACCTTCAACCTGATAGGAGTGCCACCATTGTGAAATGTTGTTTTCCAGAGAGGCATCCCTCAGCCACATAAGCTCAAACTTAAAAGGGGATTTACGAGGGGAAAAGTCGATATTGACTGATAGGGAAACCGGGAAGTGATCAGAGCCAGACTAGGGCAGAATCAAGCATTCTAAGACAACATTATTCAAAGACCACTTAGGGCTAGCTAAGAACCTGTCGAGCCTTTCAGAAATATTACTGAAGCCCTTCCTATGATTGCTCTAGGTGAACCAACCTTTCTTGGGCTCGATATCTAAAAGAGAGTTGTCAAAGATAAAGGAACAAAAATCTTCTGGGATTTTTGATTTCTAGAAATACATCCTTTTTATCTTTCTCAGAAGTGATAACATTGAAATCACCACCAAGAAGAAATAGTTGATCCTCGAGGGGGAGAAAAGACCTAGAGATGTCTTGCCAAACCTCTCTTTTGCCAATTATGCTATTCAAACCATACACATTAAGGAGGTAGAAGACCAAATGAGAACATTTCGGAAAACTGACCCAACTGCCAACTATGATTCTAGTGGATAAGATCAACCTGAACTTGACATTCCTTCCACCAGAATCCCAAGCCCCTTGAGGCCCCGAGGTAGCATTAGAGAAGAAGAAATTCCAGCCCTTAACTAAATTTTTCCAAAGCACAAAACTTCCTTATGTTTGCACTTAATTTTAATACTATTTCCAAAAGACATAATTCTACACATATTATATTTTCCCCTCATTGGTACATTTTAATTGCTTCTACACTTACCCTTCATCTAGTTCATATCTTAGAATCTATATGGTTTTCGTAACCATGATGACACTAATATTTGGCATCTTTTGAATTCTCCTACCCATTCTAATTCCACCACCATGACATGGTCTCTCTCGCATCATCACAAAAATACCCCTTACTTGTACATATGTGGGAAAAGAACTCTACCCTCTTTATAGAAACATGTTCTAATCTACGATCGTTTATCCCTACTATTCACATGCACATCTACACATCAAATATCCTTTACAACTCATGTCAATCTAGCATGGAACACTTTCTCATGCATGCAGTAACACCTTGCTATAAATCTCAAATTGCCATACTACTCCATATGCACATTACTACTCATTCTTGCTTATGAATCCTTATATTCATGACACATATAATACTTCATATATACGATACACATCCTTTAGTGTCGAGTTACACACTTGGCTATTTTTCTCAACATGATCATATCTATTACCTATCATCTCCTTATATACACACTTGGGGGCATCATGCCCTCTTCTCCCCTCCTAATAAGATAATTTAATAACTATTATCATGTAATTTTCTTCAAATCTAGTTTTCCTTACTTCTCTTACTCACCTTGATACACAACATGTATCACAATTACCCTATGACCCACTCAAGTTAACATGGTTCATACTTGACTACCAATGGTATAAATTTGAAATTAACCTCACATCATTCACTCTTTAGTTTATATGCTTCATAGTGATTTATCTTCCTAGTTCACATTTTCAAAACCATTTCTTGATATGAACTCTTGTTTTATGGTTCACTCTCTAATGGTTAGGAGGAATTTATAATTACACTAATCTCATACAAGTCTCATAAATATACGTTGGGGTGTTTCTCATCCCATCTTCACACTCACATTACATACCATAACATTCATGCTCATAACATATTTCATATCTTGGTTAAACTTAATGTTGCTTGTTTATTCTACTTACATGTACACTTTCCTTCCATGCTATTATAATACTTAATATGTCATTATATTTATCATATAAAGATAAACGTTCACTTGTTATCTAGTTGTGAATGCAGCTCTCCTATAACTATTTACAAGATAAAATTATGTTTGACACTATACCTCTTACCAATCGAACTGAGGATCCTATGGGAATCTATTTTCTTGAATATTAAATGTGTTATAATTTAATCATTTACTACTTCTGATTATTACTAACACATTACTTTACTTTGATACATACTTTGTATATTTATAACATACTTATGGCTTCTTCATGAGTATAATTTAATTTCTAAGATTGTTTTCCACCATGGTTGTCTCTTAAACTTTTATTTTTTACTATTGTATGCCATTTTTTTGGGATATGTTGTATGTTTTGAATGAACATGATTTTTATGATTTTAGTTCAGATCGTCTTGACTTCCTTGTGACATTGTGAGTGATGTCCCATGTTTGAAACATGGTTTTTATGGTTTATATTTTATGTAAACTTTCTTTTTACATTTATTTTATATGAATTTTCTTCTTATTTTACTACTAACATATCTATATATCCATATTTGTTTACATGTTCCTTGGTATATATCATTCACATCCCCTATCCCTTTCAAGTTTCACCTTTAGATAATTTTCGTGTCATCTCCTTTGGGTGCATAGTCCTATCGACCTCGCATGCATAAAAAAAAAGGGGTACATAGATTGGGTGAACAAATAAAACCATAAATAATCTTAGATATATAACATGGTACATTAAAAATAGAGTTGGCACAAGTTACCATTCTAGTACTTTCTCAAAAAAAGACTTGGGTCTAAATCTCAACACATACACTAATGTCTAGACTCATACAAGAGTGCCTTAGTGATTTTGTCACCCATGGGAGCTAATGTCCTTTGGGAACACACATTTGGATTATTAGATCAATAAATTATAAAGAATCTTTAAGTATTATTTTTAAATTATTAAGAATAATCCTCTAGAAAATTGGATACTGATTTATCTCCTACATTCGGTCAAAAAAATGGTACAATTGAGAAAAATCATGGAAAACAATACAAAAATAGGGACATAACATTTGTAGTTGTGTTTAGTGGCTAGATTCATGGAAGGAGAGTAACATTAAAAATCTCCCTATTACACTTCCTCTTTGGCGTGGTATTTCCTATAAAACTCACACTTGGTGTGAGATTGCCCAAAAATCTCGCACTTGGCATGAATTTCCTAAACAATATCTCTTGGCATGAGATCTCCTAGGAAAATCAATCTTGGCATGATATCACCCATAAAAATCATTCTAAACATAATTTTTAGGAAACTTCTCTATCCTTTTACACTCTTATACACTAGGTACACAATTTTTTTTTACATACTTTTACATACCTTTACATACTTTATCAAAGTTTTCAAAATAAAACTTTGAAAACCCTTGTTCTCTTCTTTTTACAAGTCGATCCTTTAAAGAAGAAACAAAAAAAAATTAAAAATAAAAGGTACAACAATGCAAAATGCATATGGTTCACCCTTGGGTCCCTTTCTCTTCCTATTTTCCATGCTTAATTGTTACATCATTCTAAGATTCATTTTTCCACTCAAGTATGAATTTTGCAATACATTATAAATATTTATCAAGTGCGTATCACTTATCTACATTATTTTATTGATTATATTCTCAACAACATAATTCAAAGGGCAGGCATACAAAAATCACACAATTAGGTACATTTCTATGTCCTAAAGTCATACTAGTAAATACATTATTCATAAGAGAGAAAACTAGTAATTCAAAACTATGTTTGGCCTTTTGTCTATGTTTCTTTCTTTCTATAGTGGTCTTACACACCCTAAAACCTAGTTGTACTTTAATTGCTTTTGTTTTATGATTTTGAAACCATCACCCAGTGAGGATGTTCGTTCCCAAGAACCCTCATTTTTCGGGTCCCCGACATCTTCCATCTTAATCTCTCTTTTTGGTATCTTTTATCTTTTTGAGAATCTTATTTTATTATGGGTTGGTCTTCTTATTTTCAGTTAAAACTTCAAAACAAGGAAATCATATAAACACATATCTATGTGATAAAAATAAGGGTCCAAACTCTAATCATACTTAATATCACCTTATATCACCTAACCTTGCATCCAAAGGAATCCAAAGAACTCAAGGACACCCATATTTAGCATCCATTCAAGGGAAAAGTGATTTCATTTTCTATATCCATTTTATTTAGGGGGAAATTTATTCTATTCAATACAAAATTTTCATCATTTAACAAATCTTGCTCGTTGCCTAGTGTATCTTGCACAAGGGAATCCAAGGGCACCATTCTTACACACACTTCAGAAAATCTACACATACTTTGAGATGTAGTGTACCACTTGGTCATAAGTTCACTCTGCTAGGTGAATACCACAATTTTTATGAATTCATATATTCCATCTTTCTTTTTAGGATTTGATGTGGTATTTGGGTTTTGCAGGTGATATCTATTTTCCAAGTTTTTTGTGTCCTCAAAGTGATCGAAGAGAGAAAATTAGAAAATGAATAGGGAATATTTGTGACACTTATGCAACAACGTAAAATTAGGATTTTGAGCATTGACATAGTCTCAAGTGCCCATTAGAAGTCTCCAACAACCAAGTGCCCATGTCAGGTGTGGACATCGATGTCCCCACATGAAAAGAGCTTAATAGTCTATTTATCTTAGAAAATATGTCTCGCTTTCTACAATAGAAAAAGAAGACCAGCTATGTTCCAAATTTTTGCTTCTTGTAAATGATATTGAGAAGGAAAATTATGACATTATGGTACATTACATAGAAAGTAATAGTGTGTGATTAGAAGAAGTGATGAAAAACAATGCTATTAATTTTGGAAAATTTTTTGTGATGTTTGTTATTGATTTCAAGGAAATCATTCATGCCTATGCATGGGAAAATCCTTGCATAAAATCGTAACATTTAGTTATCAAATTTAATACCTGTAATGACTTGACTGTGATGGTGAGTCCACTCAATGTATCCCTATCTCTAAAGTATATCCGAAACAAAGACTAGAATTTACCTCAAATTGAAATTTGTTCTAACTACCCACAAACAATGAGGGGTCCATTATTGATAGTATATTGTCTTACCTCACTTATCTCCAATTTAAACAATTGCCAAAAATAATGTGTGGTTTGTATGTTGTTTGTTTTTGGGTGTCAAAATTACATTTTAATTACTTGCGTGTAATTACATTCATGTGAGGGAGAGTCATACAATGGAATCCACTAATGAATTTTATTTTAAACTGATTTATTTCTTTTACACGTATGCATTACTTGAGATATCATATCGTTTAAAAATACAGCTTCTTTTCATATATATAGAAAAGTATTTACATAGGATTTTTATTAACAACAAGGTATTTTTAAATCCAATTTGAAGCTTACACATATTTATTGACCTTAGTTACTAATGATTGAAAAGAATATGTTCATATAATTCACCATAGGTATGATCCCTATTTTTTCATATAATTGATGCAATCATATTTTTATGGCCGTTGGTAAAAATGTTGTTGAGAAAAATAATAATCGTTAACATTTTACGTATATAATAAAAATATATTGGTAAGAATGAATTCAGAAATGGAAAAGGTGTGGCATCTTTAGGTATATAATTCCAACAATTTTGTATATTTTTGTTCATGTCTTTATATTATCTAACAAATTTAAGACCATCCATTCATAATCCTCGATGCCCATGCTCATAGACTCTAATATTACCACACATTACACCACCACCCTTAGTACTAGTGTTCACTATTTTTACACTCTCTTCTCTCCATATGACTAACACATCAAATACTTTTACAAATACAACTATCCTTCTTAGTTTACTTCCCTTATCCACATTTATTTCTTCCACCACATCCCTTTTAGTGTTCACATCACATTGTTCATTTAGGATTACTAGTTATACAATATCTTTTAATTCCTTTGATATGGTAGTTTCTCTAAGTTTGTAATTTACTATGATCTTGATGTAAATTTTAAAATACAACAATACATCCAAATTTTAATATTTAATTAATGGGAATAAAAATTTGAATTTGTGTAGAATGCTTTCCACTCAAATTATTTCCTAGGACACTCCTAATATATAATCCGGTTGTGGTGATACTTCCTTCCCATATACTCATGAAAATAAGGCATTTCATGCCCTAGAGAACCTACATATTTACTTATGGTACATATTGCATAGTGGCACAAAACATATCTCCTCCCACACCGGGTTTGTTTGGTCGGTTGTTCCATGTCAGCCATAAATAACAAGTAACAAGGATTTAATATATATACAAACATGAAATTAATTAATCTTAATTATATATGAATGCAAAATTGTAATGCCCACTCCTCTTTAACTCTGATTGAACCGTGTTATCAATTTTGAATTGATTTTTAATCTTAAACCTTGCTACTTTATTCTAGTTAGCATGCAAATAAAATGTGTGGGACATCATGATTGCTATTGTTTTTGGTTATTATTATTTTGACTGTATGTCATACTGTGGACCCTGATGGGAATTTAAGGATAAGAAAATTAGCTAGAACGGTTTCCTTGTTATAAATTGATTGTGATATCATTACTCTTCGATATTGTTTTGTTATATTTAATCTAACACTGTGACTAAACACATAGACATCATTGCACATTGTACCTGTAAATATTAATAGATGAATGACATTAACACATTGTGATATGGAGATCAAGGATAGACATTATTTGTAAACAAACTTATTAAATTTTGATAGACATTAGAGTGTGAAAGGTAATGATGTGTTGTCGGTTTAGATATATGTTGATATTTTGAATTATTTTTCGTATTTTTTATTATGATTTTCAAATTTATTTTGTGTATTCTTTGATATTAGACAATGGGAAATTGTGAACGAGTTAAAGTATTGCTTAAATTATATGATTCAGTTGGTTTATGATCTTAGTTGCAAACTAATGTATGAGTAGAATCAAAATGTTGAAAATTGGAGTAATTGTTGAATTACTTGGTCTTAGAAATATTAGTTATGATATTTGATGTTGAAATTGATATGTAGATATAAGTGTTTTATTAGTTTGACATCATTAATATGGCCATGAGGCCAGAGGGGTATTGTGTGATTTTTGTAGGTAATTATATCACAACAACAAACTACGAGGGATAGGAGACCAACAACAAAGGAATGTGGGGTATTGGCAACTAGTCACCATGGCAACTTGTGTAATGTTGTTGTTTTTTATTTGTTGTTAGGGGGTTCCCATGGGGGATGACCCCAATTATGACCAAGGGTTTTTGTGTAGTTCTTTTCCTTTCTTTTATTTAATTTTGAGTTGTGATATAATTCCCTTTTATCATTAATTATTTTATTTGTCTTAATTAAGTGAACTAATCATATTATTAAGCTAATTTTGGATGTGACAAAAAAGGAGTCATATATTAGAGTGGTTGGGTCTTTGGTTCTTGTGTTTATTAGTTGAGTGTATATGATTTTCAATCTTGTACACTCCACCCTACTTGGGAAACTCGGATTTTCTTAAGGGCTATTTTTGGAGGCATGGGAGTTAAACTCATACCTCACCTCTTAATTTCTTATACCAACCCTACCTATGGGTTGGGTGGTAAAAAATAACCCCATTATGTGTTTTAGAAGGAAAAAGGTTAGATTTAATTGCACTTTCTTACATGTGTTTAAATTTTGTCCTTAGTGGTGTGGGTTAGAGTGGTGTGTGTAAGAGGTTTTCATTCCTCTCAACCACCCATTTATTATGCCTTGGGGTATGGGTTTGACTTGGGTTATGTGGGATGAAAAGAAATGATGTGGCATCCTACATGGAGCCACATCATCTCCCTCTCCCTCTTTTCTATTTATTGGAGTTTTTGGGAAGTATTGGAGGTTACTTGCTCTTTTTTTGGGAATGCTTGTAATTTTGGAGAGCTTTCTTGAGAATGGAGCTTGGAGTGGATGGTGGTTTCTTAGGATTTTGAAGGCTTGGAGCTTGTTATGTATTAATATTATTCATTTGTGGGAGAAATGGAAATTGGGGTAAAAACTTGAGGGAGGCATAAGAGAAATATTTTTGGGTGTTTTAGGAGGAATTGGGTTGGGATGTCCACCTTGTTGATAAATATGATTTGTGTTTATCTTATTATTTATTGAGGGAGCCATAAGAGTGGGTTGATTTCTTGAGGGAGGCCTAGGAATTGTGTATCTTCTTGGAGGGAGGCATAAGAGTGTTGTGTGTATTGTGATGGAGTTTTTGGGGGTTCATAGGTGAGACACGAAGCCCTTGGGAGGCATAAGAAGAACCCATCATATGCCTTTCTCCTCCATGGCTTTAGTATGAAAACTTTGTGTTTTGATATTTTTTGGTTGTTGTAATATTGATGTTGAATATTAAATTGATTGTCTTGATTAAATGTGTATGTGGAAGCCATTTTTGAGTTGTGGCTGTGTCTAAATAACCCTCATTTCTTCTTTGTTGGGACTGGGGACCAATGAGGAAGAAATATTATCTCCTCATTGGATGTTTGGTTGGGTGGAGAGTGTTTCCTACTCCCCCATTTTTTTGTGTGCATGACTTGATGAAGATGGTGAACTCAATGGATGAAATGATCTTATTGGAGAAATACATGGGGAGTTGTAGCTTGTGCTACTATGATTCTACAACTTGTAAATGGTACCAATAGTATATTGGATGTAATTTTATTCATTGGTTAAACCCTTGTAAATTGTTTTTTTGATTTACATTACTTCATATGAATATGAAATTTGTAATAGTTCAGTAATGGAATTTAGGTTCATTCAAATATTAAGTTCTTTCTTAGAAGTTGTATTGCAAATATGCTTATTTTTAAAGTATAGAGCTCTTGGATGGGAAATAAATGTTGATTATTTGCATTATTGACAACCCTTGCTTACTTGAATATTGAAATAAATTTCATTTAAGAGTGGTTTATTTTTTCCTTATCCAACTAGGTGTATAAAAAGGATTAGATAGAAATCATTTTATAATGCAATTCCATCTTTGTTGCAATTGGAATTGTTGTAAGTAAATGAATAAATCATAACTAATCATACCCTTAAAGTAGCTATATAAATGAAATTGAAAGTGATGATTGGTTAAATTAGATAAATGCTCAAATTTTTATTCTACCATACTTACTATTGTATATGAAAATTTAATACCCATATGAATTTTATAATTATAAAATTCATTCTTACACACTTGTTTTTCAAATATGAGCCTTAAATCTAAAAAAAATTGTACTTGGGAGTTAGGATGTCTCCCTCGGGAAGGCTAAGTCTCCTTGACTTTCCTGTTTTGGGTCCCTTCCTTCTTTTCGTGCATCTTTTTTTGGGGTTTTGTTTTTCTGTTTGTTTCTTCTGAGGCTAGGTTGGGCCTTGTTTCATTGATGTTTCACCTTTGGGATTTGATGCTTATCCTTCGGTTTGTACAGGTTCCCGATCCCTTCAAAATCTACTTTTTACCCTATCTAATAAAAAACTATGTATTAATAATATAAATTGATCATTTTCATAATTTATACTATCTTTAAATGAATATCATTATTTAAATATCAATAATAACTGTTAATACTTATATTTTAGTATATATATATATATATATATATATATATATATTCATTATGTTGTTTATAGTTATATTAATAAATATTAGAAGTTTAAAATAAAATAAAATAAAGAAATATAAAAATATATATAGGGTATGTAATGAGGTAAATCGTAAAGTTAGATTTTAATAAATAAATGTAAAAAACATTTTTTAAGGCCATTGAATAGTTGTGGCCATGTGGGAAATTTAATTGTTATAATGGTTGGGGATGAGGGCGCTTGATCCCACCCCAACCCATATAATACATATGGGGTGGGGGTGCGATTGGTAACCCTTCCCCTAGTCTAATAAGCCTCCTCTCAATAATTAAAACTAAGCCATTCTAATTCATTTGCCTCTGTGGATGCGCAATTGGCTTTATTAAACAAAAATTATTTATTTACGAGTTTAATAAAATCTTAACCATGACTTTCTATTATATATATAATATATATATATATATATATATACACACCAACATAATATAAATGTGTGTGTATATATATAAATATATCTATTTTCTCTAAATAAATGAGTAGGGTTTTTGTTTTACCCAAATTGGTATATACTCATTGCGAGATACCTCTTAACCATGCAAGAAATAATAGTGTGTATAAACAAATAAAGAATAAAGACTAAAACCCACAAAGGAAATGGGTAGATCCTTACCTAAACACTAAGACTTGGACAAGGAGAGATTCCAATCCTCTCTAATGGCCTACATGGCTTCATCTTCTTCTCCTCCTCCCTTAACCTGCAAAACAAAGCAAGAGAAAATGAAAGATTAGATTTAGAAAATTAATATAAGAGAACCCATAAGGATATCTAGGGTTTCTTTAGTGTAAACTATATTTAATGGCTTAAATAGATTATATCCAATGGTGTAGGATGAACCCTACATCACTTAAGTGATAGGGTATTTGGGTGCGAATGAATTAATTAAAAGATGTGTGTATAATGTTAATTGGTGGCTTAAGGGACTAAACTAAGTTGTGTATTATGATGCTTATTAGGTTTTTTTAGGATAATAACTTATTATAAATTACATGCATTTAACAAAGTAAGATTAATATCCTTGTATGATTTAATATAAAATTGATTATGGACCTTAAATAAATAATTAAAAAAAAAGATTAATGGAGTTAAATAATGAAAAGCTAAATGAGGATTATTTAAATAAATATTTGAGTCTAGAAGAGAAAGAATTAAATCGTAGCATCATTTTTTAATTAGTCTTAAAATATTAATCATTATTTTAGTTTCGACTAAACCTTGTAATTGTTTAAAATTTTATAATCGGGATTTAATTAAAATCCTAGCTAAGGCCTTGTAACCTTTCAAAAAATAATAATTATTCCATAATTTTCATGTTTTGCTATCAGGTTTATCATTGGTTTGAGTGGGAAAAATGTGGGTGTTACACTTGGTATTAGAGTTATGGGTTCAACGCTTGGACCTTGGGCCAACATTGAAACCCATAAGCTAATTAGCAAAATTTGAACCACCATAATTAAAATAATAAAAATATATTAAAGTTGTTTGATTTATTGACATCACTTAATGGGAATTAATTAATGATTACATGAAATATGTAGCTATGTGTGTTGTTACAAAACATAACAGATCACATAGCCTGCAATTTCATGCTATCTTCAACAAAAGAACACAAGGCCCCGAAGGATAGTTGTGTTGTCTTGATGAAGACACCAAATTGTAGAATAGATGAAGTGTTAGGTTTTGAAGCAGCAATCATAAGACTGCAGATTATAGAAATCAGAGTTCATTACTGGATGTTACAAGTATTCTTTAATGTTCTTTCCTTCATGATTAAGACATTCAATTATATTATTGGGTTGTTTAGTTCATCATATAATCCATATAGAAAGTAGAAATGTAGAAAGAAATACACAACTCAATTTCACAATTCAATGTTTTATTCATAAGGAATTTCAAATGTTCCCACACAAGCCATGGGATGTAACTGAAAGTAAAGTACAACTACTAAAATAAGAGGTACACATGCATGAAAGAGAAAATAAAGGAGTATGAGTGAACCCATCATTGCCTTGGAGGTTTTCCTTTGGTTGATGCATCCTCATCTTCAACTTTGTTCCCTCTTCATCTTCATTGTTGAAAGCACTATACCTGAAAAAGAAAAAGAAAAAATCATTAGTTTATGAGCTCAGGGTTAATCCATATTCCTATACTATCCTAATTCATGCACATGGATCTCTTATAATAGGAGATATAGATTACTTGAAGATCAAACAATATACATGATTTACTCACTCAGAAAGAAATAAAGAGAAGAAAAGAAAAAAACATGGACATAAGAGAGGCCAAAAAGCCTAAATATTTTCTAACTATTTTCTCAAGTGTGTAGGTATAGGTTGTAGCAAAGAATAAATAAATCATGTCTTACAGTCTTCACTATGGATAAAGATTGTAGAGTTCAATAACTTCTATCCTATGGTACATGAAGCAGATGAGTGACAAGTACATGTTGGAATGAAGGAAGAATGCAACTCAAAGTTCAAAACTATTCTAGGGATAAAAGAAGTTGCAGTACAGAATAAAGGAGAGAATTGTAGACAAAAGTACATGTTTAGATTACAATTGAAGAAGAAGAATCAAAATTTAAAGGTTGAAGTTAACTGGAAAGATAAGATTATAGCTGAAACAAGAATGAGAAAGAAATATGAGAAAATTTTGACAGGGCTTCGCCATGTAAAATGGACATTTACATCTTTCCATCATGTTTTTTTAACTAATACATGCTTTAAAAGTTGTATGTAAATCAAATAAGTGATACAGAAAAGTAGAAAAGTATGCCATGATCAAGATAATAGTTATTATGTTTCATTTTCCAACAACAAATCAACTTCAATAGAAAAGTGATACATTCTATTTTTAAATCAGAAAGTACATCTATTACAGCTAAAACAAAAATAAAAGAAAGAATTTTGGAAAATTTTGATAGGGCTTCGCCATGTAAAATGGACATTTTAAATTTTCCAAGCATACATACTAAAGTTATAATGAAAATTAAATGCAATATTTAAATAGAAAAGAAATGGACTACACTTTCAGTCATCAAATTGAAGTACTTTGGAGCATTCATTATAGCTTAACAATTGAATAACATGAAGTTTCAAGATAATCTAACAAATTTCAGCCATTTTAAATTACAGTTTTTAGAATGAAGCAAGTATGAGTGCACAGAAATGCTACCATCAAAGAAGTACAATATTCAAGAAAAAATAAATAAGACTACAATATTTCAACAGAGCATCTGGATCAAGGCTCATGCCTTCTAGTGGCATTACAAGAGTGAGAAACTATTTACAACTTCAGAAGGCCACATACAAGGTACAAAGATCTCATGAAATCAAGAACAGTCAAAGTACTAATACTGTAAGTTCAGAGTCAAATGAACAAGCCTATCTTTCCATCAAGAAGATGTCAAATCTCAGAGGATCCAAGTATGTATCTCAAGCTTACAGGTATGAACAGAAAGTCACTATGGAATGCACAAATAACAATGCACAAAATAAAATAGTGAACAAATGTTACAAGTAAGTGAAAATAATGTCATCCTCAGCCATGATGAACCAAATCAAGTGAGAAGAAGAATGGTTAGAGAAACCTCCAAAAGGAATCAACTTACAAAAATCTAGAGTGGTTTCACCAATAATGAAAAGATCACAAACTCAAGTGGGTATTAATGGTTGAATTGAATGATAGTGTAGAACTTAAGATAGTATGAAGTGGATTTCAAATTTTCAGAAAATATTATTAGCCTCAAGAGAAGAGTTTAGAGATCAAAACAATGAAGGTCTAGGGTCCCAGAGAATGAAGAACATGATGAAGAATGCTCAGGATCATTCTTAGAAGGAACCCAAAGGAGCTCAAAATAGGAAATAGAGTGCAAGAAAACATTCATGGCCGAGCCATTCAAAGTCATTCAACAAGTACAAAGAAGATGGAATACAAAACATAATGAAGAATATCTAGGGTTTCCAGAAAAGGCTCAAGGATTTTACTCAAGAACAAGCTTCGAATTAGAGACATATGCATACTAGGGCCAATGGTCATAAACCCTCAAAAGATCATCAAGAAAGAGATTTTTTTACAACATAAAGTATAACAATCTAGATTCAAGGGAGAATTTATAAGGAATGAAAGTGAGTAGCAAGTAAACAGAGATTTAAATCGTATTCAAAACACAAACTCAAGTGGAGGAGCTTTGAATCAGAAACACATTCATATCCAAGTTAAAAAATATTGAATTATTTCAGAAAATTTGTTATTCCATTTGAAATCAGTTTCAAGTTGCAGTATATGAGTGAGAAGGGTATAGCTCTTGGTTAGAGACCAAAAAAACCCATTAATGGGTATCAAGAAATTAGATAAAAAAGAAAGAACTCACATTGTTTATAATTGAACAACATTGAAAAAAATTTTTCAAACAATTGAATGATGAAACAAGAAATCCATATGCCCATGAGAAGTTTTGAACTCGAGAGTCAAGAGTAAAGAGCAACCCAAAACCACAAATATTTTTAGCTTTAGCTGACCCAAAGGAACCATGTGACCACAAATAATGCAAAGAAAAGTGAAGTATCAATATATTGAAGTCAAAAAATGACAATGATGAAGTAGTTTCAAAGCTCAGAAATCAAAACTTACCATCCTTCATCAAAACAAGTGATCTCATTTGAAGAAGAAAATCCAAGCTTCAAGAGGTCGAACATCATGGAAAGAAAATAGACCACAAAAAGAGTCATAGATAAAGAGACCTCAGAAGAATTCAACCCCATTAGATTACAAGAAAATTTTAGATAGAGCGAAAATACAAAGAAATAACTCAAACACCAAAAAAGGATGAGAAAAAAAAATGGACGGTGAAAAAAATAAAAGTTCAAGAAGAAACATAGAAAATCAAAAAAATATCAAAGAAATCAAGAATGAAATCCTCAAGAGCTCAAAAAAGAAGAGGCTCAAACACATGAATGAAAATCAAGAGCAAGAGTGAATCACGATGAAAACCCACAACTCATTTTCATCATAAAACTGAAATAGAAATAATAACAAAGATACAAATTCACTCAAACTCAAAGAACCATTTATGTAGAGGGGCCGAGCTCAAGGAGTTCACAACAATGGCATCAACAAAAAATTTTTTCTAGGGCTTCGCCCATAGACTAAAAATCCAAATGAAATGATCATTAGGGTTGAGTTACCCTTTACTATGCAAACTCGAGAGGTGAGTCAATAGAACTCAACCATGATCAAATGATGAAATGATCCAGAGATCAATCCATGTGAGAATCAAAGGCTAAGAAATGTTCACCAAATTTCAAAGCAAACCACCAGGATCACGATGCCACTAACCACATTAAATGCAAAGGTATAAAACCCTAACCATGGGTCAAGAATCAAAGCACCGAGATCAAACAAAGATATAGAGATCAACGGCCTAGATGATCAATTTTGATTTTCAAAGAAAACTCAACCTAAGTTAAAATACCACTGACAAAACACATGGAGGGTGACTCATCATCATGAGGGGGCCAACCCTTATTATTTCAAAAATTATTTGCATTTGACATACCAACTATAGTCCAAGCTCAAATATTCCAAAAGTGCCGACCAAATCATGTGTGCAATGATCAAACCAAAAGGTGTCCACCTTATTCTATTCACAATACAAATCCGACCAACTATACAATACAATATTAATCAAAGGTGGCAGACTATAGTATGCTATATGTATGTTCAAAGGTGGCCGAATGTAATATGGTGACCCTTTTACAAAGTGCACCTTGTCATGTGTTTAAAACCATAGTAATTTCTAAGTCCACAAGAGTGGCCAAACCATGGTAAGACTATTACTGAACTGCAAATGTGGTCCCCACTATTGAAGGGGTTGGAGATGATTTATAATGTGTTATCCATGTGATCACTAGAGGACAAGGAATGTCAACATCAGAACTTGAGCTTGGAGGTGGTCCCCATTAAGTGGATTTTTGGATGAATTATTTTTGCAAGTATTGCAAATATTATTATTTTTATTTTGCTCAATACATAGGAGTATTTTTGCATGCCTTCACAAAAGGACAAATCAGCAAAAGGACAAAATTTGCATGCACTAGGAGAAGACTTGCTCATCAAGCAAGATTTATTATTAGAAAATTATTCACCCATGCTTTTCTTAAAAATAGAACAGTCAACTTAGTTTGACTATATGTAATCAAAGGCTATTAATGCCTCTTGTATTAGTTTGCTTTATTTTATTCCTTTATTTATTATTAAATAAAGGATAAAAATAGGATGCATGGGTGAGTACAACCTTAGTCTATTTTTAGGAAGGGTGGGTGAATCAATTTTCTATATATTGTGTGCCTTGGAAAAGCACAAAGGAGGACTTTTAGATACAGGAGTGTTGAAGCAATTTTCTGCCAGTTTTCCCTTTGAATGTGAAGTATTTTCTGCCTTTCCAATTATTTGTAGTCTTGTGTATGTTTCCATTAATCTTGTGAATGTTGAATTCCTGATTAATCATCTTACCCTATTGCAAATTCAGTAATTTTGCATGATATTAATGTGTATGTGTAACTTAGCAGTATTGTTGTGATTCTATCCCTCAATACATCAAAGTGTTTACCCTTAATTATCTTCAGAAAATTGTTGGCCTGTGCATCAGAAATTCATTCCATATCAATTGTGCATGTACTCAGTCAAAGACCTCATACAAGTTTGGTGTATCACCTCAGTTTTAATTTCATTTTAGTCATATTTTACCCTTAAACCCTAGAAAATCAGTTTAGGATACATCAATAAGGAACCGGCCTTGATACTCGGAGACTCACCTCAAAATAGGTATACCCACAGACTGAGGTGTTTCCATTGTATCTATAAAAAGAGAGATAAAATTTGCAAGCTTAGAACACCTATAACCATCTCTCTATAGGGTGCACTTTTCGAGAGATAATAGTTTTTTGGCATGCCGGTGGGACAATGAATCAGATCTGCATGCAAGTTATAGATATTTACAATAGATCTACAATAGATTTACAACAGATAAAAGTTACTTTCGGGACAACAAGCTGCAACAATTTATTCTAAATATTTAAAGATCTATTTGGTGACTGTAAGGCTGATTTCAGACCAGTATTGTAGCATGTTCCATGCCTAAAGTAACTACAAGATCATCGGTAAGAGGAATTCCTTCTGAGTTTATTTCTTTACCTTTGAATTCTGCAAGAAGGAGAAGAGTTGGTAATACTTTACCTTATAATAGGCCTAGTTTTGATAACCCTCCTCCTAATATTCCTTCACCATGTATCAATTTCTCTATTCAGATCTTAGTTTTCAAATGGCTATTCAACCACCTAGAAATTTTGTGACCTTTACTAATGGCAGCCCATTAGTAATCCCAGTTTATCATGACATCCCTAATGCTGCCATGAAAATTTTTCCATCATTCACGGGTGAAAATCAGGTTACACCTACAAAGCACATTAAATATGTTGCAACCTTATGTGCAGTTCATAATATTACTCATGAAGATGTGGCTTTGAGACTTTTAGCTGCATCCCTTAAAGGAAAAGCCTTGTAATGGTATAGAAATCTAGAGATTGGATGCATAAGAACTTGGGATGATTTAGGTGGTAAATTGCTGAAACAATTTCAAGATAATTTAGATCATTTATCTCTCATAGAATAGTTTGTCTACCATTAAAAGAGCTCCCAATGAATTTATGTCTAGTTTCAACATCCATTTTTCTAGAACTTGGGAAAGAATTCCAACAAGTGTTAAGCCTCAAGCTGATCATGCTTTTCTTTATTATCTTAGAGCATTAAACAATGATATTTCAACTATGATTTAGTCTATGGGAGGAGAGACTCTCCCAAAGATTCTTATGATATTGCTATAAGAGCTGAAAATAACCTTATTCAAGCTGGAAAATTAGCACCAAGGCCTTCAATGCCTTTTTTGGCAGATTTAGCATCCTATTCCACAGCCTATCACAATTATAGAACCCCCTTTGTTGCAGATCCCCATCAGATGATGTATTTAAAGCTTTTGTAGACTATGGGGAACAAGCTAACTTCAATTGAGAATAGGCTTGCATTACCTAACAGACCTTATTAGGCTCCTTATCAAGCAAAATCAATTAAACCAACAAAATAGGCAGCCTTACCAACAGAATCAAAATTATAGGTAGCCTTATCATAAAGGAAATTTGACCCAAAGGCTCCTAGTTCATCTAACACTTTAGTTCCAGTTAATATGGCTATGAGAAGAGTGGTGTCAACCTTGTAATCAACCTCATTCAGCTGCAAGTTGCCCAAATGATTTTTTGAACATAAGTCTTGTTGCACAACCTCAATCTGAGACATTGTTCATGCCTCAAATGGAGGGTGGGCAGCAAGATACTCAGGTTTAGAAGGCACTGAATAGAACTTAGTCAATTTTAGTGAGGATGATTTCATTGCAATTACTACTAGGGCTCAGGAAAAGGCCACGAGAGGTAAAAAAAAATGAATAGGCCTTTTCTACCTACTATCACTAATAAAACAACAACTATAAGCCCAAAACCATCTAACAGTGTTTTGTTCCTCAAAAAAAATAGGTGTTACAAGCTGGTAAAGAACAAAAAAATAGCTACAACTTGATCCAAGAAGGTTATTTATACCTCAAATATCAAAAGCAATAGCTGAAGTAGAATCAAGTTTTCACCAAAGCCTATGCTAAAACAAGTAGAATTTGTCTCTAAAACTATTGCTTCTTTTAACATTGTTGATGTAATGAAAAAGCATAATGTTAACATCTCAATGTGGGATGCTCTAAGTATTCAGGACAACAAGATTTACTTTCTCATGAACTAGCTAAGCTATGATTTCTTCTAAAACAATAGAAAAGGAAGTCCAGAAAGTAGACATGGTCCTTGGAACAATGGAACAAGACCGCATCAAAGAAGTTAAATGGATGGTTCAGAAAGTCTTAAATGCTCATGACATCAAGAAGCCACCACCATTTTATCTATCACTGATTATTGGAGAACATCTTGTTCATAATTGTATGGTGGACAATGGTGCAAGTAACATAGTTATGCCAAAAGCAATTGTAGAAAAATTGGGTTTGCAGTATGAACCTATAGAGAAAAGAGTTTCCTACAGTTGGATGGAACTACAACTAATACATTGGTGTCATCAGAAATCTAGAGGTAACATTGCATGCTTGCCCAAATGTTTCCATTCTACAAGATATTACTGTTGTAGACTTACCTCCTTACTTTGCTATATGTTTATCAAGAGATTTCACAACAAAGATAGGAGGTTATCTCTCTTCAGATTGGTCTTTCTTATTTTTCACTACTCATTATGGGACCAAGGTTACTATCAATTTAGAACCGTTGGCAGATTTCACATTGAGCCTCACGCTTCTAATGCAGTAGCTAATTATGCAGCCTTAGACTAGTCTGATTTTGATAATATAGCTCATGTTTCAGCATTAGATGGTGTTTCTAACCTATTTATGGATGAAAAGACACATGAAGAACACACTCATGATCCTTTCAAATAAGTTGAAGAACATTTGTTTGGTGTGTATTGCTTGCATGAAGAAAATACACCAATTCCCTTGTTGTCCAAAACAAAAAATGCAATGGAAGGGATTTGGAAGCTTCATTTTGATGGAGCTAAAAACAAGAAAGGACAAGGAGTAGGTTTGATGCTCACTTCCCCAACAAATGAAAGGTATTTCTCAGCTTTGAGTCTCAATTTTCATGCACTTACAATGTAGCTGAATATGAAGCATTAATTCATGGCTTACTTTGGGCCAGAAAGAGAGGTATTAACATGCTACATATTTTGGTGATTTTGAGTTGGTTATCAATCAAGTAAGAAATTTCAATGTTTGTAAGAATCCATTAATGAAGTCTTACAGACATAGATTTTCAGACTTAATGGAATATTTTGAAGCTATTACTTCCAATCCATTCCTAGAACAAAAATAATCATGCAGATAGACTTGCCGCAATTGGTGCTAGTTTTGAAGTGCTTTGGAACAATTGAAATATAAAAGTTCAGCCTCATATAAAGCTGATTGTTAGGCCTTCGATACTTGATAATGATTTGAATTGGTAGTTTTTGAAAATGATGATCAAATCTACAAGTTTTTACAGCAAGAAGCTGAATTTTCTACAGTAAATCAAGATAAATTACAACACTTATATGGTGACAAGATTGTTTAGTTAAAGAAAAATAAACTACCTCAAGGTCTAGTCACATTAGAATACATATTCAACACTGATGATCAGTTAAGGAAGGTCAAGACTAAGATGTCAACAAATGCTGATAATTATGAGGAGATCTCAGTTGATGAAGGAAAAAATTTGTTTCTTGGAAAGGTATGTTCTTTAGCTGAAAAAATTCTTTTATTAATCTCTACAAGGAATTTAAAGATGTTTTCTCTTGGAAATACCAAGACCTGAAAGGGTTTGATCCTAGTTTAGCACAACACACTATTGAATTGTAGCAAAATTCCAAGCCGAGTTAGGTAAAAAACAGAGGAGTAAATCCCAAAATAGAGCCTCTAATGAGGAAGGAGTTATCTAAGTTAATTGAATCATTTATTATCTTTCAATTAAGCATTCAAGTTAGGTAGCCAATTTGGTTCCTATTAGGAAGAAAATGGAGAAATCAGATTACGTGTGGATTTTAGAGATCTTAGTAAAGCTTCATTAAAAGATCAATACCCACTCCAAAATATGGATCATATTTTAAGAATATTTTCTTGTCATAGATTATCTCTCTGGATGGTTATAGTGGATACGGTTGATTCTAGTTTGAGAAGAAGATAGGTACAAAACAACTTTTACCACCAAGTGGGGTAGTTATTCTTACAAAAAGTGAAAATGAAAACATGACATTTCAACATGTAACGGACATGGATTTTGGTACTTGTTAAATAAATGCATCCTGGTTTATTTAGATGACATTACCATATTCTAAAAAAATTTAGAAGAACATCTAATACACCTAAGGAAGAATTTTCAGCTATGTGAACAATTTGGGATATCTTTGAATCTACTAAAGTCTATATTTTCAATACATCAAGGAAAATTACTTGGTCATATTGTTTCTAAGAAAGGTTTTGCGATTGATCCTTTTGAAGAATCCATATCACAACTATCATTACCTCATCACAAAAAGGCATTACAAAGTTTTCTAGGAAAAATCAACTTTGTTAGAAGATATTTTTCAGATATTTTGCAACATTGGTGAAGCCATTGACAACTATGTTAAAGAAAAGAAGACATTTCTCTTGGACGGTGAAGGGAGATAATTTAAGAATCCAAAATGAAGGCTCAAATTGAAAAAACTTAATTGAACATTATCAACCTTTGTTTTATCACACCTAAGATACCCTCAAAGGCTAACAAACAATCTTATCATCATGCTATGAGTAAAGTGATTTTAAATTTGTTTATTTCACTATCAAATGAAAGTTCTTCTAATAAAATGGAATTGCAAATGCCACCAAACTATCACAAGGATAAGATCTTGTGTGATTCACAAAGATTTCAATGTAAGATTGCAATGGGAACAAGAAAACTATTTGCAGACATTTAGAAATGAAGCAGACACAATTTTTCTCAAAATCAAACATAGATTTACTCAAATTTGATTAAATGCATCAGTAGGGGAAAGTTTCTAGAACAATCTCAGAGATTTTCAATGGTTGTACACTTACAACCACCTTGACATGATCAAATTTAACACAAAATAAATAAATAGGTTCCTCAGATGATTTCTCAAAAAGATGGGCTCTATCAAACTTTTCTCTTAGGAATTAGCTCCCAACTCTAACACTCCAACCATTTACATGAAAAATTCATGAAATTTATAACATTTAATCTACAACAGATTTTTCCCCTAAAAAAAAAAACATTCAAAGCACCATTTCTTGTTATGATTTTGATCGTGATTCCCAAAATCAGATTTTCAAAAAAGTTTAGTGCTCAGAGGGAAAATCTCTTCAAATATTTCTAGCATTCAATTTTTCACCTGGTAAATCACTCTTCACTTCATGCACCAACTAATTCCTCCTCTAATATGTCGAATTTTCTTGCATGCAGGAAGGAAGGATTGGAAAATTAGATCGAATATGACAGTCAGATCACATCTTAATGGTAAAATATGTTTTCAGATCTTCCCACCAAACCAAGATATCAATTGGTTTCTTGCATGCCAAGGAAAGAAAGATTAGAAAATCGAATCGAATCCAGTCAGATTACATCTTAATGGTAAAAGACATTTTAGATCTTCCCCACCAAATCAAGATATCAAATTAATTTTCCTCTTCATTTGGTGTGTAGGAGACCAAGAAATGATAAAAAAACCATAAAAATTTGCATCCCTAGGAGCTTTGGAGAAAAATGGTGGAAAATCAGATACAAATGCATAGTTGCCTCGTTGATTTCCCTTTTGAATTTGGACCGTCCATGTGGGAGATTCAAGTTAAGATGGGTCAGGGGTGATTCTTTTTACCTTTTACAACTTTTGGGAAAAAATGCAAAATTTCTCATTTTGCTCCGCCCCCTACCTTTGAAAAAATGGGCTTGACACATGTCCCAATGTGGGTCCCAGAGGAACCGTGGCTTGATTCTACTATTTTACCTCCTTTTTGGAAAAAGGAAAATTTTCCAAATTTTCCCAGTAGCTCCACCCTTCTGCCTTTAGTTTCTGATGTGGGTCCTAGTGGAACCACACTTCCTTTTACACTTTAACCCCCTTTTTCAGAAAAGGAAAATTTTCCAAATTTCCCCAAAAGTCCACACCCCCACCATTGACTGAAGCAAGTTTTAACTATTCTCTGTCCGGACTTGTGGGTCATTTTGATGAATTTAATCTTTTAACAATAAGGGGAAAAAAATCCAAGTTTCCTCAATGGCCCACCTCCCCACCTTTTGACTTTTCAAACCACGTGTCTCAATGGTGCATTTTGAGATGGTCCCAAAAAGTAGAGACCCCAAACAAGTGATGGGCCCAACATGTGTCTCGGTCTGGAAGAGTCTGTTAAAAATTTTGAGAGTTTAGTGGAAGGTGCCATGTGTCCAAGGTCTAAGACAGTCTTCTTGGCCATTGAAAATTTTCCAAGTAAAAGGCGAGTGAGTGGAAGCTTCAAGTGTCCTCCTAGAACTTCTTCAAAATAAAACTTCAAGGTTTGGGCCCCAAACATGTGTGGTCCCTCCATGTGTCTTAGGCATTTTAGGAAGTTGCTTGAAAATTCTAAGTAAAGGAAGGCCCAATAGAATCTTCCATGTGTCTTTATGGCGCAACTTCAAGATGGTCCCCCAGAGTGAAGACTATGAATGAGCGTGGGCTCACCATATGTCCCAAGCCTTAGAAAAATTTTTTAAAAGGTTTAAGTAAAGAGGGGAGCCGGTGGAAGCCTCCACTTGTCCCTCTGTTGCATTTGTTAAGGTGGGACCTGAGGTAAATCTTCAAATGAGCGCCAACCCACCACGTGTCCATGCCTCGCCAAAACTATACCAGCTACATGAAAAATTTTTCTAAGTCCGGGAAAAGTAGTGGAATCCTCCATGTGTCCCCTTGGCACAACTCCAAGGCAAACCAAAAGGTGAGTCTTCAAATGAGTGTCATTCCTCCACATGGAAAAGTTTTGGGTTGAAATGATCCACAAATTTTAGATTTCCCCCACCAAGCCACATCCAACCAAAAAGGGCCACATTTCCATTGATGTAGAGATGTAAATTTGATGGGAAAAACACACCGTCAAACCGTAAAAATGTAGGGAAACCACCGTTTGAGCCCGAAGATGAAATTTTCTTCAAGGACTAGAGAATTTGGAAATGTTGTAAGTTTCAAACATGATCCTCTGAGCTACATTCAATCACATTTCCTTAGGTATTTGGGACAAAAATGCAGGGACAACAACACACGACTGGAAAATGGAAGGAAAGGAATAACCAAGTTTTACGCCCAATTTTAGACACCTTCAGATGGACAAAGAATGAAAAAAAAATTCTAGATCTTTAAGTGACCTTTGACCAAGGAAGGACTAATCATGGCAACCAAATGGAGGACAGAGTCTTCAAGCACCTAACACGGGGAGATAAAAAATGTGACAGAGGCCACAAACTGAGGGATTTTAATGGAAAATGGGGTGAGACTAATTTGAGCACCAACATCGGCTCCAACTCGGGATGGGCACTCCTCTGTGAGTGCCATAATAACAAATAAATAGACCAAGTGCCAAAAACATCCATTGGGAAAAGGAGTCAGCTTGCAGAGTAGAAAACTAGAACCATCTCCTAAAAACAAACCGAGAAACTAGCAAAACCAGGTCACCAAGGACCAGAATGAGAAAAAACACAAAAGACAAAAAGCAACCAATGAACTATACACTATACAAATGATGCTCACCTTGATTCTAGGAATCAATCAAGGAAATGTTTCAAATTCCTACCATTAATAGGAAATTCAAGAAATTCCCCATCCAAGTCTTTCAAGAAGAAGGTATGTTCACCAATTTGAATGTCAATGGAGTAAGGGCCCATCCATAATGCATCAAATTTACCATGCTTTCCCTTATCTTCATGCATGTTATCCCATAACAACACAAGATCCCCAATGTTGAAAGCTCTTGGTGTGACCTTTTTGTCAAATAACTTCTTCATTTTTTCTCTAAACTTCACATGCCTTTGGTGAGATGCCCTCCTTTCTTCATCAAGTTCAATAATCTGGTTAATGCGAGCATCATATGGACTAACTTCTTGATCTTCTAGTTGTTGAATGAACTAATATGAGGATAATTGCATATATAGGGAAATTAAAGCTTGAGTTCCATACACCAATTCAAATGGACTTTTTCTAGTAGCTCTTTTAATAGTAATTCTATTAGCCCAAATAACAAACTTCAACTTCTCACCCCATTTCCTTTTGTTCAGCTCCAAGGTTCTTCTAATGATCTTTAATATATTTTTATTGTTGGACTCTTCTTGTCCATTGCCTTGGGGTTATAGTTGGAGGCATATGTCAAATTGATCCCATATTCTTTACACATTTCCACCAAAGGTTTAGCTCTTGAAGCTCATGGCATTTTCAGCAACAATTTTAATTGGCACTCCAAACTGCTAGATGATATGGTTCAACATGAATTCCATGACAATTTGGTGTGTTTCTCTCTTGGTGGGGATTTCCTCCACCCACTTAGTGAAGTAATTAGTGGCTATAAGAATCCACTTATGGCCAACACTTGAAGGGTCTAAAATCTCACCAATGAAATCCATTCCCCATTGCTTGAATGGGCTTCAATTGATACAGGATGAAAGGAAGGGAGCCTGAAGCTTTCAGTCTTCCAGAAAAATGCTGGCAACTCTCACATCTTCTAACCAAAAAAGTTGTATCTTTGAAAAGAGTTGGCCACCAATAACTAGCCCTCAAGATCTTGTGTGTGTTGTGACTTTTCAAAAAATTCCCCCACAAACTCCTCCATGGAGATCAACAATTATCTTGGGGGCTTCATCTTAGTAATGCACCTTAAGAGAACTCCCTCAGGGTTCTTCCAAGCTAACCCAAAATCAGTAATGACATATTTTTGGGAAGCCAACTTAAGAACCTCTTTTTATGATTTTTACTCAAATACTCAGGGTAGTATAGATGTTTGAGATAAAAATTATATCTTTGTACCATTTAGAACTCATCAACTTTTCAAGGACATCCACCCTTCCTTCTTCTACTTCATTCACCTCAATAGTTTGCAAGTTTCTCTCAGCCATAAGTTTAGCTAAGCCCAAACCTCTTACCAATTTTGTGGTTTGGATATCCATGTCATACTCCTACAACTTGTTCACCCATCTACATCTTTTCTTGAGACCTCCATCTCTGATAAGACATCTTTCACCATGGTGTGGGGAACATAAGCAACAACTTTAGAGCTCAAAATGTAAGGTTTGAAAACCTTTGTTGCTTTTACCAAGGAAAATGCTTGCTTCTCCATAATGGTGTACTTCAACTCAGCCCCTTGTAATGCCTTACTGAAAAAGGAAATTGGCCTCTCAGCCCCTTCATCATCCTTCTACAACAAGACAGATGCAATAGTGTTCTCTAAAGAAAAGAAAACATTTGAAAAGGCTTCTTATAATCTAGAGCTTGCTAAAATAGGGGCATGCTTTAATGCTTCTTTGATCCCATTGAAATCCTGAATGGAAGCCTCTTCCCATTTGATAACTTGGTCCTTCTTTAGCATGCAAGTAATTGGAATGGTCAACTCAACAAAGTTTGATATGAATCTTCTGATAAAGTTTATTTTCCCAAAGAAGGATTGAATTCCCTTCTTGGTTCTTGGAATTGGGACCTTGTTGATGGCCTCTACCCTCTCAGGATCAATCATGACACCATCCTTTGATACAATGTGACCAAGAAACTTGGCCTTTTGCACTCCAAAATGGCACTTCTTTGGATTGAGTGAAATGCCATACTCTCTGCATCTTATCAGCATTTTTTCCAAGTGTTGCAAGTGATCACTTCTCTTTCTGGAAAACACAAGTCACATCATCTTGGTAAACAACAATAAAATCATTAATGTAACCAACAAAAGCAACATCCATTTCTCTTTGAAAGGTTTCTCTAGCATTCATCAAACCAAAGGGCATTCTAACATAGACATAAGTTCCCCAAGGAGTGGTAAAGGTTGTCTTAATTCTTTCTGATTCCTTCACAACAACTTGATTATAGCAGAGAAACCATCCAAGGTAGAAAGCAGCTCAGAACTAGTCACTAATTGCAGCATGTTTTCCATGTTTGGTAAAGGATAATTATCCTTCATTGATGCTCTGTTCAGATTTCTAAAATCCATGCACAACCTGATATCACCATTCTTTTTCTAACTAGCACTAAGTTTGCAACCCAAGAAGAATACCTTGTTGGCTGAATGATCCCTCCATCCCTTAGTTTCTTCAGTTCTTCTTGCATTTTAAGAGATAGGAGTGGATTGATCGGCCTTTTTTTTCTTTGAATGGCTTTGCATTAGATTCCAAAGGAATTTCATGTTGAAACAGATCCTCTCTGTATGCCTTTAACTCAGAATAAGACCAAGCCAAGCAGTCTTGATATTTCTTCAACAATTGGACATAGGACTGTTTTCCTCCTTGTTCAGATTGCTTCCCAACCAGATCTTCCTTGGTTTCTCCTTTGTACCAAGGTCATGCTCCTCAACATCCCTTGAGGTTTTATATGCCTGTTAATAATGCAATCAACATTATCAAAGTTTGATTCAAGAGAAACCAGTCCTCTAGGAATGGTATTAGTTTTCAGTTGGATGATGTCTTTGCCAAAAAAGTTTCTTTACCCTCTGCTGCACACACCATTGGCTCCCAATCAATACATTGATCAACAAACTCCCCTTTGTTGTAGAAATATTTTGACTGAGCATCATCAAAAAAAATTTCCAATGTTTAATGTTGTCAAGGACAAGATGGCCTTGTTAACACTTCAACATCATATTCACAATATGGGGACATTGCACAATTATCAAACCAAGATCCCAATACTGCAAGATTTTCTTCCATAACATTGAACTTCCTATCATGATGCACAATGTTAAATGAATCAAACATCTCAATCAAGTCCCAGACTACATGCTTGTACTATTTCATTCTCTGATTTTTAGTAGCATATAGTTTTTGATTTGTTTAACAATTAGTTTTGAATCTCCCTTAACAATGATGTATTTAACATAGTATTTCCAAGCAATTATCAAACCTAACAACAATGCTTCATACTCATCAATGTTGTTAGTACACTCAAAGTTAAGTTTGAAAGAAAAAACAAACTCTTCCAAGCTTGGAGAAATCAAGAACTACACAAGACCATTTCAAATTTGGAGCAAGCTCCATCAAAACAACAAATTCCATGGAGAGCCTACTTGTTCAAGACTCTTACATTGATCCATTTTTTCTCTTTCCCATCAACAAATCCAATAAAGTTATCAGCATCAACACTTGTGTACAACACTTCATAAGATGCATTGTTGGGATCTTCAATGAGGTGCAACATTTTCTTTTCTCCATACAACTTGACAAGGCTGCCCTCAATTGGGATGGTGGCATAGGACATATCCATTTGAACACTCCCACCAACACTTGCAGCCCATTTTCTAGACAACAACATACCCCACTTGGTTATGGGTAATCAACAATAACAACATCAAGTTTCAAGTTCCTACCCGGATAAGCTATAAGTTGTACCACCAAACCTTTCACACATCCCACCTGGCACCTCTCTAGAATCCATGGTAGTACACTTCCCATATGTTGTTTTTACTTTGATATCTAGTTCATTCATGACTTCAGAGGCATAACATTGCATGATGCTCCCGAATCAAACATACAGTTGTGTAGCAATTTGTCCTTAATGATTAGAGTGGTGAAGAATGGATCTACATTTAGATGAGAATATACCAAGGATGTTCCCAAATAAACCTCAAGTGGTTCACCTAGTTCTTCCAATGCTGGTGGTGTTTCTAGCTCTTTAATGATTGGAGGAGTCTCCACAATGTTTACATTTCTACCTAGGGTACTCTTCTCTTCTTTCAATCCCAAATACTCAAATGCCCTCTTCTTGTGCTCAAGAATCCTAAGAAGCTCAACAATTGGAACACTAACTTTGATTTGACTCAAAACTTGGGAAATGTCATATGGAACACACTTTGGCAAGGAAGCATTGGAAGGGAGATTGAAAAACTCATCAGATGGCATGAGATTTTTGACAGTTTGGGCATGAGGAGAAGTATGAATCTTGTTTGGGATAACAAGGCCTTTGGAAGGTGTATCTTTCTTAGGAACCTCTTTAGGAATACTAGTAAGCAATGGAGTTTTAGGTTTGGCTTGAGGCCTGCTCCTTTGACAACTCTACTCCTAGTATTATAATCCTTTTCTTGAGCAACAACAACGTTCATCAATAACTACCTATCCTCCTTAGATGGGATTCCTCCATCATACTTCTTTATCATTAAATCTCTTAAATATTCAAATTCATTATTGGGAAATTAAAAAGCTTGTACAATATCTATTTCTAAAGTATGAGAGGGAGGAAGAAGAGGTACCCAGTGAATGCAATCCCAAAAATTAGTAGTAGTTCTAGCACTTATTACCTCAGTTGAAGTTGCTCCTTCTTTGTGAGCTTATAGAGCACTCCATCATGCATGCATCATCATCAGTGTTATCATCATCAGCTTCCTCTTCTACTTGTTGATCTACTTCACATGGAGCATGGGGCATGAAACATCTGTCACACCAATCAATTACATATGTTTCTTTAATAACAACAACTACAGAGCCAAAGGATCAGGCACCATTCTATTTTCCCTAGCTTGGGGATGTCTATTTGTAGATCCCATGGGTCCCTTGCCTCTATCATTAGATCTCTACTCATTTCTAGGATGATTGGAAAATCTGTTTCTTGGCCTTGTTGCTTATGCTGGCCTTGTGAACTTTTCCCAATTCCTTTCTCTCTGCCGAGGCTAATTTGTATGAGATTTCTTTGACAACTCCTACCAAAGTTTTCACAACTTCCTCCAAATCAGTAGCCTTACTTGCTTGAGGTTTTTCGGGTTAACTAGTTTCACACCTTCCCTCTTAGGAGGTTTTCCAATTGCTTTAATGTTATTCTCAATTTGCAAAGCCATGGTAAAGGCCTTGCCTCAAATTGGTAGGGTTTTTGTCCCTCAATAGTAAGCAACTTTCTTATCAAATGCATCTGAATACTTTATAAGACAAGATTCATCACATGGCCTTAAACTTACAGGAAATCTCCTCAATGTCTTATTAAATCTAGTGTTGAATTCATGCACTGATTCATTAGGATTCTTTTTAATATTTTCAAATTCTGACAAAAGAAACCTAGGGTCCATTTTATCACCATACTACAATCTAAATGCATTATTCATTTGGTCAAGAATTAATGGAATTATCTGGAAAAGATTTATACCAGTCCCTTGCATCTTCTTCCAAAGTATGGATAAACAATTTGATATATACATCTTCAAATTCAATCTCAAAGTCTTCCATCATGTTGATAAAAAGCTTTAAGTGTTGATCACCTAGTTATAACATTATTTCCTTGGAACTTTGGTAGTCTATTTCTTACATCTTGGGGAACTGCATTTGGATAACCAACCATCCCTCTAAAATTTATAGGACCAAAGGTATTTACAAAAAATGGAGGTCTGGGTGGGGATGGGCCATGTTGTTTTGAGGAGGTGACCTTGGAGGAGAATCAAACTGATAAGGGACAAGGGGTCTTTGAAACATAGGAGTATAAATTTCAAAATGGATATCCCTTAAAGGCTTTGTTTCTTGGAAAACCCTATCAACTTTGGAAAACATAGGGGTAGAATGAGAAGAAAACTTTTCAAATTCAAATGAAGGCCCCTCTCTAGATGGAGAATTCAATTCCACAAAAAGACTACCTGATTCAGAAGCACTTGAATGGAAATCTTCAATGATAGGCTGATCACTTTCATCAATGGAGATCTCTTTTCTTGATTGTTGATCTCCAACAACTCTCTAGGATCTTCTTCCTTCTGATTTGTTTTCCTAGCTCTAGAAATAATGTCCTAGTAGGATCCTTAGTGAAGAAAGATATTCTTCCTTCCAGCTTTGCAAAATATTAGTAACAAATCTCACTTGACAGAGGCTAAGACACTAGTATTTATAAAAAATCAGATCAACACATGGAGTCACCACTAAGGATTTCCACCTTAGTTGTGCAAATGCACTAAAAATATGATCTGTCAAATGTCTTGTCAACACTAGAAACTGGAAATGGAAAGATTTGACCTTCCTTTACCTAGATTTATCAATGAAACTTAGTGCAATAACTGTAGAAACTGGAAATATTGCACACAACACTTATAACTTTGAACACTTCTTACAGATTGAACATAGGATGATGTTGAAACAATGTACTAGCACTTAGAGCATATAAGAAATGTTTACCAGGGTCTGAATATGAACTGCAATCACAATGTCCCCCAGTAAAATGGTGCTAGAATAGTGTTGGTACCCAAATTGATTCTCCCTTAGAAGTTGAGAAGCATCACAAGATTTGATAGGAAGCTTAGAGACAAGAAGATCATGTTGTGTGTCATTTTGTAGCTGGGGAAGAAATGTAACTTGCTCTTTGTCACTCAGATGTGGAGAAATGGGTAGCACCCTTAAGAGGATTTGATCTATCCTCACTACTTTATGGTTGTGCCTTTCAACCAGGGTGAGAGGACCCTTTTGTAGCCTGTTGTTTGTGGAGGAGATGGAGATATCCTTCTTTGCAAAGTTATTAAGAAGACCTTGAAGAAAATATGATCAATACAACAAAAATCTAACTCTCACGAGTTGTCACCCTAGATAATGGAGATATTTTCTAAGAAAGGTTCAGGCTACTAAAGACAATGAAAACTTGATTGCTTCTACATGTTTTAGTAATAGAAATTATGCATTTGTACACACACAGGAAAAAAAGGGTAGTATGGGTAGGATTGGTTGTTTTTTAAATGAATTTTGGTGGGAGGTGAGGCAGAGTGGACTTTGATTTGCTAGATCTTTGAGAAATTTTACAAAAATGGAAGGCTTGATCAACAGAATGCTTTAGAACAGCTAAAATGTTCCTTTAACTAGAAGGTGTGCTTCAGTGGAGGCCCAGATCAACATGTTTTCACACAAACTTTAAGAATCCAAAATGAAGGCTCAAATTGAAAAACTTAATTGAACATTATCAACCTTTGTTTTATCATGCCTAAGATACCCTCAAAGGCTAACAAACAATCTTATCATCATGCTAGGAGTAAAGTGATTTTAAATTTTTTATTTCACTATCAAATGAAAGCTCTTCTGATAAATGAAATTGCAAATGCCACCAAACTATCACAAGGATAAGATCTTGTGTGATTCACAAAGATTTCAATGTAAGATTGCAATGGGAACAAGAAAAACTATTTGTAGACATTCAAGAAATGAAGTAGGACACAATTTTCTCAAAATCAAACATAGATTTACTCAAATTTGATTAAATGCATCACTAGGGAAATTTTCTAGAACAATCTCAAAGCTTTTCAATGGTTGTACACTTGTAACCACCTTGACATGATCAAATTTAACACAAAAGAAATAAATAGGTTCCTTAGATGATTTCTCAGAAAAATGGGCTCTGTCAAACTTTTCTCTTAGGAATTAGCTCCCGACCTCTAACACTCCAACCATTTGCATGAAAATTCATGCAATTTATAACATTTCATTTACAAATGAGATTTTTCCCCCAAAACCAAAAACATTCAAAGCACCATTGCTTGTTATGATTTTGATTGTGATTCCTAGAATCAGATTTGTAAAAAATTTATCAGGTGCTCAGAGGGAAAATCTCTTCAAATATTTCCAGCATTCAATTCTTCACCTAGTAAATCACTCTTCACTCACATGCGCCAACTACTTCCTCCTCTAATCTATCAAATCTGGTTTCTTGCATGCCAAGGAAGGAAAGATTGGAAAATCAGATCGAATCAATAGTCAGATCACATCTTAATGGTAAAAGACATTTTCAGATCTTTCCCACCAAATCAAGATATCAACTGGTTTCTTGCGTGCCAAGGAAAGAAATATCAGATCGAATCGATAGTGATTACATCTTAATGGTAAAAGACATTTCAGATCTTCCCACCAAACTAGGATATCAAATTAATTTTCCTCTTCATTTGGCATGTAGGAGACACCAAGAAATGATAAAAACCATAAAAATTCACATCCCTAGGAGCTTTGGAGAAAAATGGTAGAAAATTAGATACAGATGCACATAGTTGCTGTCAATTTCCTTTTGAATTTGGACCATCCACATGGGAGATCCGAGTTAAGATGGGCTTGGGGTTCCTTTTTACCTTTTACACCTTTTGGGAAAAATGCAAAATTTCTCATTTTTTCTCCTGCCCCTCCCTTTGAAAAATGGGCTTGACACGTGTCCTAATGTGGGTCCCAAAGGAACCATGACTTGATTATGCTATTTTACCTTATTTTTGGAAAAAGGAAAATTTTTCAAATTTTCCCCTAGCTCTACCCTTCCGCCTTTAGTTTTTGATGTGGGTCCCAGTGGAACCATGCTTCCTTTTACACTTTAACCCCCTTTTTCACAAAAGGAAAATTTTCCAAATTTCCCCGAAAGTCCACACCTTCACCGTTGACTGAAGAAAATTTTGACTATTCTCTATCGGGCTTCATGGGTCATTTTGATGACTTTAATCTTTTAAACAATAAGGGGAAAAAAATCCAAGTTGCCTCCGATGGCCCACCTCCCCGCCTTTTGACTTTTCAAACCCGCCACACGCATCTCAATGGCACACTTTGAGATGGTCCGAAAAGTAGAGACCCCAAACAAGCATGGGCTCAACACGTGTCTCATTCTGTAGAGTCTATTGAAAATTTTGAGAGTTCAGTGAAAGGCACCATGTGTCCAAGGTCGAGATAGTCTTCTTTGGCCATTGAAAAGTCAAGAAAAATGCAGAGTGAGCGGAAGCCTCCAAGTGTCCTCTGGTGCTTCTTCAAAATAAAACTCAAGGGCCGGTCCCCAAACATGCGTAGTCCCTCCATGTGTCTTAGGCCTTTTAGGAAGTTTCTTGAAAAGTCTAAGTAAAGGAAGGCCCGGTGGAAACCTCCACGTGTCTTTATGGTGCAACTTCAAGATGGTCCCCAAGAGCGAAGACCTTGAATGAGTGTGGGCTCACCACGTGTCCTAGGCCTTAGAAAATTTCTTTAAAAATTTTAAGTATAGAGATGGAGCAGAGGAAGCCTCCACCTATCCCTCTATCACATTTGTTAAGGTGGGACCCTGAGGTAAATCTTCAAATGAGCGCTAGCCCACCACGTGTCCATGGCCCACCAAAACTATACCGGCTACATGAAAAATTTTTTTCTAAGTTTGGGAAAAGTAGGAATCCTCCATGTGTCCCCCCGGTGTAACTCAAGGCCAAACCAAAAGGTGAGTCTTCAAACGAGCGCCGTTCCTCCACGTGGACAAGTTTTGGGTTGAAACGATCCACAAAGTTTTAGAGTGCCCCAAGCCGCATCCAACCAAAAAGGGCCATTTGCCAATGATGTAGAGATGTAAATTTGATGGGAAAACACACCCGTCAAACCGTAAAAATAAGGAAACCACCGTTTGAGCAGATGAAATTTTCTTCAAGGACAGAGAATTTGGAAATGTTGTAAGTTTCAAACATGATCCTCCGAGCTACATTCAATCACATTTCCTAGGTATTTGGGAAAAAAATGGTAGGAAAACAACACATGACTGGAAAATGGAAGGAAAGGAACAACCCAAGTTTTACGCCCAATTTACAGACACCTTAAGATGGATAGAGAAATGAAAAAAAATTCTAGATCTTTAAGTGATCTTTGACCAAGGAAGGGACTAATCATGGCAACCAAATGGAGGAAAGAGTCTTCAAGCACCAACATGGGGAGATAAAAAATGTGAGCTAGAGGTATAGTACCCCTATTAGCAACCATGAAGGTTTTCAAAGTGAATGTAATGTTGAATTTCTATATTTTACATTCGTAAACTTATGTTATTTTATCGAGGACCAGGACATTATTTTATGATTAGATTGAGAACCTTTGAGGCTCTTTTTAATGCCCACATTTTACATAAAGAAATATAAAGAAAAGTACTAGGATAATTTTTATTTTTGACTTACATTGCTCACTACACAACACCACAAGGCTCCAAGAAGAGAAACTCAACAAAGCAAAAAAATGTACATAAGTGATCGACTCACATAGACACACGACAACACCATATACATGTCGATGAAACACTTTATCTAATAAATCAAATGCTAACAATAAATCAACCACAAGAAAAGGGACTTAAGGATTGACAAACGCACAACAAATCATTACCATGGTTACATATAGGTTACGAATAAGATTCCAATAACATTATTATGTAAGTATAATTTTTCCTTTTTCCACCTACTGGTTCTTAAATTTGTTTCACATTCAACATAATGTCGACCATTTAAGTTGGCTCTTTATGCCTTATGAAAATCTCCATAACTTACATATGTATTTGCCATATTTCAAATTACATAAAAGATCCTAACTCTCTCATTCTAATGTTAAGATTATGTTTCCCAAACGCTTATTCAATGTTTAAAATTTAACCTTGTAACACAAGTGAATCGAACATGATTTCAAGATAAAATATTAAGATTAAGGGAGACTTAGATTCAAGATAGCTTTTTCCCAAAAACATTCTTCAATCACAGTATAGTTATTTCCCTACCATATTTATTATAGTTCAATAACTTGTTGAATTCCATATATATATATATATATATCTTTTGTTTTCTCAAAGTTTGATCACACCAAGGAAATACATATCCTTTGTAACACATTAAAATGTTTAACTAAGTTATAAGGACTCCAAGAGTTACATTATTCCTAACCTCAAATCTTGTTTTACTCTTGTTTGATTTACTCTTACATTGCACTATGGTCTCATTATTTGCATCACCTTATAAAAAAGAATTACAAAAGTACTTGTCTAACATCTTGAATAAGAACATGATTAGAAGAATTATAAACTACACATGAACCACACGTGATTTTTGTTCAAGATAAGATCCTAGGTTTTTACATTCCACGATTCCGCAACTAAATTTTATTTTATTTTTAATGTCATAAAAGGGCATAACAAGGATTATGGGACCAAGATTCAGGTTTCTTGGGTTCTCTAAGGTCAACATATTTCAAATCAATTTCATTAGCAAGGAGTTACTTACCATTTTCTACCCACAAGTTAACCTCCTAAACAACTGAGGTTTAGTTTAATTCCAATTTGCACTCAGGGTTCTACACCCTATTATTAACCAAATTAAGGTGGTATATGTTGTTAGTAACCAAGGTAAAAAATTTAGTTGAGAGGAACTAAAGAGTTTATTAACAAGATTTTAAGTCATAATACAACTATTTCACTCTCTGCATTTGTGTCATCGGAGGGGTTTCCACAAGGAACTCATTCGATGACAAGAAAAACTTCTAGATCTAACTTTGTAAGACTTGGGGTCCACTAGGATACTAAGGGAGTAATAGCTCTACTTACTCCATATATGGTAAGGTTACACCACATAGTCATTGCTTTGAACAAGGACTCTTAAGGTGACTTCTAAGCGGTCTTCACCACTCAACACGGTGTCAAACTGAAGAGAATACATTCCCCTTACCCCATGCATGGTTACCAAACCTAAAAGGAAACCACATACTCCAGATAAAGTTTGACCATGTCATTCCTAAAAGATGGGTTCATGAAAAAGTTGCTAAACATACCAACTATGACAATAAACTCAAACTAGGGGTTTTATTTACCTAAACTAGGAGGTTCCATCGAGTGAAAAGTTTAAGTTCATTCTACGGTTTCAATTTATTCTATGGTGAGAAGGATATATCATGAAGACATGTTATGCATGAATCTTATACTTGGGTTGAGTGTTTTGATTATAAATATTTGTTACATTTACAAGGTAATAATACAACACACTAATTAATTAGTCATTTACTGAACACTGAAAATGCACTACAAGATATTAACTTCAAATGAATTATACATCACCCTTTCGCCATCTTCTTTGCATCCTACAAAACCATGTGAGCATGAAATCGGGGATGAATCACTGGCATAGGACCCACCCTAATCTAACATAATTAACATCTTTATATTCCCAATTTACATAAGAACAATAATTACAATTTGTATTAGAAAGAAAAGGTTTAGAAACATGTATTCATTTGATTTCATTTCACTTCATTTTGTAACCAAGGAGAGTAAGAGATAGAAACACCATTTTGTCAAAATTAATATTTCACAAACAAGTTGCACTAGAGAGTTTCAAATAGTTATTTACATGTGTCAAAAATTTTCCACGGTGGTTTGGCAACACGAAAGGGGTCCCATAACTTGCTTTTTTTACATTTTCTACTCTCTACAAAAATGTTCAAATCAATCTAGGAGGATAATAAACCACTTTCAAATGTTGTCTTCCGATGAGAAAACACACCACGGTTAAATTTATACGTGTCCACTTATATTCCAAGATTTCATAGGAAGTGACAGAATTCAAGACTAGCAAATGGTTTATGATTGATGGCTATTAGAGTAGGTATTTACCTTAGCTCATGTTCACCTAGGTACTTTATTTACCTTTATTGTATTTATTCTCACCCACTTATGTGTGTGGATATTTCTTTTATCTTATTTAGATATTAGGAGATATTATCTAGTTGTTAGGTATAGTTCTTTCCTTGATCTATGGTATTGACTAGATCCTTGATGTCTAGTTCTCTCCTAAATCTATGGTCTTGACTAGTTATTTGATGACTAGTTATTTCCTTGAGTCATGGTTGATCTACGACCTTGACTGGTTCTTAGATTGTTATTCCTTGCCTATTTAAGCAAGGCCCATTCTCAATGTATTGCATTGAGTTCCATAATAATATATGATATTGTTGCTCATTTGTTTGCAAAGGTTTTATGTAAAGTTATTCTAGTGAATTTCTTTCATCTTATTGATCGTGGTGTTTGATTAGCATCAATGTTCTTGGCTTGGTATAATCTGGTTATCGTTCCTTTCAACAATGGCTAGTTTTTTGGGGCCATCGGTCATAATTAGCCTAGTTGTAAATGGTCAAAAGTTAGCTCGAGGGCTCAGAAAACCACATCCAAAACTAATGTTTGATGGATGAACATGCCACAATAAATTTCCTATGAGTTCCACCATATATGGAGAATTCATCAGTCATCGTTAGAACTAAAAACTAGAACACGATTTTCAAACGACGACATGATTTTTGAAGCCACCGGTCCTAATTGGTCCAGTTTAACCTAGTCAAACTATGACTAGAGGCCTACAAAATGGCTTTTCCAAACTATACAGAAAAGTTTTTTCCTAAACTGAATGTTCCATGCAATTGTCTAGTAAAAACACTAGAGGTTTGCGAAGATGGAAAGTATTTTGTTTCTCGGGTTTGAAAGATGAGCCAAAATAAACCAACCAACGTTTCACTTTTAGCATCTTCCTATAATCGCTAAAATTTTTAATAGGTATCTTAGAAGGGCGTTAAAAATTTCATAGACAATCAAACAAGTTAGATCCGAGGATTGAAGTGACTCCTCACATAACAAAGTACATGTCGGAAACTCAACATCTCCTTTCCGGAGTTACAAAGGATGATTTGTAAGTCTTCGAAAATCATGATTTATATATTTTAACAAGGGAGCGGGCAACATATTTGCAAGGGCTCAAATTGAACTTGTCAATAAAATTAGTACCTGTAGTAATATGGTTTGGCTAGGACGTTTTCTTAGATCATCACAAAGTGAGGGTTTAAGTCCATTATTTATAAAGGATTATTGGATGAGGTTACATTATAACGTCTTATTGCTTTGAAAACATGATTATTTAAACAATCAGATCTTATGATAATTCCTATAGTTTAAAATTTAATTTTTATTGCAAATGAAAAACTAAATGAAAATAATTATAAAATATAAGGATAGAAGAACCATTCATGTGGAGGGAAGTTGACCGAAGCTAATGAATTTGGTTTACATCTCAATTAATCATTTCATCGGTTGCAAAAAAATCCAAAAAGCTTATCCTTCTTCATTCATATCTGCTCTGTGTACCTTTTTAAAAAAGATATTGAATCATCAAAATGAGCTTGGGTATCAAGGTAATGAGAGTGCACAATAAATATGGTAACTAAGCTCAAACAAACAAGCTCCAAACGAGCAGCACACCGAGCTAGATCTCGATATGGCTAGTCAATGCAAATGAAATTGTTTTGAGCCCAAATGAATACCTCCACAAGCTCGAGTCAAAAAAATGTAGAGATCAGATTTAAATAGTAAAATAGTCAAGTTTTGAATGTATAGCAAGTTGGTGTTTAACCTGGCCGAGATTGGATGGAAACCATGCCCAAGAAATACATGATGATCTCAAATCAAAACATAGCTCGCTACCCACAATAATAAATCTCAAACCATGAAAGGAGAACACAGTGAGTTCCATACATACGGTGTCCCCCAGTAATTATTACAGGAGGTATTCAAATGAATATATTGCAGATGGTATGCACATATGTTGTAGGAGCACAAACATCAGTTCTAATGGGCATTTGTTTGTGATATTTGGTGAGGTGATTTCACAAAACACTATTCTACTAGAATGAGACTGTAACGTGTTCTATTAGGAAGAAAATGCATCCCCATGAGCCCTTTCTATCTCAGTTCTGCTTCTCTCCACAAATGAGCCGATTTAAATAAAAACAATGACCATATTTCTTGTAAAAGTCACAAAAAGTGGCCCCAAGGCCATTTCAGCAGATCCATATTGTGCATATCTTGAGGTCAATCCATTCCCTTCAACCATGTTTTTTTAACATTCTTTCAAACAGTTCACTTGTTGAAAATCTTCCACAGTTTGCATACACGTCTGCAAGAGCTTGTATTTTGGCACAAGCTAGGAATACGAGGCAATGTAAACTGATCAGGTTGGAGACCAAATTGAAGCACCTCATGACCTCAATATTCTTCTTTTTACACCAAGTAAATAGTGGTAGGAAGAGTTCATTTCCAATAAAGGAAAACAATCCACTGCAACTATCCATTTTTGCTAAATTTACAATGTTAATAAGGGTTTCAACATGGTTATTGTCTTAATATCTCAAAAGGCATTCTTTATTTATTAAACAAGGAAAAAAATGTAGGTCTAAAAAGGCGTTCTAGATGTGATGCTCTCATTTTTCAGTTTGAAAGGTCCTTTCCACATGCCCATCCGTAGATAGCTCATTATAAAATGGTGGATTGTTTTGCAAGCAAGGGAAAGAAATAATCTTGAGTGGGGATGTAAAACCAATCAAGATCACAATATCTCCAAATTCCAAGATATCACGGAGCCCCATATTTTATATTATTATTATTTTTTACCACTTTCCAAGGTGCATGAATCCCTTAGGAAGTTGTATCCATCATCCACTTGCCCTAAAAAAATTTCCTTTTCAATTATTTTCTATTATATTTCACTTCGGGTATTACATTTCCTCCCCTTATAAGAGCATTGTCCTTGATGTGATACTACATTGAACCTCGAAGGGATAAGTACATATGAAAGTCAATAAAGAAACATGTCGTTTAAAAAACAAATTATCGGTACAAAGTGACCATAAGGAAGGAAAATAATTTTGGCAATGTCTTAAACTTTAATATTTTGTGAAGATTGGTAGTTATTTAGCTTTTAATTAACTACTAAATTTTACTTTTGTTTTACAATATTTCTTAATCTCAACCTCTTAGTATTCATTGTTTAGAATTTCAATAGTCTTATGTTCGTGGGTTCCCAATAATCGACATCAAGGTTTCACAATAAAAATCAACACAATTAAAAACAACCTATGAGACATCTTGCTACAAACTTGCAAAGACGGTATCACATCACAAGAACTCAACCAAACCATGGAAAGAACATACATAGCCCTTACAACATAGTACTTGTCACACATGCTTCTGACACAAAGGTACTCATAACATAAGTAGACTACAACAACATGGAATTCCCAAATAGGTACACATATGAAGGTTTCACAAAACTCCATACCATAACTATAACTACATAATGTTAAGATGGAAACAACATCACAAGACTAAAACAATAATCTCAAGAGTACACCTAGCTAAACCAACTCCATACACCTCCCAAAGGCATCACAAACAACTACATATACCTCCTAAGCATTACAATATATATATATATATATATATATATATATATATATACCTCCGAAGAATCACGAGAAAAATCCATATACCTCCTAAGAATCATAAAATAAATAAATATACCTCCCAAGAATCATAGGGAAACAACATATACCTCCCAAAGCATCAATCACACCCACACAAATCTATTATATCTCCCTCAAGTATCTAATGCCACTTCAAGTCTCTTATGCCTCTCTAACTAAATAAAATAAAACTAAATTTTCCTTTTAGCTTCACAAAAGAGGTTGGTCACCTTATGGCCTTGGGAACATAAGTTCCAAAACCTCTAACCCAAGTCACATAATAACTCGTGGTTCTACAACCGGCTAGTTATTGTAACTCCTTGGGGCATACCCCCACATAATGAAGTGGGTCCATAGGTTGCACCACTCCATGGTGAATCCCGTGACCCTCCAACACATTACGACATTAGAACCAACATAACAATCCATTTAAAATGCCAAGTGGCAAAATCCCAAGCCTTGGGCTAGGCTATAAATTTTTAAACTTAAAAAGGAAAATTTAAATCTAAGCAAAACAAATGGCCAAATAACCATAGTTAGTGCAAAAATATGCATGTTAGTGCATCAACCAAATAAATGCCCAAAATATAAGAACATGTCAATCAAGAAAATTGTTGGTTCTAGCAAGAAAAGGGAAAGTTTTCAATTTATGAATAAAATACGTGTATAGAAATAACACATTACAATAACTACGTGGCATTATATGGCCACTAGGGGGTACTCAACGAGTTGTTGGAACTCGAGAATATCAAGCCTCATCTCCTTAAATAACCTATCAAATAGTAAAATTGTCATCATCACTATCTGAATCATCCCACCACCAATTTGACAAGGCTCAACATAGTCAAAAGCACATAGGTTGAATCCATATGACAACAATATTGGGAGAGAGAAAAATTACAATTCGCCATCCAATGAGCCTAAGGTGTTCACGAAACACAATATGCATGACACTCATGAAGCAAGTGCCACACATACAAACCAAACAAAATTGGGTTTTAAGCCTATATAAGGCTCCACTTCCTATCTCATACTCAGCTTGAGTGATCGTGCCAGTGATACACATTTCCTCACTCCACACATACACCCTTTACCGATTTCCCTTAGGATAGGTTAGTGTAGGGTTCACAACATAACACATAAATACATCACCAACACAATGGTGATTCACACATGGTATATATACAAGGTATAATAAAATCATTACTTTCACGGGTTACGATACATCATATTACCACATACGCACCCAAAGTTGAATCACTATACAATAGGGATCATAGGTTCACCATATTCCCCTAAATCACGACATGATTCATCACATATTATATGAATTATACGTTTGAGGAATACAATGTCTAACATTACAACACGGTGATGCATACCATTCATCACAACACAGTGATGACATCATGATACAATCCAATTCACTTTACACTAATCTTTTCATACAACATATCAACACACCTACATATCACATAATGTCATAATGCTCCAACACTCCTGCAATCCACAATAACATTCTTTTTTTACACACAACAAGGTGACACATCACACATGAAATCTTCATAAAATCCACAAAAGGGTGAGAGAATACTATCATCACAAGCACATCAACATGATAACAAATATGCACTAAGTGACATACACAACATGTGCATTCACAATATCACAATTATGACATAGTTCACATCACGCTTATATCACATTACTCTTCCAATATCCACCACCATCATGTAACACCATCACAACTCCAATCTACCCCAGAGGTCTGAGAACATGAACCTCCTCTACGATACTAAATATAACACCCACATTTTACACACAGAAATATAAAAGTAAAATACTAGGATAAATTTTTTTAACTTACATTGCTCACTACACAACACTGCGCAGGGATCCAAGAAGAAAACTGAACAAATCAAAATACACTTACATAAGTCATCAACTCACATAGACACATGACAACAAAATATACATGTCAATGACACACTTTCTCTAATGAATCAAATGCTATCAATAACTCAACCACAAGAAAAGGGACTTAAGGATTGCAAACATACAACACATCATTACCATGGTTACATCTAGGTTACAATTAACATTCCAATAACATTATTATGTAAGTATAATTTTTCCTTTTCCACCTATTGATTCTTAAAAAATTTCACATTCAAGTTCATGTCTAACCATTTATGTTGGCTCTTTATCCCTTATGACAATCTCCATAACTTACATAAGTATTTTCCATATTTCGTATTGCATAAAAAGATACTAACTCTCTCATTCTTATGTTAATATTATGCTTCCCAAATACTTATTCAATGTTTAAAATTTACCCTTGCTACACAAGTGAATCTAACGTGATGTCAAGATGAAATCTTAGGATTAAGGTAGACTTAGATTCAAGATAGATTTTTCCCAAAAACATTCTTCGATCATGGTATAGTTATTTCCCTACCATAGTTATTATAGTTCAATAACTTGTTGAATTCCATATATATATATATATATATATATATATATATATATCTCTCAAAGTATGATCACACCAAGGCAATTCATATTATAGAACACATGAAAATGTTTAATTAAGTTATAAGGACTCTAAGAGTTATATTATTCCTAACCTCAAATCTTGTTTTACATAATCTTTTTTTTTATATGATTTACTCTTACATCACAAATGGTCTCATTATGACATCACCTTATAACAAAAGATTACAAAGTTCTTTTTGTCTAACATCTTTAATAAGAACATGATTAGAAGCATTATAAACTAAGTTATGAACCAAGGATTTTTTTTTCAAGATAAAATCCCATTTTTTTAATTCCTCAAGTAAATTTTGTTTTATTTTTAATGTCATATAACAAGGATTTACCAATATTTACAGTTTCACTATGGTTCTCTATGGTCAACATCTTTCAAATAAAATTCAATAGCAAGGAGTTACCATTTTCTACCCACAAGTTAACCTCCTAAACAATCGAGGTTTAGTTTAATTTAATTTTCCCTCATGGTTCTATGACCTATTATTGAGATTAAGTGATTATTATAAACAAGGTAACACATTTAGATGAGAGAACTAATGAGTTTATTAATAAGAGTTTTAGTCATAATACAAATATTTCACTCTCTCCATTTGTGTTGTTCAGGGGGTTCCACAAGGAACTCATTCAATGACAAGAAAAACTTTAGATCTAATTTTTACTTGGGAATTCCACTAGGATACTAAGGGAGTAATAACTCTACTTACTCCATATATGGTAAGGTTACACCACATAGTCATTGCTTTGAACAAGGACTCTTAAGGTGACTTCTAGAGCGGTATTCACCACTCAACACAGTGTCAAAACTGAAGAGAAGACATTCCCTTACCCCACGCACGGTTACCAAACCTAAAAGGAAACCACATACTCTAGATAAAGTTTGACCATGTCATTCCTAAAAGATGGGTTCATGACAAAGTCACTAAACATACCGACTATGATGGTAAACTCAAACTAGGGGTTTTATTTACCTAAACTAGGAGGTTCCATTGAGTGCAAAGTTTAAGTTCATTCTACGGTTTCAATTTCTTCTATGGTAAGAAGGATCACACATGAAGACATGTTATGCATGAATCTTATACTAGGGTTGAGTGTTTTGATTAAATATCTTTATTACATTTACAAGGTAAGAATACAACACACTAATTAATTAATCATTTATTGAACACTGAAAATGCACTACAAGATATTAACTTCAAATTCATTTACCATATATATATATATATATATATATATATATATATATATATATATATATATCAAACCTTTTACCATATGTAACTATGAATCAAATTGAACCTATGATTAAATGTACATTTCCCAAGATATCCCTAAAACTAACATCCCATACATATTAGAAAATTTAAAATATAATATTTCTGTAACATGAGACTACATTATACATATATTCATTTTACAATGACCTATATAAATTACAATAATAAATAATGAATTACACATCGCCCTTTCGCCATCTTCCTTGCATCCTAAAAACCATGTGAGCATGAAATCAATGATAAATCGCTAGCATGGAATCCACCCTAATCTAACATAATTAACGTCTTTAGATTCCCAATTTACATAATAACAATAATTACAATTTTCATTCGAAAGAAAAGGTTTAGAAACATGTATTCATTTCACTTCATTTCATAACCAAGGAGAGGAAGAGAAAGGAAGAGAGAGAAACGCCATTTTGTCAAAAGTTCTATTTCACACAACAAGTTACACTATAGAGTTTCAAATAGTTATTTACATGTGTCAAAAAAATTCCACGGTGGTTTGGCAACACGAAAGGGGTCCCATGAATTGTTTTTTTTACATTTTCCTATTAGCTACAAAAACATCCAAATCAAGCTTGGAGGCTAAGAAACCACTTTCAAACATTATCTTCTAATGAGAAAATGCACCATAGTTAAATTTATATGTGTCCACTTATATACCAAGATTTCATAAGAAGCGACGGAATTGAACTAGCAAACAGTTTATGATTGGCGGTTATTTTTCTTGGGGCCATAAGACATAATTGGCCTAGTTGTAAATGGTCAAAAGTTAGCTTGATGGCTCAGAAAACCACATCCAAAACTAATGTTTGATGGATGGACGTGTCACAATAAATTTCTTATGAGTTCCACCATATATGGAGAATTCATTAGAGTCATCAGGAACTGAAAACTAGAACACGTTTTCAAAAATTGACATGATTTATGAAGCCACTGGGCCTAATTGGTCCAGATTTAACCTAGTCAAACTATAAAAAGTCCTACAAATAGGCTTTTCTAAACTATAAAGAAATTTTTTTCCCTAAAATGAATGTTCCATGCAATTTTCTAGTAAAAACACTAGAGGTTTGTGAAGATGGAGAATTTTTTTTTCGGGGTTGAACGATGAGCCGAAATGAAACCCAACTTTTCACTTTTAGCAGCTTCCTATAGCTGCAAAAAGGTATAACATGGATCTTAGAAGGGCGTCAAAAAGATCACAGAAGATCAAATGAGTTTGATCCGAGGGATTGAAGTGACTCATCACATAATAAGGTACATGTAGGAAACTCAACATCTCCTTTCCAAAGTTATGAAGGTTGGTTTGCAAGTCTTTGAAAATCGTGATTTATCTATTTTAACAAGGAGAGGTCAACATATTTATAGGGGCTCAACTTCAACTTGTCAATAAAATGAGTACTATAGTAATCTAGTTTGGTTGGGACATTTTCTTAGATCATCACAAAGTGAGGTTTAAGTCCATTATTTACAAAGGAGTATTGGATCCTGTAGGTTACATTATAACATCTTATTGCTTTGAAAACACAATTATTTAAACAATCGATCCTATGATAATTCCTAAAGTTTAAAATTTTATCTTATTGCAAATGAAAAACTAAATGACAAGAATTATAAAAGATAAGGAGAGAAGAACCATGCCTGTGGAGGGAATTCGACCGAAACTAAGGAATTTTGTTCTGCATCTCAATTAAGCATTTCATCAAATGGTTGCATGCAATCCAAAAAGCTTATCCTTCTTCATTCATATTTATCTCCGCGTACCTTTTTAAAAAAGATATTGAATCATCAAAATGAGCTTGGGTAGTAAGGTAATGAGAGTGCATAATAAATATGGTAACTAAGCTCAAACAAACAAGCTCCAAATGAGTAACACACCAAGCTAGATCCCGATATTGTTAGTCAATGCAAACAAAACTGTTTTGAGCCCAAATGAATACCTCCATAAGCTCGGGTAAAAAAAATGTAGTTATCATATTTAAATAGTAAAACAATGAGTTTTGAATGTATAACGATTTGGTGTTTAACCTGGCCGAGCTTGGATGGAAACCATGCCCAAGAAATACATGATGATCTCGAATCAAAATAGAGCTCGCTACCCACAATAATAAATCTCAAGCCACGAAAGGAGAACACAATGAGTTCCATACATACGGTGTCCCCCAGAATTATTACAGGAGGTATTCAAATGAATATATTGCGTAGATGGTATGCACATATATGTTTCAAGGAGCACAAACATCAGTTCTAATGGGCATTTGTTTGTGATATTTGGTGAGGTGATTTCAAAAAACAATGTTGACTAGAATGAGACTATAATGTGTTGTATTAGGAATAAATGCATCCCCACGAGCCCTTTCTATCTCAGGTATGCTTTCTCCATAGATGAGCTGATTTAAATTAAAAAAAACAATGACCATATTTCTTGTAAAAGTCACAAAAAGTGGCCCCAATGCCATTTCGGTGGATCCATATTTTGAATATCCCGATCAATCCAATCCCTTGCAGCCATTTTTTTTGTTTTAACATTATTTTAAATAGTTCACGTGTTGAGAAGCTTCCAGATTTTACATACACATCTGCAAGAGTTTGCATTTTTGCACAGGATAGGAATACTTGCAAAGTAACCGATCAAGTTGGAGACCAAATTGAAGTGCCTCATGATCAATATTCTTCTTTTTACACAAAAAAATAGTGGCATGCAGATTTTGTTTCCTCACAAAGGAAAATAATCCACTACAACTATCCATTTGTGCTAAATTTACAATGTTAATAAGGGTTTCAACATGGTTATTGTCTTAAGATCTCAAAAGGCGTTCTTGATTTATTAAACAAGGAAAAAAATGTAGGTCTAAAAAGGCGTTCTGGATGTGATGCTCTCCTTTTTTAGTTTGAAAGGTCCTTTCCACATGCCCATCCGTAGATAGCTCATTATAAAATGGTGGATTGTTTTGCAAGCAAGGAAAGAAATAATCTTGAGTGGGGACGCAAAAACCAATCAAGATCACAATATCTTCAAATTCCAAGATATCATGGAGCCCCATATTTTGTATTATTATTATTTTTTCAACCACTTACCAAGGAGCATGAATATGTTAGGAAGCTTTATCCATCCATCCACTTGCCCAAAAATTATGCCTTTTTAATTATTTTATATTCGATTTCACTTCATTTATTCCATTTCCCTCCACTTATAAGAGTATCGTCGTCGATGTGATACTACACCAAAACTCGAATGGATAAGTAGATATGAAAGTCAATATAGACACATGTCGTTTAACAAAACAACTAATCAGTATAAAGTGACCTAGAAGGAAGCAAAATAATTTTTCCAATGTCTTAAACTTTAATGTTTTATGAAGATTGGTGGTTATTTAGATTTTACTTTACTACTCAATTTAACTTTTATTTTAAAGTATTTCTTAATCTCAATCTCTTACTATTCATTATTTATAATTTCAATCATCTTATGTTCATGGGTTCCCAATAGTAACTGACATCAACGTGTCACACAAAAATCAACACAACACAAACAACCTATGAGACATATTTCTACAACTTGCACTATTGTATCACATCATAAGAACTCAACCAAACCATGGAAAGAACATACATAGCCCTTACAATACAATACTTGTCACACAAAATCCGGTAAAGGTACTCATAACATAAGCATACTACACAACATGGAAGTCCTAATAGGTACTCATACGAAGGTTTCACATAATTACATACCATAACTATAGCTACATAATGTTAAGATGGAAACAACATCACTAGAAATAAACTAGAATCTCAAGAATACACCTAGCTAAACCAACTCCATACACCTCCCAAAGCATCATAAAAACTCCATATATCTCATAAGCATCACAAAAAAAATACATATACCTCCCAAGAATCACATAACAACTCCATATACCTCCCAAAAAAGAACAACTCCATATAACTCAATCACACCCACACAAATCTCTTATGCCTCCCTCAAGTATCTTATGCCTCCCTCAAGTCTCTTATGCCTCCCTAAACTAAATAAAATAATGATAAATTTTCATTTTAGCTCCACAAAAAGATTGGTCACCCTATGGCCTTGGGAACATAAGGTCAAAAAACCTCTAACCCAATGATATAATATCTTGTGGTACCACAACCCGCTAGTTATCTATAAATCCTGGCATGATACCCCACACAAGAAGTGGGTCCATAGGTTCCACCACTCCAAGGTGAATCCCATGACCCTATTCCAACACATTACGACATTAGAACCAACATAACAATCAATTTTAAATGACAAATGGCAAAAATTCCAAGCCTTTAGGCTATAAAAAAAAATTTAAATCTAAAAAACAAAAGGCCAAATAACCATAATTAGTGCAAAAATATGCATGTTAAGCATCAACCAAATAAATGCCAAAAGTATAAGAACATTTCAATCAAGAAAATTGTTAGTTCTAGCAAGAAAAGGGAAATTTTTCAATTTACAAATAAAATACATGTATAGAAATAACACATTACAATAACTAAGTGACATAATGTGGCCACTAGGGGTAGTACTCAATGAGTTGTTGGCGCTCGAAACATCGAGCCTCATCTCATAAAATAACCCATCAAATAGTACAGTTGTCATCATCTCTATCTGAATCATCCCGCCACCATTTCGAAAAGGCTCAACATAGTTAAAATCACATAGGTTGAATCCATACGACAACCATATCGGGAGAGAGAAAAGAGTACAAGTCACCATATACTCGAGACTAATGTGTCCACGAAAAAAAATATACATGACACCGTTGAGCAAGTTCCACACATACCAAACAATAAAAGTGGGTTTTAGCCTATGTAAGGTTCCACTTCCTATCTTGTACTCGACTTGAGAGACTGGTCAATAGTACACATTTCCTCACTCCACACATACACCTTTACCGATTTCTCTCAGGATCGGTTAGTGTGGGGTTCAAAACATAACACATAAATACATCACTAACACAATGGTGATTCATGCATGGTATATATATAAGGTATAATAAAATCATTACTTTCACGGGTTACGATAAATCATATTACCACATACTACACCCAAAGTCAAATCACTATATAATAGGGATCATACGCTCACCATATGCCCCTAAATCACAACATGATTCATCACATATTACATGAATTATACATTTGAGGAATACAATGTCTAACATTACAACACATAGTGATGCACACCATTCATCACAACACGGTGATGACATCATGATACAATCCAATTCACTTTACAATAATATTTTCATACAACATATCAGCACACTTACATATCACATAATGTCATAATGCTCCTACACTCCGCAATCCACATTAACATTCTTTTTTTACACACAAGAAGGAAATGCATCATACATGAACTCTTCATAAAATCCACAAAAGGGGGAGCAAATACTATCATCAAAAGCACATCAACATGATAACAAATATGTAATAAGTGACATACAAAACATGTGTGTTCACAATATCACAATTATGACATAGTTCACATCACGCTTATATCACATTACTCTTCAAATATCCACCACCATAATCCAACACCATCACAACTCCAATCTACCCCGAGGTTAAAGAACATGAACCCTCTCTACGATACTAAATGTAACACCCACATTTTACACATAGAAATATAAAAGTAAAATACTAGGATAATTTTTTTTTGACTTACATTGCTCACTACACAACACCACAAGGATCCAAGAAGAGAAACTCAACAAATCAAAAGACACTTACATAAGTCATCGACTCACATAGACACATGATAACACAATATACATGTCAATGACACACTTTCTCTAATAAATCAAATGCTATCAATAACTCAACCACAAGAAAGGGACTTAAGGATTGGAAAACCTACAACACATCATTACCATGGTTACATATAGATTACAAATAACATTCCAATAACATTATAATGTAAGTATATTTTTTCCTTTTTCCACCTACTGATTCTTAATTTTTTTCACATTCAAGTTCATGTCCGACCATTTAAGTTTGGTAAGGGTTCGAATGAAGAGCCAAAAAAACTTAACTTTTCACTTTTAGCAACTTCCTACAACTACAAATCATTGTAACATGGATCTTATAAGGGAATCAAAAACATCACAGACAATCAAATGAGGTCAATCTGAAGGATTTAAGTTACTCCTCACATAGTAAGGTACACTTAGGAAACTCAACATCTCCTTTCCGGAGTTACGAAGGTTGATTGGCAAGTCTTCAAAAATCATGATTTATCTGTTTTCACAAGGGAGCATGAAACATATATTTGTATGGGCTCAACTATAACTTGGCAATAAATTGAGTACTATTCTAATTTGGTTTGGTTGGGACACTTGCTTAGATCATCACAAAGTGAGGTTTTAATTCCATTATTTACAAAGGACTATTGGATCTTGTAGGTTACATTATAACATCTTATTGCTTTGAAAACATATTTATTTAAACAAAGATCTTATGATAATTCCTACGGTTTAAAATTTAATCTTATTGCAAATGAAAAAATAAATGAAAATAATTATAAAAGATAAGGAGAGAAGAACCATGCATTTTAAGGGAAGTTGACCAAAACTAAGGAGTTCAATTCTACATCTTAATTAAGCATTTCATCAAATAGTTTCACGTAATCCAAAAATAGTATCCTTTTCATTCACATCTTCTCTACATAGATTTTTAAAAAGATCTTGAATCATCAAAATGAGATCGGGTTAGCAAGGTAATGAGACTGCCACAATAAATATGGTAACTAAGCACAAACAAACGAGCTCCAAACGAGCAAAGCACACCGAGCTAGATCCTGATATGGCTAGTCAATGCAAACAAAACTATTTTGAGCCCAAATGAATACCTCCATAAGCTCGAGTCAAAAAAATGTAGAGATCAGCTTCAAATAGTAAAACAATCGATTTTTTAATGTATAGTGATTTGGTGTTTAACCTAGCCAAGCTTAGATGGAAACCATGGCCAAGAAATACATGATGATCTTAAATCAAAACATAGCTCGCTACCCACAAAAATAAATCTCAAACCATGAAAGGAGAACACAAAAATTTCCATACGTATGATGTCCCCCCAATAATTATTACAGGAGGTATTCAAATGAATATATTGCAGATGGTATGCACAGAGATGTTGCAGGAGCACAAACATCAGTTCTAATGGGAATTTGTTTGTGATATTTGATGAGGTGATTTCACAAAACAATGTTTGACTGGAATGAGACTGTAATGTGTTGTGTCAGGAAAAAAATGCATCCCGATGAGCCTTTTCTATCTAAGGTATGCCTCTCTCCATAGATGAGCCGATTTAAAAAAAAAAAAAAAAAACAAAGACCATATTTCTTGTAACAAGACACAAAAAATGTGGCCCCCAAGGCCATTTTAGTGGATTTACATTGTCCATATCCTATAGTCAATCCTAGTCCCATAGCCATGTTTTTTTTTTAAACATTATTTCAAATAGTTCACATCCGACAAGCTTCCACTTCTTGTATATACGTCTCATTAGAACTTGTATTTTGATAAAGGCTAGGAATGCATGGCAATGTAAACTAATGAGGTTGGAGACCAAATTGAAGTGCCTCATGACCTCAATATTCTTCTTTTTACACCAAACAAACAGTGGTAGGTAGAGGTCATTTCATCACAAAGGAAAATAATCCTCTACAACTATCCATTTCTACTAAATTTACAATGTTAATAAGGGTTTCAACATGGTTATTGTCTCAAGATCTCAAAAGGCATTCTTGATTTATTAAATAAGGAAAAAATATGTAGGTCTAAAAATGACATTCATTTTCTAGTTTGAAATGTCCTTTCCACATACCCATCCGTAGATCACTCATTATAAAATGGTTTATTGTTTTTCAAGAAAGGGAAATAAATAATCTTGAGTGGGAACGAAAAAACCAATCAAGATCACAATATCTCCAAATTCCAAGATATCATGGAGCCCCATATTTTATATTATTATTATTTTTTTACCACTTACCAAGGTGCATGAATCCCTTAGGAAGTTGTATCCACCCATCCACTTGCCCACAAATTCTACCTTTTTAATTATTTTATATTGTATTTCACTTCGGGTATTATACTCTTTTAGTTATTTATATTTTGTGAGATTTTTAGGGATTGCAATGTGCTACTTAGCCATTTCCTTTGATTGTAGATATTTCTTGTATTTTATTTTGATTGGTGACTTGGAGCTCATTTATCTTGTTGGCTACTTAGCTAAATGTTATGTGATTATTTCTTGCATGTTGATGAGCTGGTTCTACGTTGTTTGTATTGTGATATTTTGTCATATGGGGGTACACCCTAGGTGCCTTGAATGTCTTCTTAGGTGCTTTAATTTTTTCTTTGGTTTTGGAGGGTGGAACCTTGGGTGTGTCTAGGACCTTAGAGTGACCTTTCTCTACTCAAATTTTCTAGATAGAGAGTTGTTTGTGTCATACAAACCTAGTTGGCAGTTTGATAGAGGTGGTGGTGAGTCTCTTGTAATATAGTAAAATTTGGTCCTCATCAGAGTAGATATGTTTGATTATGGGCTTATGGATTGTGTTAGGATCAGATTGAATCTTGGTTGACTGTAGATTTTAGTGGATAAGTGTTTTTTTGTAGTGATGTTCCATGATGGCATGCTAAGTTTTATCATGTTTTCCTTGTTCATTATAGAAAGTATTGATTGGTGGATTGTATGTATCTTGGTAATTATGGCTAGAATTAATCCCATTCAAGCAATGTGTTTAATTAAGTGTACTTTTTTGCTCTCGATGACCCATAAATAGATATACCATTAAAAATATTATGTATACCAATCTATGACCTAATAGTATTGGGAAATGTTGAGACACTTATGGATGCTTTTGGGTCTTTTGGACCTTTCTCTTAGAGATGTTAGTTTGGTAGATCTTAATATTTTAATCTTAGTGGTGCTTATGTTGTACTCCTTATTTTAAAACTACAACTCTTGGTCCTAGAATCCATGTTTGGGTAGATTAGTTGGTTGTCCTATTGCATTTAATGTCTTCTAATGGGAATGTGGTGTCCTTAGAGTAAAATTTTCCTTGTCATCTTGTTGCTTGGTTGGTGGTATCCTGTGGAAATATGAGTGTTGATTGGAAACTTCCCTTGTCTTATTATGTGAACAAAATTTTGAGGCTAAACAACAAACATTGTTTTCTTTCCCAAACTGATGTAAACCTCTTAAACTCGTAAAAGAAAATTTTGTTTCTATAATGGGATTTTTCATCATAGCTTCTTTGATACTTGTGGAGACCCACTTGGAGTGTTTAGTGATGCTTGTAATTATTTGGTAAACCCTTGAATCTTGGTGTGATACATGGTGGTTGATTGATCTCTAGCTCTTACAAAACTAATGGCGTGTTTGTTATGATGAATGGTCCCTTGTTCCTTTAGAATTAAAAATGTGGTATGTTGATTTATCTTCTTTTCCCATAAAGGTAATAATGTGATATGTTTGACTCTTCCTTCTCATTAAAATATATTTGGTAAAATGATTAATTGAGCATAATAACACCCTAATTGAGGGGCTTGGACTCGAAACTTAACAAGTAAACTAGAACATTAGGAAAATGGAAAAATGGTTTCTTGATATAATCTTGGTATATAAATAGAATAAATAAAACTATGTGAAAAATAGAAAGGAGACTTTGTCCATTTACCTTCCCTATAAGTAAAATAAATAATTTTGCGCCTATACATAATGGCGAGATATAGGAAAACATGTGATATCATAATAAAAGGAAGATTTTAATTAGGAAAACTTTTAACTAATGTGCTTGGTAAGCGAAACTATAACTTTTGACTTAATAGTTGATTTATAAAATGAGTAAGATTTATGTGTATTGATTTTGATGTATAATTGAACCTTTAGTTCTTCCTCCAACCAAAAATTGTGAAACACCTTGTTGTTAGTGATGTGTTATAATTTCATAGTACTCCCTTGTTTATAAATGCATGTGCTTTTCCCTTGTAGGAGTTTGGGTCATCCTACCCTTGTTTTCTGATAAATTGATGAGTGTGAGTTGTGGCCTTTGGGGATTGGGTCTTATCTCTTGTTTTTAAGAAAAGAAACCTCCTTGTGTGCTGATTTAGTCCTTGGTGACCTAGGTTATTATAATTTTAAGGCAAAAATGTTAAGAATATGAAATAACTTTGGGAAGTCCTATTTTCTTTTTTTTTTCTTGAGACACCTTGTTGTTGTTGCCCCCTTTTACCATCGGGAAGGAAAGAGCAAGTTGTTTCTAGAAGTTGTTACTCGCTTTTGGTACAATGCACTTCTAGATTTTAGTTGGACCCCTCTTGTTACTTGTTCTTCTCTCTAGCTCCCTTGAGTGCTCTTTGGTGTTATGATTTATTCATGTGCTCTCTTTATGGTTATTTTGAGCTTGAGTAGGATTTAAGATAAATAAATCCCATTGTGTTATAGTGAGTGGTGCTTCTTGTATTGATATGTTAGTTTCTAGTGGAAATATTTTCTAAATGTTTGACATTTCTAAATTAGGTTAGTGTTGTGTGTTCGATTTTAAGTGTAAAATCAGGCTATAGGAAACCTTGTGGTCATGATTCTGCTTAGTATTACCATGAAAATTTAATTGTACCCTCTTGAGTTATAGAAGTGCTTCCCATGAATAGTTTTCTTGATTGTAAATGTTTTGGCTAATTTAAGTGTCCTTCCTTGTTGTTAAACCTCATCTTGTGTGATCTCAAAATTGTGAGACCTTTGAGTAGACATGTTTTCTCGTATAAACGGATGGTCATGGTTAAATTTTGCTAAGCCTTGACTGAAAAAAAAACTTTGAAAGCATAACTTAACCTTAGTGGAATCCTTAAATTTTTTTATTACAATATGTTGGATCCATGGAAGACTATATGGTCATCTCGAGTTCACGTAATTCTCCCTGTTATTATTTTACTTTGGTGTTTATTCTTGAGACTCCTTTGATAATTTCATGTTTTGATGCGTTGTGTTGTATAGCTTGGTTGATCACATAGAGTTAATCTTTAGAATTAAATTTTTGTGAAATTTCTTGAAGAAACTCTAGAACTCATCCCTATAATCTCCCTTCTTCTTGTTCAATTGCATTGGACCAGACTTGGGTTCTAGTAGACACACACTTATTTGAAGAAAAGAAATTTCATAAAGGGTGTGATCTTATTTCTTTTGCATCTTTCCCTACCTATTTATCCGTGACTTCCGGGAGGAGGTCAAATATAAGGGGAGGGGATGTAATCCCTACTCCTCTTTAAATCTGATTGAATTGTGTTATCAATTTCGAATTGATTTTTAATCTTAAACCTTATTGCTTTATTCTAGTTATCATGCAAATAAAATGTGTGGGGCATCATGATTGCTATTGTTTTTGGTTATTATTATTTTGACTATATGTCGTACTGTGGACCCTAATGGAAATTTAAGGATAAGATAATTAGCTAGAACAATTTCCTTGTTATAAATTTATTGTGATATCATTACTCTTTGATATTGTTTTGTTATATTTAATCTAACACTGTGACTAAACACATAGACATCATTTCACATTGCACTGTAAATATTAATAGATGAACGAAATTAACACATTGTGATATGGAAATTGAAGGATAGACATTACTGAACCGTGATTAACTTTTGATAGAAATTCAATATGGAAGATAATGATGTGTTGTTGGTTTAGATATATGTTAATATTTCGAATTATTTTCGTATTGATTTTTATTATGATGTTCAAATTTATTTTGTGATTTATTTGATATTGGAGAATTGGAAAATTGTGAACAAGTGAAAGTATTGCTTAAATTAGATGATTCAGTTTGTTTATGATCTTAGTTGCAAATTGATGTATGAGTAGAATCGAAATGTTGAAAATTGGAGTAATTGTTGAATTACTTGGTCTTAGAAATAGTAGTTATGATATTTGATGTTGAAATTTATATGTATATATAAGTGTTTTATTAGTTCGACATCATTAATATGGCCATGAGGCTAGAGGGTATTGTGTGATTTTTTAGGATAATTATATCACAACAAATAACTACCTAGGATAGGAGACCAACAACGAAGGAATGTGGGGTATTGGAAACTAGTCACCATGGCAACTTGTGTAATGTTGTTGTTTTGTTATTTTTTTTTAGGGGATTCCCATGGGGGATGACCCCAATTGTGACCAAGGGTTTGTGTGTAGTTATTTTCCTTTATTTAATTTAATTTGGTGTATGTGATTTAATTTGTGATGTAATTCCTTTTATCATTAATTGGTTTATGTGTCTTAATTAAGTGAACTAATCATATTATTAAGCTAATTTTAGATGTGACAAAAAATGATTCATTTATTAGAGTGGTTGGGTCTTTGGTTCTTGTGTTTATTAGTTGAGTGTATGTGATTTTTAGTGTTGTACACTCCACCCTACTTGGGAAACTCGGATTTAGGCTTAAGGCCATTTTGGAGGTTTGTGGGACGAGCTAAACTTGTCCCACACCTCTTAATTTCTTATAACAACCCTACCTATGGGTTTGGGGTCAAAAATAGACCCCATTATTTGTTTTAGAAGACAAAATGTTATATTTAATTGCACTTTCTTATATGCTTTTAAATTATGTCCTTAAGGGGTTTGGGTTGGAGTGGTGTGTAAGAGGTTTTTCATTCCTCTCAACCACCCATTTATTATTCCTTGGGGTATGACTTTGACTTGGGTGATGTGGGATGGAGAAGAAATGATGTGGCATCCTACATGGATCCACATCATCTCCCTCTCCCTCTTTTCTATTTATTGGAGTTTTTGGGAAGTATTGGGGGTTACTTGCTTTTTTTTTTTTGGAATGCTTGTAATTTTAGAGAGCTTTCTTAGAATGGATGTTTGAGTGGATGGTGGTTGCTTAGGATTTTGGAAGGCTTGGAGCTTGTTGTGTATTGATACTCTTCATTTGTGAGGTAGATCTCCACCTTTGTTTTTACCTTGCTATTTTGTTGTGCTCTTATGTGTAGATGTTGATTGTTATATTGGTTATGATTGTGGGAAATAGACTTGTTTATTAGGTTGTGGGAGAAATGAAATGGGAGTAAAAATATGAGGGAGGCATAAGAGAAATGTTTTTGGGTGTTTTAGGAGGGATTTGGGTTGGGATGTCCACCTTGTTGATAAATATGATTTTTGTTTATCTTGTTATTATTGAGGAGGCATAAGAGTGAGGGATATAAGAGTGGTTTGATCTTTTTGAGGGAGGCATAAGAGTGGTGTATCTTCTTTGAGGAGGCATAATAGTGTTGTGTGTATTGTGATGGAGTTTTTGGAGGCTCGTCGGTGGAAACCCAAGCCCTTGGGAGGCATAAGAAGAATCCCCACATTCCTTTCTCCTCCATGGCTTTAGTATGAAACCTTTGTGTTTTGATATTTGTTGGTTGTAATATTGGTGTTGAATATTTCATTGATTATCTTGATTGAATTAGTATGTGGAGGCCATTTTTGAGCTGCCATGGTTTTCTAAATAACCCTCATTTCTTCTTTGTTGGGGCTCAGAGGCCAATGAGGAAGAAGGCTTCTCTCCCTCATTGGATGTTTTTGGGGTGGAGAGTGTTGCCTACTCCTCCATTTTTTTGTGCATGAATTGATGAAGATGGTGAACTTAATGGATGAAATGTTCTTGTTGAAGAAATACATGGGGAGTTGTAGCTTTTGCTATTTGACTAGCTTTTGCTATTATGATTCTACAACTTGTAAATGGTACCAATAGTATATTGGATGTAATTTTATTCATTGGTTAAACCCTTGTAAATTGTTTATTTTGATTTACATTACTTCATATGAATGTGAACTTTGTAATAGTTTTGTAATGTAATGTAGATTCTTTCAAATATTAAGTTATTACTTAGTAGTTGTATTGCAAATCTGTTTATTTTTAAAGGCTAGATCTCTTGGATGGGAAATAAATGTTGATTATTTTATTATTGACAACCCTTGCTTACTTGAATATTGAAATAAATTTCATTTAAGAATGGTTTTTTTTTCTTATCCAACTAGGTGTATAAAAAGGATTAGATAGAAATCATTTTATAATGTAATTCCCTCTTTGTTGGAATTGGAATTGTTGTAAGTAAATGAATAAATCATAACTAATCATACCCTTAAGGTAGCTATATAAATGAAATAAAAGTGATGATTCATTTATTTAATTAAATAAATGGGTTGTATATGCAAATTTAGTACCCATATGAATTTTATAATTATAAAATTCATTCTTCCACACTATTTTTCCAATCCCCCATTTTTCTATGGAATCCAAATTAAATAAATAAATACATATTATTAATATATAATAACTATATATTAATAACATATATTGATCATTTTCACAATTTATATTATCATTAAACGAATATTATTATTTAAGTATCATTAATAAATGTCAATACTTATATTTTAGTAATATATATATATATATATATATATATATATATATATAAAGTTTAAAATAAAATAAAATAAAGTAATATAAAAAAATATAGGTTATGTAATGCAAGTAAAGTGTAAAGTTAGCTTTTAATAAATAAATGTAAAAATAGAGGAGGTTTATTATAACAATTAAATTTACCACATAGCCGTAACCATTAATTAAAACTCGGTCATTATAAGTCATTTTCTGTGTGGATGCGCTGATCAGTTTTATTAGATTTTTTTTATTTATTTATTTACGCAATCTGTAAAATGTTAACCGTGACTTTTTATTATTTAAATATATATATATATGACTTTTTATTATATAAATATATATATGGATTTTTTTGATTTATTTAAATAAATTATATATATATATTTGCTCTAAATAAATGAGTAGTTTTTTTTTGTTTTAACCAAATGGGTATATACTTTTGCATATACCTCTAACCTACGCAAGAAAACATAGTGTGTATAAATAAATAAATAAATAGAAGAGACTCAAACCCACAAAGGAAATGGGTAGATGCTTGCCCTAAACACTAAGAATCGACAAGGTGATCTTCTAATCCTCTCTAATGGCCTCCATGGCTTCATCTTCTTCTCCTCCTCCCTTAACCTGTAAAACAAAGCAAGAGAAAATGAGAGATTATATTTAGAAAATGAATATAAGAGAACCCATAAGGATATCTAGGGTTTCGTTAGTATAACTTAAATCTAGTGGCTTAGATAGATTAGATCCAATGGTGTAGGATGAACCCTACATCACTTAAGTGATGGGGTATTTAGGTGGGAATGAATTAAATAAAAGATGTGTGTTTAATGTTAATTGGGGGCCTAAGGGACTACACTAAGTTGTGTATCACGCCCTTTTAGAATAATAACTTATTATAAATTACATGCATTTAAAAATGCAAGATTACTATCCTTGTATGATTTAATATAAAATTGATTATGGACCTTAAATAAATTATTTAAAAAGGATTAATGGAGTTAAATAATGAAAAGCTAAATGAGGATTATTTAAATAAATATTTGAGTTTAGAAGAGAAAGAATTGAATCGTAGCATCATTTTGGAATTGGACTTAAAATATTAATCATTATTTTAGTTTCGATTGCCTTGTAATTATTTAAAATTTTATAATCGACTATAATTTCTTCGCACATTCCAGATCTTATAACTATTAGAACTAGTATTGGCCACATCCATAGGAAAACTTTTTTTAGGTTCGGTAGCGAGGCGGGAGGTGGGAGGGCATACACTCCAAGTATTGCCTAGGGCGATGAAAACCTTAATTGATCCCCAAGTCATAAAATGAAACATTATAAAGAACATAAGATCATAGTTGTACGTCACAATTGGAATTCATAAAAATAATATATCCTATCATTAACACCTATTCCTAGAAGAAAATTAATATACATGCATTTAAATGCCCTTTCTACATGGAATTTATTACTACTAATATTTATGTCTAATGATATAGAAGAATGGGTAATATAGGGAAATTGTCCCATTATAAAAAAATTAAAGATTCAAATCTTCGAGACATTATAACAAATATAATAAACATAGAAAATGGCTAGGGTTTCAGTTTTCGGCCTCACGGCTACTACCATTTCATCTACTCCTTACTCTGTAATGGATCCTCCAAAGAAATTTTTCTGCTAATACAAGAACAAAAACCCCTTTTTTTAGGAAGCTCCCGATTCATCATACATTGTAGGAAAAGAAGAGACACTCTATTGTTACCATTTCACTCTCAGAGGTAGCAAATTTAATTTGTTCCCTTAAAGATTCTACCATTAGCTATAGATTTAATGGATTTTTCCTCACGGTGAAGAGTCGCATCAATGGATTTATTCTACTTAGTGTAGTGGTCGTGAGATACATATATGTGTAAAGGGTTTGTTTATTGATTAGTTATCCTCTCCTACAAATTATCAATGGGTTTTTGATGAAGGTCCCTAGTTTTAGGGTAGGGCTGGCCTCTTTATTACACCATGGTTTCTTGGTTTTGATCCATCTATTATGGTTGTCTCTAAAATTTCAGTTTGGGTTCACAACCCAATATTCATCTCCCCTTTTGACACCCTATGGTTTGTACTACTATAGGTGATTCTCTTGATCACTTTATTAAATTGGATGATGAGTGGTCTAAGAAAGGGTTGTTTACTTATGCTTGTATATGCATTGAGGTGGATTTCAATAATGGTCTTCCATATAATCGGAGTTAATTCATCATGGATTCAAGTGGACTCAAATTTTGACTATGAGAAAATTGCCTTTAGATGCAGTTATACCTTAACAATGTGCGCCTTTAGTTTGCTTGCCCATTGTCGCCCAAAAAGAATAAATAGAAGAAGTACAAAGTAGTTTTTCAACAACATAAAGGGTGGAAACCATTCTCAACTCTAGACGTCAATGACCAACTGAAGGTCAAAGATCAACCAGATAATATGAGTGTCGAGATTATCCATATTGTTGGTGGTGTCAAACAAATGCATGTATCCGATTCTTTTGATTCTGATCCCACTCTGGATAGCCTCGTGCCTTAATCTTCCACTCTTCCTACAAGAAGGGGTGCTTTGAATCTCATGTTTCTCTTTTGTTGAACCTAAGTATCTTTGTTTTTGGTTCTCCTCGAACCCCCATGTAGTTGTATCTTTGATATTTTGCTAGGCTTAGCATTTGGAGTTTATGGATTTGCGGCATCCTCTCATACCACTTTATTTTTTGTTGAGAGAATCTTGTATCCTATTGCATTCAATATAATATAAGATCTTTTCATCAATAAAATAATAAATATTGGAAAAAATAATTTATGAAAGAATAATTTACTTCTAAGCATGATTCAGAGGAAGTAAATATACGAATAAATATATTTTTAGGATATTGGAAATTTCACTTTCTTTATTTATTGTAAAAAATACTTTATTTTTAATATTAAATAGTTTTTAAAAAATCTAAGAAATAAATATACTTTCCTTTTAAAATATCCTCAAAAATTATTTTTAAAACAATTATATGCAATATTATATTTCTCTTGATGTTTGACATAAAGATAAAACTTTCTTAAATATCTATGTGTGCAAATATGATAGGACACAACACATGGAAAATAAAACATTTTACTATGGCATATATTTTATGTAAAAAAATTTAAATAAATATTTTCTTTGGCCCTGATTTAATGATTAAATATGTAAATAAGTAGATACCTATAACACAAATGCCAAAAGGGTAAATAAATAGATTAGATTGTAATGATGTGCAAACTAATTCCCCTGTGATAAGTATTTTATCAAAGGTAAATACCTTATATTATTTTTTATAAACAAATAAACTAGAACTAATTCATTGTTTTATTGAAAACTAAAATAATATATAATATATATTCACTAAAAAGTGAATCAATAAATAAGAACCATATTTAAATGCCTTAGTTAAAGTAAATTTACTATTTAAACAATCTCTAATATAATATCATAATTTAATAAATTATATAATATAATAAATTTATTATAGATTATATATTATTTATAATTAATAACTTAATAAGTTATAAATATTATAAATTATATTAAGTATTTTTAATTATAATTATATATGTATTTTTTTCTTGGTGCACTTAAATTTACTATAAATTATAATGCAATATTAATTACAATTTACTATAATATAATAAATTTAATATAAACTATAATGTAGTAAATGATAATATAATATATTAATATGATAAAAAAATTCTTTCACACATGTAGTTAGTATTTATTATTTAATATTCAATTATTAATACTTAATGTGAAAATAATAATAATTATGTTTATAGTGGTTGTGGTTTTCATCAATATCATTGATGTCATCATCATCATCCTCATTGGCATCATCATCATTACAACTCTAATCGTTTTCATGATAATCATTTTCATCATTATCATCAACATCGTCATCATCGTCATGATCATGATGACGACGATGATCGTGTCAATGATGGTGAGTATTGATGATCATGATGATCATGACAAAGACACCGTTGATGATGATGAAAACAATGATAGAGATGACAATGATAATCATGATCGTAAAAATGATGATGATCATGAGAATGAGAATGATGAAAATGATAACTATGATGATCGTGATGATGATGAATATTGTGATGATGACGATGAAAATTATGATAATGATGATGATGATGAAAATTATGATGGTGATGATGACAACAATATTAATATTAATAAGTATAATATAACACACACACACACACACATACACTGCAATATTAGTATTAGTATTAATATATATTTCTGACAATACTATTAATAATAATATATAGCTTCATTATAAATTACAAAACACTAATTCATATACCCTAAATAGGATGCTGATAATGTTCAAGATGATTAGATCGATCATGAAAACGATGACAATGACTAATCTTATCATGAACCGATAATAATGCCAAAGACAACGAAAAATTATGAAAAGATGGATGAGGCTATAAATGAATATGACCGCGATTAAGATGAAGGTAAATATGATGATAAGGCTTAAGTTTATGATGACTATTTTTCTTAATGTTATTATAATAATAGTATAGTATTAATACGTCACCAAGTTGATAGTTTCTCATCAAGGTCATTCATGCATGCACTAAATGTCCACCTTCTTTAATTGAATTTATTTTTGGTATCATTTTATGTCATCATATTCATTGTCATCGTCATCATTTTTGCATTCATCATTTTCATTATAATAATTTTCATTATTATCTTCAACATCGTCATCATCATCATGACAATGAAAATGATGATGATGATGATGATCATGTCGATGATGGTAATTATTAATGATAATGAAAAACTTCTTGTCAACTTGGTATGTTTCATTTTTGTTAATGACCTCTTGTTTTCTATAAAATGGTTAATGTGATAAGTTGGTTCTTTGTACTCATTAAAATGTAATTGGTGTTTTGATAAACCATAGCATATTAGAACTCTAATTGGGAGGCTTGTACTTTCAAAACATAATAGGTAAATTTGGGAAATTAGGAAGATGGTTCCTTACTCTAGAGTCTAACCTTGTAGTTTAATAGAAGAAATGAAAACTATATGTGAAAAATAGAAAATAATCCTCTCATATTCTCCCTAGAAGTAAAATGAATAAATTTTCCACCCATGTAGAGTGGTGAGATATCATTCCAACATTGGCGATGATCCCGAATGACACAATATATAGTATATCATAATATATGGAATGAATTAATTACAAAACTTATAGGAAATATGATTAGTGCATTTAACTATCACTTGTGTTTTATAATTTGAAATATGGAATGGATAATTATATGGGACTGACACAATTAGACTATACAAATAAAGGACCGAACATAAGTGAACACAAGTAGCATGCCATAAAATTTATAGAGGACACAATCTGAATGGTTGAGATAATTGAAAGTTTCCCTTGGCCTACTATATGAGTATATAATCTCAATTGTGTCCTAATATTTTAGGTGTTACAAATAATATGTGAAATATCATAAAAATGTATCAAATATATATAGCCTTAATATAACATATATTATTTTATTATTGTGTAATTATCATGATATTTTATGGTAGTTAGTATGCCTACCATGAATAATTAAGTACCTTATTGATAGTGATGTGTTCTTGTCATGTTTTACTTCATGAAGCATTAATGTGTGTAATCCTTCTTGATGTAGCCTTTCAGCCGTCGTCCCTTTTTTTACCTTTTAGCTCGATAGGTATATAATTCGTGATCTTTTAGGAGTGAGTCTCTATCTCCAGTTTTAAGAGAGGCACCCTTCTTGTGTTCAAGATATGTAAATGGCGACCTAGGCTTATTGTAAATCTTAGAAAACATATATTAATGATATGGAGGAACTTTGGAATCTTCCATCCTTTCAGGGAAACATGATGTTTTCCCCCTTGTCCTATGGGGAAGAGAAGGAGCAGGTTATTTTTTGTATGTTTCTACAAGAATGTTTGGTACATTTCTTTAGTAAATTGCTAGTTGGACCTCTCTCTATTCCTATTTTCTCATAACTTGCTTAAGTGTACTTTTGTGTTATAATATTGAGATTGTATTTGTTTTAAGATTATTTTGAGCTAGGACGGGTTTAAAATTAATAAATTTCATTTTGTTATATAGAGAAAATGGTCTCTCTTATGTTGACATGATAGTATGGTAAATGATTGTCTATCACAAAAATGGAAATTTTATCTAATTTATTAGGTATTCTAAAGAAGGAGTAGTGGTTGTGTGTTATGATATTTGGGTACAAATTCAAGTTATGGAAACATGTAGCCAATCTCATGCTTAGAGTTACCTTGAAATTTAAAGTGAGTTCCTCTGAATTATACAAATTACTTCTAATGAATAGTCTACATCCATATAAACTCTTTTGTTAAAAATTATGTGCATTCCTTTCTGTTAATCCTTATTTTATGTGCCCTTGAATTTGTTGGATCTATAAAACGGTGTGGTATCTAGTACAAAAATGAAGGTCATGATTAGTAGTTAATTTTTTCTTAAATAACTAACCTTCAAGTGTAATTCAACCTAAGTAGAAGTCTTATCCTCCCTTTTGTATAGTGTGCTACACCCATGTGTGGCTAATTGTATCCCTCTCCTTTTACAATAGTTTTATACCAAACATGGGTTCCAAGGGACATAATTTTTCTTTGAAGTAAAGAAACCCGAGAGGAAGGGGTCATGGTTTCATATGAATTTTTCCTACCTCTTTCAAGCGACTTCGAGGAGGAAGTCGGGTCTAATGGAAGGGGGATGTACTTCCCACTTCTCTTTGACAAATATTTCTACTATGATCTTGTTAATTATCTTCTTAGAGACATGGACATTGTTATGATATTTTAAAGAACATGTTGTTAGACCTGCATGGAAATTGTGATTATTATTGTATTTTTCTCATAGTATGGATTATATGGATTCCTAGTGGAATTTGATGAGATATTTCTATATATGATGATAATTAGCGATATTTTATTATATGATTACATATAATACACTTGAGAGTGGTGATTGTGTTAGACGTTTTGGACTAACCTTTTAAGTGTACATTGATGTTATGGTGTAATAATCATGTGATGATATTAGTGATCAATAGTATGTTGTCAAATGTATCTAAGTAGGTATAAATTACATTAAGTATGTGAATTACATGGTTGTTATAAAATGTGAATTGTGATTATTGATAATTGTAAAAAATTTGTTAGAGTAAAATTGCTAACCATGATAGCAATGTAGCTAGATTATATGATGATGATTATATGATGGATGACATGTGTCTTTTGATTCCTTGATGTACCTTGATGTGGCGTTAATGCTTTGAAGGTGGTATTGTCTTTGTTTTTTGTAGAAAATAAAATCCCAATAAACAAGAAGGGACTAGATTACTAAATATGGAAGAATACCGAGTGTTTATAAGATGGTCACCTTGAGAGCTATGTGTGTGCACTATCATTTAGCTTGTTTTGTTTGTTAGGAGGTCTCAATGGGGGAACAACCTCATATGTTATGATGGGTTTCAATTTTTTAATTTTTTCTTTTATTTTATTTGATTTAGTTGTGTATGTGAGTTTTATAATTTGCAATGTTTCCTCATTTTATTGTGCTTGTTAGTGTAACCCTTGTTTAGGCTAATTAACCATGTGAATAATGCTAATTAGGAGATGTGACAAAAGGGGCATTGAATGTGGTAGATAGTCCTTAGTTATTCATGATTTTGGATAGATTTTATTTTATTTTGATTTGTGTACTCAACCCCATCTTTCAAATCTCGGATTTGGGCTTTGAGCCCACTTTTGGAGGCTTGTGGGACAAGTTATACTTGTCCCATACCTCTTAAACTCACCCACCAAGCTTACCTATGATATGAGGGGTCAAATTTATCCCTCATTATGTGTTTTTGAAGGAAGAAGAGGTAATTAATTTCACTTTCTTACAAACCCTCTTAATTGTGTCCTTGAAAGTATGGAGTGGAGTATTGTGTGTAAGAATGAAATTTGTCATACCCTCACCTTACCCATTTATGGAACCTTGGATTATGTGTTTGAATTGTAAGGTGGGTTGTAGGGAAATGATGTGGTATCCTACATGGATCCAATTCACCCTCCTCCACAAGAATTTTTATTTATTTATAATTTCTAATTGTTTTGGGGGTTGCTTGGAAAATTTGGGGAGCTTATTTTTGGATTGGCTTGGATTTGAAAGAGGTTGGATATTTTTGGCTTGAAGATTGAAGGTGATTGCAATAGAAAGGTAGGGTCTTATACCTTGCATTTTATTTTCCTTGTTTGTGTGTTTTGTTGTAAAGTGAATGAATGTATGTGATTTTGTATGGGATTGGGTATATTTTGACCTTAAGGAAGGTGTGGGGAGAGGGAAAATGGGGCCATTTGGTGGAGGTAAAAGGGAGTGTGTGAAGATTTTGTGGAGGGAGCATGGGAAGGGTAATTCACATATGTGGAGGTATAATTAAAAATCCGTGCTATATCTTTGTTTATCTTACACAAGGGATGGATAAGAGACTTGATCGAGCCATAAGAGACTGGGTGTGTGTGTCTTATTTCATAGAGGTTTATGTTGGATCCCTATCCCACTTGGGAGGCATAAGGATATGGAAACCATATTTCCCTTCTCCTTTGGCTTAGATTTTAAGACTTTATTTTTTGAAAAGTTGTATAATTTATTTATTAGTGTTGTTATTCTTATAAGTGTTGTGAGTTTTCTGGTATGTATGAATGTTTTGTGAAGTAATTTGTGAAGATATTATAGGGTTGTAACATTCCTTATTGTTCCATTGTTGGGGCTCGGGGGCCAATGAGAAGGTAGGCTTCACCTTCTCATTGGATTAAGGTTGGGATGTGAGTGTTTCCCATGTTCCCTTCCTTATTGTTGTGTTGGAGATGCAAAAATAAGAGAATGTAGATTTGAATTATGGAATGAAGATTCAAGTGTATTGTCAAATAGGAAAAATTGTTGTAAAAGTGAGTATGTTGTCTTAACCTTTGTGTGGAGGGAGTTTGTGCTTGTATCTTAAATTTAAGCTCCTTGTAAATGGATTATGCAAATATTATTTTCATTATTTAAATTTTAAGTGTGTATGGTTCAAAAATAAATATTGCAAAGCCAATATTTTATTGAAATTGTATCTCTTTTTAAGTGTGTATTGTGTTTAAAATCTATAACTTGAATTAAAATTCGCATGTAATCTAAAGCGTTAAATTAATATCTTTGCAATAGAAATTCCTTCAAGTATATGATTGTTCTACTTTCTAAATGCTCTTTTCATATTCCATTTATATTTTAAAGGAAAAGAAATTTGTAAATAGTTTATCTCTCGTTCTTATTTCCCTTTTTTAATGTTAATTAAAATGGTTGGATTTTATTATTGATTGTTTCATTTTATACTATATTTCAAAGCAAAACAAAGCACATAATTAGTTTTATTTTAAAGTTAAAAATAAATACTACATTCTCTTTACCTTGTATTTGTTTAAAATGAGAAGAATAAGAACCTTGCATACACATACACACACACACACACACACACACACACACACACACACACACGACATATATATATATATATATATATATATATATAATATAGATTTGTATATTCCTTTGTATTTATTTATATAAATAAACTTCACTAAATATTGTTTGAAAATAATAAAAATAAAAAATACATACATACATACATACATATATATACATATATACATATATATATATATATATATATATATATATATATATATATATATATATATATATATATATATATATATACATATATATATATATATATACATACATATATATATATATATATATACATATATATATATATATATACATATATATATATACATACATATATATATATACATACATATATATATATACATACATATACATATATATATATACATATATATACATACATATATATACATATATATACATACATATATATATATATATATATATATATATATATATATATATATATACATATATACACACACACACACACACACACACACACACACACACCGAAATCAGCTTGGGTTATGTTGTTAAGAAAAAATATTAATAAAAAGATGGTTGATGTTTTTTTATTAAGGCCACGAGGGTGCCCCCTTCCCCCAATCATTTATAAATAAAAAATGGTAGGGGTGAAGGCATCTCCCCAACCAAAACCAATAAAAAACCATTTAGAGGCATGTGTGAATCATCGTTTTGGGCCGAACCGTGGTATTTTGTACTACGATTTAAATATCTTTCTTATATATATATACTTAGTCAAACCAGCATTTACCCAAGTGGGTAATCAAAAATGAAATGGAGTAACCAAATACCCATAACCAACAAATCTGGTTGAATGGCCTAAAAAAAGGGTTAATTTTTATTGCAAACCTTAGAAGAGGAAAATAAAAATACACCCAGAGAATACATGGGAATATATTTTCCTCCATTTTAAAGCTTGAGAAAACAAGAAATCTACATAGTTTTCTCATCAAGCCTACATAGCCTCCACCTTCTTCAACCTACAAATCCAAATGTGTAAATGAGAGGGATTAGGGAAAAAAGAGAGTAGAAAGGAAAACATAAGGATGTTTAGGGATTTTTAAGAATGCCTAGAACTTAGGACTCACAATTATCTAATACAAGGGTGGAGATTAGATCCTGCACATTAAAGTTGTAGATATTTGGTGAGAATGAAAGTTGTAAAAAGTGCATGGGTATTTAATTAATAAGGTTACCTAGGGTTTTCTAATTAGTGGATTAGGTTTTGTTGTGTTTTATTATTATGGGCAGTATAAAAATAAATTGAATTTTGACTATGGGTGAATTAAATAAATTTTTTTAGTGCCAATTTAAATAAATAGACTATTTTAAGGGGTTAAAATGATTGAAGGTAGATGTGTAAACAAATAAATGAGGGCATGGGCAATAGCCATTTTAAGAAGATTAGATAAAATTAAATTTGGGAGCTATTTTAAATAAAATCAAATGTAATTTAGAAATCATTATTAATAAATTTTAATAGAAATTCATATGGACATGAAATAAACAAAATTAATACTAAATTTGGAGTTAATTTAATAAACTTAATATAGATATAAAGAAATGATTTTAAACACGTAATGAGTTGTGGAAAATACACTAATATTAATTATCTTATCAGAGTATTAAATAGTTAAACAATTATTAAACACAATGCAAACATATTTAAACACAAAAAAAAACTCTCGTGTTTTCCTAAGTGAATGATTGAGTTTTGGGCATGGTTTGGTGAGTCGAAATGTGGGCGTTATAGTGAAGGTATTTGAAGTCTATCAAAATTATTGAAAAGAGGGAATATGGTGTAGGGTAAGGTGAATACAAGAAATCTTTATCTATAGATTGTTGGAAAACCTGTAAGATGAAGAAACCATGAAACTAGAATGTTGGGAAAAGTGATGTACGCTAAAGTAATTTTTAACTTTACGTAGATTTTTGGCATAGAATCATCCTACGAAGGTTTTTGGATGGTTTTTTTTCATTGGCATGCTATCTTTTTACATATTTTGAGTCGTGTTACTTCTATTTTTCTATGATTTGAGAATCTTCTTATCTTCATTTGTTGAATTTAAGTAGATTTTGTCTCCATTTTTTATGGTTGGTTATTTCAATGATTTGAGTAGCTTCTATCTCGCAATTTTTAGTCGTTGGGTTGTTTTGTTGTGTATTTTTTTTTCTTGTTTTAGGAAAAGATGAGGTGTAAGTCATAGAATAGAAGAAGGTAGCTAAACAAAAAAAGATTGCAACTTCGTTAAGTTTAATGGAACTTTTAGTGGTAAAATTATTTTTCCTTCAAATTCAAGATCATTAATAGGTGTTTTAGGTTTTTCTAGTAATATTAACAAATAGTATATGGTTGTTTTAAAATAAAATACGAGATGGTTCGGTCTCCTATTCTCAATTCGGTCATAACAATTGGTTGGTTAAAATGATTTATTTAGGTGAATGGATCTTTTTGTGAAACTTGTTAAGTTTAAGTTTAGATATGGTTATTTAATATAAATGGATCCATTTGTGTGCTATATTATCTTGATTGTAGTGTAAGGTTGATTACACTTTGAAAGGCATTGTTACATTTTGCAAGGGAGGAGGGTCTTTTTGTAGAACTCAAAAGTGTAGATGGTCAAGATAAAGTTGTAGATGATGTCGAATACAAAGAAAAAGGAGTCATAGAACTTTCACCAACCTCTCGATTGTTCAATGAAGCATAAAAAAACACATTTTTAAAGAAATCCTAAAATGAAGAAAGAGGCAATCTTAAAACAATATAATAGAAAACATATGCCAATGGCATCCATAATATGATTCTTGCTTGATATGGTACATTAGGAAGAGGTGATTGAGGGCATGTAGCAGATCCATGTTGCAACAGAGGTGTGATGGAGGAAATTAGGACCAAATTGACCATAACTCAAACTATTTTTTTGGCAACCTAGATCAAGTAAATAACATTTAATATTTAATATTTATTCATTATTAAATAATGGTTAGGAAGTTTAGCTCCATTAAATATGTTCTAGGGGCTATGAATGCAGATTTATAAATTTGTAAGAAATATATATAACTTGCTTTGTTAGTTTTTAGTGTTTAAACGGTAATTTAAGTAATTTTAAAAAAAAAAATTGACCCATCCACATATAACCACCTTTTCATCATACTTAAGTATTCAGTTCATTAATTCATACATTTTTAGATTTTAGAAGTTCGTATTTTTATTGTTTATTCAATTTCGTTTATCATTTAATTCATTTATTTGTATCCTTTTAAAAATTTATAGTGTATTATGATATTCAAATTTTATTTTCTAAATATCCTACTTCTATTCCAGAGTATTGTTGCACTTGAGTATTTTAAGTGCAATATTTGAGATTATTATTTTGTCTTTTTATTATAGCTAAGTATAATGTTACAATTTTTTTTTGGAGAATAACATTTTGATATGTGGCTTCTTTTGGTTAGTGCTTTTAAGATTTGTTTAAATTCTTATATGTACCACTTTATAGGTTTGAATATTTTAAGGTTTACATACATACAATATCTTATTTTTATTTTCACCACTATGAAAACATTATTTTTAAACTCGTGCTCATTCTATGATGGTCATGTTTTTAAATGAATAAATAGTGATATAGTTCATACATGGACATGTTTCCCTAAATTTTTTTCTTTACCCATATGAAATTTATTCGATACCATACTCCTTTTATATATCACAAATGGTCCTCCTGCTTTCTCTCTCAACGATTCAAATTCATTATATTATTTATATATCCATGACCTATATAGTTTGTGAATTTATATAATAGAGAGGAAAAATTTAATTATTTTTTTACATTGTTGTTTTGAATGTATGAATGTGGATGTAAATTTTCTTCTAGACATATCTTTCGATATTATAATTTGAATAAGAATAAAATAGTAATTGATTTAAGACGTTATTACAATTATATACCTCTATTTATTTATATTTAAAGTTATAGGTGTTATAACTTTTGATTTTCAGTTTATGGGTGTCTGTAATTTTTCTTTTGAGTTATTTTTAAGGATAAAAAGTGAGTATATAATATTAAATTTTGTTTTTTTAAGATACAAGGTTCCCACCTAGCATCCTGCATATTTAAATTGATATGAAATAGCTTTTCAAATTATATAGCTTTGTGTATATATATTTGAAGAATATGTGTCTCATAAATATTTGATTTTTTTATTAAGGGTAAAATAAGGGTTGAGGGGACCCTGCCCCATTACAATGAGAGAAAGTGGAGACATAGGATATTGCATTGAGGAACATGAAGGGAAGCCTCTACCAGCGGCATAGAGAAACAAACAACACAAGTCCAACTAACAGCAAAAACAAAAGTAGAAGGAACACTAACCATGAGACTTCTTCCCATGGGAGCGAAGACACATCTTAAGGGAGTCATTAACCTTCCCTTTCTTTCTTCTATTCACAGTAGACCAATCATTCCCGGTATTTGGATTAACATTTTCATTTGGGTAAATCGGTATACAAATTTCAAGATTATTTTCACCCACCTGATTAAGGATTCCCGAAGAAGGGGGAAGGGAAGAAGCACCGGCGCTAGGAGAAGGATCCTTCTCTATAGGGGTAGGAGAGGGGTGATTATCTCATGCACACGAGCCTCCACTTCTTCATCATCAAATCCGACCTATGACTCTTAAACCCAGGATTTACAACCAAATGGCTAGAATCAACATTCTTCCACCATGAAGTTCGATTATTAGTATTCTTCTTCCCAAACTTACAATCCACCGCTAAATGACCAAGAGAAAAGAAAATCGACATTTGAAGGGGAAGCCTTCATATTCAATGTTTTGATTCCATATCCTATCCTCAACATGCAGATCCACGAAGCTGGGAAATCCTTTGAGGTGTTCATATCGACCAGGATGCAAGCATACGTAGTATATTCGTACATGGTCATCTTTGTATCAATAGCCAAGGTTTTTCCTAAAGAATCCCCAATAGAGGTTAAACATTTCTCCCCCAAAACTAGAGAGGAAGATATGGAAACCAGATGAGTGTCTATAATGTTTCTATTGATCTATTTTTTAATTTATTGAGTATATATTATAAAAAGTTATTTTTAAGTTATAAGATGCCCACCTCCTTTCGTGTATACAACATTGTGAAGTTAGGTGATATAGGGTATTAGGGTTTTATTTTCATGTTGGAATGGAATTTTGTAATAAAAAGTCTTTGTGTGTGGATGCAAGTTATCTCTTTGTTCGGATTTAGAATTTTGTGGGGAATTTTTGTGTTTCATTAATTGTTGTTCTAGTGACTATTGTTCGATATGAAGTGTCTATATGGCTTACTCGTTACATGGTTCAAAAGAAGGTAACACAAATATTGTTTTTTATTTGGTATTAATTTTTAAAAATTCCATTTAATTTCTTTTAATGGCATGTCAGGTTTTTTTTGTTACACTCTTGCTTGAATGGTGGAATATATCAACATGAATAATATTGAATATCCATAATTTAAATTGATATTTATATGTTTATTGTTAATTAAGATCCTATGAAAACAAATACTAAATACATACAACACGTAATAAAGAGGGCATTTTTATTGTCATGCACACGCATAGGGTGCGAGGACATAGAAAAGAAAATGCACGTTTATGACGAAGATGTGAAAGGGGGAAATGGGAGGGAGAGAAGAATGTGAAAGTAGAGTATGGAAGTGAGGTGTGACTATCCAACTAAGGAAGGGCGTGACGATAAAAGAAAGAGAGCGTGCACGATAGGAAGACCTAGAACATAGCCAATTTGGCAGGCATCTGCAGAGGGGTGTGTGAAAGAATTACATGGCATATGGAGTGTGCGGAAGGACTACATCCTATAAAAATTTTACCAAATGAGAAATCCTACATGCGCAACCTGAAATGTAAAGCATCAGAGCCAGAGTGAAAGTAAAAGTCATCCAAATAGCCAGGAGGGTTATTTGGATAACAATTTGGTGAATTTTGGGGCCATCTTCTGCTAGATGAAGAGACCAGTAGCCTTAGAAGTATCCATTGGGCATGGAGTCATGAATGATAGCTTGATACTGATCTTGCTCTTGAAACTTGAACTCGACTGCTTGCACTTGGTGACCCTGAACCTGCCCCACTATCCACACTCTCAATTTTCATAAGAAAATATTGAAGATGAGATTTATGAGAGTAGAAAATTTTCTTGACCTGGAGCATTCACCTGTCCCTAAAATGGACTGCTACAACATTCACCTTGGAGGCACATCAAACTATACAATGATATAACCTTGGAGCAACAAAACACCACAACACCACTATGTACAAACTGAAAAATCATACACACCCCAAGTGGGATATGTAGAGTGTGCAAAAGCACTTCTTCTACTAAAAACAAACCTACCTACTCTACACTAACCGGAAGCAAAGGGAACTTAAAAAATCTTGCAGGTGGGGAAGTAGCTTCCCTTTCTCGAAATTGTGAACATGTAGTTGATTTAGCGTTGAACATGGTCGGAAATTAGAGTAAAAAACCACCTCTTAGATGGTGTTCACCCCCTCAAAATATCATCAAACTAAATGTACACCTCTTGGATTTTTTTGTTCTAGGATATGGGAGGCGTTGTTGCTGAACTTGGCACACTAAAGCTCAACCTAATGCTCTAAAATGAGCATGACCGGTGGCAAATCTTCGGTGGCAGGTTCTTGTGGTTGAAGGATGAATTATGGGGTAGTGAAATTTGTAATTTCAATGGGGCCCTCCTCATAAAAACATTCCTCTAAGTCTAATAGGAAATCAAACTCTTCGATGTCTTACTACCAGTGTGAATTCCATGAGGGGAATGAAGTCATGATTGCACAACTTCATAGAATGGAAGAGAAGATGGAAGATGTAGAAAGAAGAATGGATGGAAATATATGGAAAGAAAATATGCAACTCGAGAGAATGGTTTGTTGACATGTTGGAGTTTCCATATGTGGTTTGCATGTTCCTCCAAAGGCTGAATCTCACCAAGAACACATCAACTTGATGAAATGAAGTGGTAAGGTGATTAAAACCTCTCCCACCAGTGTACAATAACTGTTGGTGCAAAATTACAGCACTCCCGAATGGCCTTAGATTTGAGTAGGGAATTTGGTGTAATTTGCAATGGGACCATCTCTTAACCTTTGGGACTTACACACTTGAGATGGTCCTCTGGAGAAGGTTGTGCTCCTCTTCCTAATCCAAACACTAAACTACTTCTAAGGAAGTAAATGTGACTATCTACTCCTAATCTAACAATGCCAAGGAGACTAGGGGAGAGAGTGCATGAAAACAAAGCCTACACTAAAGTGGTGATACACGAGAAAAGGAGGGGCTGGTGATCACAAATCCAACTACCTAAAATTGAGAGGATGGTCAAAATGCATCACAGACCAAGGATAAAGTTCACACATAACACCATTTCAAACCCATTAAACACATCTCTTAAAACCTACAATAGACATCAGAAATATGCACAATATACCTTGCAATTATGAGAGGTAAGAAGAGACAATAAAATATGCAAAGGATGGACAAAATGCATCACAAAAACAGATTTGTTACTCCATGAATTCACATAGTACATCATCAAATGCGAAAGAGGCAAGAAAATGCCATTACAAAGAAAATAGAGGAGGCTTAAGCTCCACATTCAACCCTAGGGAAGAAAGAGAGAGGGGGCAGGAGAGAAAAAATGACCATCCTTTAGAAAAATGCCCCTCCTTATAATATATAGGAATAATTAGAGAAGGAGATAGAAGAAATCTAAATTCTTGTTCAACCACCCCAAAAGAGAAATGAATTCCCTACAACAATGATGGGTTTCGCTGCAAAACCCATGCCTCCATTGTTGTTCCTTGTTGGGAAAGAAAGGAAGCCCATACTCCATTATGGTGGTAGGTGAGAATCTTGATAGCCTGCAAAATAATAGAATGTATTTTTCCATTATGGGGTTTGGTGAATAGTAGACGTCGAGATCTTTCCATAAAGTACTCTCTACTCAAATCCGATCTTCCAAAGTTGAAAGATATGGCTGTCTAAAGGTCAGGGTTGGGTGTTTAATGCGGGCTCACAATATTTAAAAGAGTCTATCCATGCAAGATCCACGTGGCATCCTCATGCATCTTAATATTTCATCCTCCTCCTTTCACTCTTGAAGTTGTGTTGATTGGACACTTGGCATCGTCCATGGGCCTACTTCTTTCTTCATCTCTTGTGTTTTGGCTAAGTCCCTCCTATCTATTTAGGAGTAACTATGTGGGACCCTAGACACATGGAGGCTTCCCGACTCTGTTGCTTTGCTTCGACTTTTCAATGGCTGATGTATCTTATCTAGGACTTTAACCACGTGGCAAGCTCTGCGCTTGTTTGGGGACCCAATTTTGTTGCACCTTTTAAAAGTGTGCTAAGTTGACACATGGCACCTTTCGTCACCCAATGCTTTTCTTCAAATTTTAAATGTCCGATGTATCTTTTCTCGAGAACTCGACCACGTGGCAAGCCTGCACTTTTTGGGAGCCCACTTTTGGAATTACCTTTCAAGTTGCATCGATGAGGCACATGGAGGCCCTCGCCGGCTTGTAGACTTTTCAATAGTCGGTGTAACTTTGTTTAGCCCTAGATATGTGGAGGGCCCACACTCGTTAGGGCATTCCTTTTGGGGCTTACCTTTGAAGTTGCTCTAAAGAGACACGTAGAGGCTTTTGTTGAATCCTTTATATGTATATGATTTAATGGTCAGCTTTGCCTTTTTAGACTACGGACATGTGGAGGACATGCACTTATTGGGAACCTGATTTTGGAATTACCTTTGAAGTTACACCGATGAGACACATGGAGGCCTCCGCTTGCTTGTAGAATTTTTAGCAACGGTGCAACTTTTTGGGTCCTAGACATGTGGAGGTTTAGCGCACATTTGGAGACTACCTTTGGATTCTTCCTTGAAGTTGTGTCGAGATGACACATGGTACCTTCCGCTGTCCTTTTTCATACTTAACCGATTTGGGCCTCGATTGAACACTTCCTGCTAGATGGAAGATGGAAAATGGAAGGAGAGTAGAATGCAAAGGAAGAAACAAGAAGGCATGCAGGGGTGCGTAGAAAGAAGGCAACATGGAAGTAGGGTGCGCGATAGGATGCAAGTGCGAGAGAGGAAAGCAGAGAGGATGCGTGCACATAGGGTGCGAGGGACTGTCGACACTAAAATTTTCCTCCGTAATTTCTATTTCATTAATGTATGTATTAGGAATAGGATGTTGTTAAGTGTAATTAGTAGTAGCGTCCGATAGAAGATAAATGTGAAAGATCTGATGTTTCCAATAATGTATAGTATGGTAACAAATCAAAAGTAAAATAGGAATGTTGTGGTAAAAAGTAAATATTTGTCGTAAGTGGTCTAGTAATGTTAAAATGTCAAAGTTGGGGTAAGTAGAGAAGTATGGTCTACATGATTAGGAATTAGAAATATTATATTGGTAATAAGGACAAGGAGTGAGGTCATAAATATTTTGTGTATTTTATTTGTAAAAAGTCAAAAATGTGGAACCCATGTGAAATGATAAGGTTTATCTTATCTTAAAAGATAAGCTTACATGTACATATAAGAGTTAAGGTATGGAATATGATTCGTCAGAATGGATTTCTTATCCTATCTTAGAGATAAGATGGATAAGCCTAGAAGTTATATAAATAAAGAGGCCACCCCCCTCATTTAGCATAGAAGGAACTAGTGAGAAATATTGTATGAGTAAGTGTATAAACGAAGCCATCATTTTGAAGGTGTGTTAAGGAAGCCATTAAGAGGTGTAATTGTGAAGTTTCTCCCATAGTATTGGTGAAAAGCAAGTGAAGGTAGTAACACTTGAAGTACCTCATGGGTGAGATTGTAACAATTTCATGTTAATATTATAATTTACACTGATATTTTAGATTTATCATCATTCCTTCTTATCATAGTCTATGGTATTCTTGTGTTATTTTTGTTGTGTTTCCAAATTACATCCACCAAACTAAAAGTTGTGCATTAGTAAATAATCATAGCACGAGGAGTTCAGGTGAAGAATTATCATAGTCTTTGAGTTGGTGTTGACATTTTGGTTCCGTTCTTTGGGACCATTCCTCGTTGGTGGATTTTTCAAGAGATATTCCCACTTAGTCAGAAATCATTTGGAGGGTAACCTTGTTTTTACTATGCATAGTATTTACCATGGTAAAGTAACTTTTTACCGTGAATAGTATTTACCATAGTAAAGTCACTTTTTACCATGAATAGTATTTACCGCAGTAACTTCACTTTTTATTGTGAATAGTGTTTACCACAGTAAAGTCAATTTTTACTGCAGTAAGTCAAGTTTTACCATAGTTTACCGTGGTCATTTCTATTTTCTATTATAGTGATTCCAATTATTTGTGCACATAAGTCTTTTTGATTGTACTTGTGGGTTGGTATTTCACTGTGGTTACTTTTGAAAATGGGGAAGATTCCTATTTTTTTAGCCCAATCTAACGAAGATGCTTCCTCTTTCATTCAAGATTTTAAACGATCTTGTATTTGTAATGGCCTTATAAGAAGGGAACAATGGACTAAATTTTTCCTATCTTTTGGATGGTTCAGCCCTTACGTGGTTTGAAACACTAGGCAATAATGTGAAAAACTCTTGGGATTTATTAAGCGAAAATTTCTTGAAGAATTTGGTGAACAATGAAATATGCGAGATCTCATGATCGATATCACAAAGCTATCCCAAGCATGAGAGAAGAGAAGATAAGGGATTATCATGCTAATGTTCTAGAGCTAAGGAGGAAGCTCGATGCCCGAGATCCGGAAGGAAGGATTAGCGAGATGGGTTGATGAATGGCATGGATAATCTCCTTTGTAAGCACTTCATTCTTGGGATGAAGCCAGAGATCGAGATAACGAGTGAAGTATGACCGCCCAGACTACCATTAAACAAGTAAAGGAGATTGCAAGAAGGAAAGAAGAAAGCATAGAAGAGGAGCCCAAAGAAATTGTTGCTAAAGTAGAGCCTACACTAGCACCTTTGGTCTAGAATCCACAACCACTCTCGGTGAGCACAAATCTTTCTCCTAGTACATCTACATGAGTATGAATATTGACTCAGGGAAGATGGGCAAGTTAACTATTAATCTTCTTCAAGGAAAGGCATTTAGTTCTCGGGAGGAGATAGAGGCCCAAAAAGAAATATTTTGAAGTTGTATGTTATGGTTATTATAAAAAGGGTCATTATAAGTATAATTGTCCAGATAGAGCTTCTACATCCGATACAAAATATAATGATAAAGGAAAATCACTTGTGAATTCTTTTGATGTAGTAGATAAGAGCATAAATAATGAAGTAGATTTGTTTATAACAAAAAGAAAGAAAGAAAAAGATAACCAAGATGGAAATGATCCTAAGAAGATGAAAGGAGAAACTAGTAAGAAACATAGGAGAAGAAAGTTGGGTGTGCGGGATTTTCGATTTCACAGGACAAGGATGCGTACTCCATCTTAGAAGTTCTATCCAAAAGGCATGCAAATATTACATATGGTCAACTCTTGGCTATGTCTCGAGAAGAGGCGGAAGTGAAGTGGACTCAATGCTCAACAAAGGAAGGAGGTTGAGGTACCAATTTTTGGAGGCAGAGGCAGATCCCTATGCTCCACAAGTTGAGGTATTATGTAATGGTATTTCAATTCATGATGTCTTAGTTGATGGAGGTGTTGCGAGTTAATGTAATGACCGAGTTCTGTAATGAATATGTTGGGTTTAAAAATTTATCTCCCCTCAACAATTATATTAAGGTCATTAAATAAGGAAAAACTAAACTAGAAGGTGTAGTTTCAAATGTGGCAACATCTAAGTTATGGGTGTTGTATGTGTGGTAGACTTTTATGTGATGAAAATGGTTTTTTGTGTAGCCAATGTTGTTAGGAAGACCATGGCTAAGGAGAGTTCATGCAAGAAACTACTGGAATGAAGGATTCATGACACTTGGACATGGTAGAGAGAGGGTGAAGATAAACATGATCCCTCAAGCATCATAAGGCATAACCCGTCGATTCGTGATGAAACCGATGATTGGACATCCTCTCGATTACTGAAAGTACCAAGGTGAAGTGGACACCAAAGATGAAGAAAGTGAGGTTCATGTTTCAGTCATGGATATCCTTCTAGTCACACCAACTCATGACCCCATAAAATTATCTCGAAGAATAAATTGATGATTATCTCCAAAAATAAAGATTGGTGATGCTCTAATGGAGAGTGAGAAGGAATCCTACCTCCAGCTCTTTCGAAGGTACATACACATTCACTTTTGATTACAAGGAACTCCGTCAAGTAAGTTGGGTAGAAAATTCTATTGAGCTGGTAGATGGTGCTAATCCCATAAAGCAAATGCCATATAGAATGAATCCTAATGTTTCCAAGAGCGTAAAAGAAGAAATAAATAAGTTGCTTGATGCAGAATTCATATTTTTTTGTGGAGAATTTAGAATGGGTTTCTCCCATTGTGATCCCAATAAAAAATAATGGGAAGCTACGCATTTGTGTTGATTACAGGAAGCTCAATAAGACAACAAAGAAGGAACATTACCCTCTTCCATTCTCGAGATCAGATCTTGGACAAAGTAGCTGGCCAGAGTGTTATAGTTTCTTGATGGATATAGCGGATACAACCAAGTCCGTATAGCGGAGAAAGATCGGCCGAATACCACGTTCACCACTCCTTGGGGAATGTTTGCTTATAGAGTTATGCATTTTGGGTTGTGTAATGCTCTAGCAACGCTTCTAGCGTTTGATGAATAGGGTGTTCGAACTGTACATTGGGAACTTCATCGAGTATTTCTAGGTGATTTTTGCATCTATGGGAGCAAGGTGGACCACCTGCACTATATGGAGACATCATTTCAAAGGTTAGATAAAGCACACACCTCACTAAACCCTACAAAGTGTGTCTTTGGATGTTCTAAAGTGTTTCGTTAGTGGCATGTTGTATCTAATGATGGTATTGGTGCTTGATCCCGATAAAGTTTCAAAAATTAAAGAGTTACCATTTCCTATGAATAGAAGTAAGTTGAGATCATTTTTAGGCCATGTGGGTTACTATAGAAGGTTCATCAATAATTTCTCAAAGATTGCATAGCCACTAACCCAGTTCTTGAAGAAGGATGTTACTTATGAACCAGGAAATAAGGCGCATGAAGCTTTTGAACAACTGAAGGAAGCCCTGGTGTCTTCACTTGTTTTAAAGAATCCAGAATGGAGCAAGCCATTCATTGTGTACACTGCTTGATGCCTCGGATGCAGCACTAGAAGTACGTTGAGCCAAAAGGATGAAAATGGGAATGAAAATCCAGTTTACTTTGGGAGCAAACAAATGAGCAGTGTTGAGGTAAATTATACTGTAACTGAAAAAGAGGCTCTAGCTATCATTTTTTTGTAAAGAAGTTTAGAAATTACTTGCTAGGGCAGAAATTTATAGTTGTAACAGATCATCAGGCTCTAAAATATATTGTAAATAAGCCTAACCCATCAGGGAGGATAGCAAGATGGATAATTTTGCTACAAGAATTTGAATTTGATATTATAGATAGGCCAGGAAAGAAGCATGTCAATGCAGATGCACTCTCTTGAGCCTATGATGGTTTAGGTTCATCTTGTGATGATGATGATTTCCCAGATGCAACATTGTTATCCCTTGACACAATCCCTAGTGAATACATAGATATTTGGAATTATCTGAATGAATTCAAGTTTCCTAATGGTGCCAATGCAAAGACTAAGAGGAAGATTACTCAAGTCAGTCATCCATATTCTATTTTGTATGGAGTATTATTTCGAATAGGACCTGATGGATAGTACAAGAGGGCAGTTGGACGTGATCAAGGGAAGGATTTGATAGAAGAATTCCACAATGGTACATGTGGAGGGCACTTCTCTGGACAACTTACAACAAGAAGGATCTTGGATGCAGGTTATCACTGGCCCACTCTTTTTAAATATTGTTATAATTATTGTAAGACATGTGATATTTTTCAAACACATGGTAACCGTAAGACTTCATCAGCTCCATTATGCCCTATTCTTCTACTTGGTCCCTTTGAAAAGTGGGGAATAGACATTGTAGGTCCACTTCCAACTACCCCATGCCAAAATAAGTATATTGTAGTTGCCACAGATTATTTAACCAAGTGGGTTGAAGCTAGGCCATTGAAAACAACTTCCATGGATGAAGTGGCAAGGTTCATATATGAACGCATTGTCACCAGATTTGGTTGTCCATTAGAAATCAGAATAGATCAAGGAAGCCACTTCATTAATGAGGTGGTAGAAGCCCTAGCCAATAAGTTTTCTATTAAGCACGGAAGGTAACAACATACAAGCCAAGCACAAATGGATAGGTTGAATGATTAAATTTTGTGTTGTGTCAAATTCTAGCAAAGATGTAGCCTTGCAGGTACATAAGTGGGATAAACGGATTCATGCAGCATTATGGGCATATAGGGCAACATCAAATTCAGCAACAAGATACTCCCCATTTCGGTTAGTTTATGGCATTGATCCAGTTCTTCCTATTGAGTTTGATATTCCCACTTTGTGAGAGTTATGAAAAATGAAAGGATGGATGAAAGTGATTCAAGAAAAGAAAGGTTGGTACATCTTCATTTGTTAGAGGAAATGAGGGAAATAGAGAAGGATACAATCTATAAGAAGAAAATTAAGTAGAAGGAATACTTTGATCAAAAGATCCGTTGCTCACCATTTCATGTGAATGACTTGGTCCTAGTATATGATTCGAGATACAAAAAAAAGAAGAAAGAGGAAATTTCTTCCAAAATGGATGGGGCCCTACAAAATAGCAGTTGTGTATAAAATGGTACATACCAACTAGAGGAATTGGATGGCACTCCCATTACGAAATGGGTCAACCAAGACAAGCTAAAGATTTTCCAAGCACCCGAGAATAGTCTACTCGAGGACGGAGTAGAATCTAGGAAAGGGGAAGATGTCGACTATAAAATTTTCCTCTTTAATTTCTATTTCATTAATGTATGTATTAGGAATAGGATGTTGTTAAGTGTAATTAGTAGTAGCGTCCGATAGAAGATAACATTTTGCCAAGATGATGCTTGGAAATAATGTATAGTATGGTAAAAAGTCAAAAGTACAATAGGAATGTTGTGGTAAAAAGTAAATATTTTTCGTAAGTGGTCTAGTAATGTTAAAATGTCAAAGTTGGGGTAAGTAGAGAAGTAGGGTCTACATGATTAGGAATTAGAAATATTATATTGGTAATAAGGACAAGGAGTGAGGTCATAAATATTTTGTGTGTTTTATTTGTAAAAAGTCTAAAAATGTGGAACCCATGTGAAATGATAAGGTTTATCTTATCTTAAAAGATAAGCTTACATGTAAAGATAAGAGTTAAGGTATGGAATATGATTCGTCAGAATGGATTTCTTATCCTATCTTAGAGATAAGATGGATAAGCCTGGAAGTTCTATAAATAAAGAGACCACCCCCTCATTTAGCATAGAAGGAAGTAGTGAGAAATATTGTATGAGTAAGTGTGTAAAGGAAGCCATTAAGAGGTGTAATTGTGAAGTTTCTCCCATAGTATTGGTGAAAAGCAAGTGAAGTCAGTAACACTTGAAGTACCTCATGGGTGAGATTGTAACAATTTCATGTTAATATTATAATTTACATTGATATTTCAGATTTATCATCATTCCTTCTTATCATAGTCTATGGTATTCTTGTGTTATGTTTGTTGTGTTTCCAGATTACATCCACCAAACTAAAAGCTATGCATTAGTAAATAATCATAGCACGAGGAGTTCCCGATGAAGAATTATCTTACAGGTTGGTGTTGACGGGACATAAAAGAAGGTGCATGCACGGGAGGAAGATGTGAATGGGGGAAATGCAATGGGTACAAAATGCGAAAGGATGGTATGGAAGCGAGCCAAAATATCTAATTGAGGAAGGGCATGCGATGGAAGAAAGCAAAGAGGGAATGCGACAGGAAGACCCGTAACTTAGCCAATTTAGGAGGCATATACAGAGGGGCGCGTGGAAGAATTACATGGCACGGGGAGTGTGTGGAAGGACTACAACCTATAAAATTGTGCCAAATGAGAAATCTTGTGGGTGCACAACCTAAAATGTAAAGCATCAGAGCTAGAGTGAAAGTAAAAGTCATCCAAATAGCCAAGAGGGTTATTTGGATAACAATTCCTATACTTATGAATTTTCTAGGCTTAGTTACGATATTTTGGTTTCCATTTTCATCAATTTTCCAGCTCGGTACAACATCAAAATTATTGGAAATCAGCTAAGTATCTTAACATCTCTCTTTCACTTAGGGTTTCAAATCGGTTCTCTTATCACTAAGTCAAAAATTTTACTTCGTTGCATATTTATATCTCCGTTATTACTTAATTCAGATTTATACTTTATAATTTCAATAATTGCTTAAGCATCTATTGAACCTAAATCTTGAAAATCCTTACTCTAGGATCCACCTAACCCTAATGGATAAAAGTAGACATTCCTCTCCTAGGAAAACTATGCGTCATGAAAGTGTTAGTCCTATCTTTGATGATGATGTTGTTGATGTTGAATTCCTTGATCTTTTTTGTTATGCTTAATTTTATAGTGGGTAAGTATACGGAGTTCAGGCCAAAAAGAAAACAATTTTTCAATCTAAAACAAAACGTGAGGACATTTTTAAAAAACATGATCACATTATGAATTATTAGGATTGGTAATTAATAAGACTAAAATGGTATCGTGTTATAACGCACTCGTATTCTTTTTACAATTTTGTATATGTTCTTTTGGGAGGGATATATTTACTAAAATAAATGGTTTGAAATAAATATGTTTCTCATTTATTAATCTTTATACATTCTTATTTCTTATAATTTAAATTTGAAATAAATAATTTTTTGATTTATTAATATTTATACTTTATTATTTCTTATAATTTAAATTTATTTTAGTAAATATAATAAATTAGGTCACACTTGAAACTTATGGAACTAGTATCACAACTCCAAGAGTAATGTTTTAGGAGAAGTTTTTAATAATCTAATATGGTCGGGACATAAGTAATTTTCAGAATTTTAGTATTCAACCTAAAGCGTTTAGTGTTTAATTTCTACAATCGATGTCAATTTTCAGAAATAATATAGTCATATTTTAGGTTTTGGGGCCTTTTGGATTGTTTAATGACTCTTTAGGAGTGTCATCTATGTCAAAAATATATTTTATAAACCTCACAACTCCCAAACGTAACAGTTTCTTGAATTTGTAAGTCGGAAGTTGGAATTTAAGTGTTTGAGGTAAAGTTTAGAGGTCAAGGAAATGGAATTAATTATCACACATTCCTCCAAGTTTCATTCAAGCATCAATCCTACTATAAGTGTGAAACCTATGTCCATGAGGATCAATGCAGAGAGAGAGAGGGTTCCCAGACATCATAAACATGCTTCCACACAAGTGAAATCTTGGGCAGGAGGCAAGTTATGAGATTAAGAAGAGATCATCATGTCAAAAGGTGAAAAGTGAGGATTAAGGAGTGAATTAATGAGCATCATCTCCCGAATATACCATTGTTTCAACTTCTCTTTAGAAACAAATCAAAATGAGCTACTCAAGATACTAATGCATCCAAGATCATCATGTGTGAAGGATCAAGAAATAACCTATTCTCACAAGAGGGATATGAGAAACACCGTGTGTATCTAAATTTGATTCCATTCAAGGAGGATTTTAAATCCTGAAATGGTAAGAGGATGATTTTCATATCAAAATGTTCTTATGTGAATTGAATAACCCAATAATGTAAAACGTAAACCATGAAAACCAGAGGAAATTTTAGAGGTGAATTTTTCATAAACTCGTGAATATTAGGAATTTTGGAAATTGGAAATAGTGAATTTTCGAGTAGTTGGCTACCACCCACTTCTCCTAGAATTTGGACTAACAAGACATTTATATAGGATAGTTTTCCTATTCTTTATAGCTAAAAATGAAGTTATGCATGTATGTTGCCAACGTTTCTAATCAAAATGCGCTCATATTTGCCAATGTATAATACATAATCCAAGGGCTACAAAGGAGGATACCCCCTGTGGGGGTCCAGAGGCCATGCACCCGATGGGGGTGGGGGAGTGCCCTCTAAAGCCGCATTTTATATGTCTATTTCTAGGGAGATGACCATATATTTGTGAAGGGATGGTCATCTTAACAACATAACATATACTGGGATGAATATCCAACTATAGCATATTGATGACCAACCATAAGAGATGACCTTACGACAAAAAAGGACTACGGTAAAAGGGAAATTGATTAACTAGAATGTGAAATAATGGTAGTTAGTATAAACTAGGAATAAAAGTAAATAACAATAAATTAAAAAAGTAAATAAATATAGGAAGAGACCAAACCAACTAGGCTAATGAAAATAGAGACCCTAAGATACAAAGAAGGGTTGTAAACAAATTAGCTTATTCGGAGAACTTGTTGGATTGTGTTGCAAAGTTGGCTAGAGAAACAGGAGAAGGAAAAAAATATTCCAAGGTTGAGAATCTTGTAATCCTAGAAAATCTTGAGTGGAGTAGGGCACGTGGGAGAGGATCATGAAACTTATGGGTACCATGTTCTATGTTATTCCCGCCTAGTCCATGTATGAGGTCCAAAAATCATATTTACAGGGTAGAATGATGATGTGAAACCTTTGAGTTGTCTATGTCATGTAATTAGCTACCTTGTTTTATATGTCACTAATGATCAATGATGCAAGATAAACCTATAAAACACCAAAACATGCATCGGACCCTAAAAATAAAGATGCATATGAAGGGGTTGAATGACCTCGAGATGCCAAAACTATGGACTTACTAATGAGTGTTACAAACATATCATACCCGATGTAGTTATATGTGCTTGTGTGTTTAATAATTTCTTAGATGTGATTGTGCGATGCGAGTTTGTGAAAGTAAAGAGCAATAATTATGTGTATAAAATGTAATAGAATGGTGGATGGAATAGAATAAACTTCTTTCCTATGCTTGTGTGATACAAATGAACCAAACTTGTCCTTGTTATGGAGTTAGATGGATGAAAATGATATCTAGATACTTTAGATGGATGTAAATCTAGGTGGATGATAGTATTGACTAGGGTTTGGTCCTCATTATGGTTTCATAAATTTATACTTATAAGGCTTTCTTGTTCTAATTTTGTAATCAACCTTAAAATTGTGACAAACAAGAGAGATAAAATGTTCAAACGGCTAGAAAGCTCCCAAAAGTGGTGGGAAAGAGGGAAAAGGATCACATTTCCCCGATCGGTACTAGGGAATGTTGGTGCCCCAAGAATGTCCTCAAAACCCCTTTAAGGCTAATATGATGAAAAATGATGAAAATAGACTAGGAAAGTATGTCTTGGAGGTTGGCAATGAAAACAAAAGCAAATTAAAAAGGCCAAATATGGGGGTTAATTAGTATGATGGTTGGGAATAAATAATGTCTAAAGTGCATGATTTTGTGTCTAAATTTTCCCCACTTTATGTGAGAAGATAGAGATCGTACTGATGTCCATGAAGATTATAATAGAAAACATGTCAAAGTACTAGACAAAGCGTGGAATGAAAAAAGGATTATGGATCATGGAAACTAAAGATGTAAAACCAAAAAAGTGATGATAGTTAACCTAGGGTGGAAATATGTGTTTAGTTTTTGATGTGTGTGATGTACCTACATGCTTAGTATAGTGTGTGTTGCAAAAAAATGATGTTTTTGTTTCCCCCATTGTTTTATGTTCTATTGCCTACTTGCTTCTCATTTGGTTGGACCTGCAAGGAAAAGACAATCAAGAATTAAAAATGTATGTATGTATGTAAAAATCATGTAAAATATGCATGTATATGTATGTAAGAGTATGTAAATGTAAAATATGCAAATGAAAAATTGAACATGTGCACCTGATCCAGTAATGAGAGAAAGGGTGTAGAAAGATGATATCCTATCTTGTATTTTTGGGTGATCCAATGCCATAAGACAAAGAAGTATAGGAGGGATTCCAACCTAAACATGTATCCTCTAACCGTTAGCTACTTCCCTAAACATGTATGAAGAGATCTCTATACTGCTTGGTTTTTAGGCGATCCGATGCCACTTTGAATAATGCATTGTAGAGACAAATTTTGTTGTATCCTTTAACCTATAACCGCTTCTAAAAATTCTAAGCACAACCATGTTAGAAAAAATCCCATTGTGTACAAGGTTTGTATACTACTCCAAACCAACTTGCTATACAACCCACAATGAAAATGGTGGAAAATAAATTGAACTAAACCAATGTAGAATCTTTATGTATTATATAAAACCTAAAATTATGCCTCCCTCTTTAGGGGCACATGCGACATCACCGATAAGATAATACGGCCCCAAAAAGGATCAAATGCGTGATCTCTATAACTATTTCTTATAGAGATGAAGGAAATAACTTGGTAAAAACCAACGAACACACAAAGAGGAGGCTAGCAAAAGACAAGTGTTATTAAAACAAGTATGCATGTATAATATAATGTAATCTGAAAAAATAGTTTATAAGTTACCAAGAAATATAGTAATGTAAACATCAAAGAATAGAATTTAAGCCACACAAAGTGGGCTAAAAACATGGGACATAACGCACATTGTTGCAAGACATGTAAGAAAATCATGGCCACATATAATAAATAAGTGTGCACAAAAACAAATGGCAAGGGACGACATAGAATAGAAAACAGTAAACAAAAAAGAATAAATAATAGATATCCATGGAAGCAAATAATCATGCAAAAAAATGTTACACAGAAGCACCCATTAGCATATCGGAAATATAACCCATATGCCAAAAGTGTGTATAAGAAAGTAATGTAAGTTGCTAAGTACATATTGAAACAATAACACCTATGAGAGACGAATGTGGATACCCCCAACAACCAATGTAGGATGGGTAGTAGGAGAGCATCCGTAATGTGTGAAAAATACTTGTACCTACAATCATAACTAAGCAAAGGCATGAACTCAAATGTTTCTATGGTACATATATATGACATACAAGACATATAACTTTCATGTGTAATAAGACAACCATATATAAGAAAATTTAAACAAGAATAAAAGTAACCAAAGATATGCAACATGTTCTAGATGGGTGGAATGGAATGCACGATGGAATGACAGGAGCCGCACACCCCCGAATGAATGGAAATGTATTCAGTGAGATTCATTTGGTTTTCCCCCTAGTAATCAATAATGAACCATATATGAGAGTGGGTCATCAAGAAACAACCAAGTATGTGTTGTGTCTAACGTGTTGTGATGAGTATATGTGTGTGTTGATGAGATGTGACCTATAAATTATGTATGCATAAACCTTAGAGATGAAGTGTATATAACGATAATATGATTTAAATATATATGATGTATCAAAAATCATATATCACTACTCACCTACGAATAGAAGGAGTGGTGATGTAGCCTAAGGCATATAACACTACAAGATGAATGAATAGGTGACCATTTAGCGTAAGAAGTATGTCACTAATATGGGAATTTCACATGATATAAGGTTGAATGATGAATGTATAATTATTATAAGGTCCATTTGATTAATAAATCCTTGGTAGTTGAGTATGCATTGAGGAAGTAATGATCTTCATAAGGAGGTTAGTGCAACACGTAGAAGATGATGTAGTATGCATGAGGATAGTAACCAGCCATATGATGTGCAATGAATAGTATGCAATGCAATGCATTTAGATATCATGATAGCATGAAGATGTGTGTTATGTAGCATGTAGAATGAGTAGGATATAATGCTAGACACGTAGAGAATATGAGTAGGAAAGTTGTATGATAAAGAACAATATGATATATAAATTTGTGAATGTCGTAATGATGAAATGGGGTAGAATAAATGCAAAGTGTATGATGTAATATGTAAGACATATGATGTGAGATGTGTGAGGAGACACAGTGTGTAATACTTAATTTGTAGTGTGTGGGGCTCATATATAGTAATCCGCCCTACGGTCGAGTGTGAATCAAAGCACAATAGTGTTTCATTAGGAAATAAGCGATCTTAAAATGTGCGATGAATATGTTATGTTATGTGACTGTATGAATGCACGATAATGTAAAGATGATAGATAAACCTATGCAAATATGAGGAGGGGTATGTGTTAGATGTCATGCCCTAAAGTGTATGGTAGAGAAGTTTACTATGTGCTTCTATCAAGGAGATCATTATTATAATGATCGAAACCTACCGAGAAGTGTGGGAAACATGATGAGTTGTAGTGATGAGGGTTGTATAAGGACCAATAATAGTGTAGTGTGTACACATTCATTGAATATTGCTTATCAATAAAGACTATTGGTGGACAACCGTGAGCATGCCAATGTGATATATTTAGAGTGTAAGTAGGTGAACTATCATTAGGAATGGATATATTTCAAGAGTCATAGGAAATGTAAAAAAATAATGGTTAACATCTATCGTAGTAATGGTATAGTCAATCCAGAACCTTCCAAATGTGAGTGGAAAATCATGATGGGTATGTGAAACAAATACCATATAATGAAAAAACGCAGCAGTCAAAGCTGTAAGTGGTCGCTATGTGAAAAAATCCAAGATAAATTTGTGGTGTGTTGGTACCAAAATTTGTTCTCCTTTTCAATCAAGAACAACACTAATTCAACATGGAGCTTAGAGGCAGCGAGATCATAAATATATATCATTTTGTAGCCAGGGGAGGATATTGACTATCCCTTTATTACTTGGATTTGTGGAAAGATGGGTAGAACTTTAAAAGGATATGATCTTATCCTAACTATTTTAGGTTGTTCCTTTTAACTAAGGTAAGAGAACCGATTTTGTAACCTTTGTTATTTGAAAGGAGATAAAAGCACCATTCTTTTGCATAAATTTTGTAGAGAGACCTTGAGGAAAATATGATCAACACACCAGATCGACACTCATGAGTTGTCACTTCCGGATAATGGAGATACTTTCACAACAAGGCCAACGTTACTAAAGACATTTGAGACCCTGATCTATCCTGCATACTTTGGCAAATGGATTTTGGTCTTGTGTGGGTATATAGAGCAGAAAAAGGGTAGTATGGATGGGATTGGATGTTTTAAATAGATTTTTGTGGGAGGAGATAGCATGAAGTTGACTCACTCGGATATTTGATAGCTTATGCAAAATGGAAAGATTCAGCCAACAAAATGCCACAAAATCTAGAAATGTTTCTTCAACTAGAATATGTGCCCAAATGGAGGCCCAGATTAGCACTCTTTCACACAATCTATGGGATTCTATCATGAAGGCTCGAGTCAGAAAACCCAATAAAGCACCAAGATTCAAATCAAACCATGCCCGACATACACCATAGGTTTACGGATAATCTCTATCAAAAAAATGAAAGAGAAGTGATTTTAAATCATTTATCTCAATCCCAGATGAAGGATCTTCTGAGAAATGAAATTGCAAATGCCACTAAACTATCACAAGGACTGAGACCTATGTGATTGGATTGGATTTTGATACAAGATTGCAACAGAAACAAGAAAAACTACTTGCATGCATTCAGAGATGAAATAAATACACTTTACTCAAGATTAACACAGAATAACTCAAGTTTGATCAAATTTATTAGCAAGGGAAGTTTCCAAAACAATCTCAAAGATTTGTAAGAGGTTATAAACTTGCAGCCACCTTGACACGATTGAATCTTATACAAAGGGAGAGATACATCCTTCTTATACACATTCTCAAAAGGGATGGGCTCTGTCAAGCTTTTCTGCTTAGAAAAATCAGTCCATGGCTTTCAAAAAACTCCCAACCATTTACATGATAAATTTGTGCCACTCATAACATTTACAATAGAGCCCCTTCTCCCCAAAAGAAAAAAACATTTAATGCACTAGTGTTCGCCATGATTCTTTCATGATTCTTAGAATCAAATCTGACAAGAAATATCTAGGTGCTCGAGGGGGCCAATTTCATCAAATGCCTCCCACATTCGAATCATTCTTGGTAGATCACTCTTCCTTTGATTTTCAAACCAATTCCACCCCTAATCTATCAAATTTGGCACCTTCCATTCCTGGCATAAGAAAAAATGGAAAATATGATCGAGGCACAAAAGTCGACCATTTTAATGGCGAAAGACACCTTCCAGATCTTCCCACCAAACTTCAAATATCAACATTAACTTCCTTCTCTGCTTGGCATGTAGAAAAAACCAAGAAATTATGGAAACTCGCATTTCCAAATGTGTTTCAGAGAAATGGGGTGAAAATCAGATTTAGAATCATAGTTGTCATTGATCTTTTCTTTTGAATCTTGGTCATCCATGTGGTAGATTCAAACTTTAGAACATACCTAGGGGGTTCCTTTGACTTTTTACAAATTTTGTAAAAATTTCATATATTTCTCCACATCTCCACACTTAGGAAATGATCTCGACACGTGTCCTAAGGTGGGACCCAGCAGAACTATGGCCAAATTCTACCATTTCACTCCATTTTGGAAAAGGGAAAATTTTCCAAGTTTTCCCGTAGCTCCACCTTGAAATATGGGCACGACACATGTCTAAATATGATTCGGTGGAGCAACACTTCCCTTTTTAATTTTTATCCTTTTTTCCCAAAAGGAAACTTTTGTAAATTTCCCCGAGAGTCCGTACCCTCATTGTTGACTGGAGTAAGCTTTGAATTTTCCTTTATCGGTCTTCGGGACATTTTGAGATTTTAATACTTTGATTTCAAGAGGTGAAAAAGGCTAATTTTCCTCCGATGGTCCACTTCCTTGCCTCTTTGAATTTTTGAACCACCACATGTCACCATGACGCTCCTTGAGATGGTCCCAAAATTTGATACCTTGGATGAGCATGGGCTTGCCACATGTCCTATTCGACGAAGTCTATCTCGAATGTTTGAAGCTCGGTGGAAGGTGCCACGTGTGATGCTCCAAAGTAGTCTCCTTTGGCCGTTGAAAAAGTCTAAGTGAAATGAAAAGTGAGTGGAATCCTCCACGTGTCCTCCCGACTCTACTCTAAGGAAAAAAACCTAAAGCGAGATCTTCAAATGAGCATCGTGCCTCCACGTGGACACATTTTGAGATAAGGCTTTTCACAAAATTTTCTAAGTACCTAGTTGAGCCGCATCCAACTAAAAGGTGCCATGTCCCCTAAAGATACAAGGATGCAAATTTGTTAGGAGAAATGCCCATCAGGACCGTAAAATACAAAAAATTGACCATTTGAGCTTGGGAATGAAATTTTCTCCAAGGACAAAGAGTTAAGAAATATTACAAGGCTCAAATATGCTTCTCAAAGATACATCCATTCATTTTTTATCAAGTAATTAGGGCATAAATAGTAAGGAAGATAAATCCCCATCATGGAGGACAAAGAGAATGGGAAAACGTGAGTTTTTGAAGGAATAGAGCACAGGGGACTCAAAATATACATCTTTTTAGAGGAAAAAAGAAAATAGGAGTAAATAATGGACCCATAAGTGATCTATGAACCAGGAACATATTAAAAATGGCAACAAAGATAAACTAGCCCACAACGGGAAGAAGAAAGTGACAAAGGTTGTAAATTGATAGATTTTCAAAGGTAAAATGGGGTGAGATTATTTTGAGCACCAACATCAGCTCAACTTGGGGATGGGCACTCCTTGTGAGTTCCACAAGAAAAAAAGTAGACCAAGTGTGAAAAACATCCATTGGGCAATAGAGTCATTATGCATAGTAGGGAAATAAAGCCACCACAAAAATAAATAGAGAAACCAACAAAAATAGGTCACCGAGGACTAGAATGAGTAAAAACATGAAACAAAAAACAAACTATACACGTAGAAAAGATTTATGCCTTGACTCGGGGGATCAATCCAAAAATAATTCAAATGCCTACCATTAATAGGTCACTTGAGCAACTCACCATATAATTCCTTGAGGAAGAAGGTATGCTCCCCAATTCTGATATCAATGGAGTAAGGGCCCATCCATAATGAATCAAACTTGCCATGCTTGCCCTTATCCTCATGTCTACTATCCCATAGCAGCACAAGATCTCCAACATTGAAAGCTCTAGGAGTGACCTTTTTGTCAAATAAATTCTTCATTTTCTCTCTGAACTTTACATGCCTCTGGTGGGATGCCCTCCTCTCTTCATCAAGCTCAACAATCAGTTAATGCGAGCATCATAAGGACCTATCTCTTGATCTTCCAGCTATTACATAAATTGATATAAAGACAATTTCATATGAAGAGGTAGCAGGGCCTGAGTCCCATATACCAACTCAAATAAACTCCTTCCAGTGACCCTCTTGATAATTATCCTATCTCGCCCAAACAATAAAATTCAACCTTTCATCCCACTTTCTCTTGTTCTTCTTCAATGTTCTTCGATGTTCTTCACCAAATTTTTTTTGGACTCAGCTTGTCCATTTCCTTGGGGATTGTAATTAGAGGCATATGTCGGGATGATCCCATACTCCTTACACATTGCCACCAAAGGCTTAGTTCTAAAGCTCATGGCATTTTCAATAATAATCTTGACTGACACCTCAAACTGTAGATAATGTTGTTTAGCACAAAATCCATGAAAACTTGGTGTGTTACCTTCTTTGGGGGATTTCCTCCACCCACTTAGTAAATAATCAGTTCTACAAGAATCCACCTATGCCAAAACTTAAAGGGTCTGAGATCTCACTAATGAAATCCATTCCCCATTTTTTGAATGGGGCTTCAATAGATACAGGTTGTAAAGTAAGAGAGCACGAAGCTTTTAGTCTTCCAGAGAAGCGTTGACAACTTTCACATCTTCTAACCAACAAGATGGTATCCTTGAAGAGAGTTAGCCACTAATAACCAGCCCTAAGGATCTTGTGTGTTGTGACTCACAAAAATGTTTCCCCCACAAACTCCTCCATGGAGGTCAGAAATTATCTTGGGGCTTCTTATTCATCAATGTACCTTAAGAAGAATCCCTCGGGTTCTTCCAAGATAACCCATAATCAGTGATGAAATATATTTGGGAAGCTAACTTAAGGGCTCTCTTCTATCTCTTACTCAAATGCTAAGGGTAGTTAAGGTATCTGAGGTAAAAATTACATCTTTGTACCACTCAAAATTCATCAATTCTGAAAAACACCTACCCTTTCTTCTTCTACCTTATTTACCTCAATAGTTTTAAGTTTCTTTCAGCCATAAGCTTAGCCAAGCTCAAACCACTCACTAGCTTCATGGTTTGGATGTACATGTAATATTCTTGCAACTTGTTCACCCACCTACACATTTTCCGAGACTTCCATCTCGACAAAATGCCCTTCACCATGGTGTGGGGAACATAAGAAACCACTTTAGAACTTAGAAGGTAAGGTCTAAAAACCTTTGTTTCTTTTACCAAGGAAAATTCCTTCTTTTCCATGAAAGTGTACCTAAGCTCAGCCCCCTGCAAGGCCTTACTAAAAAAACCAATGGGCCTCTCAGCCCCTTCATCATCCTTCTGCAACAGGACAAAAGCAATAGTATTTTCTGAAGCAAAGGAGAACATTTGGAAAGGCTTCTTATAGTCTAGAGCTGCCAGAACAGGTGCATGCTTTAGTGCCTCCTTAATCCCATTGAAAGCTTAGATGGCAGCCTCCTCCCATTTGATGACTGATCTTTCTTCAGCATAGAAGTGATTGGAATGGTCAACTCAACAAAGTTGTATATGAATCTTCTAATGAAGTTTATTTTCCCAAAAAGGACTGAATTCCTTTCTTGGTTCTTGGGATTGGAACCTTGTTAATGTCCTCTACTCTTTTGGATCAATCATCACTCCTTCTTGTGACACTATGTGACCAAGCAAATTCACCTTACCTGCACTCCAAAATGGCACTTCTTTAGATTGAGTGAGATGCCATATTCCCTACATCTTATCAACATCCTCTCCAAGAGCATTAGGTGATAACTTCTCTTTCTAGAAAATACAGTTACATCATCTTGATAGAATGCAATAAATTCATTGATGTAACCAGAAAAAGTAATATGCATTTCTCTTTGAAAGGTGGCTCAGCATTCATCGACTAAAGGGCATCTTGACATAAACATAGGTCCCCAAGAAGTAGTAAAGGTTGTTTTGATCCTTTCTGATTCCTTCACCACAACTTGTTTGTAACTAGAGAACCATCTAAAGTGGAAAGCAACTCAGAACTAGTTACTAACTGCAGTATGTGTTCAATGTTAGGTAAAGGATAATTATCCTTCATTGATGCTCTATTCAAATTTCTAAAGTCCACACACAACCTGATGTCACCATTTTTCTTTTTGACTAGTACTAAATTTGCAACCTAAGAAGAATACCTTATGGGCTGGATAATCCCTCCATCTCTTAACTTCTTTATTTCTTCTTGCATTTTGAGGGATAAGAGTGGATTGATGGGCCTCTATTTCTTCCTGAATGGATTTCCATTAGACTCCAAGGGAATCTCATGTTGAAACAGATCCTCTTTGTATGCCTTTAGTTTAGAATAGGTCTAAGCCATGTAATCTTGGTATTTTTTCAACAATTAGATGTATGACTATTTCTCCTCCTTGCTGAGATTACTACCTAACCAAATATTCCTTGGCTTCTCCTCTGTACCAAGATCATGCTCCTCAATATCCCTTGAGGTTGTCATACATCTATTAATAATGCGATCAGCATTATCAAAATTAGACTCAAGAGCAACCAGCCCTCTAGGAATGGTGTTAGTCTTTAGCTGGATGATGCCCTTGCCAAACAAGGTTTATTCTCCCTTTTTGTACATACCATTAGCTCCAAATCAATGAACCGATCAACAAAATCTCCTTTTTTGCAAAAATATTCTGATTTGAGTATCATCATCAAAAACCTACCAATGCTTAATATTATCAGGGACAGAGGGTCTTGTCAATACCTCAACCTCATATTCACAATATGGGGACACTATACAATTGTCAAACCAAGACCCCAACACTGCAAGATTTTCTGCCAAGTCATTGAAATTCCTATCATGATGAATAATGTTAAATGAATCAAACATTTAAATGATGTCCCAAAATGCATGGTTTTATTGTTTCATCTGCTGATTCTTTGTGGCATACAATTTTCTCGACTTGTTTTACAATTATTTATGAGTCCCCTTTGACAATGATGTCATTGACACCATATTTCTAAGCAATTCTTAGACCCAAAAACAGTTGCCTCATACTCAGAAATGTTGTTGGTGCACTCAAAGTTGAGTTTGAAGGAGAAAACAAATTTTTCCTGACCAGGAGAAAGTAGAACAACACCAACACCATTCCCAAACTTGGAGCAAGCTCCATCAAACAATAGAGTCCAAGGAGATCCTATTTGTTCAAGACACTTGCATTCTTCAATTTTGTGCTCCTTTCCATCAGCAAATCCCACAAAGTTATCTGCATCAACACTTGTGTACAATACCTCATAGGATGCATTGTTGGGATCCTCAATAAGATGCAACATTTTCTTTTCCCCATACAACCTGACAAGGCTTCCCTCAACTAGGGATGGTAGCATAAGACATGTCCATTTGGACACTCCCACCAACACTTGTGGCCCATTTTCTTGACAACAACATACCCCACTTGGCTGGGAAATCAACTATGACAACATCAAGTTTTAAATTTTTACCTGGGTAAGCTACAAGCTGCACCACCAAACCCTTCACACATCCCACTACTGGAACTTCTCTAGAGTCCATGGTAGTGCACTTCCCATATGCTGTTGTTACCTTAATATTCAGCTCATTCATGACTTCCAGAGGCATGACATTGCATGATGCCCCTGAGTCAAACATACAGTTATGGAGTAGCTTGTCTTTGATAACTAGAGTGGTGAAGAATGGATCCACATTCATCTAAGATTCCACCAAGGATGTTCCCAAATAGACCTCAGGTGGTTCATCTAACTCTTCGATCTTTGGTGGTGCTTTTTGGTTCAATGATTGGAGGAGTCTCTACAATGTTTATATTTTTGCCTAGGCGGTCTTCTCTTCTTTCAACCCCAAGTATTCAAATGCTCTCTTTTTGTGCTCAGGAATCCTAAGCAACTCAACAATTGGGACAAAGACTTTGATTTGACTCAACACTTAGGAAATATCATATGGGACATTCCTTGGAAAAGCAGTATTGGAAGGAAATCCAACATAATCATTAGGTGTTATAGGATTTTTGACAACTTGGGCATTAGGAGGGTATGATTTTGTTTCGATTTGTAGGGATTTTAGTGGTGCATCTTTCCTAGGAGCCTCTTTAGGAATGTTTGAAAGTAAGGGAGATTTTGGATTTTCTTGAGACCCTACCCCTTTGATAGCCTTACTTCTTGTGTTATATTCCTTTTCTTGAGCCACAATAACATTCATCAGTAAATGTCTATCTTCCTCAGAGGGGATGCCTCCATCATACTTCTTATTAAATCCCTTAAATATTCAAAATAATTATCGGGCAATTCAAAAGTTTGCACAGATATCTACTTCTAAAGTATGAAAGGGAGGAAGAATAGTCAAACTATGAATGCAATCCCAAAAAGTGGCAGCAATTTGGGCACTTATCACCTTAGTTGAAGTTTCCCTTTGATGTGAACTCGTAGAACAACCCATCATGTAGACATCATCATCATTGTCATCATCATCTTCTTATTCTTATTGCTGATCTTCTTCACAAGGAGCATGGGGCATGAAACATCTATCACACCAATCAATGACATAAGTCTCCTCCTCCACAAAAAATCTTGCAGCCAAAGGATCAGGTACCATTATGTTATCCTTGGCTTGAGGTATCTACCTCCATATCCAACAGGTCCTTTTCCTCTATCATCAACTCTTTGGTGATTTGTGTACTGTCTTGGACTTCTTTGCTTGTGTTTACCCTATGGACTCGCCCAATTCCCTTCTCATCTCGGGTTAGTTTGTAGGAAATTTCTTTGACAACCCCTGCCAAAGTCTTCACAACTTCTTCTAAATCGAAGCTTTGCTTGTTTGGGGTTTTTTTGGGTTAACCAAACTTTACACCTTCCCTCTTTGGAGGCTTTCTAATTACCTTGATATTGTTTTCTATTTGCAAAGCCATGGTGAAGGCCTGCCTCAAATTTGTGGGGTTTTTGTCTCTTAAATAATATGCAGCCTTTTTATCAAATGCATCAGTATATTTGATTAAACATGACTCATCACAAGGCCTTATTCTAACAGGAAATATTCTCAAGGTCTTATTAAACCTTGTGTTGAAATCATGTACTAACTCATTAGGGTTCTTTTTTATATGTTCAAATTCTGTCAAAAGAAACCTAGGGTCATTTTTATCCCATACTATAATCTAAATGGATTACTCATCTCAATCATGGAGTCAATAGAGTTATCTCGGAAATGATTTATGCGGTCCCTAGCATCCTCTTCAAAGTTATGGATAAACAACTTCATATATACATCCTCATGTTCTATCTCAAAATCTTCCATCATATTGATTAAAATCTTTAGATGTTGATCTCCATAATAGAATTATTTCCTTGGAACTTTGGAATTTTGTTCCTTACATCTTGAGGCCGCATTTGGGTAACCAATCATTCCCAAAAATTTATAGCTCAAAGGTTTTTACAACAAATGGAGGCCTTAGTTGAGCCATATTGATTTGAAGAGGTGATCCTAGGGGGTGGCAAACTGATGGGGGAAGAGGGTTCTTGGAACATGGACAATTTTCAAAATGGATACCCCCAAAGGCCTTGCTTATTGGAGATCTATATCAACCTCAGAAAAGATAGGAGTAGAGTGTGAAGAAAACCATTCAAAAGAAGGCCCCTCTCTAGTTGGAGAGTTCAATTCCACAAAAAGGATACCTAATTTAGAGTCACTTGAATGGTATTCTTCAATGATAGGCCACTTAATTTCATCAATGGAGATCCTCTTCTTGTCTGCTAATCACCAAAAAATGTCCAGGATTTTCTTCCTTCTGATTTTTCTTTTTATAGTTCTGGAAACAATGTGCTAGTATGATCCCTAGCAAAGAAAGATCTTCTTCCTTCCAACTTTGAAAATATTAGTAACAAATATGACTTTGTGAGTTTTAAGACATTGGTACTTATTAAAAGCTCGGATCAACAGGAGTTCTCACTAAGGATTTCTACCTTATTTGTGCTTATGCACTAAAATGATCTGTCAAAGGTGCACAATGATGTAGAAATTAGAAATGGACAAACTCTAACTTTCTTTACATAGATCTATCAATGAAATTTAGTGCACTAGATGTAGAAACTGAAATAATTGCACTAGGTACTTAGAGTATATAAGAAATGCTTTACAAGGGTCTTAATATGAACTACAATCACTATGTCCCCTGGCTGGTGGCCACCGATGTTGGTACCCAAATTTGTTATTCTTTCAATCCAAGCAAAGCAACACCAATTCAACATGGAGCTTAGAGGTAGCCAGATCATAAATATATGTCATTTTGTAGCTGGGAGGAGATCTGACTGTCCCTTTGTTACTTGGATTTGTGGAAATATGGGTAGCACCTTAAAAGGATATGATCTTATCCTAACTATTTTAGGTTTTGTCTTTCAACCAAGGTAAGAGAACCTATTTTGTAACCTCTTTTATTTGAAAGGAGATACATGTACCCTTCTTTTGCATAAATTTTGTAGAGAAGACCTTGGGGAAAATATGATCAACACACCGGATCCGACACTCACGAGTTTTCGCTTCCCGGATCATGGAGATACTTTCACAATAAGGCAAAGGTTACTACGGACATTTGAGACCACGATCAATCCTACATACTTTGGTAAATGGATTTTGGTCTTGTGTGGGTATAAAGAGTAGAAACAGGGGTAGTATGGATGGGATTGAATGTTTTAAATAGATTTTGGTGGGAGGAGATAGGATGAACTTGACTCACCAGATCTTTGAGAGCTTATGCAAAATGGAAAGATTTAGCCAACAAAATTCCATAGAAGCTAGAAATGTATCTCTAACAAGAATATGTGTCAAAATGGAGTCCCAGATTAGCACTCTTTCACAAAATCTATGGGATTTTATCACATGAAGGCTCGAGTCACAAAACCCAATAAAGCACCAATATTCAAATCAAACCACGCCTAAGGTACACCCAGCGCCTTACAGATAATCTCTGTCAACAAAATGAAAGAGAAGTGATTTAAAATCATTTATCTCAATCCCAGATGCATGATTTTTTGAGAAATGAAATTGTAGATGCCACTAAACTATCACAAGGAATGAGACATGTGTGATTGGACTATATTTTGATACAAGATTGCAATAGAAAAAGAAAAATTACTTGCATGCATTCAAAGATGAAATAAATACACTTTACTCAAGATTAACATAGAATAACTCAAGTTTGATCAAATTTATCAGCAAGGGAAAGTTTCTAGAACAATATCAAAGCTTGTCAATGGATGTACACTTACAACCACCTTGACATGATTGAATCTGATACAAAGGAGAGATATCCAGGTTTCTTAGATGGCTTCTCAAAAGGGATGGGCTCTGTCAAGATTTTTCTACTAGAAAAATCAATCTATGACTTTTCCAAAAACTCCCAACCATTTACACGAAAAATTTGTGCCATTTATAACATTTACAACAAATCCCCTTCTCCCCAAAAAGACAAAAATATTTAATGCACCAGTGTTCACCATGATTCTTTCATGATTCTCATAATCAAATCTATAAGAAGTCTGCATGTGCTGAGGGAGCTTATTTCATTGAATGCCTCCCGCATTAAACTCCTTGCTCTAGTAGATCACTCTTCCTTCAATTTTCCAACCACTTCTGCCCCTAATTTGTCAAATCGGCACCTTATGTGCCCAGGATAAGAAAATTGGGAAATCTGATTAGGCACGAAAATCGAGACCATTTTAATGGTGAAAGACACCTAGATCTTCCCACCAAACTTCAAATATCAACACTAAGTTCCTTCTCTTCTTGGCGTGTATAAAAAACCAAGAAATCATGGAAAATCACATTTCTAGACGTGTTTCGAGAGAAATGGGGGAAAATCAGATTTACATTTATAGTTGTCCTTGATATTTTCTTTTAATTCGGGTTGTCCACGTGGTAGATTCAAACTTTAGAACATACAGGGGGTTCCTCTAAATTTTACAACTTTTTGAAAAATTTCATGTTTTCCCACATCCCGCCCTCGGGAAATGATCCTAACAGTGTCCTAAGGTTGGCCCCAAGCGGAACCGTAGCCAAATTCTACCATTTCATTGCTTTTGGAAAAGGAAAATTTTACAAGTTTTCCCCACAGCTCCACCCGTAAAAATGGGCCTGACACATGTCCAAATATGATTGCAGTGAAACCACGCTTCCCTTTTTACTTTTGAACCCTTTTTCTCAAAAGGAAATTTTTCCAAATTTCCCCCGAGAGTTTGCACCTCTACCGTTGACTAGAGAAAGCTTTGACTTTTCCTTTATCGGGCTTGCGGGCCATTTTGAGATTTTAATCCTTTTGATGTCAAGAGGTAAAAAATCCAATTTTCCTCCGATGGTCCACTTCCCCACCTCTTTGAATTTTCAAACCACCACGTGTCACCATGGCACTCCTTGAGATGGTACCAAAAAATTGATACCTTGAACAAGCGTGGGCTCACCACATATATTCTATTCCGGTGAAGTCTGTTTGAATTCTTGAAGCTCTCAGCGAAATCCGCCACGTGTCATGCTTGAAGAGGTCTCCTTTGGCCATTGAAAAGTCTAAGTAAAATAAAAAGTGACCGAAGCCTCCATGTGTCCTCTCGGTCTACTCTATGCAAGGCAAAAACCTAAAAGCATATCTTCAAATGAGTGTCGTGCCTCCACATGGACACATTTTGAGTTAAGGCTTTTCATGAATTTTGCTAAGTACCTAGCTAAGCCATGTCCAACAAAAATGTGTCATGTCCCCGAAGATGCAAAGATGTAAATTTGACCGAGAGAAAGCGAATGCAGGACCATAAAATACGAGAAAAATTACCATTTGAGCTTAGGAATGAAATATTTCCAAGGACAGAGAGTTAAAAAATATTACAAGGCTCAAATATGCTTCTCAAAGTGTAGACACTAAAATTAGGTCACACTCCCCCTTCACCCTACTAATATTAATTAAATTAAATTAATGCATTATACTCATCATATCTATTATTTAAATATCTTATTTAAATAATATCTACACAAACAGTTCACTTAGACACCTCACCAAGTTAACTCAACCTAAGGCCTATTCTTGTAGCAAGTTACCATAACTAACTAAGACTTACCCAAACCCTAAAAATCAATGCCTACATTCCCTCGACCACATTCCCACATTCTCACAGAAGCTACTCGTCTAATTCACAAGACAAGAAGATCTCGAGGAAATCGGGATGATCTCCTAAGTTTGGTAAACCTAGGAAATCCCGCCTTGACCGACGTAAGTTACCCCTAATCGTCACTAGTTAAGATGGACCACGTCGGTTACCCATTTTAACCCCAAAACAACTTTAGTCTCAAGGTTGGAGTTTGGCACTTGGAAGTTGAAAGCAAAAAAGTTGATGAGCAAGAATGAAATCTCGAGAGATAACAAATCTTGAAGAGCCAATTCCAAAGAAGAACTCACATCAAGGAAGGAGATTGAGCATCTTCTCTGCATGTGACCATCCCAACCATGTTCTAATCTATCTAAGAAAAAGGAGCGTGCATAGAACCCATACGAAGCTTTTATTCAGCTGGTGATCACTTTCACCTTCAAACACATCATCAGCACCTCCATCCTTTATACACAGACTTTTAGAAAAGAAATCCAAGTAAGTACAACATCATACTTTCCTAGTTATTTCATTTTATCATTATTTTATAAGCCATTGTTTATCTTGCTCCCTATTGACCTTCTCCAACATTTTCACCTCCAAAGACCCATTAAAATCTCAAAAAACTACTCCAGTCACCCATTACCTCATCTTGACCAACTAAATCCTTTGTGCAATCACAAAGGAGATCAAAACCCCATTCTGTGACATTTCCAGATCTCACAGTAACTAGCGCCGGTTATACCTAACTGTGGTCAGTCACCCCTAACCAACGTCGGTCTCTGTGTTTGCCTACACAACCTTAAACAAGGACCTATCCACTTAATTTTACTTCACCCTCACTCACCTGTGACCTACCCGAGACCTTTATCGGACTGTAGAACCCGAACCAAAGATTTGACTGTGGATTCTATTCAAGCTTACCACTGTTAGATTAGATCTATTTTCTTATTGTGTTTTTAAGTGAGATATCTAAATCATTTAAAAATAACAATAGGATTTACCTTGTTTTCAGCATTAATTTGTTTAAAATAGTGCACTTTGACAACCATCTAGGAAGTACCATACTTCATGGATCTAGCTCATGCTAGGTAGTTCATTGTCTATATTGTTTAATTCCTTCTGGTTGTCTTGTTTTCATTATAGGTAGTTCATCTTAGCCAAAAGGAAGCTCTCACGGTCAGCTATGGATTCAGAAGTCATACATGCACAACAAGCCATCAACCGACATTTGAACATGTATTCCTCCTATGCCCATTACCCTATCTGTTTCGTCAACAATTCAAAGAAATAATCTAAGAAAAAGGTGAAACATTTTAGCACACCTGGTGGGACTCATCCGGGGTTCCTTGCATTTCATTCATTCAGAGGAAAAAATTGTGTGTTAGTTTCCTTTCTAAAAAAAAAAAGCGTACACACTAATTTTCTTCCCTAGTAATCCACTTCTTCTTTCTATTTGCTCTAAAGGAAACTTTTCTTTTAGTGTATTTAAAAAGAATCATTTCTTCATGTTTTCTACATTTTAGTGAAAGAGCATCCCTCTTCCTCTTCATCTTATTGTGTCATCTAATTTCACATTTTCGATTTTGGTTTTAAAATCTTTGCATTTCATCCGGTTTTCTGCATTAGCTCACATTAATTGAGGCCAACCTATACGCTAGAATTCATTACCATCTGATGGTTGACAAACATATCATAGAAAATAACTTCTATCCTTTTTTTCTTTCTCTCGAGTCTTACCAAACCACACAAAAATTCAAATACATACATTCTTAAACAACATCTTACGGAAGAAGTTGTAGGTGATCACACGATCATGGCACGGTGGGCACCTAACTCGTTACTCTGTCGAGTCATTCTTTAGAGCATAGCCCCCACAATAACATACCGAAACCTCACCCTTTAGATCTCCTTCTTTGTAGGAAACCATCCTCACCAAAAATCTATTTCACAACTCATGTGTTAGTCCTTAAATAACAGCATACGCTAAACAAACATAATAGAAAAGGGCACTCTTAGGATCATATTTTCTTAGTTTCTCTGCTTGGTTTTTGTTTTGAGGTGAAAGATCATGTTCATCACTTATTTGTTCATCCTTGCACTCTCCTCATCATAGTTGGTGTGTTCAGATTCACTTGAGTGTGCTGGGCCATATCACCATCATTCCCGAGAATTATGGGTCTAATTCCACATCAAATTATAATTCATAACCACTTTTTTATAATCGTTGTTTCAATCTCACGATTTCTCGACCACCATCGGTTAAACTCAATCAACATCGGTTCAGGTCCTTTTTGCTAACCTACTCAAAAGGACATTTTTACTTCACTTTCTTCCACTTTCCATGGTCTCTGTCCTTTATCACTTTTTTCATTGACATTTTACACGTCCCCATATTTGGCATAGTTGTTAGATCTTGCCTTTTTTTTTTACTATTTACTCACTTTCCATTTTCTATGTAAGAAATGGTTACCCATGACCGACGTTGATTTCCCTAACGGCATCGGTTAGCCTATTTCATATTCCACCCACCATTTGTTATTCATGCATTTTTTATCTAGATTCACCTATTCCTATTGTTCTCTATATCATTTACAGAGAGGCACCCCCACCTGATTAGTACTGGTTCACATGGTACTAACCGAAGGTAAGCGAATGCTCTCATGTTCCACACTAGTTTCCAACTACTCCCACCTAGTCCTTCACCACCTTCTATTTTATCACCAGCCATGGATCCCATCCAGCTAGCTGCTAATATCACTACTGGAGATGAGGAGTTTGCACAACTCCTTTACTAGAACCCTGCTACCTTGTAATTTTATCTCTCCCATTCGTCCACTCGAGATGCCTCGGGTCAGTTGATATATGGCATGCCCATATCTATCCCTCTGACTCTCGCACCCACTTCCGCATCAACCCCATCTAGCTCCGTGCTACCTGCATCCACCTTACCCCAGTTGTTTCATAGTTAGGTTTCATACCCCCATAACTTCCTGCGTCTGTTACCTCTGTGGCACCCATTACATCCACCATGCCTCGACGATTACCCCAAACACAACCTCATCCACCCCTCATGTCTCACACATACTTATAGCTACATTCCCACCTCTAGTGTCGGTGAACCCTACCCCATTTTAGAACGTAGTTCTTTCCATTCCACAATCATTAGCCCCTATTGCCACTAGGGTTACCATGACCCTTCCTCCCCATATACATACCGCCAACAACTTCAGCTGTTTCATCTATCATTCATTCCTGGGAATTCCACTCCCATTATACACCCAAAACAACCTCCTCATGCTATAGGAGGCATCTAATTATCACAACCCACCAATGACCTAATTAAATTAATGATGGACAAGATGTAAACACTATAGGCATCGGTTTCGGATCCTAACACTCTCACTTACGATGAGATTTCAACGAGCCAATTCACCCATCTATTCCCATCCGTTTGTACACACTTGTGCATTGGGAAATGCCTAAATTCAACCACTTAAATAGTAAGGAAGACCCACAACAACATTTGCTGTTTAAACATGGATTTTATTTGATTGCTCATAATGATGCCTTACTTTTAAGAACTTTTCCCATGTCCCTTATTGGACTGCATTTATCTTGGTATAGTGGGTTACCCAAACACTCCATATTTACATTTAATTAGGTAGCCCAAGATTTTTTGGATAATTTTTCTATCAATATTGCCAAGAAAGTTACCATGACCGATTGATATTCCACATGTCAGTACGAGGATGAATCTATCGCAGATTTTGTCACTCATTAGCACAACCTGATCAATCAAATTACCTTCCAACTGCCATAAACTGAACTCATCGAGATCTTCACATGAGCTTGTGCCAGACATATCTCCCGACCTTGCAGGTCCAAAATTTCAGAACATTCGATGAGGCATTCACTATGGCACAAAATTTAGAGATTCGGGCCATCGAAGAGAAGAAAATCCAATTACAAAATAAGAATTCGGCATTCAAGTCGAATGAAACCTCTTCTTCTTCCAAACTACCAACCAATTATTCAAAGGCTAAAGGTACCACTAATGTAATGGTACTCAAGGCCGGCCCATCTCATCCGTCTAATCAAGATACACCCTCATCTAATCTATCACCCATTCAAGCTTTTCGATTTAGACAAGAGCAGCGAAAATATACCCCAATTGGGGAACCTTACTCTTTTTTTTAGAAAATCTTATCAAAGCTGGCACCATCACCCTTCCACCCATAAAACCACACATTGGTTTTGACCCTGCTCACCCCATGCCCACATGGTATAAGGAACAAGATTTCTGTAACTATCACCGAGTGAAGGGTCATAGTGATGGAAACTACATCACTTTTAAGAATATTGTCCAGGAAATGCTCAAGAAAGGTGAGTTGACTTTGGATAATCCCAACACCACCCCTAACCAAAATCTACAAATCTTTAAAAAACCATTTCCCAATCATGCTTCTTCATCAATCAAATAGGTGAGACATCCACTCACGATACCCATACTCGTGAGGTTCATGTGATCTTTAACGAGGTACCTGTCACATCTCAATTACCTCACATCCCTTCCATAGAGGAAATCCTAGCCCGAAATCCTCCTTCCACATCTGAACCAACCGTCACTATTCCTTCACCAATAGAAGAACACCCTTCATCTCCTGCATCACCTACAGAGGAGTCTCCTGTTTAACATTGAGACCATCTCACCCCTAGCTTCTCCACTTAGTGAACCTTTACCTACCATACCTCCTCCACCCGTAGAGGAGCACCCATTACCTCCTCCACCCACAAAGGAGCACCTATCCATTCCTTCACTCATAGAGGAACTCCCATCATCTCTTCCACCCATCATAGACCCGGTGGAGATACCTTTGCCTCTTGGTGAGCATTCTCCATCTACTACCCCGACATCCAACAAACATACTTTCAACTCTCTTACAACCAAGTCCCCGAGCATCTCGAGATGTATTTTAAGGGAATTCCCATTAGGTCCTCACCAACTCTACCCACAAATGTGCCATTCTCACATTTGGATGACCACTTAGAGTATGTGGATATAGCTTTGTTATGGGGGTGCCTCTTACTCCCTATCTCAACACAAATGCGAGATGTCGTCGATGACACCTCCACTATCTACCCAAGCACATTTTCACCCATCAAACCACATATAACCACTATTGTCACAACCCCTTCCACGATACCTATTAACACTAACACCACACCCTTACCCATAACTCGACCTATGTCTAAACATAAACCCATACCAACAATATTCACCTCCACTAAACCTATTACCACTTTAGGGGTCACCCCAACCACCAGCCTTACTCATCTACCTATTAAATTGGATTTAACTACATCCTCCAATGTTAAAACCACACCTACCCGACACCCAAACTAGAGAAACAAACTCATCAACCTCATACCCATACCGCACCAATCACACCCGCACTTGTCCCCCTCGCCTTAAGACCTCGGCCTACCCAACATGGTCAAGCACTCCTCACTCATTCATAACCCAATAACACAACAACCCATTCCTCCCTCACAAACCTCTAACCTACTCAGGGCACACAACATGGCTCATACCCACACTTGTAGTCTCTTTACCACCAATACCTCCAATACCTTTAGCCATTGCTTCACTATCTACTACACTTCGGTCATTATCCCTCACACCCCAAGCACTGACCCACGTCATCTACCTTCATAGCACCCCGTTATCCTTATGGGTAACTCAACCTCTTCCTCCATCTTCTTTCCCTCATATAACTTCATACACCCACATCATCTTTACCCAAGAAGGTGCACCCCAAAAACAAAACCCCACTACCCCATAATAAGGTAGTCAAAACAAAACCACCCCCCTCCATCCCGTTCATCTCTACCTAATGATACCCCTATCGATACCTCAAACAACACCATTTCCTAAACCCATAGCTCACCTATTCCTACTCTTCCAATAATAATTCCTAGATAACCAATCACACCTACACCGAAACCCACATTCACTTCCTAGTGTGATCCACTAGCAGGGTCTTATGCCAAAATTTTAACCAACCTCCTCAAGACTTTTGTTATCACATTACCGCCACTCTGACCTTACGAACCCCTCAAACCCAAGCCAAAGGGGTTTGATGATACCAAAATTTGTGCATACCATCGTGTGCTAGGGTATGATGTGGAAAACTACAAGGCCTTGAAAACTGTCCTTATCTAATTGTGTCCACCTGAAATCAACTTTGATGATGACGACCTTCTAGACAAGGACCCTGCTTCACCTCCACCCTCATTGTGCACTCAACAACCACAACCTCCACCCTCATAGCTCCCAGAACCACACACAAAATTTGAAATTAACATGGTTTGCATCAGAGAACTTTCCACACCACCACCCAAATGTCATTGCACCCAACTGACCTCATAGGGATTTTCTCCTCCTATAGGTTTTTTCCTCCATGTCATTATACCAATCACCCTACACCCTTTCCATTTGAAATTTCCCTCAAATCAACATGGTACACATCACTACACGTGCGCTTGAAGGGTAAAGAAAAGGTAGGTAACCCACCAACCAATCCTATACCCAACATACCATTTTCACTCATACCTAAGATAACTATCTACAGCCCCACATGCCCCATTTCTAATGGCATCACACATCGCACCATTCTCAAACAATTACACCAATCACCCCTCAAAATTTCCTTATATGACCTCATCCAAACCTCTCATAATCCCATCTACACCCAATGACCCTCATGGAGGTTTTTCTATCCATCAAGGCCTTTTACCAAATGACCTACACCCATCAGCATCCATTATCACACCCCATCATGTAGTCTCTCTCACCAAATTACCACCTTCATCCTCACCTGACATTGTTCACAAAGTGGCCTCCCCAGCAACTTCTTAACATCATTTCATCCCATGCATTTGCTCAAATGCGCATACATGAAAATTACATGCACAAACATATGGTCAAGTTGCGTTCATTCAACGACACTATCACCTCCACACTAGGCACTTGTCATCCTTCACGTTCGCATGGGCCCCCAAACTATTCCATAATTTTTCTATGTTTTGGAGGGGGAATTCAATATAATTGTTGCTTGGTACACCCTGGATCCATGTCATGGGTTGTGTTCCTTCCACTTTGCATCGTTGTGTAAATTTTGAACATGAAGGACACACTTATACCATTCGGTTGACCCATCACCTTTCAAAACATGCAACATGCTCTACCGACCCAATGATGTATTCATACCACTCAAGTGTCTACTTTCGCAACCAATACCGCTTCACCAACACCTACACCTACACCTACCAAGTACATTTGTTTCTTTCACCGCACATACCTTGCCCATGCCTACCCATTGCTTTATAATGTCAATGACTGACCCATTAGCTTCTTAATCCATTAACACCACCTCCGCATCAACCTCGACACATCGTCAATACCAACTACCCACATACCAACCACCGATCCCTTGGAAGGTGTTTTTCAACGCCTCACTCTAGGGGAGTACCCCTATATAGTGTCAAACCTTCCTTACTCCACACGAGTATGGATGTCTTCACCAACACCCTCACTATGATTACCATATAGGAGAATGACTCCTTTATGGTCCTCTCATCTTCATACTAGTCTCACCTATGGGGACTTGATACTACCACCTACACACCTAAACCACCATCACAACCCCACCATTTTCCATTGACTTCCAATCACTTACCAATCTGCCATTTCACCCACACTTCCGCACCACTATGCATTGAAGGGTTTTGGTTTTGGCTTCTATGAGCAAGGCCGCCATACCGTTATTCCATGTACCACCCACAAACATAATGAATGGAGTGGTATTGTCTTCCCTGACCCTTCTACCAAACCGGTCCGCATTGAATTCATTGAGGACCCTAGCCCTTCTCCACCTTCATCACCACCCTCACTAATGGATTTGATGGATATTGAATCTATCCCTCCTAAAACTTTTTTTTCATAAAACCATTTCCTTAGGGCCTTTGACTTATCAATGTGAAGGCGAGGCCCCTTCCACTCTTCCATTCCTATATCCGAGATGATCAACGCGATGACACACCGATGATTATCATTGTTCAATGTCGGGATGATGAATCCATACTCACCTACCTTGGTGCGAGAAGACTCATATATTCATCGCCGTCGTTACCCTCGAGATGTAAACCATGTTGAATGAATCAACTATTGAGATCAACACTCATACTCAAGATGACTGCACATCCTAAAGATCAAACAATCTTTAGATGCCACTTGAATATGAAGCCATCACTTCCTTTCTCGAAGATCATAACCACGCTTTTGCTTGGTCTTATGCAGACATGCCCGGTATTGACCCCACCATAGTGGTCCACAATATCGTAACCATTCCCAATGCTAAACCTATCAAACAAAAGCTAAGGAAAATGCACCCTCGCATTTCCCTTCTCATCAAAGAATAACTTCAACATCTTCTTTCTATTTCCTTCATCTTACCCATTGATTATCCTTGTTGGATTTCTAACATTGTCCCTATTACTAAAGCAACAGGGGGACTCCACATTTGCATGGACTTCGAGACCTCAACCTCGCCTTCCCGAAAGATGACTTTCCCTTGCCCGGTATTGATCAACTAGTGGACCTTACCACAGGTCATGAGATGATCTCACTCATGGATGGTTTCTCGAGTTATAAACAAATTTTTCTTGCCCTAGAGGGTTAGCACAAGACCGCATTCACTACCCCTTAGGGGACCTTTCGCTATCGAGTCATGCCTTTTGGCCTTAAAAATGCTAGTGCTACATATCAATGCTATGACTTACACCTTCCATGATAACATGAATCACATATTGGAAGATTACGTGGATGATCTCTTGGATAAATCTAAATGCCATGCCCAAACACCTGTGATCCTTAAAACCATCTTTGACCGCCTCATTAAATATTGTGTCCGCCTTGACCTAAAAAGTGCATCTTCGCGGTTCTCTTAGGAAAGCTCCTGGGATTTATTGTTTCCCTCTATGGTATAGAATTTGACCCTACTAAAGTCAAGTCCATCCTTGAAATGCCTCTCGCCCACGAATCTTAAACAACTCCATAGCCTACAAGCTAAATTGCAATCCATTCGCGATTTCATTTCATAATTATCGGATCGGTGTCAACCATTTCATCATTTGCTTAGGAAGGATGTCTCCTTTAAATGGGATGATGACTATCATAAATATTTTGAGGCCCTAAAACAATACCTTCTCCAACCACCCATACTCATTCCACCAAAATACGATCAACCATTTTACCTATACATATCAGCTACCGATCATTCCTTGGGAGCCATGTTTGCTCATTGTGATGAACAACATAGGGAGTAGGTGGTTTATAATATAAGCCATACCCTTTTAGACTATGAAACCTGATACAACCACCCGGTGAAGCTTTGCTTAGCCTTTTTTTTTTTGCCACCAAACTCCGTCATTACCTACTCAACCACAAAACCTATGTTGTGACCAACATTGACCCCTTACACTTCATGTATGCTAAACCTTATCAAAATCGGGCACCACAGTGATGGCTTATGCTTTAGCTGATCTTGACCTCGAATTCATTCACCAAAAGTCCATTAAGGGCAGGATATCTTCGAAAAACTAGATGATGCACCTATTATCTGGGGACCAACCCTCTAATTTTGAATTTCCGATGAGTCGATTCTACCCTTTCTTTGGATGAAGCCCCTTACCAAATGACATTGTTCTTCGATGGTTCTAATTGTCGGTGTGGGGGTGGAGCTAGTGTTATCCTTGTCCCTCGGATGGAGAACCCATGCCTTTGTCTTTTGAGCTAGACTTTGAATGCACTAACAATATTGCCGAGTATGAAGCACTCGCATGTTTAGGTCTCAGGACACTACCTATGCCCTCGATGTTAAAACAATCCAAATCTTTGGTGATTCACAATTATTCATAAACCAAGTCAATGGTATGTACCAATGTCGTAACGAGATACTTAAAAAGTATAAACATCATGTAAAAATACTTTTGACCACCTTTGATCATTACACCCTTCAAACCATCCCACGGTCAACCAACAAATTTGTAGACACTATGGCTGCTTAGTTTCTCAAATACCCACTTCCCCTACCGGTTCCAAAATATTTGTCACTATATAATGCCTCCATTCACCTTCTTATTTACCTCACGATGTTTACTCAATTAGAACTGACACCCCTAATCTGAGTGACCTTTGGTATAAATAATACTCCGACTACATTTCCCTCTCCATCTTACTTCTTGATTTCACTGTAATGGACAACGCACCTTCCTTAAGAAGGTATCCCATTTCATTATCTTGGGGGACTCCTCTATAAGTGTGGCTTTGATGGTATTCTCTTACGATGCCTCACAAGTTCTAAAATTCCTTATACCATCAAGGAGGTTCATGATGGCATATGTGGAGGTCACTTTAGTAGCCTTGTTGTTGCTAAGTGTATTCTTCACCTAGGCTATTACTGGCTGACCCTTAACCATGATTGTTGTGACTATGTCAAACACTATGTGAAATTTCAACAACATTCCAACCTTCATCATACACCCAGTCATGCCTTACAGTTCACTTCATGACCTTTGGCCCTTCTCTCAATGGGGTTTGGATCTTGTCGGAGAAATCAATCCTCATTCTTCCCAATGACATCAATGGATCATAACCGCATGAATACTACAAAAATGGGTGGAGACCATGTCGATCATCTCCACGAAATCTAAGAAAATATGTGAGTTCATTAACCATCACATCATTTATCACTTTGGTGTCCCTCATCGCCTCATCACGACAATGGAAAACAATTTAAAAACAAAACACTACAAAAATTTGTGATGCCTTTGAATTTAGCTTAGTTTCTCCTCCCCTTATTACCCAAAACCAATGGCCATGCCCAAATCCACTAAAAAGCCCTTAATAAAATTCTCATGAAAGTGGTTGATGATATTGGGAAGGATTGGCATACACACATTCCTTTTGCTCAATGGGCATACCGCACTAGTATTTCCTTTGCCACCGTGGCTACACCATTTTCACTGGTCTATGGTACCAAGGCTATTCTACCTCTCGAAGTTCAAATCCCTCACTTTGAATTTTCTCCATGACATGCTTACTGATGATTACTTTTGTCAGAATGCTAGCACAACTAGAGTTATTAGACGACATGTCATCTTAACGCTCTGGATCACCTTCAATTTTATCAACAACATATCAAACATGTTCGTGAATGAACCTTCTAAGTTGGTGACCTCATCATCAAGGAAAATCAACACATAACCAAAGAAGAGAAAAGAAAATAGGGAAAATTTTCTCCTAATTGGCTTAGACCATACATCATGACCCATGACTATGGATCAAGTGCTTATCACTTGTCTTCACATGATGGTAAGCTCAAAACTCGAGCCCCTCAATGCGTTGCATCTTCAACCATTCTACTATTGAAATCTAGTCCTATGTCACTATTTATATAATTCATGCTCATCCCTTGAGTGCCATTTATCTTTCCACATCTCATCTCCAATGATTAAACAAGGATCATGGGATTACCCGTCACCCTTTTTGCCTTATCTTAAATATGTGCACCACTACTTTACACATGGCATGATTCTCATGGATAATTTTTATATTCTTTTAGATGAGATCCCATGGTCGTTCACCCTTTCCTTCTCAACAAGAACCAAATGCTTCATTATAGTCTCATCCATGACTTAAAATCCATAACAATAAAAAAAATAAAAAGATGAATCCCTCGGAAGGACGTCTTCCAAAATAAGAGATCAACTCCTTGAGTCAAAATTCCAATATAAAAGATGAATCCCTCAAAAGGACATCTTCCGCCCTCAATTGTCACTATAAGTAGACTGCTCCCTCAAAGGAAAGCTATAAAAAGCTCACAACTCTCTACATAGTTTTTCCAAAAAGAAGACTATTTCTAAAAATCAAAATTCAGAAGCTTCCCGCATCAATCAACTTTCGTGAAGACCTCAAGGAGACATATACTCATCCCAAGTAGAATTCCACATCGATCAGTCTATCTACAAAGTCAATAAGAAAAGAAAAAGAAAAATAAGCTTTTTCGTCATGGAATTGCCTATTGTGATCTTGGCTTTATTGCCCAAGGCATTCTACTTCCCATTTTATGACCCACTTACCTGCACCTCTCTACCCGTTGTCTTTTCACTTCATACCTCAAGGGACCTGTTGAACCTATGACATTTGGTGATCATGTGACTCTTCATCACTCTTAGAATTATCAATCATGTAATGTATTTAGGGTCTTACATTCATTATCCTATCTATAGATGTGTTTCATACGTTTTGATCCTTTCAATCGGTGGCTTTCTTGTCCCCTCTTATCTTTTTCTTCTTCCTTTCCTTTTGATCTTATTATACAGATTTGGTCCTTGATGCTTACCTTTTGGGGTCATCCTCCCTTTCACCATAGTCACCCTCACTCGTAACATTTTTACTATCATCTAACCCCACCTATCAAACCTAAACCCACAACATGACCACAAACCTACCAACTCATTTTTATCTTCTTCCGTAGCTTATGGGAGAACTACATCGATCTGAGGTCCCTTTTCACCGGACTATATAGGTAGAACTTCCATGGAATAGGACCCTGAAGGTTAGCCACTCTTTACCCTAATCATTTGCACCACATGTACCGATTTATTGTTCATATAAAAACCTTGACATCTAAACCATATACCACATAACTTTTACCACTTATATTATTTCACATTTTCATACATAACCAACATTTTCCACATTTTACACTATCTCAACCATTTATATCACCATTTGTTATCAAAATATTAAAACGAACATCCATGCTTAAAACCAACCTAACTCAACCATGCCTAAACCAACCCTGACTCAATCCATGCCCGAACCGACCGACTCAATCCATTCCTAAAACCTAACCTAATTCAACCATGCCTAAACCAACTCGACTCAATCCATGCCTAAACCGACCGACTCAATCCATGCCTAACCAACTCGACTCAATCGATGCTTAAACCAACTGACTCTATCCATGCCTAAACCGACCTAACTCAATCCATGCCTAAACCAACTCGACTCGATCCATACCTAAACCAACCTGATTGATCCATGCCTACACCAACTTGACTCGATCCATTCCTAAACCGATATGACTCGATCCATGCCTATCACCTAACTCGATCCATGCCTATGACCTGACTCTATCATGCCTAGCTCATCTATTTTCCATCCATATCAAAGGAAAGTAAAACTCATACACATCACTGTGAGAATCACACGAATATCATCTATCTCCTCATATATACATGTGTGTATCAATATAATGTACACCTGTATCACATATAACGTATCTCCAAAATAATGATCATTGGCTCACAGACACTATCAATACAAAAATGTCTTCGCCTCGTAGGCTGGTATCATGTACAAAAAATAAATACAATATCTCTTTGGCTCACAGGCCGGTATACATCCAAAATCCAACAATACAAAAATAGGTGATATATTGTCTCACATCTACTATAACATATCTACCTCATCTGTAGTTTCGATAGTCGATAGTCCCCTCTGACCCAAAGTGGTGGCTCGCTACTCTCAATATACCAATAGATAGCCTGGCATCTAATGGTGACCCCATGCATTGATCGATGTCTCTGCTCTCTCCTTTGGGCTCGCCAACCACCTACACTCTCGGCACTATATGTGTGAGAGATTGTGTCTGCTCACTCGAGACTATCCGTGGTGGTCTCATCACACCATCTACTAATATATATGTAGCTTGGGCTCCTCCTCATGTACCTGTACCTAAGGCTCTCACCTCTCTACTTGTTTTTTTGGCTCTGGTCTCTCGGCCTATACACCGTGAGCCCCGCCTCCCAGCCAGCCCCTATCGAACCCTACCTGCTTACATGTGCCTGACCCACCACTAGCTATATGCCACTGTCACCCCCGCATCATATGTGTGATGGTCCACAGGCTCCTCCTCCTCCCCTATCAACTCTGCTGGATGGGGTGGAGACAAAGGTCTCTCCACCTCCTCTATCCCATAATGTGGGAGGGGTGGGGTGTATCTGCACTAATCCAAACTATCACCTCACTCGGTCGATAGGTATCATCTTGTGCTCCTGGCACGATGTCCCTCTATCCATCTTTGTAACTATAGTCCCTCCACTCTGCATACATCGCTTTGTGAGAGGGATAAGTCACATGGTCTTCGGACTATATCTACACCTTTGGACAAGCTCTCCAACCTCTGCATGTCTATAATACGCTACATCGTATGTAGCTCGGGCTCTCTGTACACCGCCCTCAGCACCCATCGCCTATAACCAAATCGAATGACTCCTCGCTCAAATGCATCTTCCGAGGTAGGCCATTCGGTCGCACACACGAAATGTGCTCATAGGCCCAACAATGAAGAATAGAAATGTAACATGTTTGAATCTACGTAATCATCCGTAGGCCCACAACTCTCTATATAACTCGCACTAAGAAAGACGAGTGCCCATGTAAAACTAGTATGATCAATAATCATGTCCCGAAGGACACCCATTAGTGACCGTGGGAATCTCCCACCCTAAAATCCGCAATGCGTAGCACTGATCACCTCCATCATCAACACTTTGTCAATCTCATCTCCTGGGATGGGCAACATAAACCTCTCAGTAACTCAGGCTGGCACTGTGGTAGCACAACTCACCCACTCTCTCTCAAAAACCTCATCTATACAGCTCACCGCAACCTCGGATGTCACTGAGTAAACATGGGCGCCATTAACCAATAGCCTCAATATCCTATATAAATTCTCTAGGGTAATGGTCATCTCCCCCATCGGTAAGTGAAGGTGTTAGTCATTGAATCTCATCTCTCAATGAGTGCAACCATCAAACTCTACTCTCTCACAACCCACCCATAATAGTGGATCCCAATTAGGCTGACATCATCAATGTGACTCCACTCCTCGAAAGTCACCTATCCATGAAACTCTAGTAATATAAGTGGCTCTCGGTTTTCATCCACATCTCATCCCAGCACCGCATCTAACCAACACTATGTATTAATACGCTTTCCCAACTTACCTGTGTTCACCCCCTAAACCACCTATTCTTCCCAAAACCCCTCTACCCTAATCCTTACTCAACCCACACCCATACCCTACCCACACCTTTACATATCTTACCCTACCCATTGCCCATCCATTTCCACCTTTGCCTAACCCAAATTTTTTTCCTATTTTGGCCCCATTTTCTTATTTTCACATCAACTCTCATTACCCATAACGCATCCTTTGGTAGGGTTTATTCACCATCGGTCACTTTTGTCAGTGATCTGATGCTGCTTCTACATGACCACCACCGGTCACCGTGGTTGAACAACACCAAAACCCCGTCCATTTTTTTTTTTTAAATTTTCGACTGAATCAACCCAACTACCCAACTAAACCTACTTAAACCTTCCCTACTTCCCTTCCCATTCCTATTGACTTACATTCCAACCTCCCCCAACCTAATTATATCCATTTCACCTCCCAATCCAAAATTCAAAACATCCCCACATTTTTATTACAACCCATATTTTAACCTACTTAATCAATCAACTCATTAAGCAATGTGTGGAGCTTACCTCATCCCTCTGCCAACGCTATGGCAATATATCTAGCATCTGTACAAGTGGACCACCCAACCCTTATCTTACCTCTGCCATTAAGCCAAGGACAACCAATCCTCAGCCACACAAATTGTGCCAACTTATCTCGTGACCCCACCTAAGTGGCTCGCCAACCAGCCTCTCTGTTGTATAATTTTTCCTCTTCCTCTTTTCTCTCTTCTTGTCCTTTTCTCCTTTTCCAAATGCACAAATGAATTTTAAAATGTAGGTTTTCCACTTTTTATACCCTACCCGACACAATTGAAGTCGGTTAACCCTTGACGGACTTCGGTCTTCGCCCTGAGACTACCATCATCGGTTCCCCTACACCGTCATTAGTTCATTACGACCAATGTTGGTTACCTTGCATACTCATTGCCCTCACATTTACCTCATTTTCCTTACCTCCTCTTTCTTTTGCCTCCCCTACACCTACCTAGACCACTTTACCTTCACCTCTAGCCCTCCACCTTCTTCAACCTCCTCACATCCCTTTGTTGATGCCTTATTATTTTACCCCTACCTCAGCCTTACCCGTGCCGTGATCTCGATATTTGGACCTGGACCATCGCTAGTGACCTTTGACCTCATGTGTTTCTATACCTTGCGGCACTATTACCTGTGTTGTTGACCTAATGACCTTACCTAGCCTATTGTCATGACCATTTATCTTGACCCTACCTTTGGTGTACAGAACATACCTAAACATTCCTACACCTAACCTACATTGTGTTTCTTGACCTTATCCTATACCTTGGATACCAAATTCACTTCACCCTTGTTTGGATAAACCTATCGACCTTAGACGGTGTAGATTTTCCGCTCTTCAATGTGGTAGCGTGTTACATTTTATACGTTTGTTTGCGTTTGACTACGCTACCTTCGACCCTAACCCATTACCTAGATCACTCGAGTAGACCTTTCACCTTCTTCCCCTGTACCCACATACCTTTTTCTCACATTTACCTTTTATCAAACCACTCACCACTTTAGCCTCTTTGCTTCGTCGAGTTCCTAGTTTGATGGGGATCACCTTCACCTACACACGGGCCAACCACATCTTATTTTGTTATTGTTACTTACCAATACAAGCTACACAACAAAAAGGGTAAAATGTAGACACTAAAATTAGGTCACACTCCCCTTCACCTTAATAATATTAATTTAATTAATTTAATTAGATTAATGCGTTATCCTCACCATACCTATTAGTTAAATATCTTTTTTAAATAATATCTACACAAAATGATTCATTTAGACACCTCACCATGTTAACTCAACCTAAGACTTATTCTTATCAAGTTACCATAACTAACTAAGACTTACCCAAGCCTTAAAAATAAATGCCTGCATTCCCTCTAACCACATTCTCACATGCTCACAAGAAGCTCCCTAGTCTAATCTACATGACAACGACACAAGATCTGAGGAAATTAGGAGGATCTCCCTAAGTTTGGTAAACCTAGGAAATCCTGCCTTGACCGACGTTGGTTACCCCTAAAAATTGCCAGTTAAGATGGACCATTGGTTACCCTTTTAACCCCAAAACAACCTTATTCTCAATGTTGGAGTTTGGAACTTTGAAGTTGGAAGAAAGAAATTTGATGAGCAAGAATGAAATCTCAAAGAGATAACGCATCTTCAGAGAGCCAATTCAGCAAGAACTCACATCCAAGGAAGGAGATTGAGCATCTTCTCTCTTGCATAACCATCCCAGCTATGTTCTAATATATCTAAGCAAAGAGGAGTGTGCATGTAGCCCATGCAGAAGCTTTTCTTCAGTTGGTGATCACTTGAAGCCTCCAAACCCATCATCAACACCTCCATCCTTCATACATAGACTTTCAGAAATGAAATCCAAGTAAGTACAACATCATACTTTCTTGGTTATTTCATTTTATCATTATTTTATCACCCATTGTTTATCTTGATCCCTATTGACCTTCTCCAACATTTTCACCTCCATATATCCATTAAAATCTCACAAAAACCTACCGCAGTCACCCATTACCTTTTCACGACCAACCGAATCCTTTGTGTAATCACAAAGGAGACCAAAACCCATTCTGTGACATTTCCAGATCTCATCAGTATCCGGCACTAGTTATACCTAACCACGGTCGGTCACCCCTAACGATGTCAATCTCTGTGTTTGCCTACATAGCCTTAAACAGATACCTATCCACTTAATTTTACTTCACCCTCACTCACCTGTGACCTACCCAACACCTTTATCGGACCTACGCAAAACCTAGAACCGACCATTTGACCTATGGATTCTATTCTAGCTTAGTCTGTTAGATTAGATCTATTTTCTTATTGTGTTGTTAAGTGAGATACCTAAATCATTTCAAAATAAAAATAGTATTTACCTTGTTTTCAGCATTAATTTGTTTAAAATAATGGACTAATAGCCTCTAGGAAGTACCATACTTCCCGGATCTAGTTCATGCTAGGCGAGTTCACTATCTATATTGTTTAATTCCTTATGGTAGTCTTGTTTTCATTACATGTATAGTTCCTCCTAGCCAAAAGGAAGCTCTCACGATTCATATGGATTTGGAAGTCATATGTGTGCAACAACTCATCAACCAACATTTGAATAGGTATTCCTCCTTCAACCTTTACCCTATCTATTTTGTCAACAATTCAAAGAAAAATCTAAGAAAAATGAGAAACATAGAGATACATCCATTCATTTTTTATGAAGTACTTAGGGAAGAAATAGTAAGGAAGAAAATCCCAACCGTGGAGGATAGAGAGAATGGGAAAACATGATTTTTGAAGGAAAAAAACATGGGGGACTCAATAAAATATCTTTTCAAAGCAACAAATAAAATAGGAGGAGATCATGCAACCATAAGTGATCTACGACCCAAGAATAGATTAAAAATGGAAACAAAGATTAACCAGGAACAACAGAGGAAGAAGAAAGTGACAAAGGCCCTAAATCGATAGATTTTCAAAGGAAAACTAGGGAAATACTATTTTGAGCATCAACATGGTAAATGAAGAGGTGATAAGATCTCATTGACTCTATGCAAAAACTAACCAAACTATCACATGTGCAGATAGTATCTAAGAAAGTAGAGTCAATGGGAGGTGATGCCAAAAGGACATGTTGATAAATAGTGTTCATGTAAAAGGATGTAGAAAAGCTCCATCCCATGGAGGAGACTATGAAATAGTGTCTACACTATTTAAAAACCTTAGTATAGTATCATAGCATTAGTAGTGGGAGGGGTCTTGAATTTATAGTCACCTAGGCCATCAGCCACAAAGGTTTCTTCAAAATAAGCATCTTCTACATCTTTAGGAGTAAAGTTAAGTTGTCCCAATGCTTCAATAGTGAGTTTGATAGCATTAATTTATTCATCATAGTCCTCAGAATCATCTGTGTGGGCATCATTGTGTTTTATTTCTTTAACGAATATATTGTTAGGAGTTATAATAGGGGAAGGAATTTAAGGTGCCTCAATAGATGAAGAAGAAGTGGTTATTGGACCGGGTATTGTGGGTGAGATGATATCCATATTATGAGAAGAAATATCTGGAGTACTCATAGGAATGAGAGAAGGTAGTGAAGTACTAGATTGACCAATGTCATATGTGTTGAGACTCGCATGGGATGCAACTGTGGACATGTGATGGGTATATCAATAATAGGATCTATGTGACAATATTTAAATGGTTTTGGATCTCCATTCATTGTATGTTCATAGTCACCATGTAAAATTTTGAAACATTGGTGAATAGTAGATGTAGTTGCTAGCATTGCATGAATCCAATGTCTACCTAAGAAGAGATTGAATTGAAACGAGGCATCTATAACATAGAAATCAGTTAGAACAGTCTTAGGCCTAACTCTAATGTGGAATGAAATAGTTCCTAAGCATGTACAAATGGTGGATTCATAACCTCGGATGATAGTAGAATTTATAGAAATGAGATTATTAGTAATATCCAGATTGTTTTAAAAGAAAATAAACACACAAGTTTACGGTTGATCCATTATCAATAAGTACTCATTTAATACAAGTGGTGCTAACAATGATAGTAATGAGAAAAAGACACACATAGATTGCTTTTAGCGAAAGATGATAGATATTCTTCGTGAAATATATTATATGTTCATAATTACGAAGATATGGTATGAGATGTGCAAAGGCTATCATATAGTTATTTATTTCAATATGAATAAAACAAATTGTATTTTCTAGTGTGTTACAATAATCTGGTTCATTACACAGTAAGTCAAAAAGAGAGAGCTTAGTGGGTTTATTTTTAAGTTTCACAATAATGGAGTATCCTTTAGAAGAAGGAAAAGGATATTCTCAAGCAATAGGTGGAGGGATAGAACTAGGTGGAGCCATAGGAGGGTTAAGGAAGGTACTAATTAACTAAAATGAGTACCTAAATTTAGTCTAGGAATAACTAATATATGCTCTAAACAATTGTAAATAAAGTAAATAAATGTTGTAAAGAAGTATTTAAATAAGTTAAACAATTATTCAAAATGAAATGCTAACCCTAATATGCAAAAGAGAAGAGGAAAGAACTCAACCGATAACACATGCACACATGATAGTATCATAGTAATGACTGGAAAATATGGAATTAGGAAAGACCGTGTGGAAGTCCCAAAAAGGATAGAGCTATAGGATATAGAAGGAATGACCGGAGCACCTAGAGGAGGACCAGGACATGTGCAGCACTCAGTCTGCAATCTAGGCACCCTAGTTTGTGAAAAATATCTGAAATTGATCTTCATAGGGCTAAGAGATGGTCTAAAATCCTCACTGTCTATTTTATCACCTTCATTATCCCATGTCGTATTTCATAAATACTCCAATGGGAAAGAAATACCTTAAAGAACCCAAAATAAACATGAAACCCTAAAGAAGAAAAATTGATATGAAGGGGTCAAAATTACCTCAACATCCATAATCATGTACTTAGTAACTTACCATTAAAGACATCTCAAACCCGAGGTAGTTCTATGTGTAAATGTGTGTGAACATTCCCTAGGTTTCTCTTGTGTCATTCACACTTTTTTGAAGTAGAGAGAAATAACTACGTGTAGAAAACGTAGTAGAATGTGTGTATGGGATAGAATAAAATACCTCCCCATGTGAAGTGTGATATAGAAGTCCTATCTATGTGCCTTGGTGATGGACCTATGTAGATGCAAGTGATGTCCAATGCAATAGATGGATTCAACTCTAGATCGAGTGATATAATTAAATGATGTTAGGCCCTCATTATGGTCTCATAACTTTATATTTATAGGGTCATCTTTTTCTAATTCCGTAATTAACCCCAAAAAGGATGACTAAAAGAAAGATAAAGATCTCAAAAGGCTAGAAGGAGCCCAAAAAATGGTGGCAAAGTGTAAAAAGGACCAGGGGGTGCCCTGGTGGGACCAGACACCCATGGGCACCCCAATACTAAACTAGGTGCCCCAGTTGAGGCTAAAATAATGTGAAGCTAAAATATAATTTGACATATGCGTGCTAGATGTCGTTAATAAATAGGTAAAATAAAACAAGATGACCAAAAGATGGGGGTTAATTAGTAATTTCTTCACTCAAGAACCTTTTAAATAGTAGTATGAGACCTGGGATAAATAATGTCTAAAGTGCATGATTTTTTTACAACATTTTTCCTCCACTTTATGTTGTTGAGTAAAATTTTGGTAATATAAAGTATATAGAGATGCATACCTCATGTCCATGGAGAGTGTAGTAGAAACAAGAGGAAGGACTAGACAAAGCATGGAATAACAAAAAGATAAAGGAGAGTGGAAACTAAAGATGAAAATGTGCAAATAAAAAGTGATGACAGTGAACCTAGTATGGAATGTGTGTGTGTAGTTAGTGCAGTTTATGATGTACATACATAAAAATGTGATGTGTGTGCTACACTATGTTATCGTATAGTGTTGGTTTCATTGTTGTTGTCCTATTTGACTTATTGTTTCTCATATGGCTGGACCTACAAGGAAAAATTGATCAAGTTGTCAAATAGATATGTATGTATGTCAAAAATGCAATCTAAAAGATTCATGCATATGTAGGTAAATGTAAATTACCTAAATAAATGAGTGTAAATGGAACATGTGCAGTTGATCCATGTTGAGAAAGAGAGTGTAGAAGGATATCTTGTATTTTTATTTTTATGGACGATCTCACACCATAGGCCGAAGAAGTGTAGGGAGTAAATTCACCGTGTCCTCCAAAATCTAATTGCTCCCATGAATGTGTGTGAAGAGATCTATGTATCATCTTGGTTTTTTGGGTGATCCGACGCCACTTTGGATAAAGTATTGTAGAGAGGCATATCCAATGTAACTTACAAGCCTATAACTTCTTCCCAAAATGCTAAGGATACCATGTCCTATAAAATTTGTTGTGTATGGAGTTCATAGACTAGTCTAAACCCACTCGTTGTATGTAAACCCACAATCCCAAGGAGAAAGGTTCATTGAATCGAACCGATGTAATTGTGTTTTATTAGTATGTGAACCCGAATGATGCCCTGCTTTGGGTGCATGTGATGTTATTGATTGGATAATTCATCCCTAAAAGAGGACCAACTACATGTATGTTGGAAAGAGCTTTGTAAAATAGAGACATAGAAAAACAATAAGGATAACCAAAAACAAGTGTGGAGAAACATGCTTGTAGAAACCAATGTATAAGCTATACAAACAATGTGTAAGCTACTAATAAAATTAATGTAGACACGTAAGAAGAAAAGTAAGATGCAAAACTCAGCTACAAAATTGGACATTACTCATGATTTTGCAAGACACCCAAGGCCATCATGGCTGCAAACAATAAACAAGTGTGCACACTAAATTTAGGCAAGGCCCACATACATGAAAAATAATAATAGTAGACAATATAAAAGACACATATGGAAGTAAATATCCATGCATAACAAATGCTAGACATGAAGCACCCATTAGCATGTTAGAAGGATAACTAGTATGCCAAAATCATGTGTAACCAAGTAATTAAAAGTGCTAAGTACAAAATGAAACAATAGAAATTTGAAGAAATGAATGTGTGGATGGTCCCAATGACCGGTGTATGAAGGGTAGAAGGTAAGCATCCATGCTATGTGTAAGAGACATATATTTCTAATCACAAATAGAAAGGGAGTGAATGCACATGTGTGTATGATATGATATACGATTAAGCTAATTAGCATGTGTAAAATATTCCCCATGAACAAGTAAAAGTAAGAAAGAATAAAATTAACCATAATTTAGTATATTGTGGATGGATGGAATGGAATAAAAAATGATGTGATAGGAGCTGCATACCCCATGAGTGAATGGGAATGTATGTAATGAGGTTCATTTTTTTGTCCCCTCCATGAAGCTAAGAATGTTCCCTAAATGAGAGTGTCATCAAGAAATGGTCGAATAGTGTGTGTTGTGTCTAACGTGTTATGATAAATTTCTATGTGTAGGTTGGTTATATGTGATTAACTAAAACTAGGGAAGATGGATTTTTTTAATCTATTTTAATAGTTAATCTAAATAGGAAAAAAAGTGCTTTAATTGAATATGGAGACTACATTTGGTTTCATATTTGAATATATAGATAAAAAAAATGGGAGTAAGAGGGTCATATTGCTAACCTATAAATGAATTACTTGGTTGTGTGTTGAAGTGTTACATATTTACATATGGAATGGAAAAATGTAATTAAAATGGCTTTAGAAGGGCTAGATAGTTTTGTATGCCTATACTACTAGGGCACCTAGAGTAGTACTAGGGGTGCCCTGTGTGTCTATAATCTAAGCATTGTAGAGTATGTGGGAGCTCTTTGATCCGAGACTAGAGGTGTCACAAATTATCTCTCTTAATTTCAATCTTATCGCATGAGTGTCACCATATTTTTGTGTATTTTGTTGTAAATGAATATTAATCAGAAAACCCCTATCCAAGCATCATTCCCTAAAAAAGAAGAATGCATATAAATAAGTTGGACCGACTTAGTTGCCAAACTAGTGGACTTAAGACTAAGCATTGAACTACATTTCAAACACAATGTAGTAGTCTGTGATATTTTGTGTAATTGTTTTTCCTAGGATTCCCTAGTTGCAATGGCATAGTAGTAGGGGGAAATAACTAGATGTAGAATGCAAAAATTGTTGATGGAATGGAAAGAATACAACCCTTTCCCCTACACTTGTGTGATGTAGATGTAGAAGCCCAAATGCAGTCCCCTTCCTTACTAGATATCTTCCCTTGATGTGTAAGATGTCCGCTCATAATGTAGTGAGTATGCTTTGTCTATATAGGGATCTCTTTCTCAAATTTCAACACTAGTGGCCCGAAACTACAACTACGAGCTAGGGGAATACACAAGGTAACTATTACAAATGAACTAGAACTTAGAAATTGAGACCACAAATCACAATGACATAGTTCCTAAAATCATGCACTAGGGAGCCCCATGGTGCCGCAGTGTTACCCTAGGTTCCCTATAGTAAGAGATATAGAGATGAAAACAAGTAAAATAAGACATCTAAGACATCCTAAAATATGCCCAAAACTGCAAAGAAATGTGATGACCGAACCAGAAAAACATAATGAGGAGTGAGTGAGTGAAAAAAATATCTAGGGATGGGTCACTTGTGAATACTTTTATCACGTAAGATCCATATATAAATTCACATACCCGGTGATATAAATGTAATAGTAAATGTATGATTTTTGACTAAATTTTCCTCAACTTTATGTTGGTGAGTGATAATCTCAGTAACATAAATTAAACAAGATGCATACCTAAGAGAAAGATAGAGAAGCCCATGATGTAAAGAAATGTAGATATATAGTAGAAGTGTGCCGATAGAATAAAAAGTGTTGTGAACCATGGATCAATGAGTAGATCCATGTAATGCAGAAAGGAAAAATATAAATGTCCTGGTGAATGGAAATGGTAATATAGGATGATTTCAAATGTGATTATGGATAGATCAGTAGGGATTGATCAGTTCTTAACCCAAACAATTTGTATAAAAATTGAATAATTTGAGGATTTGGGCATCCTTTCGCCAAAGGAGGAATGTAGGGGAAAAGTGTGTTTCTCCCCAGTGTTAACTACATCCTAAAGATTTAGCTGATGTATATGGAATCAAATCAAAGAGTGGTGATTTTTTTTGATCCAGATGATTTTGGTTTAAACATTTCACCCATATAGGAATGATAAGGGGAAAGAACTCTTTACTTTGCTTTTTGAGTGTCACCACAATGCAAAGGCTTCCAAGTTAGGTCATTAGGAAGTGGACATGATAGAGAATGAGATGGATTCCAAGTTGGGTCATCTAGAAGTGAACATGATAGAGAAATGAGATGGCTTCCATGTTGGGTCATCTGGAAGTGAACGTGATAGAGAAAAGAGATGGCTTCCAAAGTTGGGTCATATAGAAGAGAATGCAAAATATTAAATAGAGTCCCCAAATTAGGTTGTATTGGAAGGAAGTGATGAATGTAACTCCCAAGTTAGGTCCTCTGGGAGACTTCTTGTAGGTTTAAATGATATGATTTAATTTGAGCATGTTAATTTTGATTGGTTGGATGAATGTTTTGACTAGTACTCATAAAGAGAGTTTTCACTAATTGGTCCTAGGTTAGGTCATTAGGGGAAGCTTTCTAGAAATAGGGTGATGCCCAAAATGATTTTTTGTTACTTGTTTCCCCAAGTTGGGTCTTTAGGAGGAATTTCTAGGTTATGATATGTGCTTGTGTTTTATAAACATTATATGGTTGTTGCCACTAGATTAGGTGATTAGGGGATATTGATTATGAAAATGGTAGCATAAATTAAGAAGTGTTGGATTTAAAGTATTTGTAATGTATGGTGACATGAGGGGGATTATATGGGAATCCCTAGTGATATGCCTCCCTTTCGGTGAAAGGGAGTGGTAAAAGAAACATACTCTAAGATGAAATTAACGACAAGAGGTTAAAACACAGTTGTAATGATTAGGAATTTTTTGGGGTAAAAACATGTGTTAAACATGTATTATATTTGGCGGGAGGAATTTAAAATGAAAATAATTCCATAAATGGGGTCCAAATCGGAGTTAACATGCACAAGATATGGCGAAAATGGTTAAAGGTGTATTAGTTGTGGTAATAAGTGCAAAAGGAAGACCATAGTAAAGGTGGTAGTTGTAAAGTGATTATAAATAGTAAATTGAAAAGATAACTTATCACTTCATTTGTTTTCATTGTAAGTGTAGGAGTGTAAACAGAGTGAGTAGAGATGTGTAAGTGAGACCAATACATCCTACCTGATTTGAGAGAGTGGTGACCGTGGTGGCATTTCTTATGACTACAAGAGTTGGTAAGTGTGTTATTTTTGTAAAATGAAGGGTGTAATAGGCTGTTGAGGTGAATTTTTGTAATTTTGAGATTTTTGATTTTCTCAGCGTTTGGGACCTAGATAATAGTGGTGAGGGCACTAGTGACCCTTGGGACTAGAGTGCCAAGATCAAGGCATTAGTGTCCTTCTCTGGGATGTCCCAGTGATGGTGTTGAGTGCACCCTAGTCTAGAAAATTTTGGCTGTGTGAATATTTCTAGTGAATCGGGTTATAACACGTTGAGTAGGTGTTTTTGATAAACTGAAGTGTTCTAATCATTGAATTTTTTGTTGTTTTGTGTTGTGTACAAAGATATCTACTCGAGGGAGATCGTGGTGGTGGTCAACACTCAGTACTTTTTTTGGGATTGGGTTTTTCATATTAGGATTGGGATGTGATGGAACAAGCTGGCCTGTGGCATATAACATAGATGGTGGATGTGCCCCATAATATGCTCATGTTGACTCCATTGTATGAGAAGTGGTGTGTAAACACATTCACATTTTTATTTCCTATGAAGGAGATGATAGTTATGTTAGAGAATGTATATTACATACTACATTGCGGTGGTTAGAGAGAGGGTAAAGGTGATGGATAGTAGTGGATATTGAGTAGAAGATGCATTTTGTTAGAAGATATTTTGTAGGGGCCAAGGTTCGTATGGAGGCCCATATTAGTTTTGATGTGATATTGGAGTTGGGGGTTTCATGATTGTAGAATTTTATCCTAGTGGTGATAGCATCATGTATACCATTAGAGGGAGGGTGTCGACATCTTATATAAGATGCATGCCATACATCAATGGATAGAGGAGGATGGGATGAGATATGCATAGGAATAGTGTGTTTATCCCACATATACATGTAATTGTATCGGTTTACACATGATGAGAATCGTGGGAGTATAGGGTCCACTACACTACTATATGTATGGGCATATGAGCATATAGCCAATTTGAGACCAGCCACAGGCCACGAGGGAGCAAGCTTAGCCAAAGATATTTTCCAGACATTATGTTGATGTTCACGATTGGAACATGAATATAAATAGTTTCGGGGAGTTGATAGACAAGATGTCTCTTGATTTATTGATATGGAGGCCATTCTAAGATTATGAGGGATGTTCGAAGGATTCTATAGAGCTATGATGTATTTGGAGGACTATGTGGTTAGAGGACTGATTTATAGGTGTAGTGGAGATTTTTAGGCCAAAGAGTATCACGACAGGTTTGGGATGGCCCAAGACATGACCCAAAGCCATATATATATGGTTACAAGTGGTTAGACCCCTAGGAGGGAAGGTGGAAGGCAAAGGACCTACAACGAAGTAGTTGATACCACCGGGGTTAGATGTGGTAGAACCAATAATATCGGTTGTGGATAGTGATGACGGGGGTGCATGGAGGATTATTGATTATGGTAGGAAACACACCAGTGGGTGTTGCTATACCCAATATTTTCAAGTGCTATGGAGTTACTAATAGGAGGATCGGGGAAGGAGGAATACTTGGCCATATAGCGGTGTCTCTGTGGTATAACATAAGCATATATTTATTCTTATAGTGTTCTTAATGAATTAATTATTTTGTATTGTATGTGTTATACTAATGTGGGGTTGTATGTTATGGTTACAGACATTCCTATTGGTCGTTGATAGTAAAAAAATCGATCCTGCATTGACACGAAATGTGCCTAGTGATGTGCTATGTGGAGGGATACTAGAGAGTGTGATGACATCATGGATGAGCATGCCCATTTATTTGAGTCATTTGCCATAAAATTGGTTACATGTATGATACTTTTAGAGAGAGGGACAAGGCATGGGAGGAGACTCGACATGACCACAAGGTGGTAGGTTGTTCTGCCTTGTCCCAGGACATGTTCACCCATTATATGGATTTATAGTGTTTTTTACAACATAGTATAGAGATAGGAAGACTACCGAGGCAAGTAGATAAATTTTGAGGCCACGAAATGTGGCATCACATGGGTGACGAGGCATCTAGTTCTAGGTATCTCAAAGTATATGAGAGCAATAGTGATCATGAGGTGTTATAGTGATGATTGTATATGATGTAAGGGGCCTTTCCACCCAATGATACAGATGTTTATGTGATGATGATCATATGGAAACTATACATATGGACATCTATTTTTGATGTATATGAGATCTATATTTGCATTTTGTTGGTATTGTGGTTTAATGTATATGGTATGATGTTATGTTGAGCATTCAAGTATGTATGTTGTGTTATATGTGATGAATATAAATGTATATGGTGATCTAGTAGTTGTGGTAGATTGAATATGTATGGTGAATGTATATATAGATAATGAATGTTACGTAATGGACTAAAATGGGTAGAATATGTAGTGTATAAGCAATGTAATATAATGATGATAATAGAATAAATGGAGTAATGTATGATAGTAGAAGAAACGTAGCGTGATGAATATGGTAGAAGGTAATGTAATAGGATAAAGTGATGAGAAGCAAAAGTTAAGGGGGAGGAGAAGTAATGATGCCCCCTAGTTGTATCGATGAATAAGCTCATGGAATAATACCCTCGGCATTTGAAAATGAGTCGTGTAAGTAAGATTGTGTCAGTAGGAATTGATTGAGGTGTGCTAGATGGACAACAAAGAGTGTGATGAAATAATATTAAAATAACCCTTCAATGGTGGTGTAAGAACTATAAGAACACAAGTGCATCATCAAGAGGAAGGTGAGAAGAATCACCTACCGATGACCATGGCGATGGGTAGAGGTGGAAACATGTGGAATGGTGAAGTAAATGGAGTGTCAAGTGTATTTTATATGGGGTATGTAGAAGTGGGTAGGAAACCATGAGTTGTAGTAGTGTGGAACTATGAATAATTTGGATAGAATGAATGTAGTGTATGTGGAGGAGAAAATTACAACTGAGGTCTAGAATAAAAATGTAATAGCGGAGTGTGATGAGTTAAGAGAACATCGGGTGATGAAGGCTGAAGAAAAGATGTCAACATGGATGAGGAGAAGGATACAATGAATGCTCCCGATGAGCAAAGTAGATAGTGTGAGATTCTACGCGGGGTGTTGTATTCATGCACGGAGGAAAAATAAGCATTAATCATATGTCCATAAATTAGATGATAATTGTAATATTGTTGATCGAGTTGTTGTTGTAATCAAGTGTGGGGATGATGTTGATTTGTGGGTAACCAAATCAAGTGCTCATTAAGGAGAGTGCTAAGGATATCATGTGTTCATGAATCAAGTGAAAATACAAAGGTGTTGGAGAAGGAGGTGGAGTAATGGAATTTGCATGTAGAGGTGGAGTTTGAGGAGAAAAGGTTGGAGGAGGTAAAGGTGGTTAATCTTGTTTAGGAGCAGCTTTAGGTAGCAATGAAAGTGATCATGATTATTTAACAGAGTTGGTTGAGGCGTAACAATAGATAGGCCTAATGGAGCAACAACAGAAAGTTGTGGGTATTTTGCAAAAGAAATGTTTTGTTTAATGTCAATAAACTTATAACACAAGAGAATGAATGATTCACAAGTATCATATTGGAGTCTAAGCTTAAGTGGTGGGAGAAGACCATGACAAAAGATAAATTTATTTTCTAAGTCACTAGGTAGATAGATAAGCTAGTGTATGCAAGCATTGAATCGTAAGATATACTCCTTGATGGGTTCAGAGGAGCCTTGGTGTAAGGTAGGAAGGTGGTCATATGTAACCCTAGGGCCATTATTAAGGATAAAGTGATGGAGTAATGTGTGCTCCATGTCATAGAAAGTACTAATGGACCCAGAAGGTAAGTGTGTATACCATTGTAAAGCATCATCTGTGAGACTATAACGAAAGGCCTTAAGCAATAATCGGTCATTAGAGTAATTATCCATAAGTGTGCGATAATGTAGGATGTGGGCATTATGATCACCATTGCCATAAAATAAAATAAAGGAAGGCATGGAAAATTATTTTGGAAAGGAAAAATTGTGAATCCTTTTAGGGACTGGATTTCCATGTAGTGAATTGTTGTCAATGGAAGCATAATAAGCTCGACTTTATAAAGTGAGAGTATGAATTTGAATGACATCATACATAAGGAAATAATATCTTGTGATGGAATAGTATGAGAGGGTAATAATGTATTAAGTAGATGAAGCTTGCCATTGTGGGTAATCATAGGGATGTCAAGAGGTGATGTGGTAGTAGTAGGTGAAATAGGTGAAGTAGGTAAAGAAGAAGCTTTGATGGGAGAGGAGACAAGAGGAGAACTAGAGGAGGAAGGAGAAATGGTTGGAGTAGATTCATGTATAAGAGTAGAGGCAACCTCGGAAGAGGATAATAATGGGATCGTAAAGTCACATGTGTAGAAAAAGTATAGAAGGAAGGAAATTCATGATGGGAATCAAGAATGTTGTTATCTTCATGGAAAATGGTATGGTCAGTAGAAGGTTCAATGATATCATTAGCATATTATAAAGGATGGGACTAGAAGGAATAGGAGGAGTAGAAGATATGCATGGAGTAGGAAGAATGGTGGAAAGAGAGGGTGGAGGTTGGGATTCAATACCTAGAAAATAATCAATGATGGATGGATCTAGAACATTAGGTGGTGTTTCAGGAGGGGATAAAAAGGGTCATAAGAAACGAGGTGACATGGTGTGCAAGTAAAGGTAACCAGATCATCAACAAGGCATATACCAATGGGAGAATCAACAAGATTAGTAGGTACCTATTGTTGGCCTTCTAGAAGAAGTTTTTGAGTAGCGGGAGGTAGAATCATGGGAGCACTATATAAATCCCTAAGCTCAGTTATGACATCCTCGTCATAAATAGGGTTTACACTAAAATACGACATAATGAAAGAATAATGATAAGACTAAAGTATGAAAGAACGAAGACAAAAAGTGTGCGAAAGGTCAAGTTAGAAAAATGATTAACTAAAAATAGGAAGATGGATTTGTCTAATCTATTTTAATAGTTAATCTAAATAGAAAACTAAGTGCTATAATGGAATATGGAAACTAACTATATTTGGTTTTTTATTTGAATGTCTAGATTGAAATAATGGAAGTAAGATGGTTATATTATTAACATGTAAATTACTTACTTGGTTGTGTGTTGAGATGTTGTAGATTGGTGTATGGACTCATAAACTATAATGAAAAGGGATAAGGAAGCATTGGAACTAGGTGAATGCCTATATCTTGGGGCACTGGAGGTCTATTGGAGCACCTAAGGGCACCTGGGTCTATAATATGGATGTCGCAGACCGTGAGGTATCTATGGATCTAGAACTAGAAGTTTCAAAAAGTCTCTATCTTAATTTTGCTATTGTCACACAAGTCTAACTATGTTGTCTTATATGTCATTGTAAATGAATATTAACTTGAAACACTCTATCCAAGAAACAATCCCTAAAAATGAATAATGCATATGAAGAGGTCAAACCAACCTCATTTTCTAAACCACTAGACTTACGAATGAGTAATGCACTACATTTTGAATGTAATGTAGTTATATGTGAGTGTGTGTGTAATTTTTGTGCCCTAGATGCCCTAGTGCCAATGTCACAATAGTAGGGGGTAAGAAGTAGATGTAGAATGCAAAAATGGTGGATGGAATGGAAATAATACAACCCTTTCCCCCTTATGCTTGTGTGATACATATGTAGAATGCCAAATATTGTCCCTTGCCTTAGTAAATAGCTTCCCTTGATGTGTAAGATTTCTTCCCATAATTTAGTAAGAATTTTTTGTTTATATAGGGATATATTGCTTAAATTTTGACACTAGTGACTTAAAAATGCTGACAACATTCTAGGGGAATACAAAAGGTGACCGTTAGTACCAACCTTGAACATATAAATTGAGACTACAAATCACGATGACATAGCACCTAAAATCATGGATTGGGATACCAGGGAACCCTAGTGCTACCGTAGGCACCCCAGAGTAGACAAAAAGATGAAAAACAAGTAAAATACGACATCTAAGACATCCTAAAATATACACAAAAATATAGAGACATGTGATGACTGAACTAGAAAAACACAATGACGATTGAATGAGGGACGACAAGACCTAAAGAGAGTTCACTAGTGCATGATTTTATCATGCAAGATCCATTTATAAATTAATATGTCCAGTGGTATACATGGAATAGTAAAGTTGTGATTTTGTGACTACAATATTCGACATATAGAAAAGTTGTGTGTGAACCTTCTAGCTGAAACATATATCATGACTTGATGAATGAATGAGTGATTATTTAACCCTAATTGTATATTACTATTTAAGATGAATGGATGAGTGTTTATGTATCTCTAAATGTATATCACTACAAGAGTAGAAGAGGAAGTGGTGATGTAACCTAAGGTGTATACCAATGCAAAATGATAGAATAAGTGACGATTTAGACTAAAGCGTATGTCACTAAGATGGAAATGTCACATGATGAGAGATCTAATAGTAAACATATGATGAATGTCATCTCCATTTCATTTGTAAACCCTATGCAGTTGATTATGGACCAAGGAACTAAAGTGCATCATTGGGTGGTGAGTACAACACATAGAATACATTATAGTATAAGTTACGACCATGAGGTATGTGTCATGTTGAAGGAAACAATGTGTAAAATGTAATTTGAGATGATGTAATGCTAGAATCATATATGATGAAGACGGGTATAGTATATAGAATATGTGTGAAAATGTGTGTTGTAATATGAATTATATGTATATAATTGAATTATGCAAAGTATGTAGGATAAGCGTAGAATAGAAGACACATAGATAATGGTCTATTCATATGAGGACTAGCATGATGTATGGTGTAAAGATGCAAAAGTATCAAATGGTGAAGAGTGAATATATAATGTATCGTTTATGACATGTAATGTATGCATGGATGTAGTATGTAGGGTTCAAGTATAGTAAGCCATCAAAAATTAAGTGTGGACAAAATGCACAAGAGTGTGTCCTTAATTAATGATGACACTAAACTGTGTAATGACTACGCCTTTGCAAAAATCACGGTGTATGATTATGTAAAGATATTCAAATGGGGGTATAGATACTATTCCCAAGTGTGTGTGATTATATAATGTAAATTCATCAAGAGGATTATCACTTACCAAAGACCAAGTTTTTGTTTAGCGTGGAAGCATGGTCGGCAAAAGTAACATTAGGATGAGGTGATTGTGTTGAATTTAAAATGTCTAATGACCACTAGTAGGAGGATAAGTTTTTTTGATTAAAGTGATTGGTTGGAGATTAGACTTGAGAGGAGGCCATGTGATACTAATTTTTAAGGGATGTTTCTTAGGTTGACTTAGTGATATGATAGAATACTTATTAGTAAGAGATTATGGACTAATTTAAGTAGGTGATTAATTTTGTGATGTCGTATTTGGCTGAGTAGGAGTAGATGGTGAACTGATTGTGAGATATTTTTCTTAGGAGGTGCTTGAGTAATGTTGTTTTGATGCTCATTACATATAGATAAATCAGATTTAGGACCTTGATGGGATTTATCATTTGTATTATAATGTTGTGAATTAAATAAAATAAGGCCTTGACACTCAATATGCTTGATTATTTATGTGAAATTGTGTAAATCGTTATCAATATTTCTGTTGATTTGATGATAAATTTAATATAAAGCAACCTTGATATTTTCTAACCGATCGGAGAAGAGTAATGAGTAGGTGGTAGAGTGATCAACTTGATCACTAAGGAGCTGAATAATAATGTCATGTTACATTATATTATGCTTGATTATGAGAGGTTTAGCAATGAAATGACAGCTATATGACATGTAGTGGACATAGATTGCATATGAGATGTAGAAGGATAAAAAAATGCAATTGAGAAGAATCCTTAAGATATTTAATTTCATATTTGAGGATATAATCATGGATTCAATGACCTTAAATTTATCTTGAAATAAATAATTTAGAGCTTGGATTGAGTCCAATAGGGGTTGATGTGATGGAGAAGCACTAGGGCTAGGGTCATCGATAAGTGATGGAAGATAGGACTTATTTCATTGTGTGGCTTATTTATAGGATGACATATGGAGTGTAACTCTCTTTTTAAAATATTCGATGGTCGAGAATGAATTTTAAGCAACTAAGACAAAGGAACTTGAGTAACTTTATGACTCTTGATAAAAGAAAGATGAGGATCCTAATCATGAGAGAACTTGGGTTCACCAAAATGATTAACTAAAATAGACTAACAACATTTAGTCTAGTGATAGTTAATCTAAGATATGAAAAATCTAAATAAAGTAAATAAATTGCATTAAAGAAGTATATAAATAAGTTAAAAATTTATGCAAAGGAAAATTCTAATCCTAATATACAAGATAGAATATGAAAGAACTCAATTGACAACGAGATGCTCGCAGGATAATGTAGAAGTGATGAATGGAAATACATAATCAAAATGACCGTGAATAAATCCTAAAAAAGAGTGGAGCTAGAGGATATAACTAGACTAGAGCTCCTGAGAGGAGGACTGGGGCACCTATGAGTGCTCGGTTTTCAATCTAGGTGCCCTAGTCTTTGTAAAATATTTGAAACAAATCTTCACATGGCTAAGAGGTGGTCCAAAACTCTCACTTTCATTGCATCACTTTGTTGTCCCATGCCGATGTTATCAATACTCCAATGTGAAAGAAAGACATGTCGACCCCAAAACAAGCATCAAACCCTAAAGAATAAAAATTGATATCAAGAGGTCAGATAGACCTCTACTACCACTATGGTGGACTTAATAAGCTGAGTGTTTCACCACATCTTAGACACAATTTAGTTCTATGTGCAAGTGTGTTGTGAACATTCCCTAGGTTTCTCTTATGTCACCATAATTTGTGAAGTAATAAGTAATAACTACACGTAGAAATGTAGTAGAGTGTGTGTATGGAATAGAATCAAATCCATCCCCTATAAAGTGTCATGTAAATGTCCTAGTGTTATTCTTTGATGATGGAGCTATGTGGATGTATGTGGTCTCAATGCAATAGATGGATGCAACTCTATTTGAGTGATAGTAGTAGATGATGTTAGGTCCTCATTATGGTCTCATAAATTTATATTAATAGGGTTCACTTGGTATAATTTTGTAATTAACCCACAAAAGTCTGACCAAAAGAAAAATAAAGATCTCAAAAGGCTAGAAGGAGCCCAAAAGTGGTAGGAAAGTGCATAAAAGACCGGGTTTCCTCTAGTGGGACCAAGGTGCTCTCACAAGCACCCAATAATAATTTGGGCACCCAACCCAACAATGATAATTCTTACTGGGAAGGAAGATTATTTACTAATGCACAACTTTTAGATTGGTGGATGTAAATTGGAAACATTAACAAACATAAATAAGAATACCAAACTATGAAAGAAGGAATGATGATAAATCTGAAATATCAATGTAAATTATAATATTAACATGAAAACATTTACAATCTCACCCATGAGACCAAGTGTTACTACCTTCACTTGATTTTCACCAATACTATGGGAGAAACTGCATTAGATGGTTTATAACACACCTTTAAAATGATGGCTTCCTTTACACACTTACTCATAAAATATTTCTACTACTTTACATGATAAATGAGGGGATGGCCTCTTTATTTATAGAAATTCTAGGTGTCCATATTATCTCTAAGATAGATGAGAAATCCATTGACTATGAATCATATTCCATACCTTAACTCTTATAGCATAATATAGCTTATCTTTTAAGATAAGATAAACCTTATCATTTCACAAGGTTCCACATTTTTAGACTTTTTACAAATAAAATACACAAAATATTTATGACTTCACTCATTTTCCTTATTACCAATATAATATTTCTAATTCTTAATAATGTAGACCATACTTCTCTACTTAAACTTTGACATTTTAACATTACCGGACCACTTACTAATGACAAATATTTAGTTTTTACCACAACATTCTTATTGTAAGAACTGTTTACCATACTATACATTATTGGTGGTTACTACTAATTACACTTAACAACATCCTATTCTAATACATAAATTAATGAAATAAAATTACGGAGGAAAATTTTAGTGTCGACATCTTCCCCTTCCTAACACTACTAAAAAATAGAGTAGACTATTCGGTGCTTGTGAAAGCTTTAGCTTGAGTGGTTGACCCATTTCATAATGGGAGTGCCATCCAATTCCTCTAGTTGGAATGTACCATTTTTCATGCACAACTACTATTTTGTAGGGTCCCATCCATTTTGGAATAAATTTCCTCTGTCTTCTTTTTTCTTATCTCAAATCATATACTAGGACCAAGTCATTCACATGAAATGGAGACCAACGGATCTTTTGATCAAAGTATTCCTTCGCTTCATTTTCTTTTATAGCTTGTATCCTTCGCTATTTCCCTCATTTCCTTTAGCAAATGAAGATGTACCAACCTTTATTTTCTTGAATCACTTTCATCCATCCTTTCATTTTTCATAACTCTCATAGTGGGAATATCAAACTCAATAGGAAGAAGCTGGATCAATGTCATAAGCCAATGAAATGGGGTGTATTCTGTTGCTAACTTTGATGTTTCCTATAAGCCCACAATGCTACATGAATCCTTTTTCCCACTTATGTACCGAGGATGCATCTTTTGATAGAATTTGACACAACATAAAAATTTAGTTCCATTGTCCATTTGTGTTTGGCTTATATGTTGTTGCCTTCCTATGCTTAATAGAAAACTTATTGGCTAGGGCTTTTACCACCTCATTAATGAAGTGGCTTCCTTGATCTATTACAATTTCTAATGGACAACCAAATCATTAGTGACAATGCATTCATATATGAACCTTTCCACTTCATCTATGTGGAAGTTGTTTTTAATGGCCTAGCTTGACTCACTTGGTTAAATAATCATGCCCCAAATACAATATACTTATTTTGGCATGGGGTAGTTAAGTGGACCTACAATGTTTATTCCCAACTTTTCAAAGGGACCAGTGGAAGAATAGGGCATAATGGAGATGATGAAGTCTTACGGTTACCATGTGTTTGACAAATATCACATGTCTTACAATAATCATAACAATCTTTAAAAAAGTGGGCGGTGATAATGCATCCAAGATCCTTCTTCTTGTGAGTTGTCAGGAGAAGTGCCCTCCGCTTGTACTATTGTGGAATTCTTATATCAGCTCCTTCCCTTTATCACATCAACTTCCCTCTTGTCATCTGTCCATCGAGTCCTATTCAAATTAATACTCCATGTAGAATAGAATATGGATGACCGGCTTGAGTAATCTTCCTCTTAGTCTTTGCATTGACACCATTCGGAAACTTGAATTCATTCAGATAATTCCAAATATCTACGTATTCACTAGGGAAAGAGGGATAACAATGTTGCATCGGGAAATCACCATCATCACAAGATGAACCTAAACCATCATAGGATCGAGAGAGTGCATCGGATTGACATGCTTCTTTCTGCACCCTATCTATAATATCAAATTCAAATTCTTGTAAAAAATTATCCATCTTGTTATCCTAACGATGGGTTAGGCTTATTTAAAATATATTTTAGAGCGATGATGTTAATGACTATAAATTTCTGCCCTAAGCAAGTAATTTCTAAACTTCTTTACAATAAAAATGATAGCTAGAGCCTCTTTTTCATTATAGTATAATTTACCTCAACACTTTACTCATTTGTTTGCTTCAAAGTAAACTAGATGTTCATTCCATTTTCATCCCTTTGGCTCAAAGTAATTCCTAGTGCTGCATCCGAGGCATCGATGTACCTGATGAATGGCTTGCTCCATTCGGATTCATTAAAGCAGTGAAGACAAGGGCTTCCTTGATTATTCAAAATCTTCATGTGCCTTATTTCATGGTTCATAAGTAACATCCTTCTTGAAGCTGGGTTAGTGGCTTGCAATCTTTGAGAAATTCTTGATGAACCTTCTATAGTAACCTCATGGCCTAAAAATGATCTCAACTTACTTCTATTCATAGGAAATGGTAACTCTTTGATTTTGAAACTTTAAGGATCAGTGACAATACCATCTCTGGATCTGACATGCCCTAACAAAACACCTTTAGAACATCCAAAGACACACTTTGTAGGGTTTAGTGAGGTGTTTTCTTCATCTAACCTTTGAAATGTTGTCTCCATCTCAAGTGCAGTGGTCCATCTTGCTCCCATAGATGTAAAAATCATCCAGAGAAATACTCGATGAAGTTCCCGATGTATGGTTCGAATACCCTATTCATCAAGCTTGGAGCGTTCTTTGGAGCATTACACAACCCAAGGCATAAATCTATAAGCAAACGTTCCCCAAGGAGTGGTGAACATGGTCTTCATTTGATCTTTCTCTGCTATATGGACTTGGTTGTATCCGCTATATCCATAACAAAACTATAACACTCTAATACCAACTACTTGTCTAAGATCTGATGCGAGAATGGAAGAGGGTAATGATCCTTCTTTGTTGCCTTATTGAGCTTCCTATAATCAACACAAATGAGTAGCTTCCCATTCCTTTTATTGAGATCACTGATGGGAGAAACCCATTTTGAATTCTCCAAAGACAAATATGAATCCATTATCAAACAACATATCTATTTCTTCTTTTTACAGTCTTGGAAAATTAGGATTCATTCTATATGGCATTTTCTTTATGGAAAGCACCATCTACCACAATTCAATATAATGTTCTACCCAACTTACTTTACGAAGTTCCTTGTAATAAAAAGTGAATATGTGTATGTACCTTTGAAAGAGTTGGAGGTAGGATTCCTTCTCACTCTCCATCAGAATCACCAATATTTATTTGTTGGAGGCGATCATCAATTTCTTCTTGAGATAATTCTATGGGGCCATGAGTCGGTGTGTTTGGAAGGATATCCATGCTGAAACATCAAGCTCACTTTCTTCATCTTCGGTGTCCACTTCACTTCTTTGGTTATTCGAGTAATAAGAGGATGTCCAATCATCAATTTCATCACTTAAATCCATAGGTTTACCTTATGATGCCGAGAGGATCACGTTTATCTTCACCCTCTCTCTACCACGTCCAAGTGTCATGAAGCCTTCATTCCAATAGTTTCTTCCATAAACTCTCCTTAGCCATGGTCTTTCTAACAACATTGGGTATACATCGCATACCATTTTTCATCACACTGAAAGTCTACCACACATACAACACCCATAATATATATTGCCACATTTGAAACTACACCTTTTGGTTTAGTTTTTCCTTTATTTAATGACCTTAACATAAGTGTTGAGGGAGATCAATTTTAAACCCAACATATTCATTCAGACTTGGTCATTACATTAAGCTGTAGCACTTCCATCAACTAAGACATCATGAATTGAAATACCATTACATAATACCTCGAACTTATGGAGCGTAGGGATCTACCTCTACCTCTAAAATAGGGACATAAACCTCCTTCCTTCGTCAAGCATTGAGTCCACTTCGTAGCTCTCACCTCTTCTCGGAAGACATAGCCAAGAGTTGACCATATGTAATATTGTATTTTGGACAGATCTTCTAAGATGGAGTACGAGTCCTTGTCCCTGTGAAATCGGAAAATCTTGCACACCCAACTTTCTTCTCCTATGTTTCTTACTAGTTTCTCCTTTCATCTTCTTAGGATCATTTCCATCTTGGTAATCTTTTTCTTTCTTTCTTTTTATTACAAACACATCTACTTCATTATTTATGCTCTTATCTACTACATCAAAAGAATTCACTATGTGCTTTTCCTTTATCATTATCTTTATACCAGATGTAGAAGCTCTATCTAGACAACTATACTTATAATGACCCTTTTATGAAACCATAACATAAACTTCAAAAATATTTCTTTTTGGGCCTCTATCTCCTTCGAGAACTAAATTCCTTTCCTCGAAGAAGATTAATAGTTTTTGGCCCATCTTCTTGAGCAGATCTTCACACTCGGTACATGTCTAGGAGAAATATTTGTGCTCACCGAGAGTGGTTGTGGATTTTGGACCAAAGGTCTTGGTGTAGGCTCTACTTTAGCAACAATTTCTTTGGGCTCCTCTTCATGCTTTCTTCTTGCCTTCTTGCAATCTTCTTTTCTTGTTAATGGTTTGGGTGGTCATACTTCACTCATTGTTTGATCTCTGGCTTCATCCTAAGAATGAAGTTATTACAAAGGATATTATCCATGCCATTCATCAACCCATCCACTAATCCTTCCTTCCGAGGATCTGGGCATCAAGCTTCCTCCTTAGCTCTATAACACGAGCATGATAATCCCTTATCTTCTCCTTCTCTCCTTAGGATAGCTTTGTGATATTGATCATGAGATCTGCATATTTAAGTTGTTGCAAATTCTTCAAGAAAACTTTCACTTAAAAAATCCCGTCTTTTCACATTATCGCCTAGTGTTTCAAACCACCTAAATGAACCATCCAAAAAGGTAGGAAAAAAATTCAGTCCATTATTCTGTTCTTATAAGGCCATTACAAATACAAGATCATTTAAAATCTTGAATGAAAGAGAAAGCATCTTCATTAGATTGGGCTAAAAAAATAGGAATCTTCCCCATTTTCAAAAGTAACCACGGTGAAATACCAACCCACAAGTACAATCAACAAGACTTATGTGCACAAATAATTGGAATCACTATAATAGAAAATATAAATGACCACGATAAACTATGGTAAAACTTGACTTATTTGGTAATTCTTATTCACAAGTAAAAAGTGAAGTTTACGTGGTAAATACTATCCATGGTAAAAGTGACTTTCTTTGCGGTAAATACTATTAATGGCAAACGTGACTTTACCATGGTAACTACTATGCAGTAGTAAAAATAAGGTTACCCTCCAAATGGTTTTTGACTAAGTGGGAATATCTCTTGAGGAAAATCCACCAACGAGGAATGGTCACACATAACGGAACCAAAATGTCAAACAAAAACACTATGATAATTCTTTAAGAACTCCTCATGCTATGATTATTTACTAATGCACAGACTTTTAGTTTGGTGGATGTAACTGAAACACAAAAACATAACACAAGAATACCATAGACTATGATAAGAAAGAATGATGATAAATCTGAAATATTAGTGTAAATTATAATATTAACATTAAATTGTTACAATCTCACCCATGAGGTACTTCAGTATTTTGCCTTCACTTGCTTTCACCAATACTATGGGAGAAACTTCACAATTACACCTCTTAATGGATTCCTTAACACACCTTCAAAATGATGGCTTCCTTTACACACTTACTCATACAATATTTCTCACTACTTCCTTCTATGTTAAATGAGGGGGTGGCCTCTTTATTTATAGAACTTCCAGGGCTTGTCCATCTTATCTCTAAGATAGGATAAGAAATTCATTTTGACGAATCATATTCCATACCTTAACTCTTATCTGTACATGTAAAAGCTTATCTTTAAGATAAGATAAACCTTATCGCTTCACATGGTTTCCACATTTTTAGACTTTTTACAAATAAAATACACCAAATATTTATGACCTCACTCCTTGTCCTTATTACCAATATAATATTTCTAATTCCTAATCATGTAGACCCTACTTCTCTACTTACCACAAATTTGACATTTTAACATTACTGGGACCACTTATGACAAATATTTACTTTTACCACAACATTCCTATTGAACTCTTGATTATTACCGTGTATTTATACATTATTGGCGGCGTATACTTGGCGTCTTGCCGTTATCTTCTATCGGGACGCTACTACTAATTACACTTAACAACATCCTATTCCTAATACATACATTAATGAAATAGAAATTACAGAGGAAAATTTTAGTCTATGATCTCACCCTAGTAAAGGCTAAAATTACAAGGGAATATAGAATTTTGAGCATATGGGGAAATAGCTCATTAATGAAAAAATAAAATGAAACAAAAGTCCAAAAGATAGGGGTTAGTTAGTACTTTCTTCACTCAAAACATTCTAAATAGTAGTATGAGACCAAGATAAATAATGTATAAAGTGCATGATTTTATGACCATAGTTACAAAAAATTATAATTACATTAATGGATGGGTTAACCCTAGGCATAAAAGAGATGAGGATGTTGACTATGCACACACATAAAATCAACATTAGTAGTAACTATACTTGAAACCTTAGTAGGTGTAAAAGTAGGATAAGATGATTGAGTCATGACTTGATAAGGTGAAGACATGATCAGAAGAAAGGGTTGGATATGTCAGGTTCACCAAAATTATTAACTAAAATTTGGAATAATGGTAGTTAATATAAACTACGAAAAACAATAAATAAATATAGGAAGTAACCTAAGCAACTAGACTAATGAAAATAGAAACCATAATATATAAAGAAGGGTTAGAAAGAGCTTAGCTTATTAATTAACATGACGGACTATGTCATAGAGATGATTGGAAAAATAGTAAGAGGAAACAACTATGCAAAGTTTTAAACTAGAAAAAATAGGAAATCGAGTGGTGGTGCATGTGGGAGAGGATTAGGGCAGCCGTGGCCACCCTAGTCTCAATTATGGGTTCCCGATCTTTTAAAAAGGTCCAAAACTAGATTAATAGGTTTAGATGATGTTACAAATCCTTATTGTCTATAAATCTATAGTTCACTACCCTATTTGAATGTTGCCAATGATGAATGATTAAATATAGACCTGCAAAACCCTAAAACAAGCATCAAAACCTAAAAAATAAAAATGCGTATGAAGGGGTAAGACTAACCTTAACTACCACAATGGTGGAATTACTATTCGAGAGTTACACGACATCTCAGATATGATGTAGTTTTATGTGCTTGTGTGTGCAATAATGCCCTAGATGCTCTTATGCCAATCACACTTTGTGAAATTAGAGAAAAATAACTGTGTAGAAAATGTAATAGAATGGTGGATGGAGTAGAATAAAATTTCCTCATGTACTTGTGTGATGTAGATGAACCATCCTTGTGCATTATGATTGAGATATATGCATACAAATGAGCTCTAGATGTATTATATGGATGCAACTCTAGGTGTATGATAGTAATGACTAGTTCTTGGTCACTCATTACGGTTTCATAAATTTAGATTTATATAGTTCTCTTGTTCAAATTTTGTAATTCACACCAAAAATGGTGATCATAAGAAAGATTAAATGTTCAAATGGTTAGAAAGTTACCAAAAAGTTATGGGAAAGAGGAAAAGAATCGGAGGATTCCCATGGGGACTAACACTATTGTCAATGCCCTAGTAAGCACTGGGCACCTAGTCAATGATGACTTAAAAAGATAGAAAATGATGAAAATAAACAAGGAAAGTATGTGTTGAACATCAGAAAGGACAACATAAAGAAAATAAAAATGGCCAAAATATGGGGATTAATTAGTAATAAGCTCACTTAAAACCCATTGAATAGCGATGTATGATACTAGGACTAGATAATGTCTAAAGTACATGATTTTGTGACTACATTTTTCCTCCTCTTTATGTTGTTGAAGGTTTGGTAATATACGGAGATAGAGATGCATACCTGATGTCCGTGAAGAGTGTAGTACATATGTATTCATACGGTCATCTTAATAGCATAACATACATAGGAAAAACGTCAAACTAAAAGAGAGTGACGACCAACCACAATAGAAAACCATGTAGAAAAAAAGGAAGACGATTGTAATGGGAAAGGATAAATGTCGGATGGGATTTGTCCAACTAGAAAGGGACAACCCTCCTATCTAAGGAGATGATGATCTAGGATGGCATGCCAAAGAAAAAGGGAGGGCATCTAACGGGGTTCGTCCAACCAGGAAGGGAGATCCATCCAACACAAGTTATATGACCTTCTTACAATGATATGGTCAACCAGCCCTACTATTATTCATACAATACTGATGTTATTTCTAATAGAGCATCCATCCCGTAGCAAAAATATGACTGTATAACATCTATTTATCTATGTGAAACCATTGGAAAACATGACCGCCAAACAACATTTTCTGCAAAACCATTTTTCAGAAGTTTTCCATCAAAGGTCCAATTCGGTGATTCGCCATCCATTTTATAATAATTTATTTGAGGGTTTTTAAAAATGAACCACGATGAAAATCAACCCACAATGTGAAATCTTACTCCCAAATCTTTTTGAATCCCTCTCTCGTCCAACCTAAAGTGTTATATTGAATGCATTAGGTGAACATGTATAAGTTTGCTAAATGGTTTAACAAATTCTATTATTCCATTCATTGAAGTGAAGTAAAATATTGATTCTCTCGTCCATTTTGGAGCTTGTGTGCATCTTCTAGGAGGATTATGAAAATATATTAAGTAAAGCATAAGGTTGTATTTTAAATAATTAATGGTGTTCGAAATAGTTTTGTAAGATTTAGGGATGTTTTGATCATTAAAAATATTTTTCAAGAGAACATTTTCAGGTGCAAGGAATGATTATTCAACTTGTGAACCTTGACTTCTTTGGCTGATTCTAAGCTCCTTAAGGAGTTATGAGGAAATAATTAGGCACTAGAAATCGTTAATAATTTGTACATTATGAGAGCATCCATTTTGATGTAAGAAAACTCAAGTTGATGCTATCAATCATCTCATACTCTAAAAAATACATACCTCCCAAGAGTATTTCTAAATAGTTAATTAGTGCTTTGAATGAGATCAATACATTGTGGAGGTCGGGAACAGTTCATTAGCCTTCAAGTTCTACTTCAACATGGATAAAATTGAACAAAATGGTATGCTTCACAATGGTATATGAGTCTTATCCACATCAAATTTCAACCTAACATCCACATTTCAACACACACATACACCTTACTAAGGCACACCTCAATGCTATGTTACTCCTTTATCCACCATCTTGCTAGATTTTCAGCTTTTGTCTTTTTAAGACTCCTTGTTTACTGAATCTCTAAACAATCTTCTTAACTCTATTTTTCACCTTCACCTTGAATTTTACTCAATATTTTTCTCACTCATCTCACTATGCTTATCCATCTCCTAATTACTAATTAAAATCACTCAACTGTTTATCTTTCACTTAAGGATTTTCATACAAACCATTACTCTCTTAAGACTTCTTCAGTGGTAATATGCTTGAAAAACAATTTAGGTCTTATTGATTAAGTTTGTATAAGGATTTTACCCCATTTATGAATGATTCAAAACATTATAACACCACTCCCTCAATGATAGATACAACCTCCTTATGAGTTTCTTTCCTAAGACAACTATTTCTCAAGGTTGGTCTTGACAAATCCCCATGAAATAAGCATGATTGTACAATGCTTCCTTTACATACTAACCACTAAATAATCTATCCTTATGCCCCAAATTTATGAGTTCTTAATTCCCTTGTCCTTCCTCTAACTTGTCGACAATCTGCCAACTTCAAACACATGGAATAAATACCATATTTTTGAAAAGTACATCCTTCCTAGCCCTCAATTTTGAATTAATGCTACTAGAATATATTTGCATATTGCTTTTATTTTATTCTTATTCCAACTGTTTAGGGATTTTGAAACTCTTGGTATACTTATTTCCTTTGTAAACACTTATCAAGGACTCTACTAGTCATAGTCTTAAATTTTACATTGAATATTCTACTCTATGCCCTTAAGACTAGGCACACCTAGTTAGGATTGTGAACAAAAATTTAATGTAAGAAATTATCGTTTAGATAGCTTATTAGCTTTTCTTGACTTTTTCAACACCAAGTGCTCATGATCAATGACCTAAAATAGATTAAAGGATTACATTCACTCATTATGTTCATTTTACATACTACTAAATTTCAAAAGCATGGTATAGTCTTGTCTAAATAAGTCTTTCTATATATTTTCCATTCTTTGGAAATTGTGATGGTTGTATGAAGCCTTCAAGATCCTTATAAATACGAAGAAAATCAAAAACATGATATTTACATGTGAAAATTATTTGTAAAATAGTATCTAACCTCCAACTATGGTATCTCGGTCTCGAGAAGACTATGTAACTTAACACCTAAGCCTATAAGATACCTAGAGCTAGTTCAAATATTCAAATTATATATTTTGAGGGAAATTGTCTCATTATTTCCTATGGATTCCAAATGTACTAGTACAAGCTATGACCATCCCAAGTGGACCCATGACAGACCTAGTCACCTAAGAAAGATAAAATTTATTAATTAAAAATGCTTCCGCACCACTAAAGGAATATTAATAGTGACTAAGAAGCCTTAATTTCAATTAGTTGCTTAATCTTGAGCTCAAATTTTTCAATTTCCATGCTATGGTTATTTTGACCATTCTAGTGCTAATAAAACACCATCCGAGAGAGTTTAAGGAATATATTAAGCATCAAGATGTGATGTTGGGAATATTGGAAGTTTTGAAGGTAATGTAGGAATATTTAGAGAATGTTTTATCATTCAAGGACTATCTTCTTAATAATGGGCTTTCTAGGTGTAAGGAACAAACACTTTAATGGTGAAACCCCTGACTTCTCTAGAAGATTCTAAGAGCTCTATTAGGATTTTGGAGGAAGAAAATACGCATTACAAAACTACTTGAATAGTCTATATATTGAAGACATCTATTTTTATCAGGATTGAATATGTCATAAAAATTTCAAAATAGTTAAGATTCCCTTTTTGTTTCAAAAAACAGTTCACCTATGCAACACTTCATGACACCAAAATAGGGAACTTCCAATGAATCTAAATCCTTCTTGAGGATTGAAACCTCATGTTGGATCCTATTCCAACTTAAAACCCTTTACCATAGATGCAATTTGAGGTTTAATGTAAACACCAATAATATTATGTCCAACACATGTGTTTTTATTTGTTATGAATAAGAAGGTAATTCATGAGTGTATATATTTAAGGAATTGTTGTTTTCTTTGAGATTTTGAGGTTTGTAAAATCTAATTTTGACACATCTAACGCTCTTTCAAATTCCATAAACAATCCAAAAGGCCCCAAAACATAAACAATGACTCATTGCCAAAATAGAGATTGATTGTAGAATTTAAACGCTAAAATTTCTAGGTGAATGAAATCCTTAAAATTACCTATGTATTGACAAGATTAGATTGTAAAGAAACATCTCTCAAAAGTGACTCATGGGGGTATGAGACTAGTGCGCAGGTGCAAAGTGATCCAAATTTCTTATATTTACTAAAATAAATTTAAAGTATAAGAAATAATATAAATATAAATAATAATAATAAATGAAAAACTTATACTTTATAAATAATAATAATAAACATTTTTTGTGAATAAAATCATACCACAAACTCATATAATGCCTATACAAGGAGGAATGCAAGCGCATTATAAAACCAACACGTTATAACACGCTCGTGTTATAAGTCACTCATGTTCCCTTCAATTATGATGCCAAAATAAGATTAAAGTCTTGGAATGGTTTTGATTTCCCAAACCTACCCTTTGAACTATATAAACACAAAAACCTCGCATGTTTTTGAAAAACATTACAAGAACTTACCTTCCACCATGTTATATCCTACAAAAATGATTTTTATCTTTCTAAAAATTTTCCTACAATGTCAACAAAACTATCCTCTTTCTAAATATATGGAGACTATTACAAGGTTTCCATAGATATTATTTTCTAACTATATCTTTTATATCTTTTTTTTAAATTTTTATCATTCATCATGTATCTTTTGATTCACTTACCCAAATTGAATAAAAATTATATAGTCACAAACTAGGACTAATTCTACACATATTAAAAAGAATCTAAGTTTCGATATTTTAAAAATCATCCCTTATTTTTCAAAATTTAAAATCTTTGTACTTGAAAATCATAGAAAATTAAATACTAACTAAAAAATCTTAAAAAAATCTATCACAAACTAGATGCTCCTATCTATCTTTCTACCAAAGGGTTTTCAAAATAGTAATTAGTGCTTCACACTCACCCCGTTTCCATGATTTCTACTTTTATTTTTAACAAAAATAGTAGAAACTATTAGTATTTTAGATATTTAACCCACTTACACTTAACCATTTTCAAAAAACTTAGTAGCTTACAAACTATACTAAACAATATACAATTCATGTTCTTATAACATCTATTAATTTTGAGTGTAACTATTTCAAACCTAAGTTGAAGATTTTTATTTTTCAAAAAATGCTTCTACTTAAGATCCCCTTTTGCACCCCATTTCCATTCACTTACCCTTACTTGCCTCTACTTGCTAATCCTCATGATGTGTTGCATGTTTTTCTTAATAATCATTTAAATAATTTTCCTTCTAATCAGATTTATCATCCTCATCGCTTGCATCACCGGTGTGATCTTCCTATCTACAATTATCACCGCATCAATGACCATTGTGACAGTGACTGTTGTGCCCTTCATGACAAATTACAACAATTAGAAGACAAGGGTGTCATTGTTTTTGGCTCTCGCTCTCATGAGAGACTTGTTTCCCCATTTTACACAAGTGTGCTACTTATTCGATTCACTTGTCTCCTTCTCCATCTTCTAAGGTCATCATTTGTCCACCACCTCAAATAATTAATCATGCACTTCCACCACCTCACTCATTAAGTGTTGCATCATCTCATATGCCACACAAAGCTCCTTCTTCACATTGGATTCTTAAGTCATCAACATTTTTTTCATACCAATACATCCCTAATCACTAGCACAATCTCATCTAACATTCAGTTTTGATCATACACTCATGTTGCTACCACTTCACATTCTTCCATTGCTCCTCTATGCAATCTTCATCTTTGGTAGGTGAATATTATCACCTCACTAGCAAATAGCGTTCTCATGTTTTTATGGTTTTTAGATTACTATTGAGGAACTATTACAATGATAAGACCCCACTCCATCTTTACGTTACACATATCAATTTATTTATATATCTAGTGTAAATTTTCATATGATTTTCAAATGACACACTCTTGTTTTAAATTTACTGATCATTCTTCATTTGATGAGGTGTCGTAAATAAATTAACCACATCTCATGCATAATCATTCACATTTTCTTGAGGGGGCACGTTTCTCCTATCACACTCACATCCATTCAATTCCATTCACACTCATAACATACTACATATATTGGTTACACATTATTTATACCTACTTATACTCGCATATTACACTTTGATTACTATGTTAGTTGGATACAATGTATGTCGTTATATTTTCCTTACACATATGTGTGTTCACTTGCCTTCTAGTTGTGCTCACATAATTTATGTGGATCGTTAAATGCAACATGGATTTTTTTCATTCTACTTCTTACCGGTCCCATAACATGATCTTGGGGGCATCCAATTTCATACACATAACATGTATTATTGTTTCATTTTATACTACATCCTACTTATACTAACACACTTTATTATATAAAATCATATACGTTTTGAAATTTTTTATTTGTAACATGCTAATGTGTTCTTCATGTGCAACATTTCCTTTATAGGAATGTTTTTTTACCATGGTTGTTTTTAATTTTCTTAATATTGTCTACTATTTTTTTCCATTGTCTACATGATTTTCCTTATGTATTGATTTTTAACTACCTATATGCTTGTTGGACACTTATACCATCATTTTCTAGTGACATCATGAGTGATGTCCCATGTTTCTAACCCACTTTTCATGGTCTACATTATATTCTTACTTTATAGCTTACACTTTTTCTTTTACATATGTATATATCTTGTTTTCACTAACAAATTGGTTTTAGAGACTTTTTAAAGTGTGCCTTGGTTTCTACCAAGCACACTCCCTTCCCTCTTGGTGGGCATCGGTTTCATCAAAACATCACATCTTCCTTTCAACTTGATACTCCTTCCGACCTCAAATGCACTACAAATAAGGGGAATCATTGGGTAGTTAAAAATTGTCTACACCTTTTAGTGTCTACAAACACTCTTTAAGTGTGTGATTAAAAATTACTTGCTTAAAGGAAAAAATACATGAGCATGTACACACACATTTCCTTCACTCTAAATGGAATTTTGATAAGTTGGTGGTGGCATAATCCATGATGAAACCTACAACATAGAGTGTACAATATATATATATATATATATATATATAATAGAATTTAAATTTTAATTATAGAAAAAGGAGATGTAAAACATGGAAGGAATACACCTATTCATTTTTGGAGGGAGGATCTCTCATTTTTTTCATGTCTTAAAGAGTTGAAATTTACTTGATCAATCAACCATGGTGTGCCATAAAATATAGTAGAGAAGAGGGATGATTTAGGTGATGAAGAACCCATGTGCTTATATTCCTTCCCTATTTCATATTTTTTTTATAGGTGAGGAAAGAGTAGCCTATGGATCTTTCATTTTTTCTTCAATATTTTCTATATATGAGATTAAGGTGACAGAAGAGGAAAGCTAAAATATTAATCTCTTATTTTTATTTGATGTTTTTAACCAAACCCACATACCATACCACTTAAAATATATCTATGCCCAATTTGTTAAAATTTGGTATATACCACGTGTACTCCTACTTTTTATTCTCCTTAGAGTAATAATAAAACACATGTGCACATTAGCTATAATTCCTCTTGTTTGTGCCACACTCACATTGCTCCATCTCATGTGCCCAAAACAAGGGGGTAACCATCGGGTGATGTTTTACCCTCATAGTAGCTCGTAATTAGTTAAAATAATAAGAGGTACAAAATAATATATGTCAAAGGATTAGAAAATGGATCAAAATAGAATGGGTTAGGACATATATAAGGACCAAAAATATAAAAAGGACAATAGGATATGTAAATATGTCCCATTCCATACATTTATTTATAGGGGGAAGATTAATTAATTTTATCAATTGGTACAAATTTCTAAGGACATATAAGAGCCTTACATAACTTCAATGATAGAATGCATGGTATAGTTTAGGTTATGGAGGCACCAAGGGTACATGTAAGCTAGCATCATCCTAGTACATCATGTGATAATTTGTAAATCACTTGGGTTTTGTTCATATATAGTGATATTTATTCTCGGGTCATCGGAAGTGTCGATGTGACTACTATCCTTGTAGGCGTGACCTCCAATTTCTCATATCCTTTTAGAGGGATGCCGAGTAACTAGGACATTATCTCGTATAGTTATCTTCACCATGCAGAGTGCATTTTTACTTCTTTCTATTCTCCTTAACACATTCCACTAGAGGAGTGATCACCCCAAGTCCTTCCAACCATCTCAAAAGATAAGTTCAACAAATCTCTATTATAATGGTAGTGAGAGTAATCTCTCCTCCTCTTTCACAAAACAATTAAGTGTACCTTTTGATTTTCTTTTCTTTTATACTTTTTATATTGCTATTTTAAAACTAAGTTTAAAGTTTATGTTAAATTTTGATTATCTATAATATGGTCCTTGATTACACTCTTTTCTCTACAAGAACTCAATCTTGGAAAAAAAGAACAACTAGAACAAAAAAAATTCCTAGGACAATAAAAAGGCACTCCAAGTGAAGAAAAGTGTGTCTATGCACTTAGGTGAATTTTCCTTTAAGTACATAATTTTTAATTCAATACTTAAAGGGGAAAATTTAGACACTGATATTTGTAATCCATGGCTTACAACAAAAAAAATAATACAACACACATGCACTATTACAAAGTTTCTAAATTTGACCAATTAGGTTATCTATAGTTATGTCTCACTCATTATTTCTTGCATACACAACCTACTTGTTCACAAAACCATCATAGTAATTCATTAAACAAGGATATACCTTCACATATCACAATTCCAAGTTTTATATCATCTACGCATACATCTGAGACCATAACAAATAGGGAGGACGATAACATCCATACACTATAGCTTGACCTATTCAATTTGGTCCATTCCCTCAAATGATGCTTTTATTAAATTGAATTCCTTTGGCACACTTTAATTTGGAATTTCCCTAGTTTACATATATATAAACAAATTATTTATCTCTCATTAAGGATGGAATTAATTCTACTTGGAACCTAGCTTTCCAATGAGAAAATACTAAAATAAATCATAACCAAATTTATTCCAAGAATTCCTTGTGCTCTAGATTCTGGGCATACTCATTCTAGGAACTCACCTTATTATATTTGCAAGTAAAAAGGAACATCAAAAGGTCAAGTAAAGCTAGGAAATTATGAATTATAATCACATTGTTATAAGATAACACTTATCAATCTAGTTGTATATATTCTAGATATCACATGCTAGGAGAGAATGACATGCATTTGATCCTTATTTATATTAGTGGTGACGTTGGTGGTAAACATGGGTTCCAAAACCCACCCAACATTTTTTATAGAACACTCTCACCATTTAGGGTTTTAAAGTTTGAATCAATTGCACAAAATACATCACAAATTTTTTGTGGTATAGATTTTAGAAATGATAACTAGAAGCATTGAACAAGCAAAAAAATGTTACAGAGGCTTAAATTATAGAAGTAAAAAATTGTATAGAAAGGGAAATAATATGGATATGCTTTTGGATATACCATACGCCCTAGTCCAAACAACTGCATAGGTCATAGTTTCAGTATCGAGGCTCTTCTAGATCATTTCTAATCATAAGATAAACTCAAATCAAAATATTTCAAGATATCAGCTAAGTTCTCTCCTCTTCCTAATTTCTAATGCTTTATTTCATTATCTATCATTTTTTATCTTTGTATAATGATTGTTTGATATTTTTGTAATTAACTTTGGATACTAGTTTATAAATTTAATCTACATTATTTTTTACTATCCTCCTAGATTATTAACCATTTAGGTTAAATCAAGAGTGTAATCAATGTCTATAATAGAACCTGAAATTTAACTCAAAAGTATAGATAAAGGAGATGTAAAACATAGGAGTAAACTTGTTCATTTTATAGAGGAGGATATCTTGTATTTTCTTCATTCCTTAAATATTTGTAATTTACTTGTTTTTATTTCAAAGGATTGGGGGTGATCATTCCCAATATTTTTCCATACTAGATAGTAAAGAAGAGGAAAAATTTAGAATATGAATAATCCATATGCTTTGATTCCTTCCATATTTGAGAATTTTTTGAGAGGTGAGGAAAGAGTAATCTACAAATCATTAAATTTTCCTTCAAAATTTTCCATATATGAGAATATGGTGAGAGAAGAGGAAATATCAAGCTATGATCGTCCTAGTTTTTCTTGACACTTTTCACCATACTCATGGACCACACTATTGCAAGGCGTATCTAGGAATATTTTTTAAAACTTGAAAAATCAAACCTTTGAAGGAATGGACTTTTTATGCCCCCATAAGGTGTTACTATGATTAAACTAATACTTTAATATATTCAAACATTAAAGGGAAGAAAGAGGTGCATGCCCCGAAATCTTGTTACAACTACATTTGAATAGTGTTATGGAGAAGGAAAGAAATACTCATTACCCTTGTAAATTTATCTAAATTATTTAATTTGTATATATAATTGTGTATAAATCCTATAAACAACTGATAGAATCTGTATAAATTGAAATATTATGTGAATCTTTCCTTTATCTTGAAACATATGAAATGGTCAACACTATACCACCTTTGTCTTCGAATGTGTTATATGGTTTTGAGGCTACTTTAATTCTACCACATTTCAATAAAGGGAACATTTTGTGATGATATGAGCCCTATAAGCTATCAAAATTTGTTCATGTATCCTATAATATGTCTATATCTGTAGAAATATCCGAATGAATGCCCCCTATTTTAAGGCATGTGTGATAAACCATATGAGTAGGTTGATAAAAATAAGAAATGTATACCTATGTACCATGTCTTATAGTTTACATAGGATCACATATAACGATGAACCAATATAAACCTTTGAGAACCTATACATGCAAAAGGGGTTACACATGTTGGACACCATGGTACAAAAAAAATAGCAACATACAAAAAGAAAAAAGCACTAAGAGATAATTCATGTTACAAAACTATTAAGAAAACATAAAAATATAAATCATGTCTTGTCCCATAGTAGAAAAAGTGTAGAAAAAACATAGTAAACATGTCACAAGTTATAATAAACAACAAATTTTAAATCATGAATTTCAATAACCAAAATAAAAATGGTAGTGTAAACATCAGCGTATAGACAAAGTGTGTCATAATAAACTAAGAAATGACATGTAGAAGTATACTAAAATGAAGGTATATATCCAAAAATGTGGAACACACATAGTTTCACATGACAAGCTTTTTGAATGTGAGGGTGTCACATAAAGATCCATACTTGAACATGGATATGATGAAGGTCAACTAGCAAGCCAAGAAACATTGTGTAATAGAATTACATGGTAGCACAAACTTAAGAAGCATGTATCAATTAGATGGGCATGTGCTTAAAATGCACAATTTTAATAAGGTCGGTGAAATAGTGTGCATGAATGAGATTCCTACATGACCAAAATATAATTGTGATGAAGGGTTGCATAATCATTTAAGGGTCCTTAACGCAATAGGAGATAAAAACACTTGTAAAGGGTGATGAATATAATAGGAGTGCTATGAAAATATCACTAATACATGAAAAATTATTGTAAATAAAATTTTGCACTATATACAAGAGAGTTTGGATGTGTAACCTAGAAATACATTGAGAAAGGTTAAGAGGTTCAATTATTTCAATATGTGGACTTATGGTTGTGTTGTGGAAACAAAAGTATGTGGAGTGATTGAGTGTATAAAGGGATGTGACCACATTGAATGTGAGTGAATGAGGTTGATTAAGTGCATAATATGTCTCAAATAAAATTTATTTTATATTTTTAGTTGTTTTGTGGGATTATTTAACTTTTAAGATTATTGTGTTTTTATAATTTATTTTTGTATTTGGCTTAGGAGACCTTCTACTTAGGGTTAAATTTCCAATTTCTACACCACTACGGTACTATAATAATTGATTTCAAAATTTTAGGGTTCAAATGGATGATAGTTGTGAGAATATTTACTTGGTATGTGAAATGTTCAACTAAAATCCCGTAAAAAAATCACACATGAAATATTTGACAAAATGCCTAGAAGAAATGCGGGTGTCAATTCTTTGATTAAATTCTTAGAAAATGTAAATAAAATAATGCATATGAAATGTTTAATGAAATTCCTAGAAGAACTATGAGTGTAAATTGATGAAATGCCTAGAAGTAGTGTGGGTTTATGAACTAGATTCCCTATAGATTATGCTAAAAATATTTTTTATCTATGCATATCGTGCAATCATTGTAGCCCTTGCACGTATTATTTTTTGACATTTAGTTAAATAATGCACACACCAATTTTCACAAGAAATGGCTATCCTTTTATGGATGCCCCTACACTATCCTAATATTTTCATTTCCACACACATTGAAAAGATGCTAGCAACAACATGAGAGTAGGTGTGAAAAAATATATTGTTTAGATTTTAATATATTGTCAGAATCTTATTTAGTTTATATCAATGAATCATACAACTCTTCCTTTCCATACCATTGTACATATTTTGAAATCTTTGTGGAAGGAATTTTTGTGATGTAAATTTTGTATATCTTTCTTGATTTTTGTATGTCCTTACCATGCACTTAGTAAGTTTTCTTCCTAATATTAAAGGAAATGAATTCATTTAAAAGTTTCTTTGAATTTAGTATCATTTCATTTTTTCTTCTTTCTATGCCTTAAATGTTAAATGATAAATTATTATTGATTGTCAAAATGTTAATTAAATTTGTGTCAATTTGATCACTTTGAAAACTTTAGAGTAATATAAATTACATTTATTTTGACACAAAATAGTTTTGTCAACATTAAAATAAAAGAATATAAAAACTTGTAGCTAAACATGCATGATCTTCATTGAGTATATTTTTGTTTGTTATATATGATAGTATTACGTGGAACTTTAAGATATCTAGGCCACAAAATCCCCAAAGGGTCCTTGTGAAAGATGTAAATATCCTAAAGTTATGAAATTTGGCTTATAGTTGACATATTTATTTATAAAAAGAAATTCATTGATAAGTATTGATATAATACTTTAGAAATTTATCTCGAAAAGATATTAAAGGGAAAATAAAATGTAGTCACTTGTAATAAGTATTTTGTTCCCTTTATTATAATTATTGTGTTGTGTTGTTATAGAAAATTAGAGATGATGGGAAAATAATTAGGGATGGATGAAGTACTTTAACTATTATTTAACTCATTGGTGTTCTAAATAGAGACTATGGAAAAAGAATCAAGCATGGAGGAAATTTTATAGATATTTTTAATTAATTGGTGTTTTGGTTCATAAATTTACATTGGATAACATTATAATATTTTGTTATTGGTGTAACTATTGAATGTTATAATTTTGAGCCATGTGCATATTTTAAACTTAAATTATTTCCCTCCTTCCATCCAACTCTATGTCAAAATTAATTGTTGAAATTTTAAGAGCCAATATTAGAAATCCACGTTTTAGAGGGAATGACATTTATTTCGAAAATAAATTATTTTGTGTGTGAGGTGTTGTGCATAGACATGTAGGGTAAGATAATAGAGAAACAGCTCAAGGGTTTTTACAACAAGTTATAGAGAAGATAAAGTACTGAAAAAATACACAACATCTCTAATAAAATAACAATAGGGGAATAGAAGATGAATGTATAGTGAATAATAGAGAGCAATAGTTCAAGTGTATACACATAAGTAACCAAAAAAATATAGAGATTGGATTTCCAGTTGTATCTATTTGAAAATGGAGAAACAACTATGAAATTTTTCTATTGAATTACTTTTGCATCTAATATAAACTTATTGTGTTTTTCTAGGTTGTGTTATTTCTAGGTTTCTTTGTTTTTAGTTTATCGAATACAAATGTTTCTAAAAATTTTGTATTAGAGAAAGAGTTATTGGACATTTTTTTAGTGAGATTTGTCATGGATTTCAATAGTTGTAACTCATAGAAACAACCCCAATATTTGATGGAAAAAGTATGACATTTAGTGTATTAAGATGAAGACATTGTTATCTTCCCAAGAGCCATGAGAGCCAATGGAAGGAGGATAAATAAAGATACCAGATCATCGTGTATTCAATGCACTCACACAAACCCAAAGGAGTATTTTGAAGGAAAATATGAAGAAGGATGCAAATGCTTTAAGCTACAATCGAATGTTTCCACTCATTCATTATTTCAAAGGATAGCAGTAGCTAAAAACTCCAAAAAAGCATGAGATGCCTTGCAAAATGATTATAAAGGTAGTGAAAAGGTGAAAATAGTAAGATTGTAGATGTTGAGGAGATACTTTGAGACCTTTCTAATGAGGGAATCAAAATAAATAAATGTTTTTTTCACAAGGAAAATGACCATAGTAAATCAAATGAGGACAAATGAAGATGTTGTTTAAGACCATAGAATCATATAGAAGGTATTGAAGAGCCATCCAACCAGATTTGATCCAACTTTTGTTGCAATAAAAGAGTCTAAGGATTTGAGAAAAATGAGGGTTGATGAGTTGATGGTTAATTGTAAACCCATGAACAAAGGATGAGTTGGAAAATCAGCTCCTCTAATGAAAAAGCCTTTAAATTAAACAAAAATGTGGGAGGCATGGCAAGAAGAGCCTACAAAAGGAAGTCATAACCATGAAGAGCTACATGCAAGAGGAATAGGAAGGAAAAACAAAAATTATTGAGGTGGTTTTACACAAAAGTATGATAAATCAATATACAATGCTATTATTGAAAGAAGTATGGACACTATGCCACTAAATGTAGGGATGAAGAGTATGATATGAGAACACATGATACAAGATATTTTAATGAAAAACAAACAAAACCTAAAAAGAATTAAAAGGGTGAGGATTTGTTTCTAACTTTCAATATAGTTGAGAAAGGAAACAAACAAATATGGTATTTGGATACTACATGTAGTAACCATATGTGTGGCAACAAGGGAATATTAAAAAACATAAATGAAGAAAACAAATATGAAGTGAATATGGAAGAAAATGAGAAGGATCTATTGATGGGAAAAGTAATAGTATCCATTCTCACAAACCAAATATATAAGAGGAAGATTCATGATGTCTTCTATGTGCCAAGGCTGAAGTATAATCTTCTATGTATTGGGAAGCTAGTTCAAAAAGGATACAAGGTGAGGTTTGAAAATAGTAATTCATTATATATGATAGAATTGTAAGCAATAAGAAATTTCTACGATGTATATGACACAAAATAGAATGTTCCATTTGATACAAAAGAAGGGAGTTACATCATTTAAAACAATAGAAACCAATCAATCTACTCTTTGACACCTCGGGTATGAGAATTTGAGTTTTGGTGGATTTCATGTTCTTTATACAAATTAAATAGTTAGGTGGGCGCGCCTAATTGAACAAACAAATAAGGAATGTGAGGGTGCATATCGGAAAATAATATAGAAGATAAAACTCACCTCTTAAGCTAACACATTCAGAATTGTGTGGTCCCATGAAGACTCTATCCTTATCCAAGGGTGATTATTTCATTAATTTTATAGATGAATTCAACAGAATGACATGGGTTTTTATTAAAAATAAATCATAAGCATTTGATTGGTTTAAGAAATTGAAGGAAATGGTTGAGAAGCATAGTGGCCATTATAAGAAACCTAGAGAATAGTTAAAGGGGAGAATACATAACAAATCTTATTTTGAACTTTTGCGAGGAGAACGAGATCAAGAAATAATTTACAATGAGTTATCCACCACAAAATAATGGTTTAGCTTAGAGGAAAATTCATACTATTCAATGAAATGGAAAGAAGCCTTGTTATCTAGTAGAAGTGCACACAGGTTGAGGGATGACATATTTGTGTGTCTTTGATTCTCCCTCATTTGTACAGATACAATTGATACTCCTAATTGGTTGTGGGTCTCCCATATGTGAGGTGAATCTCTAGGTTCTAAGGCTAGTTCCATTTTTGGAGTATCCCTACACTAGATCTGTGGGGTTGAGGGTAAGAAGATGAATAATCAACTGTAAAAATGGCGTGATACAAAAACATTTCATGATGGATTTCTAATAGGAAACATGTACAATATTATGAAAATAAATGAAGCTAACTTGATCCAGTGGGTTTTGTTAACCTTAAGGAAAACATTGATATGCTAAGGGATTTATCACAATAACAAGATATAAATTGCACACTAAAATTAACATAACATGTAAGAGTAGTAAGGTAAAATAGCCTAAGAAAGATTAAATAATATAGGGAATAAATTCACAATAATAATTATCTGTATACACAACACAACAAATTTTTGGAAAGGTCAATCAACCAATTCTCATTTAAGGGAAATTTTGGAAAAATTCCTCTAGCACTTTATAACATCAAAATTCCTCCATTTGTGTTTTTCTAAGGCACACAATATATAAGAATTACTCACCCCATTTCCTAAAAATAGTCTAAAAAGGACTTAAGTCAAAAATTTATCCTTCATGATGAATAATTTTTTTAAAATGCTAAAATTACATACGCACAAAGGATAAAAATACCCTTTCTTTGCTAATTTCAACTCACAGTCAAATTGATTTCACTCTTTAATTCTTTACATGAAAAAGGTATGAATCCTTTTGGAAATATTAAGGTATTTACAAAATCAATTTTTAATCTTATATTAGAGAATCATGTTGCCAACATGTCTGCATGAAAATTGACCTCTTTCTTTTAGCTCCCTTGGAATATATGCATAAAAGAATTATTATTTTATTAAACATCTTGTCTTATGTTGAAAAAGATAACACCAAGATTTACATGTATTACAACCGTATTTTGTATTACTCTTGGCTCGACGACTTAGCACTTTTGAATATTGATTAATTGTTTTCACCTTTAACCTTAGATGATATGGTATTAACTTTGGGAAATTATTCTAAGGAAATGGTAAAATGAAATCACATATTAATTTTTACGTGGAGGGTGCCTAGACACATGATACACATGCAATTGTGATATCCTAAGGTCTACTTTGGCATCATGATGGTCATTAATTTTAATTTTCAAAATCCCATGAGGGTATTCAACATAATGATATTAGTTTTATTATTTTCTAACCCTACCTCAATAGGGGTTGAGTTAGGGTTTTGTGCCCACTTGCCACCTGTCTTGGTTAACTCCATAGTTGAGTTAAACTAGTCAAGTCTATCAAACCCTAGTGATTTTTCTCTTTTTTCTCATGGTGATCTTGTAACAAGGTTTTGCATGGTGAAACCATGCCAAATTCTTCCCAGGTACCATCATGGATGTAAGCTTTGAACTCACTGTTGAATCTTTTGTAGAAGATTTATGCGGCCATTTTGTGATTTTTGAAAAACTCTTCATTTCTCTTCTCTTTTGAGGTCAATAACATCTTGTGCCATGCTCAAATTTTTAAAGATCTGGTTCTATTTTTTTAAAGGCTCAAACCATCGAGGTTAGAAGAAACTCCTGGTTCCTCTATTGTCTTATACTTACACTTCTATCTTCTTTCCTTTTTTTGGATATACTCATGTTTTATCCTAGTTCTATGTTTTCTCAAAATGATGAGGGCCTTCACCTAATTTCTGTATCCATTTAGACATTACCATTTTTGGTCTTAACTCTAAGCCCGTAAGCTATCAGTTTCATTTCTTTTGGGTATTTGTAGAAAACAAAAATATTTCATGTAAGCTTAGTTTAAGGCTATACTTGCTTTTCCTTGATTTTTCATGTGGGTATTTTGTTTTTACAAAACACTTCCATATATCAAAATTTGAGGTTGTTATTTTTATCTTTTTACTCGACATAGAAAAAGATAAGGATTTCTCAATTTTCACTCGAAACTCTAGATCTTGGCTTTTGTTGAAGTGGATATTTAGAATCTTTCTCAATTCCTTATCTTTCATGATTCAAACTTAATAGCCTCCATTATTGAAAGTAATTTAATTTCGAGGAAAACATAGATTTGTTTATATACCTTGCAATGATGGTTTGAATATTTTTACAGATCTCGAACTCCTAGATTTATTTGACCTCTAGTTAACCTATGCATGTTCTTGAGAACCTAGAATTTTACTTCTGTTTTACAATCTAACCTTGTAATAAAAATGAGGGTCTCATGTCTTTTTGTTTCAATGTGTTCTTATTTTTCTCCATGAAGTTAACTTTGAGGATATTTCCTAACTTATATTTCGGGCTTTGTTTAGTTTAGTGTTGTTTTTGTTGAATTAATTAATGATTACATGAAATCGTAAGCTATGTATGTGTACTTATTACAAAACATAGATCACATAGTCTGTAATTTCATGACTATCTTCAGAAAAAGAACACAAAGCCCCGAAGGACAGATGTGTTATCTTGATGAAGACATCAAATTGTAGAATAGATGAAGTGTTAAGTTTTGGAACAACAATCATAATTGTAGATTGCAGCAATAGAATTCATTACTAAATGTTATAGTATTTTTAAGGTTCTTTCCTTCATGATTAAGACATTCAATTATATTATTGAGTTGTTTAATTCATCATACAATCCATTTAGAAAGCTGAAATGTAGAAAGAAATACACAACTCTAGTTTTAGAATTCAATGTTTTATTCATAAGGAATTTCAAATGTTCCCACACAAGCCGTGGGATGTAACTAAAGAGTAAATTATAACTACTGAAGTAAGAGGTACATATGCATGAAAGAGAAAAATAGAGGAGTATGAATGAACCCATCATTTCCTTGGGGTTTCTTTTTTTGTGGTTGATGTATCTCCATCTCCAGCTTTGTTCCATCTTCATTTTTTTGCTTAAGGGCACTTGTACTGAAAATAGAAAAGAGAAAACTATCAGTTATTGAGCTCAGGGTTAATCCATATTCCTATACTATCCAAATTCATGCAGGTGGATCTCTTAACAACAAGAGATATAAATTACATGAGGATCAAAGGCATAACTGATAAAAGTACTTTTTGTAACAACATACATGATTTATTCACTTAGAAATAAGGAGAGAGAGAAGAAAATAAAACTATGGAACATAAGAGAGGCTAAAAAGCCTAAATATTTTCTAACTATTTTCTTAAGTGTGTCAGGTACAAGTTGCAGTGAAGAAGAAAATAAAATCATGTCTTATAGTCCTCACTGTTAGATAAAGATTACAGAGTTCAATAACTTCTATCCTATGGTACATCAAGTTTGGAATAAATCACAAGTACATACTGGTGAAGTAGAGAATCAAAATATAAAGGCTGAAGTTAACTAAAAAGATAGGATTACAACTGAAATAAATAAAAGAAGGAAATCTAGGAAAATTTTGATAGGGCTTCGCCATGTAAAATTGACATTTTATATTTTCCAACATGCATACTAAAGCTGTAATAATGATGAAATGTGTATTTAAGAAGAAAAGAAATGGGACTACAACATCTCAACAAAACTTCAATGTTCAACATGTAGGAATTGTGAATAGAAAATTCCTAGAAATAACATGTCCTGTCCAAGTTCTCAAATAAGAAGTAAATGATTAACTTCTACATTTTTTCAGTTTTCATAATCAAATATTCAAAGTTATTCACAACTAAAAATGAAGAATGATGTCCAATACAAAGTTTCAAAAAGGCCAAAAGTGCTAGATCAAATTAAAATTGCACACTTTCAGATTGCATCAGAAAAAATACATAACAGAATACAAAAAAGCTACAACACCAATGGAGTATAGCTATGACAAGAAAATTAAGACTAAACTAAAACAATGGATTTCAAAGAAGTATATCTTTCAAATTTTGAAGTAACAGGGTATATAAAAAAGAAATAACACCAAGCTACAACATGAAGTTAACTATAAAAATTGTTCAACAACTAGAGTTTCAGGTTCAACATTGAAAGAATTAGATCAAGAAATGATAAAGGCAAGTGAAAACAATCAGATATCAAGTCTCAAAATTCTTGCACATGAAAGGATACAAATCTTCAGTAAAGTTCCAACTAGAAGGATCAAATGCATGTATCTCCAAACAAGTAATCAAGGAACAAAAAATCAAGAGTCTTCAAGATAAGACATCAGTACACTATTACAAAGTATGTTTCTCTCTTTTATGCAAATGAAACAACAATTCATCTTATTATAGTTTTAAAGAGAAAGAAAATTTTGCAAGATCATGCAAAGAAAGTAAAACAACCCAGATCTCATCTATGGTGGTAGTATCAAAAGTTTGACTCCTAGAAAATGATAGAAGAATTTTGGGAACAATTTCTACAATAGAAAGTTTGTATAATAAAAAAAAATCAATACCCATTTAGAGTTGTATATAGTACCAAAGAATGATAAAGATCAAGCTCTTTACAACCAATTGAAGGAGACCCAATTTTTAGACAGTCATGCTTTAAGAAGTAGAATCAAACAAGTACAGTTTGAAAACCAAAAGTTCTACAAGAATGATGGCGAACTTATGACTAAGGGAACAAAGAGTGTAAGGTTGAAATATCAGGTCATGGCCAAGTTCAATTTTTTCAGCAAGTATAGAGAAAATGGAATGCAAAACATAACCAAGAATATCCAAGGTTTCCATAAAAGGCTCAAGGATTGACCGAGAACAAGCTTGAATAGAGACACATGCATACCAAGGTCAATAGTCATAAACCCTCGAAATATCATCAAGAAAAGAGATTTTTTTGCAACATAAAAGTATAACAGTCTAGATTCAAGGGAAATTTTTATAAGGACTGAAAGCAAGTAGCAAGTACATAGAGCTTGAAATAGTATTTAGAACACAAAACTCAAGTGGAAGAGCTTTGAATCAGAAAATGCATGCATATCCAAGTCAAAGAAATATTCAAGTATTTTAGAAATTTTCATTCCCATTGAAATCAGATTCAAGTTGTAGTATCGGAGTAAAAAGGGTAGATCCTTGGCCATTGATCGAAAAACCCATTAATGGGTATCAAGAAATCGAGAAAATGAAAGAACTCACCGATTAAATCAAAGCTTTCAAATCCTGAAAGATCAACATCTTTAGAAGCATCAAAGGAAAAATGATGACCCAATTACATTTGAGAGCTTGGGAGTCAAGCAAGATCAAGAAATCACAGAACCCACAAATATTTTCAAAAGTTTCAGTAATATATCCAAGGAAGAAAATGAAAATGGAAGTGTACATGTGTGCAAGAGAAAAATTATCTCACCTATAACCACTCATGGTGGCCAACATCAAACTATGATTCACTCAAAAAACTCAAAAATAGATCAGAAGTCTCGTAGAAAGAAGCTCGGGAATGATCAAGGAAAGGAGACCATTCTACAACCATGAAGAAACTCAAAGAAGTTGAGCTCAAAACTCCAAAATAGAGGCCAAATAGCAAACTCAAGAAAAAAAGATACAAGTGTTTGAGCCCTTATGGCCACAAGACATCACAGAACCAACACAGAGCTTGAATAATCAGAAAATGGTGGCCATAAGACCTACAGAGAGCTCAATAGTAGAAAGGAATGAAAAAAAACCATTCTTGTAGAAGAACCGAGCTCAAAAGATCAACAATGGTGGTCGAGTAAAAATTTTCTAGGACTCTTCGCCCTAAAATTTTCCAAATGTGAATAAGCAGAATGATGGGGTTTGAGTTGATTTAACTCACCCAACTTAACCATAGCTCAACCGAACTCACTCCGAGTTTAGCATCGATGATCAATGTTCAACCAAGTACTAAAATCAATGATCAAGGATCAATACAAAGTTCAAAGCAAACCACCATGGTTACAAATGATAGCTACCACATTAAATTCTAGGTCGAAACCCTAACCGAGGGTCAAAATCAATAGCTACAGATAAAAAAGGACACAATCAATGGCCTGAATCAATCACCAACTTTCAAAGAAAACTCGACCCAAGTTAGATGCCACCAACAATTAAAAATGGAAGGGGTGAGTCATCGTGGAGAGGGGGTCAGCCCCATGTATTTTAAATTATTCGCATTGACTTATCAAAAGGGATTCCAAACTATAGTCCAACACCATGATGGAATGTGAAAACAATGATCACTCAAAAGGTAAGGTTTAACCTATAGTCATCAAGTACTATTCAAAATAAAAATCCGACAAGTAAATTACAAGGCAAATGAAAATTGAAAAGGTGGCAGACTATTATAGTATGGCCATATGTTATGCAAAGGTGGTCAAATATCCCAATCAATCCTAATGAAGCCCGTGATCATGGTGATAATGCTATAGTCTATGTCGAATAATCAAAGGTGGCTGAGTATAGTGTGATAACTTTTCACAAAGTGACCCTTGTTTTATTTTTAAAACATAATAATGTGCTAAGTCCACAAGGGTGGTCAAATTCATGAGGAGGACAAGTATGCACATCAAAGGTGGTCCCCAGTGATGTGATGGTTTGAAAATGACTTAGAATGCAATTATTCATGTGATCACAAGGAGATAGAGAAGAGGTCAACATCAGAATGAAAACAACCTTTTAAAGACTTGTTACCTTATTTTTCACAAATAAGAGTTGATTATGATTGCACATGTGCTCACAAAGTGGTCCCCATGGTGGATTGGAGTTATTCTTGCTAAGTATTGGAGATCAAAGGTATTATTTTCACTTGCACAGGGAATTAATTTTACATCCAAAGGGAAAGTTACAGATGTCACATCAGGCACAAGAAGATAGAAATTACATGCACAAATAAGGAGACTTTCTCATCAAGCAAGATTTATTATTAGCAAATTATTCACCCATGTTTTTTTTTTTAAAAAATAGAACAATCAACTGTAGTTTGACTGAATGATATTTTTGTAACCAAAGGCTATTAATGCCTCTTTGTATTAGCTTCCTTATTTTTATTCCTTTATTTATTAATAAATAAAGGGTAAAAATAGGATGCATGGGTGAGTACAATTTTAGCCTATTTTTAGGAGGGGTGGGATGAATTAAATTGCTATATATTGTGTGCCTTGGAAAAGCACAAAAGGAGGATTTTTAGATACAGGAGTGTTGAAGCATATTTTTTCTAGTTTTTCCTCTGAATGAGAAGTATATTCTACCCTTTCCAATTATTTGTAGTCTTGTGTATGTTCCATTAATCTTGTGAATGTTGAATTCCTTGATTAATCATCTTACCCTATTACAAATTCAGTAATTTTTGCATGATATTAATGTGCATGTGTAAACTTAAAAGTATTGTTGTGATACTTTCCCTCAATACATCAAAGTGTTTGCCTTTAATATTCTATAGAAAATTGTTGGCTTGTGCATCAAGAATCCATTCTCATATCAATTGTGCATGTGCTCAGTCAAAGACCTCATACAAGTTTGGTGTATCACACCCCAGTTTTGAATCCATTTATAGTCATTTTTACCCTCAAACCCCAAAAATTAGTTTAGGATACATCAATAAGGAACGGCCTTGATACCAGAGACTCACCTCAAAATAGGTATACCCACAGACCTGAGGTGTTTCCATTGTATCTACAAAAGAGAGAGATAAATTTTACAAGCTTAGAACACTGCAACCATCTCTCTATAGGGTGCACTTTCGAGAGATAACAATTTTTGGCACACTGGCTGGTGGGATAATGAATCAGATCTGTGATCTAATTACAACAATTTACAAGTAGAATCATATAAAAAAAGTTACTTTTGGATCAACAAGTTGCAACAATTTATTCTAAAGATTTAAATATTTATTTGGTGACTCCGTAAAGCTGATTTTCAAACCAGTTTTTAGCATGTTCCATGCCTAAAGTGACTACAAGATCATCGGTAAGAGGAATTCCTTCTGATTTTATTTCTTTACCTTTGAATTCTGTAAGAAGGAGAAGAGTTGGTAATACTTTACCTTATAATAGGCCTGGTTTTGATAACCCTCCTCCTAATATTCCTTCACCACGTATCAATTTCTCTATTCAGATCCCAGTTTTTCAAATGGCTATTCAACCACCTAGGAATTTTGTGACCTTTACTAATGGAAGCCCATTAGTAATCCCAGTTTATCATGATATCCCTAATGTTGCCATGAAAATCTTGCCTACATTCACTAGTGAAAATCAGGTTACACCAATAGAGCATATCAAAGATGTTACAGCCCTATGTGCAATTCATAACATAACCCATGAAGATGTGGCTTAAGACTTTTAGTTGCATCCTTTAAAGGGAAAGCCTTGCAATGGTATAGAAATTTAGAGATTGGAAGCATAAGAACTTGGGATGAGTTAGGTGGTAAATTTCTGAAACAATTTCAAGATAATTCAGATCATTTATCTCTCATAGAAAATTATCTACGATTAGAAGAGCTCCTCATGAATTTATGTCTAGTTTCAACATTCATTTTCGTTAGAACATGGGAAAGGATCCCAGCAAGTGTTAAGCCTCAAGATGATCATGTTTTTCTTTATTATCTTAGAGCATTAAACAATGATATTTCAACTATGATTCAATCTATGGGAGGAGAGACTCTCCCTAGTAGCCTATGATATTCTCTCGAGCTGAAAATAGTCTTATTCAAGATGAGCAAGTTAGCACCAAGGCCTTTAATGCCTTTTTGGTAGATCTAGCACCTATCCACAACCTATCACGATTATAGAACCTATTATTGTAGCCCCATCAGATGATGTGTTTAAAGCTTTGTAGACTATGGGAAACAAGATGAATTCAATTGAAAATAGACTTGCACTACCTAGTAGGCCTTATCAAGCTCCTTATTAACAAAACCAACAAAATAGGTAGCCTTACCAACAAAATCAAAATTATAGGCAGCCTTATCAGCAAAGTAAAGTTTGATCCAAAGGCTCCTACTCCATCTAACACTTTAGTCCTAGTTAATATGGCTACAAAAGAATGGTGTCAACCTTGTAATCAACCTCATTTAGCTACAAGTTGCCCAAATGCTTTTTTGAACATAAGTCTTGTTGCACAACCTCAACCTGAGACATTGTTCATGCCTCAAATGGAGGGTGGGCAGCAAGAAACTCATGTTCAGAAAGCACCTAAATAGAACTTAGTCAGTTTTAGTGAGGATGATTTCATTATAGTTACTACTAGGGCTCAAGAAAAAAGGCCCAAGAAAGTAAAAAAATAGAAAGTTAGGCATGTTCTTCCCACATTTACTAATAAAACAACAACTACATGTCAAAAAATCAGCTAATGAGTTTTTATTGTTCCACAAAAAAAACAAGTGTTTCAGCTGGTAAAGATACAAGCAAAAACAACTACAACCCTGATCAAGAAGATTATTTATACCTTAGATATCAAAAAAGTAGTTAAAAGCAAAATATTTTCGCTAAAGCCTATGCTAAAACAATAGAGTCTATTTCTAAAACTATGTTGCTTCTTTTAACATTGTTGATGTAATGAAAAATCATAATGTTAACATCTCAATGTGGGATGCTCTAAGTATTCTAGGACAACAAGAGTTACTTTCTCATGAACTTGCTAAGCTGTATATTTCTTCAAAAACAACAAAAAAGGAAGTTCAAAAAATAGATATGGTCCTTGGAACAATGGAACAAGACCACATTAAAGAAGTTAAATGGATGGTTCAAAAGGTTTTAAATGCTCAAGACATCAAGAAACCACCACCATTTTATTTTCACTTGATTATTGGAGAACATCTTGTTCATAACTGTATGGTTGATGGTGCAAGTAGCACAGTTATGCCAAAAGAAATTGTAGAAAAATTGGGTTTGCATTATGAACCTATAGAGAAGAGTGTGCTATAACTTGATGGAAACAACAAAAATATAGTTGGTGTCATCAAAATCTAGAGGTAACATTGCATGCTTGCCCAAATGTTTCCATTTTTAAGATATTATTGTTGTGGATTTACCTCCTTATTTTGCTATATGCTTATCTAGAGATTTCACAACAAAAATAGGAGGTTATCTCTCTTTAGATTGGTCCTTCTTGTTTTTCACTACATTATGGAACCAAAGTTACTATCAATTCTGAACCATTGGCCTAGATTTCACATTGAGCCTCATGCTTCTAATGCATTAGCTAATTATGCAGCCTTAGACTAGTCTGATTTTGATAATACAACTCATGTTTCAACATTAGATGGTGTTTCTAATCTATTTATGGATGAAAAGACACATGAAGAACATGCTCATGATCCTTTCAAAGAAGTTGAAGAACATATGTTTGGTGTGTATTTCTTCATGAGGAAAACACACACACCAATTCCTTGCTTATCCAAAACAAAAAATGCAAGCAGAAGGGATTTGGAAGCTTCATTTTGATGGAGCTAAGAACAAGAAAGGACAAGGAGCAGGTTTGATGCTCACTTCCCCCAAAAATGAAAGGTATTTCTCAGCTTTGAGTCTCAATTTTCATGCACTTGTAATGTAGTTAAATACAAAGCGTTAATTCATGGCTTACTTTGGGCCAAAAAGAGAGGTATTAGCATGTTACATATTTTTGGTGATTCTGAGTTGGTTATCAATCAAGTAAGAAATTTCAATGTTTGTAAGAATCCACTAATGAAGTCTTATAGACATAGAGTTTCAAACTTAATGGAATATTTCAATGCTATTAATATTCAGTCCATTCCTAGAACAAAAATAAGCATGCAGATAGACTTGCAATGATTGGCGCTAGTTTTGAAGTGCTTGGAACAGATTAAAAACAATGAGATTCAACCTCACATAAAGCTGATTGTTAGGCCTTCTATACCTGATAATGATTTGAATGGAAGTTTTTGAAAATGATGAACATATTTGTAGGTTTTTATAAAAGCAAGAAGCTGAATTTTCTGCAATAAATCAAGATAAATTACAACACTTATATGGTGACTAGATTTTTCAATTAAAGATGAATAAACTACCTCGAGGCTTGGTCACATTAGAAGACATCTTCACATTGATGATCAAGTTAAGGAAAGACAAAACTAAGATGTCAACACATGCTGATAATTATGAAGAGATCTAGTTGATGAGGGAAAAATTTATTTCTCGGAAAGGTATGCTCTCTAGCTGAAAAACATTCCTTTATTAATCTTTGCAAGGAATTTAAAGATGTTTTCACTTGGAAATACCAAGACCTGAAAGGGTTTGATCCCAGTTTGGCACAACATACTATTGAATTACATCAAATTCTAAGCCAAGTTAGGCAAAAAAAGAGAGGCTGTAAATCCCAAAATAGAGCCTCTAATGAGGAAAGAATTATCTAAGTTGATCGAATCATGTATTATCTTTCCTAGTTAAGCATTCAAGTTGGGTAGCCAATCTTGTTCCTATTCGAAAAAGAATGGAGAAATCAGATTATGTGTGGATTTCAGAGATCTTAATAAAGCTTCATTAAAAGATCATTACCCACTTGCCTAATATGGATCAGATTTTAAGAACAGTTTCTAGTTTAGATAGACTATCTCTTCTAGATGGTTATAGTGGATACAATAGATTCTAGTCGAGAAGAAGATAGGTACAAAACAACTTTTACCACAAGTGGGGTACTTATGCTTACAAAAGAATGCCTTTTGGCCTTTCAAATGTTGGTGCAACATGTTTCAACATGTAATGGACATGGATTTTTGTAGCTTGTTAAATAAATGCATCCTGGTTTATTTAGATGATGTTACTGTATTTTCAAAAAAAATCAGATGAGCATCTAATACATCTAAGAAAAAATTTCTAGTTATGTAGATAGTTTGGAATATCTTTGAATCCCAAAAATTCTATCTTTTTGATACATCAAGGTAAATTGCTTGGTCATATTGTTTCTAAACAAGGTTTAGCAATTGACCCTTTTAGAATTGAAGCCATATCACAACTATCATTGCCTCATCACAAGAAGGCATTACAAATATTTTTAGGAAAAATCAACTTTGTTAGAAGATTTGTTCCATATTTTGTAGCATTGGTTAAACCATTGACAACTATGTTAAAGAAAGAGAAGATTTCTCTTGGACCATGAAGGGAGAGAAGGGTTTGAAGCAATTAAAAAGTCATCTCTCAAGCTCCTACTCTTGTAAATCCAAATTTTGATAAAGATTTTACAATGTATGCACTTGTAGGAGCTGAAACAATCTCAACCATATTAACTCAGGTTAATGATGAAAATATCGAACAACCAATTGCTTTCTTTGGAAAAATTTTGCATGATTATGAAACAAGGTACACATTTCTTGAAAAACAAGTACTTTCAGTAGTCAGAGGACTAAAGAATTTTAAGTACATGCTTTCAAACAACAAAATTCATGTTCTTGTTTCTCATCCAAGTGTAAAATCTTTCTTGTTAAATAAAGAATTGAATGAGAAAGAGAGCAGGATGGATAACAAAGGTCATGGAATATGATGTTGATATCCGTGTTGTGAAGACAGTTCAAGGTAAAGGTTTGTGTGAACACCTAATTGCTGATATGGAAAAAAAAAGGCTGCAAAATCAAGAAGATCCAAAACAACATGCTGAAGTTACGTATCAGCAATCAAATGTCATGGTGCAGCCAGAAAATCAACAACCTCAAAGCTTGTTCAAGAAGTTCAAGAATCAAGATGGATGACTGATTTAGTTAACTATCTACAACATGGCATTTATCTAGAAGGTATGGAAAAGAATAAATGAAGGTATTTTCAGGTTACAAGTTGTACCTTATGTTTTTATTGATGGTGTGTTATTTAAAAGGATATAAATGAAATCTTGTTGTGATGTGTTGATTATGATAGAATTCAGCAATTATTATCGAATTCCATGAAGGACCTAGGAGGTCATTTTAGCACATACCACAACCTTAAAAATTATGAAAGCTGGTTACTATTGGCCCAACATATTCAAAGACTATTTTGAATGGATCAGAAAGTGTAAGAAATGTTCTTTCTTTGTTGGAAAAGAATGTTTAGCTTCGCTACCCTTACAACCTATTTCAAGTTGATCAACCTTTTATGTAGTGGGGTCTTGACTTTATTGGCATGATAAACCCACCTTCATCACAAGGACACAAGTGGATTTTGACTACTAGATTACTTTACATGTTGGACTGAAGCAATAGCCTTGAAAGATGCTAATGAAACTTTGATACTATCCTTTTATGAAGGTATAGTTTATAGATTTGGTGTTCCAACAACTATCATTTTAGATAATGCTTTAGCATTTCTTGGTGCAAAGGTAACAGATTGGGCTATCAACCATGGAATTTATTTAAGTTTGTCATCTAATTATTACCCACAAGGTAATGGGTTAGCTGAAAGTACTAACAAGAATATTTTAAGGATCATCAAAAGAACACTCAAAGATAACCAGAGAGCTTGGCATCTAATGTTGAATTCAACACTTTGGGGGCTTGAAAGTGACTCCTAAAAGATCAGTTGGCAATTCACCATACAAACTTGTTTATGGAAGAGAAGCAAGAATGCCTATTTTAGTTGAGTTACTGCACTAGATTTTCTACATCAAATGGAGCTGCTTGAGAATGAACCATTGTAGGTTTGTTATGTAGAATTAATGGAGTTATAAGAGCTAAGAGATCAAGCTCATGTGAACATGGAAAAGAATCAGAAATAGATGAAGAAGAATTTTGATAAGAAGGCTAAGTTCAGAATATTCAATGAAGGAGATATTGTGTTAAAATGGGATGTTGATCGTGTAAAGCCAAGAAAACACACAAAGTTTGATACAATCTAGAGTGGTCCTTACATGATTTCATCTTGCAAAGAACACAATGATTTTTAGCTCTCAAGGATGAATGGAGAGGAACTTCCCATTCCTATGAATGGTATGTTTCTCAAACACTATTATTGAAAATCCTACAAGTGTCTATTTAGAGTAGGATTTCCCTTCAATAAGTGTAGTTCCTGCACATTGCAATGTTTTTCAATTCAATAAAGTGCATTCATGCACATGTGATCTAGTTTACCAGATCCTTTCCAGTTTTAGTTTCATTTTGGAAGGGTTGGACCTTCAGAAGGTATATTTTGGTTACATGCTTTGGACTCCATGCCCAATGGACAAGAGAAAGGCATTGGTTTATAAGCTAGTAGGCAACTTTCCCCGTAGGATTGCTAGAAATGTTGACAATTTTTACACTTGTGTAAAAATGGGAAACTCAAAACTTCATTATGATGGATAGCATTGGTGAAGTGAACCTAAGCTAGGGGAGTTTCTTTTAGTTCAATGTTGTTTTATTGAATTAATTAATGATTACATGAAATCTGCAACTATGTGTGTTGTTACAAAATGTAACAGATCACATAGTCTGCAATTTCATGACTATCTTCAACAAAAGAACACAAATCCTTGAAGGATATGTGTTATCTTGATGAAGACATGAATTATAGAATAGATGAAGTGTTAAGTTTTGGAACAACAATCATAATTACAGATTGCAACAATCAGAATTCATTGCTAAATGTTATAGGTATTTTTAAGGTTCTTTCCTTCATGATTAAGACATTCAATTATATTATTGAGTTGTTTAATTCATCATACAATCCATTTAGAAAGATGAAATGTAGAAAGAAATACACAACTCAATTTTAGAATTCAATGTTTTATTCATAAGGAATTTCAAATGTTCCCACACAAGCCATGGGATGTAACTAAAGAGTAAATTACACTATTGAAGTAAGAGGTACATATGCATGAAAAGAAAATAGAGGAGTATGAATGAACCCATCATTTCCTTAGGGGGTTTTTTTTTGTTGGTTGATGTATCTCCAACTCCATCTTTGTTCCATCTTCATTTTGCTTGCTTAAGGCACTATGTACCTGAAAAAGAAAAAGGAGAAAATTTCAATTATTGAGCTCAGGGTTAATCCATATTCCTATACTATCCAAATTCATGCAGGTGGATCTCTTAACAAACAGGAGATATAAATTACATAAGGATCAAAGGCACAACTAATAAAAGTACTTTTTTGTAACAACATACATGAGTTATTCACTCAAAAATAAGGAGAGAGAAGAAAAGAAAACTATGGAACATAAGAGAGGCCAAAAAGCCTAAATATTTTCTAACTATTTTCTTAAGTGTGTGGTATAGGTTGATAGTGAAGAAGAAAATAAAATCATGTCTTACAAGTCCTCACTATTAGATAAAGATTGTAGAGTTCAATAACTTCTATCCTATGGTACATCAAGTTTGGAATAAATCACAAGTACATATTGGTGTAAGAAGAGAATCATAATATAAAGGCTGAAGTTAACTTAAAAGATAGGATTACAGCTGAAACAAAATAAAAGAAGGAAATCTAGGAAAATTTTGACAAGGCTTTGCCATGTAAAATTGACATTTTATATTTTCCAGCATGCATACTAAAGTTGTAATAATGATGAAATGTAGTATTTAAGAAGAAAATAAATGGGACTACAACATCTCAAAAAAACTTCAATGTTCAACATGTAGGAATTGTGAACAAAAATTCTAGAAATAACATGTCATATCTAAGTTCTCAAATAAGAAGTAAATGATTAACTTCTACAGTTTTTCAATTTTTCAAAATCAAATATTCAAAGTTATTCACAACTGAAAATGAAGAATGATGTCCAATACAGAGTTGCAGAAAGGCCAAACAATGTTAGATCAAATTACAATTGCACACTTTCAGATTGCATAAAAACAAATACATAATAGAATACATAAATGCTACATAGCACCAATGGAGTATAGCTATGACAAGAAAATTAAGACTCAACTAAAACAATGGATTTCAAAGAAGTATATCTTTCAAATTTTGAAGTAACAAGGTATATCAAAAAATAAAAACACCAAGCTACAACATGAAGTTAACTATAAAAATTGTTCAACAACTAGAGTTTCAGGTTCAACATTGAAAGAATCAGATCAAGAAATGATAAAGGCAGTGAAAAAATCAGATATCAAGTCTCAAAATTCTTGCACAAGAAAGGATACAAATATTCAAGTAAAGTTCCAACTAGAAGGATCAAATGCATGTATCTCCAAACAAGTAATCAGGAATAGAAAATCAAGAGTCTTCAAGATAAGACATCAGTACACTATTACAAAGTATGTTTCTCTCTTTTATGCAATGAAACAACAATTCATCTTATTACAATTTTAAAGAGAAAGAAAATTTTTCAAGATCATGCAAAGAAAGTAAAACAACCCAGATCTCATCTATGGTGGTAGTAGTAGTATCAAAAGTTTGACTCTAAAAATGATGAGAAGAATTTTGGGAACAATTTTACAGAATAGAAAGTTCTATATAATTAAAAAAAAATTCAATACCCATTTAGAGTTGTATATATACCAAATAATGATAAAGATCAAGCTCTTTTAGCCCATCTAAAATCAAGGAGACCAAGTTTTCAGACAGTCATGCTTTAAGAAGTAGAATCAAATAGGTATAATTTGAAAAATAGAAGTTCTACAAGAATGATGGGCAGACTTATGACTAAGGGAACAAAGAGTGCAAGGTTGAAATATCAGGTCATGGCTGAGCCATTCAAAGTTTTTCAGCAAGTACAGAGAAAATGGAATGTAAAACATAACCAAGAATATCCAGGGTTTCCAGAAAAGGCTCAAAGATTGATCGAGAACAAGCTTCAAATCAGAGACACATGCATACCTAGGTCCAATAGTCATAAACCCTCGAAATATCATCAAGAAAGAGAGATTTTCTACAACATAAAAGTATAACAGTCTAGATTCAAGGGAATTTTTTATAAGGACTAAAAGTAAGTAGCAAGTACACAGAGCTTGAAATAGTATTCAATAAAAAACTCAAGTGGAAGAGATTTGAATTAGAAAATGCATGCATATCCAAGTCAAATAAATATTCAAGTATTTTAGAAATTTTCATTCCCATTGAAATCAATTCAAGTTGTAAGTATCAGAGTAAAAGGGTACAAATCCTGTCCATTGATCAAAAAACCCATTAATGGGTATCAAGAAATCAGAGAAATGAGCAAGAACTCACCGATTAAATTGAAGCTTTCAAATCCTCAAAGATCAACATCTTCAGAAGCATCAAAAGGAAAAATGATGACCCAGTTACATTTGAGAGCTCGAGAGTCAAGAAAGATCAAGAAATCACAAAACCCACAAATATTTTCAAAAATTTCAGTAACATATCCAAGGAAGAAAATGAAAATGGAAGTGTATGTGTGCAAGAGAAAAATTATCTCACCTATAACCTATAACACTCACTCATGGAGCCAACATAAAACTATGATTCACTTAGGAAACTCAAAAACATATCAGAAGTCTCACAAAAAGAAGCTTGGGAATGATCAAGGAAAGGAAACCATTCTACAGCCACGAAAAACTCAAATAAGTTGAGCTCAGAACTCTGAAATAGAGGCCAAATAACAAACTCAAGATGAAAAAGATACAAGTGTTTGAGCCCTTATGGCCGCAAGACATCACAAAACCAACACAAAGCTTGAATAATCAAAAATGGTGGCCATAAGACCCTGCAGAGAGCTCAATAGTAGCAAGGAATGACAAAAAACCATTCTTGCAGAAGAACCGAGCTGAAAGATCAAAAATGGCGTCGAGTAAAATTTTTTCCAGGGCTCCACCCTAAAATTTTCCAAATGAAATAAGCAGAATGATGGGGTTTGAGTTGATTTAACTCACCCAACTTAACCATAGCTCAACCAAACTCACTCTTGAGTTAGCATCGACGATCAACATTCAACCAAGTACCAAAATTAATGATCAAGGATCAATACAAAGTTCAAAGAAAACCACCATGGTTACAATGACAACTACCACATTAAATGACATAATAGAAACCCTAACCGAGGGTCAAAATCAATAGCTATAGATCAAAAGGACACCAATCAATATCCTGAATCAATCACCAACTTTCAAAGCAAACTCGACCCAAGTTAGATGCCACCGAAAATTCAAAATGGAAGGGGTGAGTCATCATGAGAGGGGGCCAGCCCCATGTCTTTTAAATTATTCACATTGACTTATCAAAAGGATTCCAAACTATATTCCAACACCATGATGGAATGGCGACAACAATGATCACTCAAAAGGTAAGGTTTAACCTATAGGTATCAAGTACTATTCAAAATACAAAATCGATAAGTAAATTACAAGGCATTGAAAATTGAAAAGGTGGCAGACTATTATAGTATGGCCATATGTTATGCAAAGGTGGTCAAATATCCCAATCAAGCCTAATTAATCCCATGATCATGGTGATAATGCTATAGTTCTATGTCAAATAATCAAAGGTGGTCGAGTATAGTGTGATAACTTTTCACAAAGTGACCCCTTGTTTTATTTTTAAAACATAATAATGTGCTAAGTCCACAAGGGTGGTCAAATTCATGAGGAGGACAAGTATGCACATCAAAGGTGGTCCCCACTGATGTGATGGTTTGAAAATGATTAGAATGCAATTATTCATGTGATCACAAGGAGATAGAGAAGAGGTCAACATCAGAATGAAAACAACCTTTTGAAGACTTGTTACCTTATTTTTCACAAATAAGAGTTGATTATGATTGCACATGTGCTCACAGTGGTCCCCATGGTGGATTGGAGTTATTCTTGCTAAGTATTGGAGATCAAAGGTATTATTTTCACTTGCACAGGAATTAATTTTACATCAAAGGGCAAGTTGTGAGATGTCATCATCAGAAGCAAAAAACATGAAGACTTGCTCATCAAAATTTATTATTAGCAAATTCACCCAAAAAAAGAGACTTTCTCATATTATTAGCAAATTATTCACCCATGCTTTTTCTTAAAAATAGAATAGTCAACTACAGTTTGACTGAATGATATTTTGTAACCAAAGGCTATCAATGCCTCTTTGTATTAGCTTCCTTATTTTTATTCCCTTATTTATTAATAAATAAATGGTAAAAATAGGATGCATGGGTGAGTACAATTTTAGCCTATTTTTAGGAGGGTGGGATGAATTAAATTTTTATATATTGTGTGCCTTGGAAAAGCAAAAAGGAGGAATTTTAGATACAGGAGTCTTTGAAGAATATTTTTGCAAGTTTTTCCTCTGAATGAGAAGTATATTCTACCTTTCCAATTATTTGCAGTCTTGTGTATGTTCCATTAATCTTGTGAATGTTGAATTCCCTGATTAATCATCTTACCCTATTACAAATTCAGTAATTTCTGCATGAAAAACCTCATACAAGTTTGGTGTATCACCCTAGTTTTTAATCCATTTACATTGAATTTTTCCCTTAAAACCCCGAAAATTAGTTTAGGATACATCAATAAGGAACCAACCTTGATACCGGAGACTCACCTCAAAATAGGTATACCCACAAACCTCGAGGTGTTTCCATTGTATTACAAAAGAGAAAGATAAATTTTGTAAACTTAGAACACCTACAACCATCCTTTTATAGTGTGCTCTTTCGAGAGATAACAGTCTTCTTCTTCTTAACTATATCTCGAGTCCATATATTTTTTCTATTACTTTTCATAAGTGATAATGTATCTATCACGTATGCTTTTGTATCAACTGAATATGTTATGGGGTAGATGCAACTCGATCTAATCTAAATCTCTGCAGCTCTCATTCATACTTTGAATTGTACTTGTTCACTCCTGGCTCACATAATGCGTTATAAATAAAAATTGCTTATTTTTTGGAATTATATGATTCATATGGTGAAGGGTTTTTTCCCATCTTGATTTAAGGCTTGAAAGGATGCAAACTATATCTTATACTATCAATTTTTGAAACTAATCATTGGACCTAGTGCATAGGACATTATTTCTCTAAAAGTATTTGGAAGTAAAAGGCATTGCGTCAACCTATATTTAATATGTATAGAGATTTGTTTGTTTTCCTTCTTCATGAATGTTGATATTTTACAAACAATGGTAATGAGCTAAAAATGATGTTAATCCTTCCATTTTTTAAGAAGCATGCTTTGGTGAAATTGAATCGCTATTATCAATTTTCCCCTCAGGAAAAATTGGATAAACATGACCTTGCACAATGAAGAAAAAAGGGATTGATTGGCAGAGGAGATCATGTTTTGGATTTACCAAACAAGTTGAAGAGGGTCGATCACATAGCAGAGGAGTTCGGAAATGAAGAAGCTCTAATGTCCGAAATTTGAACTTTGGAGGTGGGGGTATTCGAGTTAGGCGAAGTGAAATTTGGGACTCGATGGAAAAGAATGTGAAAAAGGGGAATCAAAATTCCAAAACAAACAATCTTAAATTTAGACTTTGGGATTTTGAATTTTAGAGGTTTTATATGCCAAGTAGATAATCGAAGTCCTGAAATCTTGAAACCTTGAAACCTAGAAACCCAAACTTTATAAAATATGAAACCATGAATTCCCAAAATCCTTAATTCTGAAATCTTGAAACACCGAAATCCCAATATCCCAAAGTCCCAAAACCCCAAAACCCAAAATCCCAAAGTCTGAAAACCCTAAAATTCTAAAACCCGAATCCCAAAAAGGAAAATGTTAGAAACCGAAGATCGAATTTTGGACTTGAGTTTTAGAAAATTTTTCTCAAGTTATGAATGGTGTCATACAACATGGTTTCGGATTCCATACTCCAAAGTCCAAATTTTGGACTTCGGTGGTTCAGTATTTCATAACTCTCAAAACTGACTTGAGTGATGAACAGTAACCCAAACTACGAAATCAAAAATATCAAAGTTTTGAATCCTAAAAGTCTGAAATTTTGGATTTCAGAGGTTGATGCAAGTTTAGAGTCCGAAAAAATAGAGCCAACTACTCACATTTATTATAGTATGGCACCCTCATCTTCAGATGGCCATAACTTTTGACTGGAAGCTCGGATTTGAACAAAATCAGGCTTTCTGGAAATCCCTCAGTGTGTCATTTTAGAGGGATGTTTCCAAATTGTCCACCTACCAAAATGATGAGGTATTGGTTTCCTTTCTTCTCCAACAACAAAAAGTAAATGGAGGCATGGGTTGTGCAGTGACACTCATCATTGTTGTAGGTAATTTTAATGTAATTTTCAGGTGGTTGAAGAAGAGTTCGAATTCCTCTCTCTCCTTCTCTCTCATTCTTCCTATATATTTTAAGGAGGGGATCATTTCAAAAGGTTGGAAAAAATTGTACATTCCCTCCCTTCTTCTTCTTCTTCGTGTAAGATATTTTGTGGATATTCCAAACCTCCCAACTAGACATTTTAATGTACAATATGTGCCTTTGAGCTTGAATCTAATGTATTGTATCAACTTTGAGAGTAATAAAATCAGATCTTTAGATGCTTTAAACTCTCTTCTATGAGACTAAGTATTTAAAAATGAAGAAATATAGTTTGCCATTTTAGAGGGTGTTTCCAATTTTCTCACCTACCAAAATGATGAGGTATGGGCTTGTTTTTCTCCTCCAACAAGGCAAAGTACTTATAGCCATGGGTTTTACAAAGGGCACCGATCATTGTTGCAGGTGATTTTAAGGAATGTTTGAGTGGTTCATGTAGGATTTCAAATTCATCTCTCTCCCTTCTCTTATTCTTCATATATATTGTAAGAATGGGCTCATTTCAAAAGGTTTGAAACCTTGTATATGCCCCTCCCTTCTTCCTCTAGTCTGTAAGATATATTTTGGATATTCCATACCTCCCTACTAGAAATTGTAATTAAAATTTTTTTCCTTTGGCCCTAAATGTGATGTATTGTATCAACTTTGAGAGCAATAAAAATATCTATGGATGTTTCCAACCCTCTCATGTGTTATATTGCAACTTTTTGATCTTTCATTGCATGCAAGGTTATAGTGTATTATTTTTCTTTCATTACAAGGTTCTAGTAGTGATGTGTTTATCAAATAGGTTTTTCAACATCCTACTTGGTGCATCACCTTCCCTTCGAGTAGGATTTAATTTTCATGCATTTTTTCTAACTCTATCTCCTTGGGAAATCATTTGATTATGGTTAGATCAAAAAATCTCTACACTTTGCCTTAGTTGGCACTAGGATAGGAGAGGTAGCTGACATTTTCCAAAGATATTTCCCATTTATAAAGTTTCACACTTTGGGAAAATCTCCATGTTATGAAATCGTATTGATAGTTTCACTCATTCAAGTTGCAACAATCGGGGGTGTTATGATTACACATCAACAAGAACATGTATTTTTAAGTCTTCTTGAAAACCTATACCGCACACTAAGAGAAATAATAAGAAAAATAGGTGAAGGCTTGAAACCTTTCTTTTAATGTTGATTTATTCTTGTAAACATTATTCTAAATATGATGTTCTATTCTTTAATTCTTTTTTGCATAATTTGATTTCTAGCTTCTTTTAAGAAAGTACTTCTGTTTAAAGCTATGAGGACAATAGGAATGGTAATCCGTAGCTCTAACATTTTTTAATCTTATTTTCACGTATGAAGATATAGATGATGATGATGAAGAAGAGGAGAAGGTGAGGACACCTGGAAGCCCATTGCGTGGGAAAATCAATCTAAACAGAAAATGATGGATTTCCCTTTCTCTTTTATTCACAACTTTACATATGTGTACTTTCTTTTATGTACTTTATTGCAGAGTTACTCCCATGGCTTGTGTGGGTCCATTATACTTTCAAATTATGAAATAAATGAAAACATCTTAATGTGATGAGATGTAATTACTTATTTTTGCATTATTTTTCTTTAAAATGGTGTTAAATGAATTCTTTGCAACTCATACATAGGAGGAAATTTTCACTTAATCATAATTAATGAACTCAAAAGTAACTTAATAAAAATGAACTTTGAATAAAAGATAAGTTGAAACCTAATTCAACCTCTAAAAAGGATTGTCCCTATGAAATTTTTGGGTTATACACCTTCGATATTTTCTATCTTTCCTGTATGTGTTAGGCTCATGCATCGGTTCCTAATAGGATGATGCATGATCAAGACTGAGAGATGTTAACTAGAAAGAAACTTAGGTGGAAGGTTAACATTATGAAACCAAAATAGTGGTATTTAAAACCCTTTTCCCTTTAAATTATTCCCTTATGTTAATCCCTCCAATCGAGAAACAAATTTTTGAGTTTACCTCTCACACAGTGCAAAAATGATCAACATTTTTGGAGATTCTATGGGATAAAGTTGAATGCTAACTTTAAGACCAATGCCTTACTCTCTTCCATTGGGCATGTATTCAAATATGAAAACAAATGTTTTTCCATTTTGAAAAAGTACCTTTACGAAAACAAAAACTAAAGTTCGAGTAGATATGGAAAACTAGATCTTGTGCATGAAATGCACTTATTGAATTAAAAATGCAAGTGTGCATGAGCACTTTATTGAAACAGAAATCCTAAACTAACCTACTCTAACCAACTACAAATGAAGATAAAAAAAACATGATACAGAAGTAAAAATACATTCCCTTTCTCAATAACTCGAGGCCAAAAGTCTAGCTTGAAAAATAGGTAGTATGAAATTTTTTTAGATGATACATGTACTTTTATATTTTCTAAAGACCAAGAAAAACATGAATAAAGTTTAAATTGAATTGGAAACCTATTTTGGAAGGTTTGAGCTTCTTTATGAGAATCTCAAGCTCAATCTTGATCTCTAAAATAGGAATGAATTCTAGTACTTCTAAAATATTCTCTCGATCTACCCAATTACTTGATAGGAAATGGCCTCCTAACAATTGGTAAAATAACTACTCTAATCTAGTCTATTTTTCTTCTGATTTGCCTTTCATCACTAAGCACATTTTGAAGCTGATTTGAAGGTTGTTTTGCCTCTACAGGGATATTTTTTTATCTATCATGACCGATTCTACTCCTTCCTCATTATGATTCATCATTAAGTCTCGTAAGATAAAAAAGTTTCTTTCTTCTTCATGAGGTGTGAATTGGGCAATAGGTTGTTCTATTATGTTTTTCTCTAAAACTATTTTTTCGAGAAGGGGAAAGAAATGATATTTATTTAATGTATTTTTTCTCCTATTCAAGTACAAGGGAGACCTCAACAATAATAGAGCTCTTAATTCTCGAAGAAAAATGGTGATACTACAAAATTAGTGAGCTCAATGGGTTCTTCCTCACCAATCTAATTTTTGAAATATAATAACAAATCAACCTCTTTACGTCAAGCTCTACAACACACTTTCTTTGTATCTCAACCTCCTTGACTCCTCTTCATTAAAACTTATTATTCATCCTTTTCTTAGTTTACAAGCCATAATGTATTAGAAAATTATGTGAATATGGTGTTGATATGCGAGACTACACTTAGGAAATTGAGATTGGTGATCATCATACTCCTTCGCACCTTTGAAAAATCAAACTCAACCTCTTACATAGGTTCTTTCTCCAACTATGGAACATGATCAAACTAAAATTTTGAAACCCATTATTATAAGTTCTTGATGAATTCCATCTTGCTATTTTATTCAATTGGTTGCCCCTCCTAGATAGTTTTATGATCTTCACCTTTATGAATTAAGATCATGGATGAAGGAGGAGGAGTGGGTTTTTGGGTGATCCAAGTATGATTTTTTCATTTTTGGACAAAGGAATACGGTTCAAAATCTGCATATGAGGACGTGAAATTTGGAACATTAGCAAAAAGAAAAATTGGAAACTGAAAATTAGGTTTCTTTGGCTGATAAGGAAGGTATGTGGGCATTGGATTCTGATGGGGAAGGTAAGTGGGAACATCCCATTGAATGGGTTCCTCAACCTGATGTCTATCATTCTCGAGCTTCTTGTAATATTTGAACTTATTCTTGATAGCTAAATATGTCTACTTAAGTTCATGAAACTTGATTTCAAGATCCTTCTCATGTGTATAATCAACATAATCTTCTACATAGCCTTGATCTTGAACATCATAATGATCATCATATTGATAATCATATTGATATGCAAGGTTCGGGTTATGGGGATATTCATTTTGATAGGGGTCATAATACTAATCTGAAAGGAAATATGGGTAAAAAGGATGTGGATCTGATAGATACAACTCTTGGATAGAAGCATTCTACTAAGGAATTGATGTCATGATTGCATGACCTCATAAAAAATGTAAAAATTGAAAAAAGTCTATTGTTAATATAGAAAGGCTATATAGACAACCAAATAGCAAGACTTGTCTTATAAAAATACCATAAAATTTTCTAGCTTAAAGACTTGATGTCACTTTGATGATAAAAATTTGTACCGGGTATGAAATAAACTTTATGAAGTTTCTAGATGAATTCTCCACTTGAATATTCAATTGTATGAATTAAAAAAAAAATCATCTTTGTCCCACCGAGCATACTAGAAATGATTATGTAGAAGAAGTGCACCTATGTTTAGGGATGAAAAATTTGAGTGTCTTTACTTCTTCCTCATTTTGCGAGATACAATAGAGACACATCACGGGCTGTGGGTCTCCCAGATGTGAGTTGAATATCCAAGTTCTAAGGTTGGTTCCTTTTCAGAGTATCCCTAAACTAGATATATGGGGTTGAGGGTAATAGATGGATAATAAACTACAAAAATGAGGTGATACACTAAATTTTTGTGAGGGGTTTCTAATAGAGAAACACACACAATATGATGAGAATAAATGAATCAAACATGATCCGGTGGGTTTTATTAACCTCAAGGTAAACATTGATATGCTAAGGGATTTATCACAACAACAAGACAAAAATTACATGCTAAAATTAACATAACACCTTCTTAAAGAAGGTAAAATAACCTAAGAAATATTAAAAAATTCAAGGAATAATTTCTCAAGGATAACTATCTAAATACATGCCACTATAAATTACTAGAAAGGTCATCAACTAATTCTCATATAAGGGTAATTCTTGAAAAACTCCTCTAGCACTATTACATCAAGAATTCCTCCATTTATGCTTTGCCAAGGCATAAAATAGATAGAAATTATTCACCCAATTTCCTAAAAATAGTCTCGAGAAAGACATAAGTTCAAAATCCCACTTGCATGATAATTTTATTCTTCATGATGAATAAAATAATAAAAATGGCTAGAAATACACATTGCACAAAGGAGAAAAATAGCCTTTATTTATTTATTTCAAATCATAGACAAACTGATATGACTCTTTAATTCTTTCCATGAAAAAGGTACGGCTCCTTTTCAAAATATTAAGGTATTTGTAAAAGCTATTTTTAATCTTATATCAAAAAGCATGTTGTAATCATGTGTGCATTAAAACTGACCTCTTTCTTTTATCTCCCTTGGAGTATATGCATAAAATAATTATTATTTTAATCAATATATCGTCTTTTCTCAAAAAAGCTAACTCCTAGATTTACTTGTATTACATTTGGCTTTGGATTACTCTTGGATCTAACCATTTAGCACTTTTGAATCATGATTAATTTTTTTGCACCTTTAACATTGGATTATATGGTCTTGACTTTGGAAAATGATTATAAGGGAATGGTAAAAGGGAATGACATATTGATTTCTACGTGGAGGGAGCCTAGACCCATGATACACATGTAGTTTTTATTTCCTAAGGTCAATGTCGGCATCATGATGGTCAAGAATGTTAATTTTAAAATCCCATTAGGGTATGAGCATAATGATATTAGTTTTATTATTTTCTATCCCCACCTCAACTGGGGTTTAGTTAGGGTTTTTGCCCGCTTGCCACATGGTCTTGGTTAACACCATTGTTTAGTTAACTTGGTCAAGTAGACCAAACCCTAGTGATTTGACTCATTTTTGCATTGTGAGCTCATAGTAAGGTTTTGCATGGGGAAACCATGCCAAAGTTTTCCAAGTGACACCAAGGATGAAATATTCGAGCTCACTTTTTGAAGATTTTGTAGAAGATTTATGTGGCAATTGTGCGTTTTTGAAAAAATTGCATTTCTCTGCTCTTTCAAGGTCAATAACTTATTATGTCATGATCAAATTTTTAAAGCTTTGGTTCTAGTTTTTAATGGCTCAAACCATGAGGTGAGAAGGAACTCCTAGTTCCTATGTTGGCTTATACTTCAAATTAGATTTTTTTCCTTTATCTTGATATATTGATGTTTTATCCTAGTTTTGGGTTCATCCAAAATGATGAGGACATTCACCTACTTTTTGTAACCATTTAAATGTTTCCATTTTTGGCCTTGACTCCAAGATAAGGTAAACTCTCGGTTTATTTTATTTTAGGCATTTTTAGAACACAAAAATCTTTCATATAAGCTCAATCTAATGGTATACTTGCTTTTCCTTTCTCTCGGATCTAGAGCTTTTACCATGTGGGTATTTTATTTTGTACAAAACACTTACATATATAAAAAAATTTAGGTTATTCTTTGTAAAAATTTCTTTGAAAATAGGATAAAGATAAGGGTTTCTCAATTTTCCCTCGAAAATTTAGATCTTTGCTTTTATTGAAGGGGTTATTTCAAATATTTCTCCTTTTCTTAGTTTTCATTATTCAAACTTAACAGCTATCATTTTTTAAGGTCATTGACTTTCAGGAAAACCTAGACTTGTTGATATACCTTGCAATGAGGGTATACATCTTTTTGTAGTCTCGTACTCCAAGATTTTGTTAAACTCTTTTTCACATGTGCATGTTATTAAGAACCTAGAATGTGTTGAAAATTTTTGCACTTCATAAAAATGGGCATTTTTTTCGATGGAAGGAAGTGATGAAATAGACCTAATTAGGGGGATTCATATAGTTTTCATTGTATTTTAAGCTACACCAATTGATTAACAACCTGTAATTTTCAACTATGTGTGTTGTTACAAAATGTAACTATTGATGCGTAATCACAAAGCACCCTCCAAATGGCCTGATTTTTAATGGGGCATCCGGTGTGATCTACATAACATTGGACCATCTCTCAAGTTGTGGAACTTGCGGATTTGAGATGGTCCTTCGAGATAAAGCCATATAATTCTTCCTAAACTACCTGCCACAAGCTACTCTAATGCAAGAAAACTATCTAATCCTAATTTAACCTTCCAAGGGATCAAGGAGAGAGAGAAATGCCTAAAAACATAGCCTACACTAAAGTGGTGATACACCAAAAAAGAAAGTTTGCTGATCACAAATCCAAATGCCTGAAATGAAGAGAGGTGAGCAATGGAGAGGATGGACAAGATGCATCACAAGACAAAGATAAAGTTCACACAAAACACCACTTCAAACCCATTAAACATAACTCTCAAAACCTGCAATAGACATCAGAAATATACAAGTATACCCTATAATGGTGAGAGGCAAGAAGAGATAATAAAATAATCAAAGGATGGAAAAAATACATCATGAAACATATTTTATTTCTCCATGGGTTCACACAGTACATCATTACTGGGAAAGAGGCAAGAAAAATCCATTACAAATCAAAGAGAGGAGGCTTAAACTCCACACTCGACCCTAGAGAAGAAAGAGGGAGGGGGGAAAGAGAGAAAAAATGACCAACCTCTAGTAAATTTCCCCTCCTTACAATATATAGGAAGAATGAGAGAAGGAGATAGAAAAATTCAAAATCCTACTCCAACCACCCAAGAAATGCATTGAATTCACCAAACAATGATGGGTTCATTACAAAATCCATACCTCCATGTTTTATTCCTTTTAGGGAAAGGAAGGAAGCCCATACTTCATTATGGTGGTAGGTGAGAAGCCTGATAGCCTTAAAAATGGTGGACTGTATTTTTTCATTTTAAGAACTTAGTCCCACTAATTTAAAGATATCTAGTTGTAGTTGAGTAGAAGACGATTAAGGTCGGAGCATTCCACGTGGGATCTCACAATATTTTAAAAGATCTAAGAATTTAAAATTCTTGGTGGGTTTATGATTCATCTTTCATCGAATTGACCTTCGCTAATCTTTTCCAAACTACTTTGGGTTTGGAGTCTATCCGTGCAAGATCCACATGGAAGCCCCGCACGCATTCTTAAGATTTTAATTTCCTTTTAGGGTCCTAGGAATGCAACGTACAACACTTGGCACCATCCTTAAACATGTTTTTTCTTCCCATGTGAGTAAGGGGACCAACTATATATAACTTCAAAACCCCGTTCGGGTAGGACCTTTATAGTTAGCTCCACGTGGAAACCCTGTGGGCTTCAAGTACTTTATCCCCTCCTTTCACTCTTGAAGTTGCGATGGTTGGATACTTGGACATCGTCCACAAGAGCTGCTATGATTTCTTTTGTTTTTTATTTTCCACCTATTTAGGAGAAATTATGTTGGACCCTAGACACGTGGAGGGCTAGTGCACGTTCAAGGACCTACCTTTGATTTTACCTTTGAAGTTGCGTTAATGAGGCATGTAGAGGCTTCGCTAGATCTTCCCATAATTATAATTTTCAATGGTCGGTTCTAACTTTCTTGGGCTCTAAGAACACGGAGAGCCTACGCTTGTTTGGGAGCGTAGCTTTAGATTTTACCTTTAAAGTTACACTAATGAGGCACATGGAGGCTTCCACTTTGACTCTTCCCATGCTTATAATTTTCAATGGTTGGTTCAACTTTTCACCTATTTAGGAGAAACTTTGTTGGATCCTAGACATGTGGAGGCCTCCACTCATTTGGGGACCCACTTTTAGATTTTACCTTTGAAGTTATGATGTTTGACATATGGCACCTTTCACAGTTCTGTTGCTTTGTTTCGAGTCGACTCACTCTGGGATTAATTTTGAACCCTCGATCTTGATTTTGGGATTTGAGCGCGAGGTGCAGAAGGGTAAATATAGGGATGGCATGCACAAGGAGGGCACATGACACAATAGAGTGTATGCGAGTGCATAAGAGAAATAGAATGGATGGTTGATTTTAAGGCATGTCTATAAGAAGGCATACAAAGAGGGCATGAGAGGAAGGCGTGGGAGGTGCACGCGCAAGAGGGAAGTTAAAAAGGGGAAAATTGAAGGAGATAATAATGCGAAAGAAGAGTATGGAAGTAGGGCATGAATATCCACTAAGGAAGGGTGCACGATGGTAGAAAGAAAAGAAAGTGTGTGAGAAAGCCTCGGAATGTAGCCAATTTGGAAGGCATATGTAGAGGGATGTGAAGAAGAATTAGATGGTGTGGGAGTGTGCGGAGATGACTACAGCTTATGAAAAATTCTAAATGAGCAAGGTTACATGGGGGTGTAACCTGAAATGTGAAGCATTAGAGCAAAAATGAAAGTAAAAGTCATCCAAATAGCTAGGAGAGTTATTTAGATAACAATTTGGTGACTTTTGGGGCCATCTTCCTATTAGATGAAGAGACCAGTAGCCTTGGAAGTCCATTGGCCATGGATTCAAGCATGGAAAACACAATTCTGATATGAATCTCTAAAATCTAGTCCCTAAGCCACTTGAAACACTATTGGAACTGGAGTTGATCTCACCAAACGTTACCTCTAATGGACTGTGCATGAGAAACAAAACACCACAACACACTATGTACAAAAGGGAAAGACATACATGCCCTAAGTGGAACATGTTGAGTGTACAAAAGAACTTATTCTACTAAAATCAAACCTACCTACTCTATGGTAACTGGAAAGCAAAGGGAACTCAAACAAATCCTACAACTGACAGGAGAAGTAGCTTCCCTTTCTCAAAATAAATAGCCATTTATATGATTTGGCACTAAACATGACTATTATTATGAGTGAAAAACCGATAAGATGCTGATCCTCACCCAAATCACCAAAGTACTAACATCAATCAAAAATAACTCCTCAAGCTGATTGGCATTAGACTTTTGAGGTGTTGATGGAGACCCTTGGTGTTTTGATACTCATCCTCATGTTGTGTAGTGGGCATGACTGGTTTTGGATTTTCCTTGGTGGAAGGTTCTTGTGGTTGAAGGATGGATGATGGGGTAGTGAAAGTTATAATTTCTACGAGACCCTCCTCATCAAAACATTCCTCCAAGTCTGATAGGAAATCAAACTCTTCGATGTCCTACTACAAGTGTGAATTCCATGAGGGGAATGAAGTCATGATTACACAACTTCATAGAATGGAAGAGAATGAAAGAGATGGAAGAAAATGGATGAAAATGGATGGGGAGATGGTCTATAACTCAGAGAATGGGTCATTGACGGATGTAGTTTTAGATGTGCTTTGCATGTGCCTCCAAAGGTTGAAATGTTCACCAAGAGCACATAGAACCAAATGAAGTGAAGTGGTAGGGTGATTCAAACCTGTGCCACCGGGTGTGCCAAAACTATTGATGCAAAATCACACCACCCTCTGAATGGCCTAATTTTGAATGGGGCATCCAGTGTAATCTGCATAACATTGGACCATCTCTCAAGTTGTGGGACTTTCGGGCTTGAGATGGCTCCTCCAAAGAAATCCAACTTTCTTTTCTAAACTACTTTCCAAAGCTACTCTAATACAAGAAAACTATCTAAGCCTAATCTAACCTTCTAAGGGATTAAGGAGAGAGAGAAATAAATGAAAACATAGCCTACACTAAAGCGGTGATAAACCGAAAAGGAAGTTGCTGATCACAAATCCAACTACCTGAAATGGAGAGAGGTGAGCAATGGAGAGGATGGACAAGATGCATCACAGGCCAAAGATAAAGTTCACACAAAACACCACTTCAAACCCATTAAACATAGCTCTCAAAACCTGTAATAAACATCAGAAATATGCACAATATACCTACAATGGTGAGAGGCAAGAAGAGACAATAAAATAAGAAAAGGATGGAAAAAATGCATCACGAAATAGATTTTATTGCTCCATGAGTTCACATAGTACATCATTAGTGGGAAAGAGGCAATAAAATGCCATTATAAAGAAAAGAGAGGAGGCTTAAACTCCACATTCAACCCTAGAGAAGAAAGAGGGAGGGGGACAGGAGAGAAAAAATGACCAACCTCTACAAAGTTGCCCCTCTTTCAATATATAGGAAGAATGAGAGAAGGAGATAGAATAATTTTGAAATCCTACTCTAACCACCCAAGAAATGCATTGAATTCACCTACAACAATGATGGGTTCTACTACAAAACCCATGCCTCCATGTGTTATTCCTTGTTGGGAAAGAAAGGAAGCCCATACTTCATTATGGTGGTAGGTGAGAAGTCGATAGCCTAAAAAATGGAGAACTTGTATTTTCATTTTTAAGAACTTAGTCCCACTAATTTAAAGATATCTAGTCATAGTTGAGTAGCAGATAGTCAGATGGTCGTGGTAAGGTTTTCCACACGATCTCACAATATTTTAAAATATCTAAGCATTTAAAATTCTTGGTGGGCTTCATGATTCATCTTTCATTGAATTGACCTTCCGCCAATATTTTCCAAACTACTTTTGGTTTGGAGTCTATCCATATAAGATCCACATGGAAGCCCTGCACATTCTTAAGATTTTTCTTCCTTTTAGGGTCCTAGGAATGCGACGTGTTGACACTTGGCACCGTTCATGAACATGTTGCCATTCCCTTGGGTGAGTAAAGGGCCCCACTATATATAATGTCAAAACCCCTTTTCAGGTGGGACCTTTGTAGTTAGCTCCACATGGAAACCCTACGGGCTTCCAAGACTTTACCCCTCCTTTCACTCTTGAAGTTACGACGGTTGGATACTTGGCATCATCCGTGAGCCTGCTCTACTTTCTTTGCATTTTGGATTTTCCACCTATTTAGGAGTAACTATGTTGGACCCTAAAGACGTGGAGGGCCATCACACATTTGGGGACATGCCTTTAGATTATACCTTTGAAGTTGTGTGGAAGAGGCACTGGAGGCTTCCGCTAGATCTTCCTATGCTTAGAATTTTCAACATGGCTGGTTCTATGCCTTTCTCGGGATCGAATACATGTGGAGATCCTACACTCCTTTTGGAACCTACCTTTAAATTTTACCTTTGCAATCTGCCCGATGAGGCACGTGAAGGATTCCACTAACTCTTCCCATGCTTAGAATTTTATACGGCCGGTTCAATTTTTGCCTATTTAGGAGAAACTTTGTTGGACCCTAGACATGTGGAGGGCGTGCTCGTTTGGGGACCTATTTTTGATTTTTCCTTTAAAGTTGCGCGAGCTGACATGTGGCACCTTCCAGTTCGTTTCTTTCGCTTCGAGTCGAACTCACTCACGGGATCGATTTTAAAACCTTGATTTTGAATTTTGGGAGTTTGGCGCAAGGTAGGAGAAAAAAAGGAATTGAGGGACAACATGCATGAGGAGGACATGTGGCACAATAGGGTGTATGCGGGTGCATAAGAGGAAGAGAATGGATGGCTGATTTTAAGGCATGTGTTCTGTAAGAGGGCACGCGAAGATGGCATGTGGGGAAGGCGTAGGAGGCGCAAGTGTAGATGGAAGTGTGAAAGGGGGAAATTGAAGGAGAGAAGAAAGTGAAAGAAGATGTATGAAAGCGGTGCACAAATATCCAACTAAGGAAGGGCATGCGACAGGAAGACCCAAAACATAGCCAATTTGGAAGGCATCTGCAAAGGGTGCGTGGAAGAATTTCATGGTGCCAGGAGTGTGCTGGAGGACTACAACCTATGAAAAGTGCCAAATGAGCAAGATTGTGGGCGCGTAACATGAAATGTGAAGCATCAGATCTAGAATGAAAGTAAAAGTCATCTAAATAGTAAGGAGAGTTATTTAGATAACAGTAACATCTCACATACGCTATCATTCATGTTTTCTTCAACAAGGAAACATAAAAACCCCAAAGGACCAATGCATAGCCTTGATGAATGATAAAATCATAGTAAATGTGGGATTTTAAACTTTGAAATGAAAATAGAGTTTTGATTTCAGGTTGTATATGTTCATTATTAAGTTATAGGTATTTTGAATTTTATCATTTCCTACGATTAAGTACTATTAAGTATGTTATTGAGTTCTTTATTTTATCATGCAATGAATATATATCATTAAAAGATTAATGCAGAAATAAGTATACAAATCGGTTAAAAAAATAATGTCATTTATTCATGAATAAATTCAATGTTTCCAACACAATCCATGGGATGTAACATATGTTTACTCAAATTAAGAGGTACATATACATAAAAATGAAAGAAAAAGATTAAAGGTAGAACCCATCACTTACTTGGGATCTCATTGTCTTTGTCTTCTTATGTATCTTTGTCTTCAATGCAACTCCATCTTCATTTTTTCCTTAACTTTTAGTAGGATGTACCTATGATTACATAAAAAATATTGTTAGAGTTCGGGTTTTAAACCTTGAATATTGTGCTATCAATTTTAGGCACATGAATTTTCTAAATTAATCGGACATAAAGTATTTGAACTAGATACAAAAATAAAAAGTACTATATGTACGAGAGGCACATGGGATATTCACGGTATGGAGTACATGTACAAGAATGAAATGTTTACGAATGTAGATAATATGAAAGATTACATAATTATATGTATGCAAGTGAGAGTATAAGTATTTTGAAAAAAAAAAAATCAAGGTTACAAAATTGCTAATAGGTCCTTTTCTTTAGAAAGGTATGATTTTCAATCAATTGCCATGGTAGCAAATAGATGATCGAGAAAATCAAGTACAAATACATATGGAACAATTAAGATCTTTCAAGTCACAATTTATAAATCACAAACTCCTAGATTTTTAGATTAAGAAGATAAATTTTAAAGGTAGTTTCTACAGATACATTTTCAACTCCAAATGATGATAAGATATGTTACAAACTATATTATAAATATAGAGAGTGGTATAAATGTCAATTATATGGTAGTATAAACATGATGTTTTACATCAATACAAATTTTCTAGGTTCACAAATATTTAACTAAACAACTTTTGAAAGGTATAAATTCACAACTAAAGTACAGTGCATGATATTAATTACAAGTTCAGTAAACAATGCTCTAACGAATTAGCAAGGCTAATAGAGATTATCAATGAAACTACAACTCAAAACATTAAGGGGTACAAAACTAAGTTCCATGTTTCCATTAGAATTTCATTCAAAGCTAGTGTTTTATGCATTTCTAATCCAAAACATCATACGAAATATCCAACAATTATCTCCTAGAGTATAGATTTATGAGAAAAAATTCAAAGTACATGATTTTTTAAGGTTTTCCAATGAGAAGATTTTATATCTTTTAATAGCTATTATGAAAAGGAAGAAATTTTCATGTTCACAAGCTTCCAAGTATCTCTTCAAATCAAATGTTGGAATGCAAATTTCCTACATCAAACTATAAAATCATAGGTATGGAATAAAAAGAACATTCCAACATAGGTATCAAATGTTGGAATGTTGGAATGCAAATTTCCACTAATGGTCTCTAACATAGCACAAGAAAAGAAAAAAATTGTGGTCATTAATTTTTGAAGACCGAAAGCTAGAAAAGGGGTCCAAAATGAAATACCCAATTCGAGATAAAGATCATATCGAAATACATGCACTAAATATAAAGCTCATAAAATGAGTTTTTTTGGCTAATGAAAAGACAAAACAAACACCCAACTAAAAATAAGTACGCTCTGAAATGAGCCTCTACAATCGAAAAATAAGCTAAGAATGAAAAATTATAGATTTTAAAATCCCACAAGAAAGCATCCCTTACAATACAAAGAAAAACGACTATTAAACAGGTGATGCACCAAAATTACAAGAACTTGACAAGGTCATAACTTGAGTCCTAGGTGTTTGTTTGAGTCCTTTTTTTAAAACCCTATGTTTCAATGAGATGAATGCAATGGAAAAACACCCTACATTTTGGCACATTTTTGGGCCCTAAATCCGCCATCTTGAGGCCAAAATTAGGATTTAAGTTGTAGTTTGGGTTTTTCTTATTTTTGGACATTAGTTAATTTTAGTCTATTAGTTCCATTATGAGTTAGAAAGTTGGCAATTCCTCTAATTTTGGAATGCGAGAAGACACGTTGCAATTTTTGTGCCCGTACACGAATAAGCATGTGAACTTACTAAGAATAACAGGTTCTAGTAAACTACTAAAAATAGTAATTTCTGCCACCTAGAGTAGATTTAGTCAAATTTAGTTAGAGTTTACTTGGCAACTCGAGTTGGGAGTTGTCCTATTTAGGAAAAATTTAATTAATTATTCGATAATGAAGAAGGAGATCTATTTTCTTTTGGAGTTCATATTATTTGTAGTATATCAAGTTTGTTTAGAATTTGGCTACATTATCTAGTATCAGAGTTGGTTCGAGTCTTTAAAAAAATGGTAGGAAGAGGAAGAGGAAGAGGAGGTGGTATTTCTCAAATGAATAGAAATATGCAAGATCTTGCAGAGGTAAGTTATTGCGCTTGCTGCAATGATAACCCAAAGAGGAAATCAAGGTGGAAATGACACGAGATGAAGAAGAATTTTTTTAAGAGGAGCAAATGCAGCACCACCCTTAGCTTTTGAAGAAAGGATGCTTGAGCATTAGAAGGAAATAATGATGGGATAAGAGTTGATGTTTCAGAGTATGGTGGTAGTCTAAAACCAAAGGAGCTGATAGACTAGTTGACTAGCATGGGGAAATTTTTTGAGTGGAAGGCTATGTCAAAAGAAAATAAGGTAAAATTTGCATGCAAAAAATTAAAAGGTCATGTTATGTTATGGTGGGATCACTACAGAAAGAGTGGTCAAGAAAGGGGAAAGAAATGATTAGGATGTGGAGTAAGATGGGAAGAATCTGAAAGATAAATTTATCCCTATGGATTATTCACAAACCCTTTACATGAGGTTTCAGAATCTCAAGCAGAACTTACAAATAGTGCAAGAATACATAGATGAGTTCTACAAGTTGTCCATTCATGTAGAGCATGCAGAAACTAAGAAATAAATGGCTACAAAGCTATGTAAATGGATTAAAATTTTCTATTCAAGATGAGATAAGTATGAATAGGATTAAGAGGATGGAGGATGCCTATCAATTATCCTTATAGGATAAGGAAAAACAAAATCATCAAAGTTTTGGAGATCACCCTGAATGAATACGGGTTTCTCATATTCCTTTCGGGGATGATATGGTTTCAATCAAGGTAGGGGATAATCATCTCATGGATTGGAAAAGAAAGAAGATATGAGAAAGATATTTCTAGAATCAACAAGAGAGGGAGAGGATTTTCTAGGGGTAGAGGATATGCTAGCGATAGAGAATGAGAGGCTCCACGAAGACCATTTTTTTGTTACAGATGTGGTGAAGAGGGGCATTGGGATTTTCAATTCATACATTCTTATACACATTACAAGAGGCAAGGAGATGCTCCAAGAGTAAATCTTGTTGAAGCTGAACAAGTAGAAGATGAACATGACCTAGAAATTCCACCAAATGTTGGAGAAAATATGATGATCAAGAGGACAATGATTACTCAAGAAAGGATATCAAGGGGGATGCACGACTACGTATAAATATTTTCAGAACAAGATACACTTCAAGAAGAAAGGTATGTAATGTTATTATTGATGGTGGTAGTTTTGAGAACATGGTTTCAAATGAGATGGTCATGAAAACGGTTCTACATTGTGAGAAGAATCTTAACCCTTACTATATTGCATGGTTTAAGAAGGGTAATGAAGTTACTTTTGATAAGAGATGTTTAATAAGTTTTTATATTGGGAATAGTTACAAGGATGAGATTTGGTGTGATATTATTCCTATTGATGCATGTCATATGTTGCTTAGGAAGACCATGGCAATTTGATAGAAATGTTATTCATGATGGGGAAATAATACTAATACTTTACGGAAGGATGGAACAAAAATATTTTTTCTACCTCTTAAGGAAGAGGGGAAGGCTGAAAATATGCTCTCTGTAAAGGAATTTATGAAGAGGCAAAGGTAAAACGGTTTTTTTTATGCACTAGTCACAAATAAGGATGAACCCGCAAGTGCACAAATACCAAGTAGAAACAAGATAATTAATAGAAGAATTTTTGATGTTATTCCTGATGAGCTACTAGAAAAATTACCACCCAAAAGAGATATTCAAAACCATATTGATTTGATTCTAGCATCTTTACTCCCAAATCAAATGACTTATAGGATGAGCCTAACATTGCACACGAGTTGAATAGGCAAGTGGTAGAGCTGATGAGAAAGGGGGTCATAAGGAGAGCATGATTCCATGTGCAACCCCAGACTTATTAACAAAAAGAAGGATGAAACATGGAGAATGTGCACGGATAGCATAACAATCAATAAAATTACAATCAAGTATAGGTTCCCAATACCTCACCTTGATGATATGATAGATGTCCTTGCTTTGGATCTAGGTATTTCACCATGATTGATCTTCGAAGTGGTTACTAGCAGATTTGGATCAGAGAAGGAGATGAGTGGAAAACAACATTCAAGATAGGAAATGGACTATATGAGTGGTTGGTGATTCCATTCGGGTTATCCAATGTACCTAGTACTTTTATGAGACTGATGAACACCATGTTGTGGGAGTATAATGGTAAGTTTGTTGTGGTTTATTTTGATGATATATTGGTCTTTATTAAAACTAAGGAAGAACATTTGAGGCATCTAAGGGTGATATTTGAAGTTTTAAGGAAAGAGAAACTCTATGCAAATATGAATAAATGCACATTTATGGAAGAGAGTTTGGTATTCTTGGGCTTTATTATTTCAGCAGATGGGGTACAAATGGACTTAGAAAAAATAAAGGCAATTATTGAATGGACTACTCCACGGAGTATAACAGAGGTAAGAAGCTTTCATGGTCTAGCAACATTTTACATAAAGTTTATTAAAACTTTCAAGCAAGTATTATAGCACCTATAACATATTCAACAAAAGGAAGGGAGTTTTTGTGGAAATAGGTAGTGAGGATAGTTTTAAGTTCTTGAAGAAGAAGGTGACAAAGGCACCCATTTTAGAACTACCAGATTTTGATAAAGTGTTTGAGGCTGATTGTGATGCCTCACATGTTGGTATTGGTGTTGTTCTAAGTCAAGGTGAAAAGCCGGTAGCTTTCTTTAGTGAGAAAATTAATGAGGTAAGAAAGAAATACTTTACTTTTGATGTGGATTTTATGCAATTGTACAAGCATTAAGGCATTGGAGGCATTACTTAGTGCCTAAGGAGTTTGTGTTATTTACAGACCACATAGCCCTCAAGTATGTGAATACACAAAAGAAGTTGAATAGTAAGCATGCAAAGTGCATATCATTTTTATAGGGTTATACTTTTTCTCTAAAACATAAATCAGAAACCAGAATCAAGTTACTGAGATGCATTGAGTAAGCATGTGACTTTGTTTACCACTATGGAAAATGAGGTGGTGGGTTTTGAAGAAATAAAGGGTTTGTATTCTTGATTCGATTTTAAGGATATTGTTGAAAGGTTAATTCGTTCATTATGGGACAATGTAGGAAATGACTTGATGAGTACATTTTACTGAGATGGCTACTTATTCAAGGGACACCAACTATGTATCCCATTGGGTCTATGAGAGAGAATATAGTGAAAGAGTTGCATAGCGGAGGATTGGTTGGGAATTTTGATAAAGAGAAGATGATATCCTTAGTAGCAGAGACATACTATTGGCCAAAGCTAAAAAGAGATGTTGTAAGATATGTGGAGAGATGTCAAATTTGTCAAGTCTCAAAAGGCCATACATAGAATACAGGGTTGTATATGTCATTTCCTGTTCCTAAAGGGTCGTGGACAGATATTTGAGTATGGATTTTGTTTTGGGATTACCAAAAACAAAATGAGGTAATGACTCAATTTTTGTGGTTGTTGATAGTCTTTCTAAGATGGTTCATTTTATTACCTGCAAGAAAACAAGTGATGCGACGAGGCATAGAAGATTTTTTTTCAGAGAAGTTGTTCGTTTGCATGGTGTTCGAAAAACCATTACTTTAGATAGGGACACAAGGTTCTTAAGTCACTTATGGAGGAATTTATGGAAGAAATTGGGAACTCAACTATAGTTTAGCAAAGTGCCTATTATCCTCGGTGATGGGAAAATAGAGGTGGTAAATCATAGTTTGGGAAAACTTGTTAAGGTGCATCGTTGGGAAAAGCCTAAAAATGGGACTTAACATCACCACAAGTTGAGTTTAAATATAATGATTCCATAAATAGATCCACAAGGAAAGTCTCCATTTTCTATTGTGTATGGGAGTAATCGAAATGGGGTGTTAGATTTGGTATAGCTACCAATTAGTGGTAGAGTCAGTGATGATGCAAAAGCATTTTCCGAACATATACAATAATTACAGGAAGAAGTGCAGAAGAAGTTGCAGAATAGTAATGATAAGTATAAGGAAATAGTAGATGTGCACAAAAGGAGAAAGGTATTTATAGTTGGTGATTTGGTTATGGTATATCTGTGGAAGGAAAGGTTTCCAAAAGAAACCTATAACAAGCTGAAGTACAAGAATATTGGTCCCTACAAAATCGTGGAAAAAATAAATGATAATGCTTATGAGGTAGAATTGCTAGGGAATTTTTATATTTCTCTAGTGTTTAATGTTTGATTTGTATTCTTTTCATAGGAATGATGTAGAAGGGGATGTTATTGATGAAGTAGTAGATTGGAGGTAGCAGGTTCCGGTGAAGAAGAAAGAAGAATTGGATCAGATTCTAGATAAGAAAACAATGGACACGTGGAATGGGAAATACAACAAATATTTGGTCCATTGGAAAAGGACTGGAACAAGAGGATAATACTTGGGTCACGAGTGGGAGATTAAGAAGTTGGATGAAGATAAATGGAAGGAGTTTGAAGAATATAACTTGCAGGAGGTGTGTTTTTTCAAGTAGAGGGAGAATGATGTGCCAAAATTAGTAGGAACTTGAAAAGGTCATAACTTGAGCTCCGGGTGTCCATTTGAGTCTAGTTTTTTTAAACCACATTTTTCGATGAGATAAATGCATCGAAATCCATCCTAATGGTTGGAGCAAGTTTCAGCACATTTTGGGCCCTAAATCTACCATCTTGAGGCCAAAAATTAGGATTTAAGTTGTAGTTCAAGTTTTTCTTATTTTTGGGCATTAGTTAATTTTAGTCTATTAGTTGCATTATGAGTTAGAAATTTGGAAATTCCTCTAATTTAGTAATGTAGAAGATGTGTGGAAATTTTTTTGCACGTACGAATAAACATGCAGAACTTACTAAGAATAGTAGATTCTAGTAAACTTCTAAAAATAGTAATTTCTGCCACCTAGAGTAGATTTAGTCAAAGTTAGTTAGAGTTTACTTGGAAAATTGAGTTGGGAGTTGTTGTCCTATTTAGAAAACATTTTAATTCATTATTCGATAACAAAGAAGGAGATCTATTTTCTTTTGGATTTCATATTATTTAGTATATCAAGTTTGGTTAAAATTTGGCTACATTAATGGTTAAAGGCAAAAAATATAGGCATGACTATTTAGGAAATAGAACAAAATACATAACAGAGTTCGATCTTCTCGGTATCGAATCATGGATAAAATTCAAGAAACAACATGTCAATGTAAGTTTGAAGAAAAATAATGGATCTCAAAAATGGAAACCCATAAAAGTTACAAATCAAAGACTCAAACCTACAACACATATTTTCTCAACACAAATGGAAGCCATTCCCAATAGGTTAAAGCAACAAGCCAATTATGTATACAATATCAAGCCAATAATAACTCGAGCTGAAAGTTCAAGGATACATAACTTGAAAAAAATTTATTATTTTGAAATAAAATTGAGCCAATCAAACACAAACCCAGATCTAGGTAATGAAATTCAAGTTCACACTACTCTCACAAATGCAATAATTTAATAGTTTGAAATGAAGCCATCATATTCAAAGAGATTCCATTTTTATAGAGACTTGAAAAGGCTATAGATTAGAGTCACAACACGTGAAAATCTACAATGACACCCTCAAGCTAAAAGTGAGAGAAGAGCTCAAGTAGAAAAAGCAAGCAAAGATAACAAGAATTCCCATTAAAGTAAATGGTTATAAATAGAGATCAAGTAAAAGTTTTAGATTATTGAAACCCCAAAAAAAAAACAACAAGGTTCAATAGATATTGTAAAACCATAATCAATTTCAGGAAAGAAACCTAGATTCTCATGGTCATTAACTTTCTCTTCATTTTTTCGAAGTATCTAGTGGTTTCTCGAAGGCATAAAGCAATATGTATGAGAAGAGTGAGAAATAGTAAAATCTTGAAGTCTTCTTACATGGCGAACATGAATACAAATGTGCCCATTTTACTAGAATCGAACAGAGCATCTAGTTTCTTCATTGGTCACAAGCCTTAAAAAATAGCAGGGTTCAAATATCTACATAGCTCAGTCTAGTCAAAGACAACGAAACCCAAAACCAGGAGCTTCAAGAACATAACTCTATAAAGAGGTCATAGAAAATGATGACACAAATCAATAATGAAAACTGTAGAAAAAAGCAAGTAAAGAAAAATGCATGTTACAAATATAGTTAGAGCGAAGGATGGATTTCTACAGATATGCAATAATTAAAAGTATAATCACTTTTACAAAAGAAGAGGGTTTCCAGCTTAAAATAGAGATAACAATAATAGAACCCTAATGCAGTATCAAATGAGTAAATAAAATCATAGTAGAGGAATTACAAAGCTTACCCTCTCAGCCAGGGCTCTAGATTTGTACAAATGACTCTAACCAAACTCGAGAATGTAAGTTTTTCAAACAACATAACCCAGTTTTGTGTATTTTGAAACAACCTAGAAGTAGTACTTAGAAAGGAAACAAAGTGAAATAAAGCTATTAGATCTCAAAAAATGGCATTCATTCTTTTTTTTTTTTTTGGAATTAGAACCCTTAGCATAGAGTTCAAAAGGTAGTATAATCGAGCTCCAATCATGGTTTAGCAAGCAGATTTTGAAGAAGCATTTCGAGCCACACCATAAACAAAAGGAAACAATTTAGAATTCCATTTATAGAAGAAACTCCTGTAAATACAAGATGAAAACATTCCAATCTCAAGACCATATAAGGAAAATCACTTTTATATAGAAAACTTCATTTCAAAGAGCTCAAAATATCAGTTCCATCTAGAGATGTCATTTTCATCAATGGCCACATATACAAATTTTGGTAGAGTTTTGTTTAGCTCTCTACTGAGCTGCGAAAATGGAAAATTATCCGGGGTTTCAAATTTTTAACCTCTAACCCATCAGTGAGTTTAATACGATGTTAGAGATCAAAAGGTACATATTGAATGGTTCACAATCCAAACCCCAACTTAACCAAGGTTCCAATAGTTACACGTGTCAATACTAGAGCAAACCCTAACCTAGGTAGAGTTAGACAACACACCAACATAATAATTGAGGGGTCGAACATCATGGTGGAGGGGACATGTTTCCTAATTAATATTAATTCTTTAAGACTATAGTTTGTTGTCTATTATACAAAATACTGAATCACTATGTCTGTTGACCATGGTAATACCATGTGTTATTGTAAAAGAAACAAATTATTAATCATTGATTAATATTGACCTTGGGCAGACTATACACCATGCCACAAATAATCAAATAGGATCCCAACATCATAATACATTCCTAAGTTAAGATAAGGACATAATGATTCTACAAAATGATTATTCAAAAAAAAATCATAGCTTATGCCATGATAAATCAGAAGAAGGAGTTGATCATTATCAACTAATGATCTAATAATCATTACATACCATGTAATCAAAGGGTGTTTTTGAAAACAAGTGTATATGAGTTAGTCCAGGTACCACATCATGGAGGAATATACCACAAAAGGTTAATTATTACCTTAATATTTACAAACACCTTTTTCTAAGTATGTATATTCCATAAGAACACAAAGAATGCATACACAGAGAGTCAACATCCAGAGGTCATGAAGATCATTTGAAAGTCCTAATTACCTTATTTTTCACAAAATAAGTGTTTTATTTTCTTGCACATACCTACAAGTGTTCCCGTTAGTGGGGTGAATATATTTTTCTAAGCATGAAGACAAAGGGAATTATTTTACTTGCACATAATGTATTTTTTCATGCCTTCACAAAAGGACAAAACAAAGAAGAAGAAAAAAATTTCCTTTGCAATGTGGGTGAATATTCAAGTGTCACATCAAGAATTAAGTATGATTATTTAATCATCACCTACAACACAAAGGAAATAGTTGCATGCACATTGGAGAAAGCTTGCACATCAAGCAAGTGGCTAATATTAGCCAAAAATATTCACCCAAGTTTATTAATTGTATTAAAAATAGAGTAGTCAACTACACTTTGACTAAGTGTATTTTTGTAACTAAGGCTATTAATGCCTCATTGTAAACTACATGTTTATTTTTATTCCTTTATTTATTCATGATGAAGGCTAAAAATAACATGCATGGGCGAGTATAGACTGTAGCCTATTTTTAGGAGGGGTTGGGTGAATTATTTTTTCTATATATTGTGTGCATTAGAAAGGCACAAAGGAGGACTTTTTGGATAGAGGAATGTTGAAGCATATTTTTACAATTTTTCCCTTGAATTAGAACCAGTTATTGCCTTTCCAATTATTTGAAGTGGTGTGTGTCTTTTTATTATCTCTTATGAATGTTAATTACCTGATTTAATTATCTTACCTTGTTGCAAATTTAGTGATTTTTATATAGTGATAGTGTTTATGTTAGCTATTGTGTTGTTGAGATTTATTAACTCAACAAAAAGTGTTTACCTTAGGATCAATATGAAAACCCATTGGTTCATGTATCTATAATTTATTCTCAATTTTATTGTGCATGTACATAATCAAAGCCCTCAATCAAATTGGTGTATCACCCCATTTCAATTTCAGTTACAACAATCTTTTTTCTATTAAAACTCCAAAAACCCCAAAAATATATTTAGGATACATCAATAAGGAACCATCCTTGATACGGAAGATTAACCTCAACAATAGGTATACCCACATACTTGAGGTGTTTCCATTGTATCAACAGAAGTGAGGGAATGAAGCAAGATTTGAACCCTTGTTGTTATCCCTCAACCTAGGGTGCACTTATGAGAGATAAAAATTTTGGTACGCCTAGTGGGATGAGGACAAGAACAAGTATTGAAGCAATCAAAAGATTTAAAATTCAAATCAAAACCCATCTGGTGACTCCACATATCTGATTTTAGACTAGTGTAGCGTTTTATATCATCAAATTCTTTAGCTCTAGCTTTTGGGTATTTTTCAAGAAAAAATCATCTCGTTATTTGTTGTTATTAGTTGTTTTTTATGATAAGCATACCTATTTTCCCATATTTTCATAGCTTATGAGGTAATGCAGCTATGATTCCCCATTTTGAGAAATATTATCATCTAAACCAACAACCTTATTATCCATTTTTTCCATCGATCGTCATTATGATCCCTACAAAAATGAATATCCATATAACCCGAATCATACAAGTCAATATGATTATCAGTATGATGATTATTATGCTTCTCAAAATCAAGCTTATGAAGATGGTTATGTTGATTGTGAATGACAGAATGATCTTAAGATTCAGTTACATGAATTGGAGCAGCAAATTTTAGCTATCAAGGAACAATATGAGAAATCAAAAACAATGAAGAATGATAGGCATCAAGTTAAGGAACCTTGTTAATGGGATGCTTCTACTTACCTTCCCCATCATATTCCAATGGCTACGTAACTTCCTTTCCATCTAATGCAACTCATTCATTAGTTTCCCAAATTTTCAAGTTGATGTAAATCGCTCCTTCTATTCCAGAATCACATACTAAAAGGAAATATCCATTTCCAAGCTTTCATTTTGCATTTCTAAATATGGACCTTGTACCCATGTCCTTTGTCAAAAAAATCCAGTTCAAGTTGAAATCCAGCCCACTCCTCCTCCTCCATTCATAGTACAATTTCATGAAGGAAATCAGAAAAATATAAGGAGGGGCTGCCATATGGAGAAAAAAACATGCTAGAATTCTTGCAAAATTTTCAAGGATTGGTGTTAAAGTTTCAATTTGATTACACTCTAGAGTTAGAGAAGGAAACAACTTAGGAGCTACAATGTGATTTTGTAGAGGATAGAAAACATGTGGAATATGATCAATAATATGTTTATTCATAGTAGAGTGTGCACGAATGTACCATGCTCATAAAAACTACCGATTCTTCATAATTTTGAAACATAAAGAGTATTTATAGATCAATTATAAAGATAAATCAACAAGTTTAGGGAATTTTTAGCATGTTTACAACATATCGGATGTCATGTTTGAGGAGGAGAATGAGAAGGAATAGTTTGGGAAAAACAAAAAATGCGGTTGAGTGTGAATAAAACCATTGTGTTACATGGATGGAGATTGTTACATTATTAGAGATTTGTAATAATGCACAAGGACTAAAAATGATGATGCAATTATTCATGAACAAAAATCTTTCATTTAAGATGAAACTAAATTATCAAGAAGGATGGTGAATTTGGATAATGTGGAAGAATTTGTGAGATTACTAAAACATCGGTCATAAAAGTTATGATACAATACCATGAAGAGGTTCAATACATTTTATATAAGTTTTGATCACAAAGAAACTAAACAACAACATGGAGAGTAAAAACATCCTTTAGATCAGCCTCAGAATCAACTCGGAAATAAAAAGAAGTCATAGAAATAGTGCAGATTAGGAAAAAAAAATTCCAGCTATTTGGAGGCCATGTCCCATTCGGTGCCTTATGGGTTCACAAAAAGTTACATCAATACAATATTTCATGCTTGTATCAGGACCTAAAAATGAGCATTAGATCCTCAAGAATCAATTCTAAAGCCCCTCGAGAACAATTCTGAGATCGATTAGAAAGATTCTTCACTTTTTGGGATTATATTTGGAACAAATTCAAGATACACATCTCATATTTAGGTCTATCATATTACTAGTTTTACAATTTGACTTCATTTCCTCTATTTTTGAGAAAAGGAATCTACTTTTCGAAGCCTATTTCTTCCCCACATGATCACCAAAAATGTTGAAAATTTTTACACTTATGAAAAAATGGGAAACTAAATTTTTTTCAATGGAAGGCATTGATGAATGAACCTAACTAAGGAAGACATCTAGTTTCTTAAAGTTTTTAAGTTTAAGTAATTTGATCAAAAATCAAAATACAACTATGTGTGTGGTTCTTGAGTGAAACACTTCACTTATGGTGCTATTTGTGTTCACCTTAATCAAGGTTACACAAAATCTCTAAGATAATAATGTACATCCTTGAGGAAGGCGGAAATAATTGCAGACACTGAGGAGTTGGAATCAAAAACAAGAATCCTAGTTTTTGTTAGCATGGCTAAGAGTTCATTATTAAGTTACACGTACATAATGTTTCATTATTTATTTATGGTTAGATGTTATTAATCATGTCATTGAGTTGTTTATTTTGTTATACAATCAATACGTATCATAAAAGGATGAATTTTGAAAGAAGTATTCAACTTAGTTATAGAAACTAATTTCATTTATTCATGAATAAATTCAATGCTTCCCACACAATCCGTGGGATGTAACTTAAGTTTACTCAAGTTAAGAGGTACATATACATAAAACTAAAAAAAATATTAAAGGTAGAACCCATAATTGTCTTGGGTTCTCATTTTCTACCTTCTTATGTATCTCTGTTGTTAGTGTAGCTTCATCTTCAACTCTTCCTTTGAATTTCAACAGCACCATGTTTACCTGTCATCAAAAACAAAATCTATTAGAGCTCCAGGTTTTAAACCTTGAATATTGTGTTATCAATTTTAGGCAAATGAATCTCTTAAATTAAGGAGACATAAGGTACATGAACTAGATACAAAAATGGATAGTATCATCTTGCAATAGGCCCGTGGGATATTCACATTATCAATTACATGTACAAGAATGAAATTTTTACAAATGTAGAGAATGTAAAAGATTACGGAATTCTATGTATGCAAGTAAGAGTATAATTTTTTTCAGAAAAGGTATAATTACAGATTAATACATTCTATAACAACCTCCTTTGCATATAATTATGAAAAGTTTCAATCATAAACTTTCATAACTAACATAAGAAAATGGGTTGCACTCATCAAATTCCATGATCCAATAGTTTTCAAAAATGAGAAGAAGGTACAGGTCTATTGTTCAACGATAATGAGCTTGGTAAATGCATTCACCAACTTTCAGTGAAGGGATATTACAAATCATAAATCAGGACCATAAATATGTAATCTGTAAAGGAGTACTAAGCTAGTTAATTTACAAGAAGAGTGGGTTCAAGATGCAATTGGGCTACAAGCTATTATGGAGATAGTAAGTATATCTGAAACAAAATATAGAATGCATATTCGAAAAGTGCAATTGAAAAATTATATCATCATATACATTCAAGGAATAAAAGTGCTCATCGATATAAAAATTATCAAATCTTAATACTAGTAGAAACAATTATGTTAAGAACTCATAAGAAAGAAAATAGATAGTTGAACGTCTCATGCACCTTGACAAATTCAAGAAATATTTTTCCAACTGTAGTTTCAATGGCATGAAAACCATATCAGAAGACATTAGAGAGCTTTGAAATCTTGAAAGAAATATAATGCATGAAATTTTAGATTACAAGCTTTTATTGTTTTCTAGAAAACTGAGTATCTGCTGGTTACTATCATGGTAGAATGGGTGATCAAAGCTTCTAAAATCAATTAAAAAATCAACATGCCAATGCTGATCTACAGAACCAAGTAAATGATGCATTGCAGCCACGTGAAAAGTAATTCTTATTATAGATTTGCATTGATGAAACAATCAATATAGGAAGTACAAAGTTCAAGTTTCAAATATAGAGTTATCCCAATAACAATTTTCTAGATATATATAGTCTCGATGGTTTCCTTTTTATACAAACAGATGCTCTCAAAAGAAGAAATTTCAAAATACAATGGTGTAAGAAATCATATTTGATCAAACTACAATAAGAGACAATGAGAATTTGCAATAGGCCAGGATGAGAGTTACAAAATTTGAGTCAAAGGGGAACAATAAGAATCAATAAGATTGCTAAAATGATCACAATATAAATGTTTCAAGGGTTCTCAACATATACCATGAAACTAAAGCAAATCAATTTCATGTTTGTGCATACTTATTTATATCTATCTAGGTATTGCAAACCTTGCATAAGAGGGAGTAAAAACGGTGACATCCAACTTGTAATGAAGAGCAATTTAAAAACACAATCTTCAAGAAATAACTAATCAAGAATGTTATTCAAAGCATGGATTTACAAATGCAACAAAATGATATCAGTTATGGAATTTTTTTATTAGATTTGTTGAGAGGAAAGAATGTTGTGAATAACGACTCAAAATTGATCCAGTTGGTAATGTTACTCTTGGATCTTCACACTGCATACAATTTAATTATTTTAAAGAAGCATGAAGAGCCATGAGAAATACAAATTTCTAGGGAAAGTTTTCAAAACAGAGCTTCAAATGTTGTTAAAACAAGGAAAGTCAAATTGCCCATGGTAAAATATGCCATAAAGAATATGAAAACTGATCTTAAGTATCAAACCAGTGAAACATTGCAGGTGTAGTAAATTAAACATCCAATACTATGATAGTCAAGCTACTCGGATCAACCTATAGTGATATATTTTTAGAAAGTGAAAGAAGATCCAAAACCGCAAGCATAGATCTTTACAAATGCAAGATCTCAAATAGAAATCTTTGAGCATGAACCCCAAAACTAGTAAAACCTCAATAACAAGTTATCTAGGAGCATGAAGTCTATAATGGTGTCCAAATAGTAGTTGGGTATGAAATACTAGATTTTACTTTCACCCAAATTTGCAACAAAAGTACAAATAGAAACAAAGCCCAAATCAAGATAGTAACAAATTAGAAGTATTTTTGGTTCAAACAAGAGCCATTTTAAGTACAACCCAGGTCAAAAATGCTTAGCCATTGAGCAACGAAAAATGCAAAGATCTAAACAAGAAATGGCTCATGGTACAAGTTAACAAACCATGGCATAATTATAAAGAATCAAGTTATTACAGAGATATAAACTCAGAAAGGCAGCCACGATGAAAAATAAACAAAGCATCAAACCCGAGTGCATGTCAAATCATTACCAAGTGCACAAGTTTTCAATAGACTAGAGCACAAATATAAAGCATGAATAAGCAACAGTGAGCCATGAGTCTGAGCCCCAACAATCAAATACAAAATGAACAAAATCTCAAAGCAAAGGAATGAACAGAGAACCCCTCAAGGTCAAATCATAGCTAATTAGTATGAAGAGAAGATACACATAAAGGAAAACACATACCACGTAGATGTTCTCTCCCAGAAATGAAAGTAGTGACTAAAACCCTCAAGTTTTAAGCTAATGGAATTTTCCCAAGATCTCTATAAGGAATAAGTCAGTAGCCATTCAAAACAAAGGCCAAACTGAGCTCGAAGATTTTCTTTCATGGCAACCACCTCTCAAACACTTCACAGAAGAGCTTTGTGATTCCCATATTTAACACACTGGAATACAATAGTAAAAATAAAAGAATAAATATTTTTTTAACTCACATTGTAGTTCACATGACACTACATGGGATCACTTATGCCAACGCACAACACATGATCTGCTTGCACGAACACTAACCCACATAGGTAACATGAAAACATGTGACACACATCAAGGCCATTTTTATGACAAGAAACAACATAATGATTCAACTACATTATGAATCTTGTATGGGAAACATCTAGGACATCACTTTCCTGGTTTACATATTTATTACATTCATATTTCGTTATTTACCATATTTCTTGGAACTAACTTATCAATTATTTTATAATTAAACTACATTATTTTGCTTTATTTAACATTTCATTTCTAGTAATCCCATCTATTTTTTCTTTTTCCCTAGTCACACCGAATGTTGTAACTGGTTATTGGTATGAACATATATATACGAGGTCCTTTTAGTATTTATGCCAAGGATTCATTTTCTAATTTGCATGTTCAATTGAGTTTTCATTTATCTTGGTTGCAACAAGGAGGATCTCATGAAGGAAAAGAATTTTATTGATTCTAAAGTCGATAGGTTTCACGTTCTTTTCCATATTGGCATTTAATTTTTAAAGCTAGTCTATTTTGTTTTAGGTTATGGCAACTAAGCATGTATCCCATCTACCTTTCTAAATTGCTTAGGCATCAAGGTACTAATGTTATTAATTTCTTCCCTGGGTAAAAATGGACAAATAGGATATTACACGCGAGTGTAATGGAGGATTTGGTTCACTCATGGAGACCTAGGTTTTGAGTTGAGTGAATAAGTTTGAAGCATGCCCAAGAAAAGTGCAGAGATTTTAGGAAAAGAAGAAGTCTGAAATTTCAGGTTTTGTACTTGAGGTTGAGTGTTTTGAAATGGGCTAAGGTTTTGGGGACTTAGCAAGGAGAAAAGTTTTAAAACCTGAAACTCCAAAAGTCTGAAATTTCAGACTTTCGGGTTTCAAAACTCTCGAGCGTGAATTTGGAAAAATGGAGGAAAATTTATGAAACCTAAAACTCCAAAAATTTGAAATTTTAGAAATTTGGGTTTCGGGGTTTGGGATAAGAGAAACTCGTTGAAAAAAGTGAGCAAAATGTCTAAAAGTGCAAAATTTTGGGGTTTCGAGAGGTTCGAGTTCGGGAGTTCTGAGTCTCGGGTGGTAAAATCGGAAAAGTGACCAAAAATGTCCAAAATCCTGAAGAAGTTTGAATCCTAAAAGTGTTCAGATTTTAGAAGTCAACATAGCTTTTGGGGTCAACACAACGATAATTTCAGGTTTCAAAGTTTCATAACTTTAGGTTTTGGGGTTTCAAAACTCTCGAGGTGATTTCGGTGATGAACAATGAAAAAATGTTTTGAAAATGTAAAATGTCTAAAAGTCTAAAATTTGTGATCGTCAGTTTCGTGGTCTCAAGGTTCGGGTTTGAGACTTTAGAACTCTCAAGAAAAATTTGGTGAATGAATAGTGTCTCAATCTTAGAAATGGAAATGTCTAAAAGTCCAATTTTGGGATTTGGAGGAGGTAGCATGCATTTCGGACTCCAAAAAATGACCTGAGCCAACCACCCGCCATTTTTTTAGAATGACACCTCTACCTTCACATGACCATAACTTTTGGATGGGAGCTCATATTTGCACAAGAAATGACATTTTGGAAAGCTCTCAAGCATCTTCTATATAACTTCTCAAATTTATTCAAAATTAAGAAATACAGTCCTCCATTTTTAGGGTGTCAAACTTATCACCTACCAAAATAATGAAGTATGTACTTCCTTTCTTGCCCAACAAGGAACAACACATGGAGCCATGGGTTTTATAGTAGAACCCATCATTGTTGTAGGTGAATTCAATGCATTTTTAGGTGGTTGAAGTAGGATTTTGGATTCTTTTCATCTCCTTCTCTTATTCTTTCTATATATTGTAAGGAGGGATATTTTTCTAAAGGTTGGACATTTTCTTTACATCCTCCCTTCTTCTCTTTCTAAAAGTGAATTTTGGAGTCCAAACCTCCCATTCTAGTTGTAATTTAAATTTTTTGCCTCTTGGCCATTTTAATGAATTATATCAAATATTTGGAGAAATAATATAAGTTTGTGCAAGATTTCAAACCTTTCTTGTGTTCATTACATTCTCGTGGTCTCTCATTGCAATGTGTTATTTGTGCATGGTGGTTGTATTACTTTTTTATGGTTTGTGTTTAAAGGAAAAGAAACTATTCAACATTCCTTTGGTGCATAACCTACATTAGTTTAGGTTTATTTTCTTTCATCTTCTTAACCTTGTCTCCTTGGAAAGTTAGAGTAGGTTTTAGATAATATCCTCTATAATTTGAATGTGTGCATCTGAACAAAGGAATAAGAACCGGCCTTCATCCAGAGAGATTTCCGATTTCAAATTCCCAAACTTTGGGAAAATCTCCATGTTATGCAATCACACCGAGAGTGTCAATCCATTGAGTTGAAAACATTTAGGGTTTTGTGATAACACATCAACAACTAACATGTATGATCTCACACTCCACCAGGTTTGGATTCATGAACAATTAAGCATTAGTTATGTGTTATAATGAGATATTCGATTATTAATTTTACACACCTTACTAGGGTCACAACTAGAGTCATTGTACACCCTTATATAAAAATTCATCTCGTAACTCTAAGGACATTCTATACTTTTTTTTTCAAGTGGATGCTCTTGTTTAAGAGAGGTTCAAAGGATTCAAACTAGCATTTTCATGTGTAGGTATCTAAAACATAGGGCCCGATCGAATCAATTACATCATCTTAAAAATATTTCACTTAATTTGATTTATTTAGTGTATTGAAATTTGTTGAGTAACCCATTTGACAATAAGGAAATTTGCATGCTCGTGAGCCTACTAGCTCTCATCCTAGGGGATTTCCTCAAGGACATGATTACCTAGTTTCACAATGTATATTCAATTACGCATTAGGAAAAGTGGGGAACAAGAGGGAATACTCCTTCATTTAAAGGATTATGGTTCACATTAGGGATCACACATTATGGATTTAGTCCCTCGCCACAAGATGGTTTAAACACATTATATGAATGATCTAAAATTCTCTTTTCTCCTAGCACACCATATTATGGTTACATTTTCAGTAACTAATCATAAATTAAAATGTGGTTAAGTTTCACGTTATAAATCTTAGTATTACACCACATAAGTGAAACAATAAAATAAATTGGGTATCGATTTCATTATGATCCCACTCATACATGTGACTTCCAAGGTTAGTTAGCGATCTTCGCCACCCACACTCTTCACTTTACATGTGTTCTCGACCAAGAGGATCTTACATTATGTTTGGGGTTTGCTTACTCATAGATTAATTCCTACGGATAAAATATTCTCCTTACTACCATATGATTACCAATCCTAAAAGAGAACCATATACTTTAGATAATTTTTGATCGTGTCTTCATAATCATCTAGTTCATGAAAATGTCACTAAGAATATAGGCTATGACTACAACTCACAATTGGGATCTTATATACATAACCTAGAGATGGTATCAAGTGTAAACATATAAGTTCATTTTAAGGTTTGAGGCTTCCATACTAAAAGTAAATCACAACAAAAGGGTAGTTATACATGAGTTTTAAACCAAGGTTGATGGTTTCGTTTAGATCTCTTTATTACATTTTGAGGTTAAGAAGCATAACACACAAATTTTTCATCATCATTGCAACGTTGGAATTGCACTATAACCTATTAAATTCAATTTCATTTAGCATGTATCTATTTAACATTTACAATACAAATTTGGGGATCAAAATAACCGCCATGTTTAGATGAACATTTCCTTAAACACTAACATCTTAAAATTATTAGAAAACTTTAATAATAACCTTTTAATACTTAAAAAATATTGAATTATCCTCTACGATTTCACCTAACATATACACCCAATCCCATGTTGGAGGAATGACGAAGATCTAGAGGGAATCCATGAGCATCGACACGTTGCACTCAACCGTGGAAATGGCGTAGCTTTGAGATCGAAGAAAGAACTCATAGTCGAAAAAAATGTGGATGCATGGAGGGAAAATGACTCAAAAAGAGGCCCATACTCCATTGTTCATAGATTAGGAAAGGTGTGTACATATAGGGGAGTAAATGTGTAACTCCCATGTAAGAAAAGATTCCTCCATAATGGAGAAGAGGAGTTACTTTCCCAAATGGGAATGTAACTCCTATGACGTAACTTACACATATGATAGATTCTGTAAGAGAATCTGTCATAACTAATATGACACCTAAGACCTATGATCTCACCTAAGTGAGATGACTCACCTGGTGAGGTGGCAATACACCTAATAAATAAATAAGAGGTGAAGGAAATGCCACACACACCAACACCCCCCCTTCATCGTAACTTAGGATGAGGCGGCAAGTCAGAGATGAGAAGTGGGTCCCTAAGACAAGGCCTGATGAGGTACCCACGCACAAGAAAAAGGTCCCAAGCAGTGAAGGAAAACCCAGTGGGAAAAACATCCACCACAAGAGAACAAAACACTCTATAATCGAAGAAAGATGCAAAAATGGGTCCCGGGCATAGACGAGCCTGAAAAGTACCCATGTACAAAGAAATCTCTCGGAAAGAAGAAGAAGAGAGGAGAAGAGGGAGATAAGAGGAATGCAGAGAAGATGCCAAGGACAGATCTGAACTCTACAACACTCTAGGAGGTCTCTCGAGAAGAATTTTGATGATGAGATTTTCTACCTCTGATCAAGAAGAGCCACCCACAACGAACTATGTGCTTTCCCTTATGAAGGATAGAAATGACGTGCTGGAAGCCTACCCACTCCACAAATGGTGAAGGTAGCAACACAAAGAACTCGAGTCTAGTGCATATAAATGTGACATAGGTCTAGCGAGTGAGTGCCAAGGAACCGAAGGTAATTCCATGTGCATAAAACTATCGAGTGAAGAGGAACACCCATCGAAAGGATGTCTAAGTGATGTGAAGGGAATAAAACATCCTCCACAATAGAAAAGGGATCCACAACTAAGGGTGGATCAATGAAGGTCTCTAGAAATGTGGAAGTGACATGATTCCCGGAAGGGGCACTCCCAACAACAGAGATGATGAACTCCTCTGAAACACCTGTAGATGGATGAGGGACCTATAGTGCATCACAAGTAGACTCTGCAAAAAGACGACCAAGGTCAAGTAGATACTCATCCCAATGAGGGGGCTCAACAAATAGAAGAGTGATGTATGATAGGTATGAGTCATCTAATGAAGGTAGAGGAGTGAAAAGGGCCTCGCACACTAGAAGTGGAAAGGAGGCGGGTGTGATGACTATATGAGACTGAGAAGGGACTGCTTCGATATTTGATGAGATGTGGGAAGTGTCAACACTCTCTAGAATAGTGAGAGAAAGAGGAGAAGAGTCCTCTATAGTACTCTCGACAAACTAATCGGATACACAATCCTCATCATCAGAAGTAGAACCAAGTGAGCCTATGTCAGTAGAAATGTCATCACATGAAGAAATGGAGGAGATAATTGAATCAACAAAGCAACAACAATGGAAACAAGACGTGAAGGGTCTCCATAGAGTAATGGCCAAGAATGCTCTAGACATGGTGAGGTGGATCTGATTCTGCATCACGTGAAACTAGAGAGAACAAGAGACATGGATCATCATGTGACCAAAGACATGGTCACAAGTGTCGAGGAAGTCCTCTAGATGATGATGATCAATGGGTGTAGGAATCGGCCCAAGCAAGAAGGCTAAAAGACCATCGTGGGAAAAGTAATGTTCTATGGAAGAATGTCGGGATGAATAGTTCTCTCCCCATGAGAAGTGGCAGAGGTGTAAAGCAATCCTATGATGCTCAAGTCTAGAAAGAGCACTCTCCACAATGCAAAATGAAAGATGCACAAAAGCAAGACATCGACTTGGAAGATAATGCGTCTCACATGTGTATGCCCAAAAGTACAAGCAACCCCCTAGAGTGCAAAGCACTTTATAAAAGTAGTGTGTTTACAAAAATAATAATCCCATCACGTAATGTGCAAAAAAATCATGCAACTTTGACTAGAGAAGCACTCAAAAATGAGTTGTGAGTCAAAAGTTATGGCATTAAAATGATTCCCACAACTAATGGAAAATGCCACTAAATGCTACAAATGCATTAAAAAAGTGCTCAAAATGAGTGCAAAGGGTATCGTGTGACTACTCGTTGGAAATGGCATCAAATTTTAGGCATAGTTTGTTTTTCTTGCGAGGGGGATTAGCCTCCTGCCAACCTCGGACCTCACCCTCCGTCTTCAACACACGTAGGAAGGGCATAATACAAGCAAAAAAATAGGCTAGAAATTTATTACAATGCCATGAATAATGTTTTAATCCTCAAAATTCAAAAACGGATTGTTTTAACCTGCAAACAATGTCTAAAAGAGAGCAAGGATGGGTCCCACATTTGAAATGAGCTCAAAGCTCCCTTTATTGGTGAGTTGGGCTATGCAAAGTGGTCTAGCTGCTGAAAACAATCCGTTGTCTGAGTTGGCAATCAGTTGTTTGAAGGTGGGTCCAATGTTGGTGATTCAGTTGGAAGACCACGTGTCAAAACAGTCACCACATCTCAGAACTGTCACCACGTGTTGGGTGAGTGGAAGAAAAGGTAACAACTATGCATGCATCCGGGTGTGGGGATGTGTTCTGAGATGTTCCTTGTGCAAGAGGTCCAAACATTCAAGTAGAGACCTGCAAAGTGTGGATTCGATGGAGCCCAAACACGTAGCAGCAGAGGAGAATATGGCAGGTAATGGCATGTGAAGGGGTCTCCTCCAGTCGGGTTTGAAATGGATTTGGCAGACAACAAACACCACCACTCAGAGTACGTTGAACCAAGAAGGAGCCGTTTAACAATCCAGTGTCAAGGCACAAACCCGCGATCAGTGCACATATGGGCATGAGCAGAGATAAGGTCGAGCTGGAGCTAACATTAAACGGGCTGAGTTGTGCAATACCACAAGTTGAGTAGACCAAAATGTGAGCGGTCAAGCCAATGTAACCCAACGCAGATCTAGCAGCCAGTGCATAAATAACTTCGCAGACTGAGCTAGAGGCCAAAAAGCAAACAAATAGTGCAGAACGACCACCCTGGAGAAACCAAGATGTAGATCAATGCACGAGTCAGATGTTGGGCATCAATGTGAGTTGTTTAATGAGGTATGAGCCATGAGTCAAAGACCAATGCAAACCATGTTTAAACAAGGAATAGCAAAGGAAAACCCAAAGCCAAAATTCCAGTCGATGAAAAATTCATGACCAACAGGCTCAAAACCGAGCCGTAGACGGAGTAAAAGAAGAGCTCATCAACAAACAAGGCAGACAATGCACCAAGTTGATGTGGATGCAACATGCATGAGTCACCAATGAGTGGTTTGTGAAGCCAATGCAAAATCCGGAGAGCTCAATGCAAGGAAAACACTAAACACAGAACCGGAGCCCTTGAAAATGCAAGTAGAGCACAAAGCAAGTTGAGATCTTGCACATGAAGCTACGAGGCGGTGAGTAGTAAGCAACCAAGGTGAGCAACATGATTCGATCCTCGAGCTCTGATACCATGTTGGAGGAATGACGAAGATCTGGAGGGAATCCGTGAGCATCGACACGTTGCACTCAACCGTGGAAATGGTGTAGCTTCAAGATCGAAGCAAGAACTCACCTGAAAAGCAATGTGCATGCATTGAGGAAAATGACTCAAAAAAAGGCCCATACTCCATTGTTCATAGATCGAGAAAAGGTGTGTACATATAGGGGAGTAAATGTGTAACTCCCATGTAAGAAAATATTCCTCCATAATGGAGAAGAGTTACTTTCCCAAATGGGAATTTAACTCCTATGATGCAACTTACACATATGACATGTGATTCTCAGTAAGATAATCTGTCATAACTAATATGACACCTAAGACTTATGATCTCACCTAAGTGAGATGACTCACCTGGTGAGGTGGTAATAAACCTAATAAATAAATAAGAGGTGAAGGAAATGCCACACACACCAACATCCCCTTTTATATATGTAAATCTGAATCAAAGAACATCTATAGTTAAAAGCACATTTCCAAAGCACCCCTAAAACTAACATCTCATACATATTACAAATTTCCAAAAAAGAGTCCTTACTATAACAAAGCAATGCATATATACATATTTTTTCATTAACATACGTAAATTACAATAATCCACATTTAATTACAACCTCTTCATTTCTCCATCTTACTTGCATCCTGCAAAACCATGTGAGCATAAAATCAAGGATAAATCGCTGGCATGACATCCACCTAGATCTAGCATAGTTTAAAAAATTAGTTTCCCACTTACATAATAATAATAATAATTTGCATTCAAAAGAAAATGGTTAGAGACATATATTTATTTCATTTCATTTCACTTCATTTTGTAACCAAGGAGAGAGAGAAAGGTAAGGAAGAGAGAGAAACACTATTTTCCAAAATTTAAATTTCACACAACAAGCCACAAGATAGAGTTCCAAAATTTATTTACAAGTGTCAATAAGTTTCCATGGTGGTTTGGTAACCCGACGGGGGTCCTACAACTTTGCTTTCTTTTTACGTTTTCCTACTAGATGAAAAAACATTTAATTTAGGCTCGGAGGCTAATAAACCACATACCAACATCGACATCCAATGAGAAAAAGCACCATGCTTTAACCTCTACATAATCATAGGAACTTACGTAATTCAAAATGGCGAATGATTTACGATTCGGCTATTTTTCGAGGCCATCGGTCGTAATTAGGCTAGTTATAAAAGATAAAAATTTATCTTGAGGGATCAGTAAAGCACATCCAAAATTAATGTTTGGTGGATGAACACACAAGGAGAAATTTCCTTCAAGTTCTCCTATATATGGAGAAATAATCAGAGTCAACGAGAATGAGAACCTGGAAAATGGGTTTCAAAAGGCAATAGGTTTTCTGTAGCCACTAGTCATAATTGGTCCAGGTTTGTCTTAGTCAAATTCCAACCCGAGGTCTGCAAGATACCTTTTGAAACTATCAAGAATAGTGTTTTCCCAAAATTAAGGATACAAGTAATTGTCTAGTAAAAATACTAGAGGTTTGTGAAGGTAGATAGGCATTTTGTTTCTCGGGATGCAAAAACGGTGGGTAAACATGAAAGCCAACTTTTCGGTTTTAATAGCTTCCTAAAACTACAAATTAGGATAACTCGGGCTTCTATTGGAGTGGTGAAGGGAGTACAAACAGTTGATTGAGGCTGATCTAAGGCTTAACTCGACTCCCCACATAGCAAGGAAAAGGATAAAAGCTCATTTCTCTTTTATAGGGTCAAGAAGGTCATTTCATGAAAGTGTTGAATTATTTCGTTACTTTTTTTTCTAAATTTAAAAGGTGGACAAAAAATAGTTATTTTATTGATGAATCATCTAACACTCACCAATACTGGTGAATACGAGCATCCAATTTTGATACCTTATATAACAACTTATAAGGTTGTGGAACTAACATAGATGACGATCAAATTATACGTGACGGTAAGATAAATCCTAAGGAGGAGTTTTCTTGTTTCGCACTAATCTCCTAATTATAATATACAATTGTATCATATCTAATGGTTTCATATTTTTATTTTATTGCAAATGGATAACCAAATTATATGAAAATTATAAGAGATTAAGGTAAGGAAGAACATGCTCAGACTTAGCATCATCCGTAGAGCAAGTGGTGCTCCAGGTGGGTTTCCCACAATTCACAAAGCTCGAACTCTCTTTTAATATTCTACTAAATAGTTTGTATGTAACAACAACTCCACCATTTATCATTTTCTTGAAATATTATTCAAAATAGGGATCTTCCGATGAAAGAGGGATACACGAGAACCGATGTCGAAACAATGCACCATAATGAAGTTGCACTCCAATGGTAACATCGTAGCTCCAACACAATAAGAAAGATTCGAACAATGGAAAGAATATGAAAATAAGAAAATAGGTCTGCTCATGCTCATAAATTGAAAAAAGACGTACAACTAGGGGTGCCGTGTAACCCCATGCCTAAACAAGGAAAGTAACTCCTATGACACCACTGACACATATGACATGACTGACACATATGATGCCACTAAAGGAGGAGTTACAATTCCAAATAAGGAATGTAACTCCTATGATGCACTGACGTAAATGACAATGACATATTCTATGACAGTGAGTCCGACACTTGTCATTTGACTCGCTAATATATATGAATCTCGCAAGGTAAGATGACTCACCATGTGATGTGGATGATTACTAGGCAAGTCTTACACACCAACACCCCTCTTCATCGAAGTCAAGGTAGAGGTCATGGTAAGACAAAAAGAAAAGAAGACTCCCCTACACAAGTAAGAAAGATGTGCCAATGGGGCCCAACAACTAAAGGCCTGATAAGGTGCCCATATACAAACAAAATATTTGTGGAAGGAAGAACATGAGGAGAAGAGGGAGATGAGAGGGATGTAGAAGATGTCATGGATGATTTGAACTATGAAACTCTAAGAAGCCTCCAAGAAGAATGTTGATGACGAGATCCTCTGCCTCTGGATTGAAGAAGAGCCATCCACACCAAACTATGTGCCTGCCCTTAGGAAGGATAGAAATGACATGCTAGAAGTCTACCCACTCCATGAAGGAAACTGAAGGTAGTAGCACGAAGAGCTCTGAGTCTAGTCCATGAAAGTGTGACATAGGTCTAGCAAGTGAGTGCAAAGGAACCGAAGGTAATGTCACGAGTGTAGAACTGTTAGAGTATGAAGGGTGAACACCTGTAGAAAGGATGTCTAACTAATGTGAAGGCAACAAAACATCCCCACAACAAAAAATGGATCCACAAGAAAGGGTGGATCAATGAAGGTCTCCAGAAAAGTGGAAGTGGTAAGAGTCCCTAGAAGGGGCACTCCCAACAATGGAGATGATGAAATCCTCTGAAATACCTATAGATGGATGAGGAACCTATAGTACATCACAAGTGTACTCTGCAAAAAGATGACTAAGGTCAGGAAGATACTCATCCCAATGAGGGGGATCAACAAACAGAAGAGCGATGTCAAATAGGTATGAGTCATCCAATGAAGGTAGAGGAGTGAAAGGGGCCTCACACACTCGAACATGGAAAAGAGGAAGTGTGTGATGATTGTATGAGACTATATATGAAGCTGCTCAATATCTTATGAGATGTGGGATATGACAACACTCTCTGGAATAGTGAGATAAGGAGGAGAATAGTCCTCTGTAGTACTCTCAACATCAGAACTGGGTGCACAATCCTCATCATGTAGTAGAACCAAGCGAGTCGTGTCAGAGAGAACTTTCATCACACAAAGAAATATGTGTGAGTGGCACTTCTTAAGAAAATTATCGGTGAACTCACTTTCCTCCGTGGATGTAAGTTCATCATCATATCCATAACTAGATGAAGGAGGATCAAGGTCTCCATGAAAATTTTGAATGAAAGTCCAAGCTTGGTGCGTAGACTCTATGAACTCTATTCGACATTGAAGGTCCTCTAGTATAGTAAGACAAAGAAGCCCGTATGCCATGTCATTCTTGTTCAACCAATTTTGGTGATGAATGCTGTCAATAGGTTAGGTGCCATCCTGAAGATGTGGTAACAAGTTGTACATAATGCAATGATCAAGTATTCCATTCTTCCATTGTAGGTAGTTTCTTGGTCCTAGTTGAACAATGGAGTGATGAAATTCAATGTCCATGATGAGAGGAGCCTCCAAAGAATACTAGTTTAACCCCCCTTTTGTGGCACTTTATAGTTTAGTGTGTTGATTACAATCAGATGTGAATGTGTGTTGAGAACCATTTTGTCACTCACCTTGCAATCAGCGTAATAATGCGTAAGAGTGGAGACCACAATCAAGGTTCGTTGGCACAACAATTCGCCACCTGGGAAGAAAGCACAAGAACGATTGAAAACAAGAAGGGGAAGACAACACCTTATGAGAAATGGCATTTCACATCGCATGAAAAACCCATTTTAGTAAGACCTGTGGTGGACACGCTCACAAGTCCACAAGCAATAAAAGGGATAGTACAATGCTCAAGATGATTTGAAATGAGCCGACACAAGTAATACAATGACACCCCAGAATGTGGCACTTTATAAAATAGTGCATTTACAAAATTGATAATCCCATCATCTAGTGTGTGAAAAAACATGCAACTTTGACTAAAGAAGTGCTCAAAATTGAGCAACGAGTCAAAAGTTATATAAGAAAAAATAATTCCCATAACTGATGGAAAACACCAATAAGCCCTGCAAATGGATTAAAAAGTTCCCTAAATGCATGCAAAGGGTGTCGTATGTATGCTCGTTGGAAATGGCATAAAATTTTAGATAGGATTTTTTTTTTTATTGTGAGGAGGATTAGCCTCCCGCCAACCCCGACCTCGCCTCCGTCTTCGACACTCGAAGGAACGAAAAAAAAAAAAAAAAACCCAAAAAAATTTACAATGCTAATGAATTAAATGTTTTTAACCTTAAAATTTTTTAAAAGGTGATTGATTTTACCAATAATCAATCCTTAAAAAAGAAGGATAGGGGCCCACGTTGACCGAGCTGTTGAGTGCCAAGCAAAGCACGTTGTTAAGCCAATGGTCGGCTCGTTGAGCCTCTAAATTGTGTTCAGTAGTTGCAGATGTAACCTCGGAGTGGAATACTGAGTCCACATGTTAGAGGGAGACGAGTTCAAGAAAAAAGGATTCTCCACTGAGTCTAGTACAAAATCGACAAGCTATGGGTTGTAGGTGTCGATGGAGTGACAGTAGACCGAAAGTGACTATGCACATAATTGTTTGATGAGAGAGGGCCACGTGTTGTGCAGAGAATGAAAGTGGCTAGGATATTTTCCACATTTGCAATTTCAAAATGGTCAAATAGAGGTGACTGAGCTATTCAAATTATAATGGTTGGACCTAAAGAGTGAGCTAGCTATTACCATGTCCTAAATGAATAGTCCAGTAGTGCTAGACATGTTGACCAGTCCACATGCCAAGGGATTATCCCTTCACAAAGTCGAGTAATGGAGACTAAGCATTCAAATGGTGAATCCATGCCAAACAATGCTTTGAAGCACCAGCAGGGAGGAAGCCAAGTCAATAATGAGTTGTAGGAGGAAAAGCATGGTGAGCACGTAGCAGACCAAGGAAAAATCGACCACAATGTTAACAATGTAGTGGAGAATCAACCACGAGCTTGGGAAGCTAGTTACAAAATGGAAATAGGCAGAACCATCCACACAGGAGTAAAAAATGAGATGTGTAGATTGAGACTCGAGATGATGCAATGCATGGTGCAGTGAGCTGGGCAGGGATGGTTCAACAAGAAACAAACTGAATCATGAGTTGAGCTATCAATGAGCCTGCAAGGTGAGACTTCAAACTATAGACCAATGCAAACAAGCCTGCAATGAGAAAAGAAGAGATTAAACACGTGTAGCAACAAGGCTTTAACCCATGAGCAATATTACCACACAATGCACAGAGGATCCTCTAATGCCAGAGATCAAGGTAGAACTTTCAACAAAAGAAGAACCCGAGCTTCCAAAAATAGTGCAGGTTCGACCTAGGAAACAAGGCACGAGTTGACCGTAGTTGATGTGGATGCAGCATGCATGAATTACCAATGAGTTTTCTGTGAAGCCAATGCAAAGAGTGCTAAACCAAGAACAGATATCCGAGGCGAGAGGTATTAATACTTAATGCATGCAAAAAGTAATGCATGAGAAAACCAAAAATGAGCCTCCAAATCAAAAACGTGCCCAAGCAGTGGGTTTACCAATGCAAAGGTAACCTCGAGACAAAAATGAACCACAGGTCCATGCCAAAGAAAAAATGAGCTCATGAGAATAGGAGCAATCATGAACTCAGCAACTGATAAAGCAAATCGACCAAAATACCTTCAAACTTGCAACTACTGAAACCTCAATGCGAGGTGAGAAATATAATTCCAAAGTAATAATCGAAAAAACTTGCATGAGGAAATAAGAAGAAACCAGAAGTAATAAGAAACTGATAAACAAAGAGTGCACGTTTTATCGAAACCAGCTCTGATACCATGAAAGAGGGATACGCGAGAACCGATGTCAAAACAATGCACCACAACGAAGTTGTGCTCTGATGGTAACGTCATAGCTCCAATGCAATAAGCAAGATTCAAACAATGGAAAGAATATGAAAATAAGAAAATAGGTCTGTTCATGCTCATAGATCAAAAAAAGGAAGTACAAATAGGGGTGTTGTGTAACCCCCATGCCTAAACAAGGAAAGTAACTCCTATGATGCCAGTGACACATATGACGTGACTTACGTCTATGACGCCACTAAAGGAGGAGTTACAATTCCAAATAAGGAATGTAACTCCTATGACACATTGACGCAAATGAAAATGATAGATTCTATAAAATAATTTGAAATTTGTCATTTGACTCCCTAAGACATATGACTCTCGCAAGGCAACATGACTCACCATGTGATGTGGACGATGACTAGGCAAGTCACACACACCAACACCTAAAATGTATAATGAGTTGAATTAATGGTTCGGACCGTGTAAGTGAAAATCTAGTGAGCTAAGAAAGCAACACCACTAAGTCTAAGATCCAAAGAGAGACTCTCCAAAGCAGAGCTATGAACCAAAACCTAACATTACATAACAGAGCTCCACACATGAGCTCAAACAAATCCACATCGATCCGAGCTATCCTGAAAAAAATTGGGGAGCTCCCAAAATACTTGGTGAGTTAGTGAGGTGGAAAGGAAACTCAAAGGAAAACAACAAATAATGATGGTTACCAAAACCCTGATCCAAATAGTTTTCTTGACAAAGGTACTGAGTTTCTCAAACTAGTCAATCTTCATGATGATAGGCCAATTTGTTGAAGAAAATTTAACCGATATCTTTTATGTAAACCATAAAAGGCATGGTCGAGCACATAACATGAGCTAAGCTCCCAAATAGGCCAAGTTGACTCACTATCTAGGCATAAAACAAGGAAAACAGATAGTATGTAGATCTAGCAAGAACACACGCCCCCATGCCACTGTTCATGCCCATTTGTAGAGAATTCCCTCTAAAAACTCTATCATCACACACGAGTCCCACAATATTTATTAGAGGATGTATTTAGATGAATATGTAGATGGTATGCATAGAGATGTTACAGGAGTACAAGCAATACTTTTGATGGGCATTCACTTGTGAGATTTGGTGGTGAAATTTCACAAAACACTATTTGATGGAATGAGGTTGGGATTGTGTTGTGTCAAGAGGAAAATGAATCCACACGAATCCTCTAGATCCTGTATTATTTTCTCAATGGTTGAGCCAATTTTCAAGAGAACAATGACCAGATTATGCGTTGAGATAGACAAATATAAAAGAATTGTTTTGAGTGATGCGGGTGGTAGACTGGTAACATAGTGTTGCTGATGTGCAAATTAGTTAGAATTGGAAGATAACCAATTCCTTCTGTAAGGATCCATTAAAATAATTTTTCCTACACATATTTTTCTCTTTTTAAATAATGAATTTATTGCAGCAATCTTCTTACTTCAAAATTTACAACATGAACTAGGTTTTAGTGTGGGTAAAGTCTCCAGATCTCAAAATATATTTTTGTATTCATATGCAAGGGAAGTGATATGTTTGAATGTCATTTATGAGCCCATGTGCCCATGTCCAATTTCCCATATGCATTGAATGACTAGTGTCACCAACCAACCATCCCACGTCCTCCACCAAACGCATTCACAATATATATATATATATATATATATATATGTGTGTGTGTGTGTGTGTGTGTGTGTGTGTGTATTATTTTAGTGAAATTTTATGGTTCCACTACAAGCTCAAAATTTTGGCATGAAGAAAAAGAAATCTAAAATGTCTTCACGTAACTTCTTAGAACCTCCAAAAGAACCGAAACAAGCACGAAGATCAAATAATGGTGTTCATAGAACAAATTTTTCAAGGATTCACCATTTCATACAGGAAAAAAATGATCAAAGTTAAGGTTCAAATTCATCTTATCTCCTTTACTCACCTAGTGGATTAAGTTAGATAGTTCAGATTACAAGTATAGTATCAATGACCATAAACAAACCTCCAACTTAACTAGGGTGAGAGAGAGGTAGATATCTATCAAAATGTAATAAAAGCCTAACCAGGGTTAAGTAATATTCCACTGAAAATGCATATAATGGGTTGAATCATCATGTGGAGGGGGACAAGCTCCTATTTAAACATTATTATGTTGCATTGACCTAGCATAAGGTCGATTTTTAAAGTTTAAATATTGTATATGCCACAGGATCAAGTTAAAAGGTGGGTAATAATCCAAGGTGGAATGATTAAGGTGTTTGACTGTAATCTAAACTTTATTCTATTCCTGTATGCAATGATCAAACCAAAGGGGCATGAGAATATGATACATGTCATGTAATAATCAAAGGAGTTAATGATTAATCAAGGACCCAAAAGGTATAAGGATTCAACCTTATAAAATATTAGTATATACCATGGCCAAAGTCAATGAGGGGATAATAATGCTAAGGATCCATTACCTCATTATTTGTAAAAATACCTTAACATTTTTGAATACCTCATACCCTCCAAATGGACAAGTGAAGTACTAAGTTATACGGCATGTGCACAGAAAAGCAAATTGATATGATTTGATATCACATAAGAAATAATACAAATCACCCTTTCCATGAATGAGTGGTCCCCTCGGTGGAGTGGAGATTTTTGTTAAGTATTAAAGTTCAAAGGGAATTATTTTTCTTACACAAGAGTAAATTTTTGCATGCCTTCACAAGAGGACAGAGTAGAGAAGAAGACAAAATTTCCTTTACAATGTGGGTGAAAATTAATGTATCATATCAGATAATTAAGTATGATTATTTAATCATCATCTACAACATAAAGTAAATAGTTACATGCACATTGGAGGAGATTTGCACAACAAGCAAGAGCTATTGTTAGCTAAAATTATTCACCCAATTTTATTCATTGTATTAAAATAGAGCAGTCAATTACACTTTGACTAAAGTGTAATTTTGTAACTAAGGCTATTTTTTCCTCATTGTAAAAGCATGGTTATTTTTATTCCTTTATTTATTCATGATAAAGGATAAAAATAATATGCATGGTCAAGTGCATGATTGAAAGCTACTTTTAGGAGGGGTTGGGTGAAGTATTTTTTCTATATATTGTATGCATTATCAAGGCACAAAGGAGAATTTTTTGGACACAGGAGTGCTGAAGCATATTTTTTCAAATTTTTCCCTGAATGGAGTCGAGTTATTGACTTTCTAATTATTTTCCGTGGTGTGTATCTTTCCATTAGCTCTTGTGAATGTTTATTCCCTGAATTAATTATCTTACATTTCTCTACGAATTTGGTGTTTTTCGTATTGTCTTAGTGTGCATGTTAGCTTCGTGTTATTGTGATTTATCCCTCAACACACAAGTGTTTCCCTTAGGATAATGATGAAACCCATTGGTTCATGCTCTTATAATCTTCTCTCAGTAAATTGTGCATTTACTCATTCAAATACCTCAATCATTTTTGTGTATCACACAATTTCAATTTCAATTCTGAGTCATCTTTTAAACCCTTAAAACCCCAAAAAAATATAGTTTAGGATACATCAATAAGGAACCAACCTTGATACCATAAAATTATGTCAATAATAGGCATATCCACATGACCTAAGGTGTTTCCATTGTAGATTCTACAGAAGTGAGGGAATGAAGCAAGCTTAGAACCCCTGTTGTTATCCCTCAACCAGGGTGTACTTCCGAGAGATAATAGACTATTACTTGGATTTTGCATTGTAACCCTATAAAAAAATGAGGGTCTCTTGTATTTTTGTTCCAAGGTGTTCTGATTTTGTCTCCATGAAGTTAAATTTGAGGATATTTACGACTTCTATTTTGGGCTTTGCATCTCAAACTAAGTTCTCGCGAATGAGTCTTCTTCTTCTCAGCTATATATGAAAAAATTTGTTATTGTTATTACTTATGGGATGTGATAATGTGTCTATAAAGTATGATTTTGTTTCATCTAAAGATGTTATGGGGTCTATGGAAGTGATCCGATCCAAACCTTTGTAGTTTTCATTCCGATTTTGAGTTCTACTTGATCACTCCTAGCTCACATAATGCATTATGAAGAAGAATTTCCTCTTTTGGATTGAAATTATTTGATTCATGTGATTGAAGGTTTTTCATATCTTAATTCAAGGTTTGGAAGGAAGTAAGTTGTATATTGTACTATTAGTTAAAACCGGTCATTCGCCCTAATGCATAGGACACTCTTTTTATGCAATGTCTGGAAGTGAAAACGCATTACAACAACCTATCTTTAATCTGCATAGAGATTTTTATTGTTGTCTTCTTCATGAATGGATTACCTTTTGCAAACATTAGTATATGATTTGAAAATGATTTCAATCCTTCCATTATGTAGATGCATGCTTGTGGAAATGTTACGAAATTATAACATGCATTTTGAATTCTTCTTGAAAACTTGTACCTACACACTAAGAGAAATAATTAGAAAAAAAAGCTTGATGCCTTTCTTTTATTGTTGATTTCTTCTTGTAAGAATTATTCTAAAGTTGATGTTTTGTTCTTTAATTATTTCTACATTATTTGATTTTGGTTGGTTTTAAGAAAGTCCACTTGTTTAAAGTTGTGAGTACAATAAGAATGGTAATCTAGAGCTCTAACATTTATATTTCTTCCTTTTAGACGTGAAGATGTAGATGATAAGGATGAATAAGTGGAGCAGGCATGGAAAACTAGAAGCCAACTGTGGGAAAATCCATCTGAATAGGAAATGATGGATTTCTCCTTCTCTTTTATTTACAACTTTACATACGTGTACTTTCTTTTATGTACTTGATTTCAAAGTTAATTCCATTGATTATGTGGGTGCGTTATACTTTAAAATTATGAAATAAACAACAAATTGTTAATGTGATGAGTTATAATTACTTCCTTTTGTATTAAGTTTCATTAACATGGTGTTAAATGAATTATTTACAACTCATACCAACTAGGAAATTTTCACTTAATCAAAATTAATGAAATCAAAGTAACTTAATAAAAATGAACTGTGAATAAAAGATAGCGAGAAACCTAATTCAACCTCAAAAAGAATTTTCCTATGAAAGTTTTAGTTTTTCCACATTCGATATTTTTTATCTTTCTCATCTATGTTAGGGTCATGCATCGATTCCTGAGGGGTTGATGCATGATCAGGATGGAGATATCAACTAGAAATACACGTAGGCATAAGGCCAACATTCTCAAACCAATACAAAAGTGGCGAGTTAAAAAAATTCCCTTAAATTATCCCCCTTAAGCCAATCCCTCCAATCTGAGAAACAAAATTTTGAGTTGACAACTCCGGACATGTGTGAGAAATGTCAACAATCATGATTAAAGCAAGACAATTTTGAGATGATTATAAGGATGAAGAATTTGAAACAATATTTTATTTTTGAATAGATTCCATACAAAAGTGTACTAAACACGATACTTCAAGAGGCATGGAGTGGAAGAAATCCAAGTGTTTAGCATTTAAAATTTTTTTCGGTGTGTAACATATGAAATTGTGTTAAAGAAAAGAATATGGAAATGGGATAATAGAGGAGAAAAGTTAAATTTCATCAAGTATAGTGAGAAATTTAAACCTTATATATTATAAAATCCAACCACAAAGGAACTCATAATTAGACAAGATGTTTAATTCATTCGGAAGCATATTGGGGATAAGTACAAGAAGAAGAAAAATCACAAACAAACGAAAATGCACCCTTTATTGACACTCGAAACAACAAATAGTAGAGTAAATAATGTACAAGTTGGACCCCTATCTCACAAAGGGGTGAATATTTAAATTGTAGCAACCAAAAATTATATGAGTATCCTCATAGCCATCTTGTTCATATTCCGACTAAAATCAACGCTAAGTTAAAATAAGGAGTGTACAAGAGATATATGAGAAATAAAGATATGATGAAAACAAAGATGAAATGATTAATTTTATTTATTTTTGTAATTGGTCTTATTTATTTTGAGAAATAAATTTAGGAAAGAATGGTATTAATAAATGGATGAAGAAATGCATGCAATAGAGAAGAATGGAACATGGGAGTTAGTAGATATTCAAATGGGAAAGGAAGTCATTGGAGTTAAGTGGGTTTGTAAAACCAAAAACACTCTAGAAGGAAAGATTGAAAGTCATAAGACAAGATTGGTTGTCAAAGGATACAAATAAAGGCATGGATGTGCTTATAATGAGACATTTACTCCCATGGAAAAGATAGAAGTTGTGAAAAATTGTTTCCATAAATTCTCACCACAAGTGGGAGATTGATCAAATGGACACCAAATTAGCCTCTTTGAATGCAATGTTGGAAGAAGAGGTGTATGTGAGACAACCACTTGACTATGAGATTCAATGACATGGGAACATGGTGTATAAGCCCAAGAACACACTCTATGGACTTACAAAAATACCAAGGGCATGTTATAGCCAAATAGAATCTTATTTGCTAAGAAATGGTTTTAGAAAAAGTGACAGAGAGCTCACACTTTACATAAAAGAAAACAAATAAGGTGATATTTCACTCTTTGATTTATATGTAGATGATATAATATTTACCATAAATGAAAAGAATTCCATAGAAGAGTTCAAATAAGCCATGAAGAAGGATTTTAAGATGACTTATTTAGAATCTTTTGAAGTAATTTCTTGGTATTGAAGTCTGAAAATGGATCATAATATATTTTTGTCTCAAGAAAAGTATGGAGAGTAGGTTTTGGAAAGATTTAATTTTTCCTAACAAAAAAACATCTATACTAGCTGAAATAATTTTGAAATTATTAAAATAATATTACAATATCAATGTATATCCCACATGGTACAAAATCTTATGTAAGCTTAATGTACTTGACTATAACTAGATCAAATATCATGTACGCATTTTCCTAATTGTTGGGTTCATGGAGACTCCAAAGAAGAAGCATTAGAAAGTAGGGAAAAAATTGAGCTATGTGAATCACATAAGAATTAATGAAATTTTATATGTTGTTGATAATATTTTATGATAGTTGAATACACAAATAGTGATTGGATAGGTATCCTAGATGATAGAAAAATCATATCTAGATATGTGGTTCATGTTGGTTTGTGAGCCATTTCATGCGCTTCAAAGAAACATTCAGTGTGTTTCTTTTCCACGGTTGAAGTGGAGAACATATCAGAAATCTTAGTCACTTTCCATATGATATGCATAAGAAGAATCCTCTCAAATTTGCATGAAGAGCAACAAGGAGCTTCTACTATTTTTTGTGATAATATATCTTTCATTTCCTTGTCAATGAATCATGTTTTTATTGAAGAAGTAATCATCATGATAAAGTAAGGTGCCATTTTATTCGAGAATTAGTTGAAAAAGGTGAGATTGAACTTAAATTTTGCAAGTTAAGGTAGCATTTGCTTACATTTTACTAAGCATTTGTCAAAAAATAACTTCAAACATTTAATAGAATTTGGGTATCATTGATGTTAATAAAACTATCTAAGACTAAATACATTCAACTTCCGACCATTTAAGTTTCTCAGAATAAATAACAACATCTCGAATGAGATAGAGTCAACTCTGGACCAAATACATTCTTCTACGAACCAGATGGAAGTATCTCTAAACTAAATACCAACATCCTCGAATGAGATAAGTCGATTGGGGACCAATCGAACCAACAACTATGGACCAACCTGTACTCAGCAACCTTTATCAATTACATAGGGAGCTCTAGACCAGCTATATGAGGAGTTCGAACCTAATACAAACATCTCCGGACCTATAAAATACAAGCATCTCTAGACAAGTTATATAGTCAACTGGACCATGTATATGGGATAAGGAGTATCAAGTAGCTACAAACAAGTTATCTATGGGAAACTCTTAAACCAATTATATAGGAGCTTTGGACCAAATAGAAGAAGCTTCATATAAGTCAAATAAGCATCTTTGAACAAGATATATGGGAGCTCTAGATAAAGCATATTTGAGACAAGTTTGGAACAAGCAGATGCAACTTTCAACCAAACATAGTTAGCTCGAGATCATCTAACTCTGGAATTCAAATATTAGTTTTTTGAATAAATTTTTAGTAGTAGTGGCTTCGAGATTAAGTGGGAATGTTGAATATTATAATATTGAGCCCATTTATATTTTAAACTTCAAATATTTCCTCCTTCCAACCAAATATATGTCACAAGTAATTGTTGTCTTTTGAGTACAAGCATTTGGAATCCATATTTTAGAGCAAATAAAATTTATTTCAAAAATTTATTTTTTATTTTTCTGAAGTGTTGTGCATAGGATTATAGAGAATGAAAATAGAGAAAAAATCAGATGTTCTTACAACAAGGTGTAGACAAGATAGAGTGTTGAAATAATTGTGAATAGTTATTGTTATCAGCCAATCACAAAGCACCCCGGAGATATACTTGAACTCACGGTGTGATTGGATAACATGGGTACTATCTCCAAATGGGACTTGCTACTTGAGATAGACCTCCAGAAAAAAGCTAGTTCTTACTCCTAAACTACCCGCCACAATCTACTCTAATGCAGATAAGCTAACTGTTCTAATCTAAATTTCCAAGGGATGAGGGAGAGAGAATACATAAAATGAAAGCCTACACTAAAGCGGTGATACATATGAAAAAGAGGTTGTGAGAGTAATCTCCAAATGTGTGAAATACAGAGGCAAAGTGCACACTAGAAGAGGTGATGACAGTTCACCATAATCTAGCAAAATGCATTCACAACAATATTCCAAGCATACACAATGTTAATGAATCCCTGCAAGAACATAATAAATAGACACAATATTCTTATAGAAAGATTAAAGGGGCAAGAAGAATGCAAGAAAACACAGCATGGGAAGATACATCCACAAACTGGTATTTTATTGCTTCATGATATGCTTGATTCAATCTATTACAAGATATCGGGCACGGATCACCATGCAAGGAGTCCACTACAAGGGACTGCAACACAGAAGCTTCACAAAGAAATTTTGGAGATTTGCTACCCAAAAATCTCTCCTTTACAATGAGCCCAACACTCCAATTTATAGAAAAAATGAGAAGGAGAAGAGAAGGGAAAATGGAAATCCCAAAATCTGTCCTTCAACCACCTGTAAGAGGCATTAAATTGAGTGAAATGATTATATATTGCTTACAAAAGGCTCCCCATACTGTCCCATGGGCTTCAAGAGAGAAAGAATGATGACCATGCCTCTTAATTGCACTCCATAGTACTACCAAATAAAACACTATTCTGAACCCGGCCACGTTTTCTTAAAAATATCAATCAATTTCTAATCAAATCCCAGAAATTTTTTATTATCTGTAGCATCGAGCTTCTCGGAACCATGATTCCATTTTTTACCAATTTTGTGTGATTTTGTTGAGAAATGCAAAAGTTATGGCCTTCCGAGAAGCGGGCAGCTATTTTGGGTCCTGCAGGTGCGTTTTTTGTCATTTTGACGGGAATGAGCATTAACTAAATTTGGAGCTGAATATGTTTCCTTTCTTTAAATATATCTACCCTCATTTAATAGAAAGTCCAATTTTATCAAAATCGGAGCTCGATTTTCTAAACTAGATCGAAAGTTATGGCCGTTTGAAGTTCCACGGGTCAAACGTTGACTTTTCTTCTCGCGCTTTGGCGCTTGACTTTTCACGTCCCACGCGTCCCTTTGTCCCAAATGTCCCAGTATCTACCAAAAATCCTTCCGAACCACCCGAAATGGGCTTCCATGTCCCCTTTCTACCGGTGACACGTGGCGTGAACGATTGGCTTTCAAGACCTTCAACTATCCACGTCCCGCGCGTCCCTTTGTCCCACGGCAATTACATAGGGAAATTTCTGTTAGACCAAACTATAGCCGAGTTCGCGAACTCTTGTCCCGTATGTCCCGAATTGTTTGGGACAAATTTCCCAATTCACTGGTTCGGCCAAGTTAGCGCCCTTTGTCCTACTGTCCCGACAAAGTTCTATGGGAGCTATGATCCAATGGATCAGCGTACTTCACGTACTTTCGCCCAAGATTATGGGGCTGCCTTAAGTCTTTTCAGCCGACTTGCATCCTCCGCGTACTAACTGCTCAGATGTCCCAGACTGCCTGTTTCAACAGTTAGTCAATTTTTTCCATTTTTCGGCCAGTTCGGATTTCCGCGTCCCACGCGTCCCTTTGTCCCAAATGTCCCAAATTTTGAGACCGCTTTGGTGGCCTTTCGGCGGATTCGCGCCCGACTATCATGCGAGGACTAGGACTTAGCCATTTTTTCATGATTTTTTGCCCGAGTTTGTTTTTGTAAAAAAAAATTTTTACCTTCCTCCGAACTTTCTCTTCTACTTTTGTGACAGGGGAGTTAGAAAAATATGAGGGACCCTAAAAACATGACTTTTCATTTTTGAATCAATATAATTTCTTGGGACTAAAGAATTTGATGCATGTTATCAAAATTACCTTGAGGGTGAATTTTGGATAATGAGTTATAGTAAAACAACATCAATGGAATGCAAGGTGGAATACATAGTGAAAAATAGAGCAACAACTCAAGTGTATACATGTAAATAAAGATCCAAAATAATTTAGTTGAAAAGATTAAAAGCTATAAAATTTGTGTATTAGATTGTTTTTTCATCTAATAACTTATTTTGTTTTTGTGGGTTGTATTATTGTTGCATTTCTTGGTTTTTCAATTTTTGGAATACATATTTTTCCAACAAACAATCATTCCACCTCCTTAATGTGTAAGTGCTAATTATGTCAAAGGAAATTTTATAGTAGATGGAGCTTGGTTAGTATTTTTCATTTTGGAGCTTAGTGGCCAATGTTTGAAAATTAATTCCTAAGGGGGAAACTATCTAACATTGTGAAAGGAATTATTAAACACTTATCTAGTGATGATAATTAAACTGACATTAAAACTAGATTAAGAATAATTAATTAATAATATAGAAACGGATCTACCTTATGAAATGTAACATTTATAGTAGAAATTAATTAAACGTATATTAGGTTTGACTCCTTTGTAACTTAAAACAAAAACATATTTGCCACAACTTTCCAAATAATTGTTTAAGGATTAATGTGGTTCTAGAATGTCAATTTTATGGGCATTACACTTGGTATCAGAGCCATGGGTTCAATCTGGGACCCCGGGCACACTTAGAAACATAAGACATAACAAGAAAACATAACACAACTCTAAACCTAGATCACACAACTTGCATGATATTTTAAATGAAGAAAACCTAGAAAACTAAAAAAATATAGAGTAATAAAATAACTCTCGCCTTGTTCTATTGAGAGGCATGGACAAAATGAGAGGTTCTTTCACATTGACCTAGACTTACCATCTCTATATCAGGTAGTAGTGGCCATATTACCTCAGATACTTCAAACATTATAGGATGTTAATGTTTTTATACGTGGAGGATCCTAGGGAGGGAGGAACATCAGATATGATAGAGAGCCACTGTAGAGGCTCTTACACATTCCCAATGTAGTGATGAGCATAGGGAAGAGAACTCCCATGTGGAGTTAGTCAAATGAGATTCACCATAGAGAGGTCATGGAGACAGGGCTACATGACACAGAGATAGATCTAGGAGCCTTAGGCGGCGTGATGAGTGCATGACTGGACCTAGAGGCAGACAATCTACAATGGAAAATCACATCAGGGAGATCCTGAAACTCCATCCATCTCATTTTGTTGGGGACACTAGAGGATTTTAGGAAAGGCATGGTTGGTCAGCTTGAGTGGATGCTTCAAGCTATGTTTGTGTACTAGCAACATGAAGGCTCATGTTGTCATCCACCTTCTGAGAGATGGATTTGGGGTTTGATGGAGGACCGAGGAGAAAATTATCCATGTGGATTCTAAGACAATCACTTGGGATATATTTAAGGGCGATTTAGGAGAAAACACTTATCTAGGAGGTTCATTAGAGAGGATAAATGAGTTCCACAACCTACATCGTGCATCTAAGATTTTGCATGAGTATGGGATTCCATTCTTGAACCTACTTTAGTACGTGGACTATATACAGGATGAGTAGGTGAGGATCCATAGGTTCAAGAAGGGCCCTGAACCTAGACATTGGGGGAAGTACACATTCATTACCCTCAAACTCTAGCTAAGGCCGTTAAGAATGCTTACATTAGAGAGGAGACGAGGGGAAGAAGCTAGGAGGCAAGAGGTAGAGTACGGAGTCATATAGCAGAGATGAAAGATAGTAGATCAAGTGGGTGGATCCTCCTCCTCGTGGTAGACATGGTTATGGAAAGTATTCATTTAGACTACCATAACATCCACCTCACTAGCAGCAAGCAATAGAATGCCCTCCATTCAGTCTCCACAAATATTTGATGTTGAAAGGAGATGTACTATGGGGCCTCCTCCTAGGGTACCATTTAGGACTCAAGAACCACCTAGAGCTCGGTTAATAGGAGCTCATTAAAAAAACACAGTAGTCATAGCAAGATCATCAGGATCCATGACACATACCACTAGAGTACCTCGAGGATCCATTTCTCATTGTAGAGGACCTGGTAGTTTCTATGGGTGTGGAGTACTTGGGAATCACTCAAGAGAGTGCCCTTAGAACCCTAATAAAAAGGGTAAGGAACCGGTTTTAGAGCCTACTATAAGAGATATGGCTATGAGCCACATGATATACACAAGTGGTCGAGAACGCTAGAAGATCACGAACATGGTGATTGAGATGACAAGTAGCATTGATGGAATTTCTTCCTGTTTTATTTGACTCTAGATCCTTAGATTCTTTTATTTCCCCATTTATAGTATATTGATGTAGGCTAATGGCGGTTAGACGAGTTGTAGTTAGGATGTGGTGATGGCTTATAAAGAAAATCTCTTAGTGGACTCCTTATCCGATGAGTACATAGTTGACATAGGACCCTTTTCCATGACAGTTGGATCTCCGTATCCTTCCGTTGGGTTCCTATGGGATTATTCTAGGCATGGATTAGTTATCAACACACATGGCTAGGGTTGATTATTATAGTAAGGTAATATCATGTGGAGATGATTTTAGATTGGAGTCGGTCATAGTTGGAGTTAGGAGACCCAACTCTATTTACACCATATCTATTATGCATCTTAAGCGGTGTGCATGATGAGGTTACCAGATTGTTTATTGTATTTTCATATGTCTTTCCTAGGGATTTATCAAGGTTACCTCCACCACATGAGATATATTTTCACATTGATTTTGTTCTAGGAGCAGAGCCTATCTCACAAGGACCTTATAGGATGATTACCCCTGAGCTCTGTGAGCTCAAGTTTCAGCTTAAGGACCTTCTGTAAAACTCCTAATATTTTCTAATGTATCCAATTGGGATGCACCAGGTGATTTTTGTAAAGAAAAGGATAGATCTCTCGTGATTGTGTATAAATTATCATCAATTTGAACAAAGCAGAGATCAAGAATCATTACCCCCTTCCACATATTTATGCTTTGTTTGAATAGATGAAAGGGGCCAAAATATTTTCTAAGATAGATCTCAAGTCTAGATACCATTAGCTGAGGATCACGAAGGTGGATATTCATAAGACAACATTTCATATGAGATATGGCCACTACGAGTTCATAGTAGTACCTTTTAGTCTGACAAATGCCCCACAGTATTCACGAGTTTGATGAATGGTGTATCACGAACATTTTAGATCCCTTCATGCTCATAATTCTTGATGAAATTTTTATTTACTCACGCACACGTGAGGAGTACAAGAGCACCTTTTTAGGTTTCTGAGTGTCTTTGTGAGTAGTGACTTTACAAGAACCTAGAGAAATGTGCATTCTTTAATCATACGTGTAGTACTTGGGTCACATCACTTCTAGGGAAGGTATCTTCATTGATCCTTCCAAGATTTAATCTCTTATGAATTGGCCCACACCAACTAGTGTGACCAAGGTGCATAGTTTCATGGGGTTGGTAGGTTACTATAGGATATATTTGTTCGACTTTTCTGAAATTGTGCACCCCATCACTTCCCTTTAGTGGAAAGGGAAGAAGTTTTTTTGTTTGATGGATTTGAGTATGCCTTCAATATATTGAAGGGATGCCTTATGTCAGCATCGATTCTTGTAGTGCCAGATCCGCATGGAGAGTTATTCATTTTTACATATGCTTATTTGGCGGCAGACTAGGAGGTGTATAAACATAGGAAGGCCATGTGGTTGCCTTTCAGTCTCACAAATGCAAAGATCATGAAGTAAATTATGTGACTCATGACTTGGAGCTTCATGAAATGATTGTTCATGCTTTGGGTTGATGGAGACATTTCATTTTGGGTAGGATATTTATTCTCAAGACATGCAGACCATTTGAGCTTACATCACCTCTTCACAACCCAATCTCAATGCTTGTCACAATTTGGATGGATTTTCTTTGTGAGCACAACATGGAGATAAAGAGCATGTGAAGGGGAAGGAGAATGTTTTATTTCACACTTTACGAGTAGATGAAGACATTTTTTTGGCTAGTTTAGTGGGTATGGATATACTGAGTAGGATTTTGTGATAACTTCCTATGATAGATTCTAACGTGTAGCTAGATCGAGATTGAGTCTGCAAAGCCCTTGAGGGGAATTTTTATTGATTTTAAGTAGATTTAAATGGCCTTCTCGGACACAAAGGTCGGATTTATGTACCTAGGGATGGAGGTTTGAGACATGATATCTTGTAATGGCTCATCATGGACCTTATTCAGCCCATGCGGGGGTGAGGAAGATGCATGCCACCTTAAGATAGTTGTACCATTAGAGAAGTCTTTGGAGATATGTAACTCAGTTTGTGTCACGCTGTTTAGAGTGTTAGAGGGTGAAGGTGAGCATCAACATCCAACCTGGCCTTATCTACCCACATGTTACCCTAGAGTGGAAATGGGATGCCATTTCCATGGATTTCATAATAGGGCTACGGATCTCAATATACCACCACAATGCCATCATGGCCACGATGGACAAATTGATAAAATTTGTTCATTTTTCTCTAGTGAAGACCACCTATACAAGTAGTACAATAGTGAGAGTTTACCTAGATGAGATTGTTAACTGCAAAGGTATTTGTGGAAGATCATTTGTGACCACAATCCTTTGTACACATCACACTTCTAGACTACCATGTAGCAGGCCCTTGGGACAAGCATCAACTTCAAAACAACCTATCATCTAGAGATAGATGGATAGATGGAAGCGGTGAATCTGATTTTTTAGGACATGCTTCGGATATATGTCATGGATCATCAATCAAAGTGGGAGGAGTACTTGCATATTGTTGAGTTTTTGTTGAACCCCGATTTATCGTCTAAGTAATATAAGATGCGTGGGCACGCAAGACCTTGTTATAGAAGTGTGTGAAATGAGAAATCATGAAGGAAAGGGTTCTAGGAGGGTTTAATAGAACAAGTAGCATGCGCGTATAAGACAAAGTAGGATTTTAGGACTTAGCCATATTTGGCATATCAGGCAGACACGTGAAAAGCATGACCTAACTATGCATGCAGAGTGGATAAGGTGCCAGCCTGGTGATGGATTGGCTTAGGAAGGAATATGTCCTACGATGGAAGCTTCTAGAATACCATCATGGAAAAGAGTGGAGAGCTTATGCCTAGAGGTGCATGCTCCCATGGATGATCACATTTGGACACTTGGTGATGGATCTGAAGCCTCAGAAAGGTGGGTTGGCAGTTCAAGAGGCCTATAAATACAAGTGCCCATAGAGGAATTGAAGAGAGATTGATATAGATAAATAGAGAGTGGAGCTCTATAGAAAATGCTACGAGAAACTTTATTGGGTTGGGTAGATGATCTATAGGGGAAGGATGTATCAAAGGGTTTGGGTATGAAATTTTCCTTTCATGTTTAGGAGGAATCTAATCTAGTTATGATGTATGACTTTGGTCTACCATACTGTGATATTCTGTAATGGATCTAATGCATGTGATGAGGTTGTCGGGTATGATGGAATATAAATATAATAGACTCTAGTTTATACATATATCTGCGTAGTTTTGTTTCATATGTGTTATATGAATGAATATAAACTCCTATACATTTCCTTTTCAGTTTAGTTCTATAAATTGTTAAGTATCCTTTTTTCTGAAATGACTGCATTGATCTAGAATCCGTTCTAAGCTCTATGATGAATGTAAGTCTCATGTCCACTCACTCTTTTTAAATTCCTATCATAGATGATGCTTTCCCACTTAACTCACATAAAAGAGAGACTCGGCACCCGTGCGTGCCTCGGGTGCGTGCTCAGCACCCACTGGGTGATAGGCCAATGTGCATGGGATTCCTTGTTCTTTGGTGGGTGTAAAAATGACTACATCTTGGTTCCATTTTTGGGACCTCTTTTGAAGTTGTAGTGGGAAATAGCATACATCATGATCTATGCAATGAGTGATGACAGAACACCTAACTCTGGAAAGTGTTGAATCATGGTTCAAGAGCACGAAGGAAGAATTTTCTCAGAGATTCAACACTGGGCCTGAGTTTGATGCACATGTAGATGGGTAGAAGAGAACCTCTACCATGATTTGTATGAAAATTATTTATTTTTCTTCCCAGTAGAGTTGTATGAATGGCTCTCAGCATATGCGTCTAGATCAAGCTAGTGTTATAGATCATGCATGTGGACCCAAGAAGAGTACAGAGGTCTGCAAGATGTAGATCTGACATGGACTCATGTTGTGGATCATTGGTGGAAAGGAGTACTAGATAGCTACACTTTGGAGTATGCTATTTCTACATATTCTTATCTAGGAAGTTGTTGAGTTTAAGTTTCTGGGAGCCCAGAGGATCATTTCTACATGTTATTCCTTTGGAAATGAAGATCTTGATCATTACCTTGAGTTTAGAGGCATTTCGATGGCCGGCTAAACCTTCCTAAGTGTTGGGTGAGGAAGCTAGGGTGGAGGAAGATGGAAGATATTGTGAATGAGAAAGAAAGGGAGGAGAGATGACTCAAGTATAGTGAAGCGCATGAAAGGGAGATTGCTAGACAACACGAGGTTGCAAGTGTGATGGATATATGGAGGTAAAAATTATAGGAAGGATTTGAGGTTCACACAGAGGACATGGAACCTAAGTAGTCTATGCTACCCCATCTTGGAAAGCACAAGAGAGAGACCCTTCGCTTCTGATGAGAGTTCGTTCACACAGAGAGAAGAGTCATTGGCACGCATCTAAACCCACCTAGTGACCAAACCTTGGTGCTTGGTTTTCCAAATTAGAGGAGTGTTGATAACACAGTTGGTATTAGATGGGAGTGACCGATCAGCACCTAGGAGGTATAATTTCTCATTTGGAACTTCTATGGCTACACACTTTATTCCAGTGTTTGGAGGAATTTTTAGACAAGGAGAAAATACACAAGGTTTGGGTAATGCATCGGGGAGTGGCACGGGGCATACCTCTAGTAGTGGAATGATCTCACAAACCATTGGTGCACAATTTAGTGGGACATTGGGGATGTTAGGTGTGACCACTTTAGGCCCATTATTGGCCATGAGAGGATCTAGAGGTGGAACTAGTGGATCTGGGGGCACAAGACCTGGTGGATCCAATGGATCCGGAAAGTGAAGGAAATATTGGAGGGAACCAAGGATCTAGACCAAGAGGACGGGGCCTCAGCCACCTCCTTAAGTAATCTTTGAAATGTATTTACACTTCCAGACTACCAGGGCATAGAGGATGTTGTGGAGCATGTTCACAAGTGTGAATTGCTATGGCACACGAAGGGGATCACAAGCTTGGATGGAAGGTTAATCAATTTGCAATGACATTGTAAGGGCACGTGATAGATGGTATAGGAAGTATGACCCCCATCAGATGGTGGTAGATTACACCACATTGAAAAATGCCTTCCTAGCATAATTCCACATCCCTGAGTTTGAATAGAAGAGCATCAACACCCTCAAGGAGATTCATAGAGGGAATGGTGGAGAGTGTGCGGGAGTATGATGCATGGTTTAAGACTCTCTTGTCAAAATTTTCATATGACATTCACCCTTCACAACATGCTCAATGGTTTTTTAGAGGGTTGATAACACCATTTAGAAGATCATTATCTCATAAGACTTTCAAAACCCGCATGAGGTGTTAGAAGCTTCTCTACATGTTGAAGCTATTAAAAGTGTTGATACTAGTGTTAGTCCATTGGAAGCTCAAATCACTATTATGGCTAAGTATCTAGAAAATTTATATGTGAACTCAACTCATGAGACTCATAGTGGAATGTGGTGTATGGATTGTGAAGTAGAGGGGCAATCCAAGGACAATTTCCCCCGAAAGACATTACGTGTCCTAGTAGTAGTAGACTGTGAGATTTTTCATGGGGACCATGATGTAAGTAGATGTCCCTTGTTACATCGCGTAATTCAGAAGAATATGTATTTCTACTATAATATTTACACCTCTACAACCCATGATACTAAGGATTGTAGGCTTATTGACCAGATCCATGAGGCCATTGATCATGGTGTGCGCCAGACCAGCCTTGCCAGTAGTTCTAAGTAAGATTAATGTTGTTATGAAGGATGCACAGATGGAGGCGTGCGTGGAAGAGGTTCTCGTGGAGGATTTCATGGTCATGGTAATCATGGAGGAGGAAGAAGTGAGTTCCCATGGGGAACATGTTATAATTGTGGATCCACAGAACATTATAAATGAGAGTGTCTTGATCTATTACAATGCTCATGGTGTGAAAGAAGCACAAGTATGAAGAGTGTCTAAAACTATATGAGCATATGAACCAACAACACTAGAAAGATAAGGGCACTGCTATGGTGAGCGTAAAAAGGGTCAATTCACAATGGATGCCAAGAGTGGCGTGTGAGTTAGAGCTAGAACTTGTACTGGTGACAATGTGTGCAGAGGCCACATGTGCTAAGAGATGCCCAAACCAAGGATATTGGTTTCCAGAGAGGAGGTACCACATGGAAAGTACCCGGACCCTATCCATCAAAAAAGTATACTAGGAGACTATGGACATAATTTGGAGTTTACAAGGGGAGATACAGTGTCTTAAGGAGAAATCGAGGCAAGTGGGGTAGTGGAAGGATAACGAGGTTCCAAGAAGTGACCTGGATGAGGTCAAAGAAGTATGTAAAATGTTGAGGCAAGAGAATATTATTCCCTTACTGGGAGAATGGTTGAGGGAGAAGGTACCACATGTTCCAGAGTAGAGTGCGAGAGACAAGGTTTTACATGCAAACCTTTCTCCACACATCCTTGACATATGACAAAGAGATTACTCTGAATGCAGTTGTTGATGGATGGCTCTGAGAAATATCCTCATCGACACGGGAGTAGAAGTGAATGTTCTTACCTTAGATGTTTGGCATCAGATGGGAAGGCCCGCATTACAACCATCTTCAAATGTGTTGTATATGGAGAAAAGACAAAGCAATGCCCATTGGAGTATTAAAGGATGTAGCTATCACCATTCAAGGGGCCAAGTTTACTGGGGACTTTGAAGTCTTGGCGCTCACCGAGGTAGACAACTTCCCAACATTGCTTAGGCACCCATGGTGTTACAAGAATAATGTTGACATAAGGTTTAACAAAGGATATATCAGTTTCAAAAATAAGGAAGAACGGGTGATCATCCCTTTGAACAGATGGGAAGTTGATGCCCTACACAGAGCCATTGGGAGAAGAAGTCCTTGATAGAATATACGTGCACTCAATTAGGATCCTGAGATAATTCACCCTACAGAAGGAGTTATCAGTTTGAGGATGCCTAGTTTGTGAGTGATACCATAAGCATGGCATGTGAAAATTGGGCACATGGGACCTATGAGTTGATTGAGATGACATTTAAGAGGATCGGTAACCAAGGTGATAAAGGGCATACAATCTGGTGCCTGGGAGGAAGAAAACTACCAAGTTACTTGGGAGGGGTTAATCGGAAGATTTCTTGTAAGAAATGGAGGCCCAATGGAGAAATGAAATGGAAAGAAGATAAATGTTTCAATTACAACCTACTCAGAACTACTACGCGCTAGTGGGAAACACATCGGGAAAACCTCTTAGAATGGAACAAGGTGAGAATTTCCTTCTCCATAAGGTTTTGTAAAATTACACACCCACGGCTATAAAATACTACCATGGTAAAGAGACCGCTTCCTTCCATATCCAAGCATGTGAGATAGCCTAGATGGGGAGTGTAGAAGCATTACCACCTTCATTATGGGTTCACAAGTTATACTCCACCCTATAAGGTTGTGCATGCGCATGGTATATCCACTCGGAGATGCATCATCAAACTGGTAATTGGAAAGAATTGGTGGTTGATCTCATTCAAACATTTGAGTATCGGAGTACAAAGCCATCAATACATAAGGCATTATAGGTAGTCAAGTGCCTTACAATAGGGGATAGTGCTATGGTGGAAGACAAAATACAAGAATTTCTAGGTGAACCTGTCCTGGAGGCGTGCTTTGAGGAAGAAGAAACAGAAGAGATACAACTTGAGTGCACGTGTATAGAAAAATAAAAGGGGAAGATGGTGTATGTTTATTATGGGGAAGAGGTGGAAAGCTTGGATGTTAACCATTTTGTAGGGATGTGTGAAGTCATAGATAGTGCTAATGAATGGGCGTACGCCTACCATGAACCTTTAAAGATGAAAAAGGTTAACATCGGCTCAAAAATAGAACCCAAGGAGGAAATCATTGGAGACTATTGGTTGGAGAAATAAGTCTCTAAAATCATTGATCTATTACGTGAATTCCAAGATTTTTTCCCACATGGGTACCATGAGCTTAAAGGCATCCACCATTCCTTGGGGGAGATGAGGATAAAGCTGAAGGAAGGTGTGTGCCCAATCAGGAAGAGGCCATACCGGATGAATCCCAATTTGTGCATAAAGGTCAAGGAGGAGATAGACAAAATGATAGCATTAGGTATCATTGAGGCTATGGAAGAGTCGGAATGGATAAGTCCAATGGTGATTAGTATCAAGAAGGATGGGAGGATAAGGATCTGTGTTGATTATAGGGACTTGAATGCAGTATGTGTCATTGATCCTTTCCCAACCCCATTTACTAAATAAATCTTAGAGGAGTGGTAGGATGTGAGGTCTACTCTTTCACGAGATGGATTCTCGGGCTATCACTAGGTAAGGATCGCGAAGGAGGACCAGAGAAAGATGAATTTTGCACCTACTTGAGTGGGAATTTTTTCCTATACGGTCATGCCTTTTGGGTTGAAGAATGCACCTATTGTGTTCTCGCGCATTATGGTGCAAGCTTTCCAGGATTTCATCCATAAATTTCTTCAAGTTTACCTAGATGATTGGACAAGTATATGGGTTAGTGAAGGACCATTGTGACAACTTAAGGTTAATGTTTGAAAGGTGTCGATAGTTGAGGATATCCCTCAACATTAATAAATGTGTATTTGTTACCCCATTTGGAACATTATTGGGGCACATCATATGTAGGAGGGCTTACTAGTAGATCCTGCCAAAGTTGTAGTAATTATGGGATTGGGGGAGCCTACTAGTCAAAGCATAGTGCATGGATTCCTTGGACACACGGGTTACTATAGGAAGTTCATCAAGGGATATGCCAAGATCACCATGCCTTTAGAAGAGTTACTTAGACACAAGAGTGCCTTCCATTGGGGAGAGGCACAGCAGAAGGCATTTGACACTTTAAAGGATAGGCTTATCACTGCACCCATACTATGATTCCCCTCTTGGGATAAGCCCTTCCATGTTCATGTTGATGCCTCAGGAACCACCATTGGAGTAGTACTTACATAGCCTAGTGAAGGGATTGTTGATCATCCTTTATGCTTTGCAAGCAGGAAGTTGACACCAATGGAGTAGAATTATACTACAATTGAGCGTGAGGCATTGTCAATGATCTACACACTTCACAAGTTCTAGACAATATTTTCTAGCAACCCCTTTTATATTTTACACTGACCATATGGAATTGAAATATTTAGTGAACAAGCCCATTCTACAAGGGCGCATATGTTGGTGGGTACTATTGTTCCAAGAATTTGAGTTCACGGTGGTTGTCAAACTAGGAAAAAGTAATTCGGACCTGATCATTTGTCTAGAATCGATTCAGGGGAGGACGCAAAGCATTGAGGATACCATGCTAGATGCAAAACTATTTAGGTTGTGGTGTGTGCCCTCAGACTTAGAAGATATTACAAGTATTTCTCAAGATAGGTGTAGTACTGGAAGGAATGAAGGCATTGGATAAAAAAGTTAGTTGGCTATACGCTTCGTGCCCTACATGTTGATTAGTGGGGATTTATACAAATTAGGACGTGATGAGATTCTGCACCGGTGTGTGCTAGAACATGAGTGCCTAGCCATAATAGAAGAGGCACATGGAGGTAGTGCAGGTGGGCACTATGCAGGTGATGCCACTGCACATAAGATATTAATGGCCAGATTATGGTGGGAGACCCTATATCAAGACTATAAGGAATATTGCAAGGCATGTGACCATTGTCAGTGCATTGGAAAACTAGGGTGAAGAGATGAAATTCCTTTATGCCTATTCCTAGCACCAAGCCATTCAAAAAGTGGGCTATAGACTTCATAGGCCCTATTGCACCACTTGCATGTAGGACTGGGTCACATTATATAATCACTTGCACAAATTACTTGACAAGGTGGGTAGAAGTAACACCTACTAAGGATTGTACAACAGCTACTGTAGCAATATTTCTATGGGAAAACATTATTACAAGGTATGGATGCCCTTTGAGTTTGACTAGTGACAGGGGTACACATTTCTTAAATGAGATAGTAAGGATTTATGTTAGTAGAATTCATGGTGGCTCATCACAAGACTACCCCTTACCATCCACAAGAAAATGGAACCGTGGAGGCATTTAACAAAATACTAAGTCATACCCTAACAAAAATTTGTGACATTGGTAGACAAGATTGGGATGAAAAAGTATCAGCCATTCTTTGGGCATATAGGAAAACCTACAAGAGGTTAAATAAGGCCACACCATTTCAATTAGTGTTTGGCATGGAGTTGTCCTACTAGTTGAATTCATGTTACCTTCTCTACTGTGTATATAGCATGCGCGGAGGATTGGTGATGAGCAAGTGCTAGAAGAAATAATTGACAAGTTAATGCAATTGGATGAAAGATGATCACTCACTAGGTGGAGCCAGAAGACTAAAAAATCAAAACAAAAGGCATGGCATGATCATCACATTAAGAACAAAAAGTTTGAGGTTGGGAAGATGGTTCTACTATATGATTCCAAGTTTTTGCACCATCTTGGGAAGTTAAAATTCCATTGGTTGGGTCCCTACATCATCTCGTACATCCTTGATTCAGAGCGTGCCATTATAAGCACTTGGATGGGATGAGATTTCTAGGACACTTCAATGGGAGTAGGCTGAAGCCCTACTATAAATAAGTCTTCTTGGTGTTTGTAATAAGGTAGTATTGCCAGATAGTTTAGGATTTCCTTTAATGCATTTTCTTTTCTTGTGTTTCCCTTTCTCGTTGTTGTTTTGTGTTGTGCACCTTGGGCGCTGGTAACCTCTTTAATTTTTGAGGTTGTGAATGCGCATTCCTCGCGCATCATTTTAGTGTGGGGTGGAATAATGTAGGAAAGTGCAAAGTGTGAAGTACCAGGAAGGATTGCGTTGGAAATCTTGGTTGAATGGCCTTGTGGAAGAAAGCGCATAAGAGAAAAAGTGAACAAGGATTGGTTGTATCGGATAAGGCTACATTTTGTCTCCATGTACAAGAAAGAAAGAAGTGCAAAAATAACACAAGGTAGGTGAGAGAAAAAATCATGAGGATAGAAGAAGTACCTTCGGTGCTGGTAACACACGTGTAAGAGTCTTCTGTTAGATATATTGGTTATGTGCTTTAGAAGGTTGTAGATTATCGCATAAGGTTGGGCGTGTGAGTTGGGGTGCGCTAGAGTCCAACTTAGTGGAAAATACATATGAAGTGTTAAAGTATGGTGGTAGGTGAAGTAGAATTTAATGCTAAAATATGGAAAAAACTATAAATAGATGGTCGAGCACTTCATTATCAACATTTGTGAATATAAAGAAAGAAGAGATCTTGCAAAAATAGGGTTTCAGAGTTGATCCGTGTGAAGAAAAATTTGAGAAATTTAACCGTGAGTGACTAGATTTGATCTATAAACTAGAAGGAAAGAAGTTCACGGGTGTAGAGAAAAGAGTTTTGGAGAAGCGCCATCTTGTGAAAGAGGTTATTCCAGTTAAGGTTTGGCATTTAGGGAATGGGTTGAAAGGGGTTTCTTCACAAGTTTGAGATCTGGGACTAGAGGAGGTAGAAAATCATAGCAGGTAAGATAAGTTGAAGTGCTAAGATAACCTAAACCATGACATCTAAGAAAGTAACTATATCACCTAAGAAGCCTTAAGGAAAGGGAAAGGGAAAGGGCAAGGTAAAATAGCCAAAAACCCTCGTAAGCATGAATGAAGAATGGTATGCAAGAGATGTAGTAGCCAGATGGGGTTTTACTCAGGAAAGAATGGGATTCCCACTCAAGAAACATGAAGGTGAGTGATTACAACCATCACACGAGAATGAAAAAAAAGGAAATGGCACTTTAGAGTTCATTGCGTTGAACAAACAAAAGGACATTAGAGGGTTTCCTATTTTATAGAGACAAGGTAAAAGTGAAGTTAGAGAAGGGATTATTACAAATCTTTGATTTGCCTTATTTTGAAAAGCTAAGTGCCTCTATCAATGGTTGATGTCACGCATACATGAGGATCACTTTTACTTCGCAGGGCACAAGATGTGCATAACTCCTTAGCTGATTTCAAAATTCACAAGCCTCATCTATGAAGGAGAAAGTATAGTTGATGACCTGATAAACAAGGAAGCCATCAAAGCAACCATCACCGCATATGATTATAAGAAGGGGTCATGATACTTTGATATCGTGGAGATCCAAGACCCTGTCATGAGAATGGTCGCATGCTGGTGACAAAGCTAAATGACCAAGAAAGGTGGACATAGGTAAATAAGGCCTAGTTAAATGTGTGTAGGAAAATTTCAGAAGGTACCATCTATAATTTTTATGCCTTCATCACAGATGAAATTATCAAGCAACGTAGGGAGGAGACAAGATACTTTTTGGTAATGTCCTCTTGACAATTGTGTTTTAGAAATCGGAGTGCGGATCAGATGCGGTAGATAATTTTCTTTGGGAATATCTGGAGGAAGACCCCTCACCGATAAAAATATTCACTAAGTACACTTGTGATAACATGACGACTATCAATAAGGCATGCCTGGAAAATGGTATAAGTGCTTAAGGGATGTGTTTGGGGAAGAGTGGAGGATCTCGGAAGCGGATTGCCAATGCTCATTGATGGAGAAGCTAAATTTATAGTGTATCAACATTTCTAGATTGGCAGGTTTAAATTGATAGATGAAAACATGGGCCCTTGGTGCAAAATCCCCTTCTCCTTCACCACTCAATATTTCCAAGCAAGGGTAAATAGGTTTAAAGAGGCCAAAATACTAAGGTTTGACCTTAGTGAGGTAGATCAAGACCACAAGGAGCTGCACAGAAATCTCGTTTACCCCAAGAAGTGCACGTACGTGGAAAGGTATGTCTCCCACAAATTTCAAATGATAAAGCCCCGACTTTTCAATAGTAGGAGAGACCACGGAAAGGGTATATCTGCACATAAGACCAAAGTTTGAGAAGGGCACATACCTAGAATGTGATGTCTCCATTCTTGAAGACCCCATGGGAAGAAAGAATCCCATGCTGGAAAAGAAAGGAAAAGAAGAGGTGTAAGGGAAGAAGGCACCAAGTGTCCAAAGTACACCACAAGTGGGTGCCCAGGGACAAGTGCTAGAACTAGCACTTACACGCACAGGAAGAGGTCCCTAGTCAGAGATGAGCCACGAACAAGAAAATCCTATCACAAAGGAGAATTCACCAGAGGAGGAAGAAGAAAGAGACAAATCTCCTATACTGGAATCCCTAGTTAGGAAGAAACAGAAGGTGATGGAGGAGGCTGATTCGGAGGACACAGAGAGCTTGGAGGCCTACAGAGGAGAGAGGGATGATGATGAAGAAGATGAACTTGAAGGAGCCTAAGAACCACTAGTGTTTGATGTGCATGATTCAAAAGAAGAGGGTGGAGAAGAGGAAAATGAGTTTCTCTTCATGCGAAGGAAGGGTAGCCAGGAGGAGGAAGGTGCCCAAGATAAGGGAGGAAGTAAAGAAGTGAGTATGAAAAATCAAACTCCAAGCCTCACACAAGATCGAGATAAACAAGGTGGCAGAAAAAGAAGCAGAAAAAACCATTCAAGCCTTGGTGGAACAAGAGTTGGAGCGCAACGCTGAAATAATTATGAATGAATATAAAGAAGAAAGCGTGGGAAAATATCACGGCAGCACGGGAAGAGGCCCTAGTTTAACAGTATGTGTTCCTAAGGGCACGTACATAGGAGGAAGATGCATGGAGATCCAAATACCAAGAATGGACTATAATGATGATCCCAATAAGGTGTTGCATGCGCATTTCATGAGAACAGTGGACCAACAGAAAACTCTTGGTGATGAAGTAATTTGATGAGTAAGGTACATACCCATAGACAAGGAAAATGCTCTATTGGACAATTGAGTCCCACATCAACGAGCCAAAATTTGAGGTAAGCCAAGGGGAAATAATGAATCTTCCTAATTCAAAAGGAGAAAATCCCTTGGTGAGAGCTCAAGTGACTTTCGAGATGAACAAGTATGTAATGCGCTGAAAAAGTCTCGGTTGAACTAGAAGCCAAGTTATTTGGGAGGAATGATAGGGTAAAATTCCTAGAGGTAGAGCTAGAGAAGAGGGAAGAAGAGATCAAAGAAAGGACCAAGGACTTAAAGCAAGAGGAACTAATCAACACACTGACTAAAGCATGAACTAAGGGAAGAGAAGGAAAGGGTGTGCGAGGTATATAAGAAGGTAGAATCCATCACAGATGCCATTGTTTTGAAGCATCTAGACCTAGCACCACCCACGCAAAAGTATGGATCTTCCCTGGAGTGCCTAGAAGACTTAACATGTATCCTCACCATGGAGAGGTAGTCACTGGCCTTAGATTCCATGGAAGAAGTATCAGTGTGCCTGGAAAGGGAAGACAAACTGAAGGTTGTAGCAATCATTTCCAAGTATAGCAAGGTCCTTGCTGATGTAAAAATGCTACCAAGGTTGTTGAGGTCGTGTATGAAAACTTTGCTAGATAGGGATAGAGTGACAGAGCATTCTTATCACAGTCATAAGGGAGAGGTCAAATAATTACAAGAGAAGAACAAAGGGAATAGAGCAGAGTGGGATATGATCTTAGCCGAGGTTGAGAAGAAGTCCAAAGCCATAAAATCCTATGAGGTTAGTCAAAACCCGCTAAAAGGGTTGTACCCACAAATCAAAAAGGGGATGGATGTAGTTGAGGATTTGGGAAAGCAACTGGAAGGGGTGGTTGAAGTAGTGAATACTCAAGGAGATGGACTGATTTTTGATGAGGTAAGTACCCTAGTCAGTGACCTCTGCAAAGAGCACAAAATGAAGTCGATGCCACGGAATAAGTTGGAGGTGAATTGAAGACTCACCAACCACTTCCGCCCTAATCTATCAAATCTAGTTCCTTGCGTTCTCGGAGAAGAAAATGGAAAATTAGATCGATCCCAATAGGTAGACCATTTTAATGGCAAAATATGTCTCCAGATCTCTCCCACCAAACTTAAATATCAATCTATTTGGCATGTAGGAAATACCAAAAAATCATGAAGACTAACACTTCTAGTGCATGTTTCAATAAAAATGGGGAGGAAAATCATATTAGACTCATAGTTTCCATTGATCTTTAGTTTGAATTTGGGCCTACCATGTGGAAGATTCAACTTTAAAATAGGATCGGGGTTTCCTTTCACTTTTTACAACCTTTTGAAAAAATGGGAAAATTTTTGATTTTGCTCACACCTCCGCCCTTGGTAAATGAGCTCGACACATGTCCCAATGTGAGTCCTGAAAAAGCTGTGCTTCCATTTTACATTTTTAACCTTTTTCTCTCAAAATGAAAATTTTCCAAATTTCCCCAGAGTCTGCACCTCTTCCGTTGATTAGAGCATGCTTTGAATTTTCCCTTATCAAGCTTGCGATCCATTTAGAGATTTTAATCCTTTTGATGTCAAGAGGTAAAAAGTTTAATTTACCTATGATGGTCGATTTCCCACCTCTTTGACTTTTCAAACTACCATGTGTCATAATGGCACATCTTGAGATGATCCCCAAAAGTTGAGACCTTGAACAAGTGCGGGCTCACCACGTGTCGTTATGGCATAACTTAAAAACCTTGAGGCTTCCAAAATGATTTGGTAGGGGTGCACTTCCATTTTATAATTTTACTCCATTTTTCCAAAGCGAAAAAAATTCAACTTACCTCGAAGGCCCGCATCTCCACCATTAGCTTTGCCACGTGTCCTCCTGCGGGGTCAAAGTGAGACTTTTCCCTGCCTCTTAAATTTTCTCCAATCAGAGCTCAAGCGGGGCTACGGGGAGTTCAAACTTTTTCCAAAGTATCCAAAATAACAAGTTCAAAAACAAACCCGCTGCACCCCATCTAATTAGAAGAAGCCACGTAAGCACCAAAAGAACCAATCAGATTTGAGTAGGGCCATGGGACCAAATTTGCCTTTTTGTCAAAAAAGCAAAAGCAATAAGTTAAAGCATTTTCCACTATCCCTTGACCAACCAAAAGAGGCCACATGACCACTGAACGTTGAGGAATAAATTTGATAGGAAAAAGACACCGTTAGAGCATCGAGAATACAGAAAATCACCGTTCACGCCCAGAACCTGATTTTTCGCTAAGGATGAAAATTTCTTTTGAAACAAAACCAAGTGAATCATGGTTTCGAGCATATTTTCAACCATGTATTTAGATTTTCAAGGCATACAAATATATATTAACCATTCTTGAGCTTCCATGGTCGAGGAAAAATAGGAAAAATGACAAATCCCATGGACTTTGAAGAGATTGGGGAAAAAAGAGGAGACTCGGATACTTCTTCAAGGAGGACATGACAATAGATTTTGCAAACAACACAAAGCACTTATAATGGAGGTAGAAGCTTCATAACATCCACATCGAGAGATAAAATGTTTCACAACACGCAGATAGAGAAAATGATGGAAAATGGGGATAGGCAAATCGAGCACCAATGAGGCCCCATTCACAAGTTACTATAAATGCATTTCATTTGAAATATTATTCCTGCCAAATGCCCACCTAAAATTTGTAGGAGGGAATCACAACCATTAGATGGATAAAATTTATGCCCATGGATCTTAGGGATTGAAAACTAACCATGACCATCTTTATGAAGTGTTCTTCTTCATTTCATTCAACTTATTTTATCATTTTCATTTGCAAGTTTGGGAGGAGAAGAAGAAGAAGGCCATGGGAAGATATTGAAGCACAAGGATGGATACTCATTTTTATGGCTCGATCTATTTGTAACTATCTTCTAGGGTTTGTTTAAATTTTTATTTGCTATTTAATATCTCATTTATATTTTCCCTATTTGGGTATGGACATTTTTCCCTTTTAAAATCTGGTTTTAAAAAATAGAGTATATACATGAATATTTGAGTGTATATGTTTGTTATATCTATATATATATATATATATATATATATGTATATATATATATATATATATATATATATATAATATTTAACAAATGAAATAGCGACTGCAAATTTCGTATTACATAGTCCACATTGTTTTGTTAAGGTTGAGTTCAAAATTTTCTATGGCAACATTGATTTGTTAATAGTGGTGATCTTTGTAATAACAATAGAGTGTATAAAAATTGGGGGGAGGTCTCTAACCCCACCTCTCATCCCATATTAATACGGGGTGGGTGATAGGGTTGACAACTTCCCCCATCCCCATATATTATCCATACGCAGCCACATTGGCCTAACCCTTAACCAACTACAATATCAATTTTTAATATAAATATTTATTTAATATTGATAATATTAATCTATATATTAAATATCAATATTAATTTCAGTAATATAAATACAACTATATCTATATAACCCCCTTTTTATACATACAAAATTATAATAAGCTTAATTTATATAAATTTGCAAATCAATTTTATATATTTACTCTTAATTATAATCACATCTAGATATGGATTTTTTTCTATTTTAATTGATTAAGTTAATTTTATGACATAGTGCAACACAAGTTAAGTACTATAAATTTGCTACCTTATTCACATAAGAGTAAATTGGGAAAAACTAATAAAAATTTCTTATTCAATCTAATATAACTTGCAAAGATTATATTTTTCTTTTAATATAAGAATTCTAAACAATTAATTTCTTTCTTAAAATATAATAAGTAACTTAAATTTAAAAAATTCAATAATGGATAAGAGACTATTTCCTTTCTTCAACATAATAAGAAAATGACAACCATTTCAAACAACAAGTGTGATTTCAACAAGAATACCAATATTTTAAAAATGAACCCATCACCCTTTGGAGCAATAAAATAAACTTAGATTAAAATAATTTCATTTCCATTTCAAGCCCATTTCAAGGTTTCTACTTCATCTAAACAATGCTAGATTTGGTAGTTTCCTTTCACAAGAACTAACACATTTAAAGTGAAAAATTTCATTCAAATCATTGTTAGCGAGTTCACAAGTTGAAGGGGTTTTGAAAGTAACAAATGCAATTTTCCTTTGCATTATTTCCCATATACATACATTTGAAAACTTAGTACGAATAAACAATTTCTCAACACATTTACAAGATATTAATAATCTTTAAAATACAAGTTACAAGCCCTCCACTTAAGTGGAGAGAACATGAAATTTTTTTCTACTAATAGAGATCTTGTTCCTTTTCTTGAGTGTGTGACTAAGACTATTCTTCACTTGAACTACACCATCTTCCCAAAGTCAAGAAACAATAATGAAAATAGGGAGTAGGAAACACTCTCCACCCAACCAATAATACAATGAGGAGGAGGAGAAACCTTCTTCGTCATTGGACCTCGATCCCCAATAATGAAACAATATGGGGTATTAGACAATCATTGGCACCTTTTATGGCTTCCACAATCACATTCATTCAAGGCATTCAACACAAAAAAACAATAACATAAAAACACATCAAAACACAAGTTTCCCAACATAGAGGATCTAAAATCAAGCCAAGAAGAGAAAGGAACATGGGGATCTACTTATGCCTCCCAACGGTTTGGTTTCCCACCTAAAAAAATCCAAGAACTCAAACAAAAACCCACAAAACTCTTATGCCTCCCTCCAAGAAAATAACTCTAGTGAATCTCTTATATCTTATGCCTTCCTCAATAATATGAACAAGAAAAGCACAAATTTTACTTATTAACAAGGTGGGAGACCCCAACCCGACTCCCTCCTAGGTACCCAATAAAAACGTAATATACCTCCCTCAAAACATACCCATTTTTTTTCCTACACAACCTAAAGGCCATACTACTTTCCAAACTCACAAACACACAAAAATAATCCATTTAGAAAAATATGAAAAAAAAAAAAAATAACAAATAAAACATGGGTGAAGCCCCTACCTTGCCATTGCAAGAGTATCCAATCAAAAACCAAAATTCAAGACTTTCCAATTACAAGAAAGTACAATGAACTCCAACCTCCAAAAAATACTCCAAAATTAAGCACCTCCAAAATGCAAGAGACCAAAATAACCCAAGTAACCCCTAAATCCATAAACAAATTAGAATAAATATAAAAGAGAGGAGAGACATGTGATGTGGCTCTATGTAGGATGCCACATCATTTATCCTCCACTACACATCACAAGGTTAAACCCAATCCCCAAAGCACAATAAATTGGTGGTCGAGGGAATGACAACCCTCTTACATACTTAAGCACAACCCAACACCCCTAAAAGAAAAAATTAAAAACTTGTGTAAGAAAGTGGAATAAATAGCACCTTTTTGCCATACAATCACATAATGGGGTCTATTTTTATCCCCTTAATCCATAGGGGTAGTTGGTAGGTGAAATTAGGAGGTGTAGGACAAGCTTAAATTTTTCCACTAGCCTCAAAAAGGGACATAATCCCAAATCCGAATTTGACATGCAAGGTTGAGTACCCACAACTCAAATTTAATAAAACCCTTTCAAATCCAACACAAATAGATAACCACATATTCACATTAATTTCCCCCTTTGATCACATCTTAAATTACACTAATTAATTATGTTTAATCAAATTTATTAGAGTACTTAACAAACCATAATAAAAGTGACTTAAAATAATAAAATAATACAAATAAATAAACAAAAAGGGAAAAAGATAAATTTACCCAAGGTCACATTTGAGGCCATCCCCCAATAGGGACCTCCTAACAATATAACAACAACAAAAACAACATACATTTACATAAGTTGCTAAGGTGACCTATTGCCAATACCCCAAATTCCTTCATTGTTGGTATGATATCCCCTTTTGTTTGTTGTGTTACAAATTCCCTACAAAAACCAAATAATACCTTTGTATCCTCATGGCCATATTAGCAACATCGAGATGATAAAATACACAAATATACATATCAATTCACATTATCAAATATACAAATTAAGCCATCACTAAAATCAAGTAATTCACCAATTGTTCACAATTTTGATTTTATCAATTCATCAATTAGCAATAAGGTCACAAAACCAACTAAAGCATCTAGAAAAAAAATATATTGAATCAATGTGTCATTATAGTAGTAGCTCAAGATCATCAAATACGATATGTGAATCCATGCATATAATCCATCACATAAATAAAATCATGGAAAAAGTCTAAAAAATCCATATTGTCTATTGAATAATCTAATCAAATATAGCAATGTCCATCTATCAATGTATAAATATCAAATATGATAACAATGTCTATAGATTTAATGCAAACTAACCAAAATCATAGTAATATCAATGTCGAAGAGGAGTGGGAACTAGATGTGAGGGGAAGGGGGACCCCCACCCCGTCCCTAAATTCTTAAAAAATAATAAATAATGTGGGGTTAACCCACCCTCCAAAATAAAAATAAATAAAATAGTATCGGTTTGGGCCGAACCCTCCCATATAATTCAATCCATGCACTATTAATTAATTGTTGTGGCCAAAATATATTTGCTTTGTGTATATTTTTAATCGGCGAACTTCATTATTAATAAATGATTTATATATATTAATAAATGGTTTTAATATAAATATATATAATATATACATACATACATACATACATATATATAATGTATATATATATTGTATATATATATGTATGTGTGTGTGTGTGTGTGTGTGTGTGTGTGTGTGTGTGTGTGTTATATATATATATATATATATATATATATATATATATATATATATATATATATATATACACACATACATATAGTATATGTGTGTGTGTGTGTATATATATCTCTGAAAAAAATTAATTGTGTAAAATAAAGATGAGATAAATTGGGGCCAAATGCCCATATCCAAATAGGAAAATTTAAAATATATATATTTAAAATAACTTGAGAAACCTTCCATGGCCTCAATGGCCTCCATTCTCCCAAAACCTACAAAACAAAAATGAGGTAAAATTAGGGAAAATGGAAATAAAAGAAGCTCATAAGGAAATTTAGGGCAATCTAGATCTAATGGCCCAAATAGATTAAATCTGATGGTTGAAAATAAACCCTACATCACTTAAGTGATACGGAATTTTTTGGGAATGAAATAAATTAAAAGCGTATAGGTATTGTTTTAATAGGGCCTAAGGGGGTTAGACCAAGTGATTCACCCTTGACCCTTTTGAGTAATAAACCAATAATTTTGTGTATGGTTTTAAACTATAGGATTATTAGTATTGTCTAATTAAGTTTTAAATTTGATTATGGGCCTTTAAATAATTAAATTTAAAGGATATTAATGTGAGCTAAGTAATGAAAATCAAGGTAAGGATTATTTAAATAAAATATTGGAACTTAGTAAGAAAAATTAAATGATAATATAAATTGGGGAATAGGTCATTAATAATTAGTTATTAATTTGTATCCAATTGATATGTAATTGTGTAGAATTTTATAATTGGAAATTAATTAAATCCCAACTAGTGTTTTATCTTTGAAACAAAAAAATATATTCAGCAAAAAAATTTCCTAGTTAAATTGATAGTTTTGGTGTGGTTTTGAACGTCAAAATTTTGAGTGTTACATTTGGTATCATATTCGTGTGTTCAGCAATTCAATCCCGGGAAGACATGGGAACATGAAAACTAGTTAGCAAAACATAAACCTAGGACATTGGAACTTCTAGGATTAAAATAATAATAACAATAATAAAAAGAATTTGTTGGATTGTTGTACTCTCCTAAGTGTGTGTTTTTAACCAAGTTAATGGAAATCCTAAGTCAATTTGATATTATTTTGAACTTCTTGAGTAATAGAAAATGGGTTTCCTTGTGAGCATGTTGTGTACCGGGATCCTAGCTCTTAATTATCGATGTGTGGTATGTTGACCTCATACAGACCTTACCTTATTTGGAGTGCTAGTGTTTGTTCGATAACTCTTATGGATTAGTGCTAGAGGTAGCATTTAGCGGGTCAACTTGGGGAAAGGAAGAGATTGTTTAACTATTACAATTTTCCCTCCTTGATGGCTGGACGAGATGGTTTGATTTCAACTTGTCCACTTAATTCCCTTATGGTAGAGTAAATATAAGAATATGGTACATCACATTATGATCCAGTTTGGTGTGTGTGTTCTTAGATCTAATTTTTATGTATATTACCCCTTCTGGTGGCCCGTAAAGGGCTAGGAAGTGAATGTGATGTAGAAATTTCATTCTATTTATATTTTGAACTTAAATTCTTTTTCAAGAACTAGCATTTTATTTTATGATTTGACCGAGAAGCTTTGAGGATCTTTTTGTTATTTTATTGCAAGATTTCCAAGGATTTTAATGCGACTACTTAGCCATTTTCTTTGATTGCTTTAAGAGTTTTCTTAGATTTCACCCTCTATTTGTAGTTCCCACTTCTCTTCAACAACTTTTGTTATTGATTTTGTTATTATCGACTACTTATGGATATTATTGTAGCTTTTGAATTAGCATGATGTTAGATGTTAGAGATATTGGATACATTGTTGATATTAATTCATTCATGATGCGTGTGGATTATTAGAAACATTTTTAATTGATGTTGATATGTTGTTGATAAATTTGGCTCCTTGCATGCTCGGGAGAAGAAAAATAGAAAATCTAATCGTGTATGATAGTAAGACCATTTCAATGGTGAAAGATGTCTTTCGAGATCTTCCCACAAAACTTAGATATCAACATTAACTCCACTCTCTACTTGGCATGTATGAAAGAACAAGAAATCATGGTGACTCACACTTCTAGACGTGTTTCAAAAAATGGGGGAAAATCAGATTTAGACTCCCAGTTTCCATTGATCTTTACTTTGAATTTGGGTTGTCCACGTGGAAGATTTAAACTTAAAAATAGACCGGGGCTTCCTCTGAATTTTTACAAATTTTGGAGAAATGGAAAAATTTCACATTTTGCTCCACATCTCCACCCCACAGGAAATGAGCATGACACGTGTCCTAAGTTTTGAGCCCCAGTGGAACCGCGGATAAATTCTGCCATTTTACTTGCTTTTTGGAAAAGGGAAAATTTTCCAGTGCTTTTCCCCATGACTCCACCCTACCGCCATTGACCAGGGAAAAATATTGACTATTTCCTTTATCAAGATCTGTGGGCCATTTTGATGTTTTTAGTCATTTGCATATCAAGGGAAAAAAATCCAAATTTCCCCCAATGGTCTGCCTCCCGCCCCTCTAACTTTTCAAACTTCCACGTGTCACCATGGTGCACCTTGAGATGGTTCCAAAAATTTGATACCTTGAACAAGCGTGGGCTTGCCGCGTGTCCTGGCCCAGAAAAGTTTGTCTAAAGGCTTGAAGCTCAGCGGAAGACACCATGTGTCATGCTCCAAGGTAGTCTCCTTTGGTCGTTGAAAATTCTAAGAAAAATGCAAAGTGAGCAGAGGCCTCCACATGTCCTCCTAGCACTTCTTTAAAATGAAACTCAAGGGCTAGTCCCCAAACATGCGCAGTTCCTCCACGTGTCTCCATGGTGTAATTTCAAAATGGTGCCCAAAGTGGATACCCTGAATGAGCATGGGCTCGCCACGTGTCCTTGTTCCACCAAACTATACCAGCTACATAAAAACTTGTCTAAGTCTGGGCAAAGCAACGGAAACCTCCACATGTCCTCTCGGCACTACCCCAAGGCCAAACCAAAAACTAGACCTTCAAATGAGCATCGTGCCTCCATGTGGACACATTTTAAGTTGAGGCGATTCATAGAAATTTTGAAGTACCCAGTTGAGTCGGATCCAACCAAAATGTGCCATGTCCCCTGTCGATGCAAGGTTGCAAATTTAACCGGGAGAAACTCCCATCAAACCGTCAAATACAAAAAAATGATCATTTAAGCTGAAAATGAAAATTTCTCCAAGGACAGAGAATTTAGAAATGTTACAAGGCTCAAATATGTTTCTCAGAGATACATCCATTCATTTTTCTTCAAGTATTTAGGGAAAAATGACAAGGAAGACAAATCCCAACTATGGAGACCAAAAATATGGGAGAACCCGAGTTTTTGGATGAACAGAGAATGGGAGACCTTTTCAGAGGAACAAAGAAACAAGGAGCAAACCATGGACCCATAAGTGATCTACGACCCAGGAACAGATTAAAAATGGAAACAAAGATTAACTAGGCACAACACGGGAAAAAGAAAGTGACAAAGGCCGTAAATCGATAGATTTTCAAAGGCAAATTGGGGTGAGACTATTTTGAGCACCAACATGGTGTCCTTAGAGTAAATTTTCCCTTGTCGCCTTGTTTCTTGTATGATGGTATCTTGTGGAGGTATGAGTTTTATTTGGAAACTATCCCTTTTTTATTTAGTAAACATGTTTTGAGTCTAAACCACAAACATTTATTTCTTCCCCAAACCAAACTAAATCTCTTAAACTTGTAAGAGAAAATTTGCATCTATAATGGGATTATTCATCGTAACTCCTTTTTGATACTTGTGGAGACCCACTTGGAGGGCATCAGTGATGCATGTAATTATTTGGTAAACTACGGTAATCTTTGTGTGAACTCTGTTTTGGTTGATGATCTCTTGTTCCTATAAAATTAATAATGTGATATGCCTAACTCTTCCTAAAATATAATCGGTAACATGATTAACCTTAACATAATAAAACTCTAATTAGGGGCTGGACTTTTGAACGTAACAAGTATGATGGAACATTAGGAATATGGTTCCTTACTCTAAGGTGGTATTCTAATAGAAGAAATAAAACTATGTCAAAATAGAAGGAAGCTGTTTTTACTTTCCCTAGAATTAGAAAAATCTAAAAAAATAAATAAATAATTTTTCCTCCTACATAGAATGGTGAGATATCATGCCAACATTGGTGATGATCTTTAATGGCACAAGACATAAAGTTATAAAAATGTTCTTAGAAAATGTAACTATAATTGGTGTCTTATAATTTGGATTATGAAATGAGCCTTGATTGTATAAATGGCTATTGCATACCCTAAATTTATAAAGTACATAATCCAAAAATTTTGAACTAAATGAAAGGTTTCGTTGAGCTATATTAGGATTATCTAATATCTTTTTGGCCTAAGATTTTGGGGTTGTGATATGGTTGAGTACTTTCCATACCCCTTGTTATATCAAACAATAAACATATGTAAAATGGTTATAACACAAGTACATGCTAGGTCATTTTTGGATCTCTCTTTGAGTAGTGCAAAGTTTTAGAAGTACATAAATATTTTATTCCTTTGTTAGTGTGAATTTATTGTTTGTTTGTTTTTATGGACCCTACATTCCCATAATGCAAAGGGTGGCAAATATTTGAACCTTTAGGTCTATCCGCCTACCCTGATTAATGAAACACCTTGTTGATAGTGATGTGTTCTAGTTACGATGTATTTCCTAGAATATAAATATGTGTGAATTCCCCTTGTAGGAGTTCTTAGGGTTGACGTACCCTTGTTACCTCTTACCTTAAGGAGTGTATGATTTGTGGTCTTTTAGGAGTGATTTTTATCTCTAGTTTTGAGAAAAACACAATCCTTGTGTGCGGACTACATCATTGGTGACCTAGGTTTATTGGCAAGTTTAGGAAACATATGTTAAGGATATGAAGGAATTTTGAAAGTTGTCTTTTTTTTTTTTTCAGGAAATATTGATGTTGATTTTCACCCTTTTTCCATGGGATGGGAAATTGAAACTTGTTTTCATAATTTTTACAGAATATTGGTGTGATGCGCTAGTAAATTGTTAGTTGGATGCCACTCTTGTTTCTTATTATCTCCTATCTCACTTGAGTGTTCTTTTGTGTTACTATTTAAGCATTTGATCTCTTTATGATTACTTTGAGCTTACCTAGGATTTAAAATAATGAAATTCCATTGTGGTATATGGAGTGATTAGTGTCTCATGTGTTGCTATGTTAGTATGGGAAAATATTTCTTATCTTGCAAAGTGGAAGTCATAACCTTTCTTGTTGCAGTGTTTTGTATCCATGTGTGTCTATGTGGTCATCCTGTGTACATGAATTTCTCCCTATTATTCTTTGGCCTTGGTTGTTATTATTTGGGATTCCATTAGAAACTTTCCGTTTAAATATTATGTGTTGTAAATTTGGTTTACCATGTAGACATTACTCTATAGGTTTGAATGCTAGAAATCTTGTTAGAGGAGGTTTAATATCTATACCTAACACTATCCCTTCTCTTTGTTCTATAACGATGGACCAAACTTTGTTTAAGGAACCTTTTGTTTGAAATAAAGAAACCTCGTAGAGGAATAAGTTCTATTCATATGCATTGTTTCCTACCTCTTATATGTGACTTCTAGGAAGAAGTCAAATCTAAGGGGAGGGGGATGTAATATCCACTCCTCTTCAATATTTGAGTATACTATGATTTTCTTAATTTCATTTTATTACAGACATGAACCTGATTGTTATAGCTTAGTAAGCACGTTGTTAAGATACGAGAGAAATCATGATTGCTATTGTATTCGATTGTTACTTTGGACTGTATGGATGTACTGTGGACCTTGATGGACATTTAAGGATATGATGATGATCTAGAATGGTTACTCTGTTATAAACTAACATTTGGATTCTTGACATATTGAGTATATTTGAAGTGTTGGACTAACCATGTGGTCTCATTGATTTTGTGAATTGCTAACAATATGATGGTATTATGGATTGATGGTATGTTCTTATTTCGTATCTAGTAGTTCGAGTTACAAAGTAGATATAGATAATTTCATGATTATTGTAGAATGTGAATTGGATTATTGATGATTGTAAATTATTTACTAGAGTAGAATTAAAATTTTAAGTGATTTCAAATAATTGATAGAAATTCGTAAAATTTGATGATAATGATTTAGTTATGTTATACGATGATGTTAATTGATAAATGTGTGTGTGTGTGTTTTATTGCATGATGTATGTTGAGGATTGTATGTTGAATGTTTTATATGCATTGATTCTATGACATATTATAATAGCCATGAGGCCAGAAATGTATTATTGTTGTGGTTGTAGGACAAAAATTATATCATTACACACCGAAAACGGATAGGGACCAATCACGGAAGGATGTCGGTGGTGTGCAACATGGCCAAAATTGAAAACTTGTGTATAATGTTTTGTTCTATTGTTGCATGCTTTGTTATTAGGTGTCCATGGGTGTAATGCCCTATTCTACATTACACATGTTCATCTTCTGGCGATCGAGTGCTAAGCATGGAGTGTCGTTGTGCCTTCATCGACCTCGATTGCTGACCATTATGACTATAATTGATAATTATTTTACAAGCTGTAAAATGATAATAATGATAATAATAATAATAATGACATTATGATTGTATTATCGATCAACGATTGTATTTTATTATTACTTTCTTTATATTGATTGTTATCGATATCATCCTCTGTTATCGTTAAACTATCCTTTTGATTTGTTTTTCGCTCCCATTGATTGAGCCTCATTGCGCAAATGAGGAAGAGTATGTTTTGTGGTGGCACCACGGTTTGGGAGTGGCGTTCGCGTAAATATTTCATTTAATTACTCAACCCTGTTCTCCTCCTGGGTCGACCGATCCCGCAATCTTAGAATTGTTTTAAATTACTAATTTTAAATATGGATTTTTATGTCCCCAACCTACCTTGTCTCTCCCTTTTGATCTCCTTGTGTACCACGTTTGGCGTGGGGAAGGAAAGGTTAATGTTTTTTTACTTTGTTTCCTTGGTTGGCTGGAGGTGGGTGGCTTTAATGGCCACCTGCCATTGCATTAAAAACCCCCTGCACCTTTCTTGGCGTGTTCAAATTTCCTAGTTGGTGGCCGCACATGCCCCATTTATTTTTTTTTACTTGCAATCTGTTGTCTTACGCCTGGCCGCGTGAGTTGTGTGGTAAAGATTTTGTTTGGTGTGGCCGCTTGGTCTCATTTTTTTTTAATCGAGCTCCTGCAGACTAGTTCCGTGTTGAGGAGGGCGTGGAAAATTACGGAGATACGTGGTGGGTTCTAAATCCCTTGCTTGGTTGTGTTTCCCCTTCCTCGCGTGCCCATTTCTTCACCGGTGCGCGTGGTTTTTCTTGAGGCTTTAAGCTAGTGAGCGGGCGTGTTACATCCACTTTTCATTGGGTGCTGCGAGGTGTGTTCTTCTGCGAGGCAAGGTCCTGTAAACTTTATTCTTCTGTTATAATTTATTTCCATCTAGTAAATGCATCGAAATGTCTCAGTCAATGTTCGGATCTGGTTGGCTAGATTTACAAATGTATGTAAACTGTGTCTATCAAGGTTCAGTACTGGTTGGTTGAAATTAATTTAGATAAGTTCACCTGTATGTCACTAATATGATATAAATATAGTTATTATTTTTTGTAAAACAAGGTTCAGATCTCTGTTTTCCTTCTTTAATGGCCTCATCCATTCCTTTTGATTGCAATTTTAGAATAGGGTTTATAAATAGTTTTTGAAGGTAGTCACATACAGTTGTAGTTTAGGGTTATGCACATGATTTAAGATATTTCTTTTCGAAGCTAAACACACAGGTTAGCTTTTCCCTGCGCAGATGTAGTATTATTTATAGTTAACGGCCCCATAATTTTTATTGGTCAAGCAGTTTACTACAACAAGGTTTAATGTGGAATATCGGGAGTTAGCCAGCAACGGGCATGTTAAAGTATAGTAGAATCCTTTTGAGCGCTTCCAACAAGGAGACTGATGAAATTTATTACAAAGATTCTCTATTGAGACTTTACTTGTTTTATGATGCAACTCATGGAAGAGGCAGGAGGGGTGATGTTGAACCAGGAGGAATAGGCATGAGCTATTTTTTCCCCCTTTTCCAGCTATTCTTTTATATTGATTGCATGATTATTGCTTGTTCTCTGGTAAATGTGTGTTGTATTTGTTTTGGGATAGCTTTGCGTGAGAAAATATCAATTGAAAATTGTGTGGTTGTGGTATGCCTTTCTGCAAGATTGTAGTTTTTCTAGATAAAATGTGCTTGGAGTTTTACTAGATACATCTGTGTTATGCCTGTAAGAGTAGTTTTGTCCTTTTTGACTTGGTATTGGACCATCTTACGCGTGGCGATGAGTTATTGTTTTCTTAAGTTTTGTCCTCCTTTAAAAAATAAAATAATAATAATAATAATAATAAATGAATAAAAATATTTACCTCATGAGAAGTTGTGTATTTATTGCCTTTTGATGTTATCAGATATGGTATTAATTTTGTCTTGGAGATGATACTAGAGAGACCCTTGCTCATCCTTTTCTTTTAAGCAATCTAATTTTGGTATAATCTCATCCCAATTTCAAACTTGGGAGATCTATTTGCAAGGTGGAACATCATAATTTTCTATTCTTTTAGAAGCTTTAGCAAACTATGTGTTATGCTCGTTGTTTGTGACATTGGCCGTGACTAGAAAGTGGGTTTTTGACAATGTCTTATCCGAACGTTTTCTTGGCCAAATATAACTTTCTTACCCTAAAATTTTAGTACCCTAGCCAAGGGATAACATTGTTAGTCCTACATTTGAATTATCTCCCTAAGCGGTCTTATGAAAGGTCCACCGACTGCTTTGTGACGGAAAATTGGAGGGATTGTTACAGGAAAAACCTTACTCAAACCTTTGGAGAGAATACTTACGTGCTCGAGGCACTCTCATTTTGTACATGGGATATCCTATGCACCTGACACAATTATGTAATTTTTCTTAAATTTTTCTTTATTGTAAGAAAAGCCTTTCCTTGTTGGATGCATCCATGGTAGTGAGTGTATGAATAGAGTTTTACCCCCTTCCGAGTAATAAACAATGATGTATATGTTGGATGTGGTTAACATGAACTAATTTTGTGGTTTGAGATGCTTTTGGGGACTGTGAAAGGAAATTACAATTACCCCAAAACAACAATGTTTTATGAGACCTTTCTTCATTATTTCAGCAAGTAAGTTAACAGTGTATAACATTGAAATAGTTATTATGTTGGGAATGAAGGGTTTTTGTTGAGGGATGTGTGGAGCTGGTACTTGTGGCTTAATAGTGATTTCAAAGTTTCAACTTATCGTATGTGGATGTTGTTAACCTTGATATATATATATATATATATATATATATATAAACAATCAAAAAAAAAAAAGAACATCATTGCATTCTTTAAGGTGTACGCATGTGCAATGCATTCCTTTTACATGATCTTTAATTGGGTCCTTGGTGGCCATAACCCCTCATAGGTGGCATGAGAGTTTGTGGGCTTGTGTGACACTCTTGGTACGAGTAGGGATGTTTGAATAATAAAATTAGTTACCTCCTTTTTGCATTATCGTAGAATTTACTATTCCATATCGGGTGGTTATCGTACGATTTCTTTATTCTATTTTGTGAATGTGAAGCTGTTATCGCTATCTTACTTAAGGAAAAAAATAAAAATGTATTTTGTGGGAAATTTGTTATAATTTAGAATGTATGGTGTAAGAGTAACCTTGGATAGAAAATGTACAATTTTGGCCTTCTTATGTCCTGTAGTATGCCTTTTGTTAACTAGATATCTATTTTGTTTACATTCATACAAATTACACTTGCTTATGTCTTGGAATGGAAACCATGCTCTAGTTGTTAAATTAATTTTGATGAAATATCTAGGAAAGGGGAATGCATGCTCATGCGGTTCTTTTGAAGCAGAGACAAAGCTAAAAGGTTGATTTTCCAAGCTCATGGATGAAAGAAGTGGTTGTTGTACTTGCATAGATGATAATCATTATGGTGCTTAGACATTGTTTTTTTTATATTGTAAACTATTGAAAACATCTAATGGAAAGTTTAAAAGAGGATTAATGTCTTAGTAATTTTGTATCATGGATTTTCATCTTAACTTTGGAACCTTGTATTGTTTGACCATCTTGGAAAATATAAGAAAATTTGGTTATTGTTGTTGAGTGACTTTGTTGGAGCATTAGTATTTTAAGAATTCATGTAATCTTGTTTTGTCTCTTGTAAATGAGTGTTGCTACAACCTTGCCTTGAGAATAAATTTTGAGTTAAACCTTGACATGACTTAGTAATAAAGTGTCATAAGTAAACTAACATGGGATTGTTTAATACTTCTGGGAGTTACATTAAAAGTTGTATTCAAATAAAGTAACGAGGGGTCGCCAACTTGAGAGCAATAAATTCTTTAAGTAAACAAGGGCACGACTATCATTGCAAGTAAACTTTATATCATGATAACCCTAGCTCCTCTAGTGAACATTATTCCTTTTACGGTGAAATTTGTAAAATGACCCTAAGGTGAAATGAACTGTTAGTTGTTTGAAGATGATAAGATTTAATAAGCCAGAGAAAACAAATTGGAGACCTCACCATCTTTCTCACCACCATTTGGAAAGTAAATTTTTACTCCTTGTTAATACTTTTAGCGAAGCCTAAGTAAAGTTGTTGATAATTCTTGTTAAGAGCCCTAGCTTCAATTAAATACTGGCAATAACTAATGAGGTCCTAAAGATGTTTCATCTTGACCTTCTCCCTCTAACCCTTTTTCAAGGCACCTTGTATCTCTTCTCTTAAGTGTGTTGAACTTAAAACCATGTTGTCTTGTGGGCAAGAACGAATCTTAGTAGCGTTAGTGGTGAGCAGATGGCCTTGTGGAATTTAAATACTCCATTTTCTTGATAAATGAATTAAGAAAATAAATGTCATAATAGAGAAGATTTAAAGATAATTACTCGGTGTCAAAGGAATAAACTTGACTTGGTAAGATGAATTATAGGAATCACATCTTGAGCCCCTTGATAACGTAAGCTAAGAATTGAAAGATGTCCTTTTAAAATAAATAACCCTCAAGAATATCTCATTATGGTTGGCCCTAACTATAAGTGTGTTCTGTGGTTGGACTTCTATGTTGTCTTGTCAAAAAGAAAAAAGAAATGTATTGTCCTTGATAGGTGTGAATGTTTCCGTGCTGCCTTTATGGCCATCCTTGTATCAAGTTGTTCATAGTGTTAGTTGTATCCTTGGTGACGACATGTTGCGTCATGTTATGTGTCAAGCAAGTCAAAAAAAAAAAGTTATCCTGTATTTCACTGTGTTGTTCGTGTGTGGATTTTGGGTCGTTACACTTGGTATCGAGCATAGGGTTCATGCTCTTGAACCTATGGGCCGGATTGGTGTTATTGATGATGTTGCATGGTGATGGTGGTGCATGATGATGATGATGTGATGATGATGATGATTTATATTGGAAGAGTAATGTGGTATAAGCATGATGTGATTATTGTCGTAATTGTGATATTGTGAACGCACGTGATGTGTATGTCACCTTGTGAATGTTTGTCATCATGTTGATATGTTGGGGATGGGAGTATTCTCTCTCCTTCTTATGGATTCTATGAAGAGTTCACGTGTGAATTATTGTTTGTGATGTGTGAAAAGAATTATAATGTGGATGACGGAGTGTTGGAACATTGTGAAATATTGTGGTATGTGAGTGTATCAATGTGTTGTATTACTAGATTGATGTTAAAAGAAATGAGTTATATCACCCCTGATGTTTTTACCATGTTTTAGGAAGAAATGTAAGTACCACCTTGTTATGTAGCAATGGATGTTATGTTGTGATGTACTATGTTCATCGTATGTATGATTTGTGCAAATATGGTAATGCTTCATGTTGTGATTTGGGGTCATATGGTGAGTGTATGAACTCTATCGTGAAATGGTGATTGCGAGCTTTGGGTGCGAGAATGTGGTAAAGTGATGTGTTACACTCAATGAATGTATGATTGTGATCTACATTGTATAACGTGAACCACCATTGTGTTAGTGATTTGTTACATGTTATGTGTGTGACCTTACGCTAACCGATAATGTTAAAGGGAATCGGTAAAGTGTTTGTTTAGAGTGAGGAAAGGAAGTGTATTTGAGACATCCGAGTGAGGATGTGTAGGGCGGATGACCAATCAATAGCCCAACCTTAGGCTTAGTAGATGGTGGACCGTGCTCCTCTCTCTCTCTCTCTTTATGTGGTTGTTTTATGACAGCAGAAGGTACAACCTTAGTGTATCTATGACTATGTTTAGCCTTGGAAGAAGTGGTGGCGGGATGATTCAACGGCCATAACTTTTGAGGTGATGAAATTGACTTTCTATTGATGAGGGTAGATATATTTTGAAGTGAGGCTCGATGCTCCAGCCGAGTGCTCATTAGTCACAACTAAAAACGCACTCGACCCAAAGTACCCCTTGGTGGCCATAATAAGGCATTTCTCACGGTTATCGTAATGTGACATTATTATAAGTTGATTTTATTCATAAATTGAGCTTTTTACTTTATTTGTAAGGACCAGCCGAGTTTTCTTGATTGCCATGGCTTTACAATTTTGGGCATTTCCTTGCAGTACATGGCACTAACATGGGGATTTTGATACTATATATGGCTATTTGGCCATTTATTTTCTTGATTTTGGGTCTTCTTTTAAATTTGGAATTTTTACCATCTTGTCCAAGGCTTGTGGATGTATCTTCCCTTCGCCTCTCTATTTCACATACCTTCTTTGCCACTTGGCACTTTGATTGGATTGTTGTCTTGGTTCTATTGTCGTGATGTGTGGAATAGGGTCATGGGATGCACCATGAAATGGTTGGACCTATGGACCCACTTCGTTGTATAGGGGTATGCCCCAAGGAGTTCTGAGATAACTAGCGGGTTGTTGAACCATGCATTATTATGTCACTTGGGTTGGGAGTGTTCACAACTCCTATGTGTCTTAGGAGCATATGGTCAACCGGTCCTTGAAAGTTAGAGGCATAAGAGTTTGAGGAGGCATAAGAGTTTGAGGGAGGCATAAGAGACTTGAGGAGGCAATAATGAGTTTGATGGAGGCATAAGAGTTTGAGGGAGGCATATGATATTTGTGTGTATGGTTGATGTGTGGGACCATATATGTTGAGTTATTGTGATGTTTGGTAGTGGTAAATATCTAATGCTTCATTTTTTAATGTATGTGTTACTCATGTATGGTGATGGATATGTGTTGTGATGTTGTGGTTATGTCATTGATTCCCTTGTGGACACTATGTAACCATGTGATTCTTTCCTCTCTCGAGTATGCAACCTAAAGTGCTATACTGTAGCATGGTTTGAGTGTTATGGAAATTTTCATTGATGGAATTGAGGAAATGTCGATGGATTGTAGTACTTCTTTTGGTTAAGTATTTTGGTATGTCAATCATTGATGTGTGTTGAGTACTATGTTATGTGGATTGTGATTCTATTCCATTCCGTATTTGAGTAACCTTTTGTGGTGTAATACAATCTTGAAGTATATACTTGTGTACTTGTGAATATGTAGTGTCTTGTGAACTAGATAAGGTGTTGTGTTATAAGTTGATTTCATTCATTGGCACCCACAATAAGGAATAAACCAAAACTTGATCAATGATAAAATTTTGGGCATTTTTTAAAAGAAATTAAACTAACTAGAATAATGCCATTTAACTTGATTTTGGGAAAGAGACTAATGAAATAACAAACAAGAGGAACTACAATCTTCACGAACCTTGAAAGTTAAAATTCACTACCAAATGTTCCTAAAGGCTACCACTGTGGGAGTGTGCTTTCTTAATCGACTAAGATTTTAAAGCATAGGGTGTAATTTCTCCTTTACTGCATTGAATTACTTGGTTACGAACCATTTTTTCCCTATATTGTGTAATGTCACATCGAGGACGATGATTTCTTACGGGGAGGATGAATGTAATGCCCTGTTATTCATGACGTTACACGGTTATGTTATCCTTGTCCTATTATATTCGGTGAGTAACCTTTTGTGGTGTAATACAATATGAAGAGGTCGTGCTTGTGGCTAGTGAACCTCGATAGGGTGTAGTTATGCATTATGTACCACAATAAGGAATGAAAAAAACTTTCAATGATGAAATGTTAAAAATGATAAACTAATGAATAATAATAATAACTAATGAAAATCATTAAGATTTTTCTTCAGAACATCCGTTAAAATTTTGTATGTTTAATTATTACTTTCTTAATCGTACTAAGATTTTAAGCATATGTAATTTCTCTGGAACTTATCATTAAACTATCCTTTTGATTTGTTTGTCGCATCCGATGAGTCTTGATGATGCCTCAATTCGCATGAGGAAGAGTATTATTTATGTGGTGAGCGAAGCCACGGTTTGGGAGTGGCGTTCGAGCGTAATCATATTTCATTTAATTATCTCAACTCGTTCTCCTCCTGGATTCGACCGATCTTGATCTTCCTAATTTAGAATTGTTTTAAATTAGCTTCTAACGAGTTTAAATAGGCATAAAGGTTTTTGGAATTGTCACACCTTTCAACCTACCTTGTTTCCTTTTGAGTTTGTGTACCACTCAAATCTGGGGAAGGAAAGGTTAATTTTTTTTTACGTTTCCTTGGTGGCATTTGGAGCATGGGTGGTCTTGTGTGAAGCTAAATCATGGGGTTGGATGTAGGTATCTTTAAAAGACAAGATATACTTGAATTGTCAAAGTAGGACCTTTCTAATTGAACGCAAGGGTGATTGGCCTTAATTAGATAATACAATATTTCTCTCAATGAAAACATAAGCATTGGTGGCATACCGCAGGATGGAAATTGAATTTATTAACTTTTGACTGCGCAAAGTGGGTGGTAATTTTGTCTTCTGTCCTTGCATGAGGGAGATGGGAGTCGGTGTGAGTCCCATTTTTCCTCAAGGGATCTCATTTAGATCCTTTATTCAATGCGTAAGGTGGGTGTTGGGCACATTTTTTTGGGTGCAGGCGTTGGAATGGGGAAACATGTTTGAGTTTTGTTTTGTTTTTTTGTGCGTAGTTTTGTTCTGTCCCGCTTTTACGAACCTTCTTCCTTTTAGTTTCCTTCCTCTGCGTAAGGGCGCGAAATGGGTATCTACCCGAGCTGTAGATGGATTTTTGTTGCCATGGTTTTCCTGTCTCCTTGCTACGTTTTCCCCACATTCTTGTGCAACGTGTTTCAATCTCCCTTCCTCGTGTGCTATTTCTTTTGCCGGTGCGCGTGGTTTTTTTCATGAGCTTTAAGCTAGTGAAGAAGGCATCTTACCTCCACTTTTCATTGGGTGCTGCGAGGTGTGTTCTTCTGCGAGGAAAGGTCCTGTAAACTTTATTCATTTCCATCTAGTAAATGCATCGAAACGTCTCAGTCAATGTTCAGATCTGGTTGGCTAGATTTACAAATGTATGTAAACTATGTCTATCAAGGTTCAGTACTGGTTGGTTGAAATTAATTTAGATAAGTTCACCTGTATGTCACTCATATGCTATAAATCTAGTTATTATTTTTCTGTAAAATAGGGTTCAGATCTCTGTTTTCCTTCTTTAATGGCCTCATCCGTTCCTTTTGATTGCAATTTTAGAATAGGGTTTATAAATAGTTTTTGAAGGTAGTCACATACAGTTGTAGTTTAGGGTTATGAACATGATTTAAGATATTTCTTTTCGAAGCTAAACACACAGGTTAGCTTTTCCATGCACAGATGTACTATTATTTATAGTTAACGGCCCCATAATTTTTATTGGTCAAGCAGTTTACTACAACAAGGTTTAATGTTGAATATCAGGAGTTAGCCAGGCAGCAGGCATGTTGCAGTATAGTAGAAGCCTTTTTGAGCGCTTCCAACAAGTGAGGGAGACTGATGAAATTTATTACAAAGATTCTCTATTGAGACTTTACTTGTTTTATGATGCAACTAATGGAAGAGGTAGGAGGGTGATGTTGAACCGGGAGGAACAAGCATGAGCTATTTTTTTTTCGCTTTTCTAGCTATTCTTTTATATTAATTGCATGATTATTGCTTGTTCTCTGGTAAATGTGTGTTGTATATGTTTTCGGATAGCTTTGCGTGAGAAAATATAAATTGAAATCTTTGTGTGGTTGTGGTACGCCTTTCCCGCAAGATTGTAGTTTTTATAGATAAAATGTGCTTGGAGTTTTATTGATACATACGTGTTATGCTGTAAGAGTAGTTTTGTCCTTTTTCGACCTGGTATTGGACCATCTTCAGCGTGGCAATGAGTTATTGTTTTCTTAAGTTTTGTCCTCCTTTAAAAAATAAAATAAAATAAATAATAATAATAATAAATGAATAAAAATATTTACCTCATGAGAAGTTGTGTATTTATTGCCTTTTGATGTTATCAGATCTGGTATAAATTTTTGTCTTGGAAATGATACTAGAGAGATGCTTGCTCATCCTTTTCTTTTAAGCAATCTAATTTTGGTATAATCTCATCCAAATTTCAAATTTGGGAGGTCGATCGCAAGGTGGAACATCATAATTTTCTATTCTTTTAGAATCTTTAGCAAACTATGTGTTATGCTCGTTGTTTGTGACCATTTGTGACTAGAAAGTGGGTTTTTGACAATGTCTTATCCGAACGTTTTCTTAGCCAAATCTAACTTGCTTACCCTAAAATTTTAGTACCCTAGCCAAGGGATAACATTGTTAGTCCTACATTTGACTTATCTCCCTAACTGGTCTTATGAAAGGTCCACCGACTGCTTTGTGACGGAAAATTGGAGGGATTGTTACAGGGAAAACCTTACTCAAACCTTTGGAGAGAATACTTACAGTACTCGAGGCACTCTCATTTTGTACATGGGATATCCTATGCGCCTGACACAACTGTGTAAGTTTTCTTAAATTTTTCTTTATTGTAAGAAAAGCCTTTCCTTGTCGGATGCATCCACGGTAGTGAGTGTATGAATAGAGTTTTACCCCCTTCCGAGTAATAAACAATGATGTATATGTTGGATGTGGTTAACATGAACTAATTATGTGGCTTGAGATGCTTTTGGGGACCTGTGAAAGGGAAATTACAATTACCCCAAAACAACAATGTTTTATGAGACCTTTCTTCGTTATTTCAGCAAGTAAGTTAACAGTGTATAACATTGAAATATTTATTATGTTGGGAATGAAGGGTTTTTCGTTGAGGGATGTGCGGAGTTGGTACTTGCGGCTTAATAGTGCTTTCAAAGTTTCAACTTATCGTATGTGGACGTTGTTTAACCTTGAATATATATATATATATATATATATATATATATATATATAAACAATTAAAAAAACATCAGCTGCATTCTTTAAGGTGTACGCATGTGCAATGCATTCCTTTTTACATGATCTTTGAATTGGGTCCTTGAGTGGCCATAACCCCTCATAGGTGGCATGAGAGTTTGTGGGCTTGTGTGACACTCTTGGTCTGAGTAGGGATGTTCGGAATAATAAAATTAGTTACCTCCTTTTTGCATTATCAGTAGAATTTACTATTCCATATCGGGTGGTTGTCGTACGATTCCTTTATTCTGTTTTGTGAATGTGAAGCTGCTATCGCTATCTTACTTAAGGAAAAAAATAAAAAAATGTATTATGTGGGAAATTTGTTATAATTTAGAATGTATGGTGTAAGAGTAACCTTGGATAGAAAATGTACAATTTTGGCCTTCTTATGTCTTGCAGTGTGCCTTTTGTTAACTAGATATCTATTTTGTTTACATTCATACAAATTACTCTTGCTTATGTCTTGGAATGGAAACCATGCTCTAGTCGTTCAATTAATTTTGATGAAATATCTAGAAAGGGAATGTATGCTCATGCCAATTCTTTTGAGCTAAAAAGGTTGATTTTCCGAGCTCAAGTATGAAAGAAGTGGTTTTTGTACTTGCATAAATGATAATCATTATGGTGCTCAGACGTTTTTTTTTATATTGTCAACTATTGACAACATCTAATGGAAAATTTAGAAGAGGATCAATGTCTTAGTAATTTTGTATCGTGGATTATGTCATCTTAACTTTGGAACCTTGAATTGACCTATCTATCTTGGAAAATATAAGAAAATTTAGTTATTGTTGTTGATTGAATTTGTTGGAGTATCAGTATTTAAAGAATTGATGTAATCTTGTTTTGTTCTTGTAAATGAGTGTTGCTACAACCTTGTCTTGAGAATAAATTTTGAGTTAAACCTTGACATGACTTAGTAATAAAGTGTCATAAGTAAACTAACATGGGATTGTTTAATACTGGGAGTTACATTAAAAGTTGTATTCAAATAAAGTAATGTAGGGGTCACCAACTTGAGAGCAAGAAATTCTTTAAGTAAACAAGGGCAAGACTATCATTGCAAGTAAAATTTATATCATGATAACCCTAGCTCCTCTAGTGAACATTATTCCTTTTACGGTGAAATTTGTAAAATGACCCTAAGGTGAAATGGTGTTAGTTGTTTGAAGATGATAAGATTTAATAAGCCGAGAAAACAAATTGGAGACCTCACCATCTTTCTCACCTCCATTTGGAAAGTAAATTTTTACTCCTTGCTAATACTTTTAAGCGAAGCCTAAGTAAAGTTGTTGATAATTAAGTTAAGAGACCTAGCTTCAATTAAATACTGCAATAACTAATGAGGTCCTAAAGATGTTTCATCTCGACCTTCTCCCTCTAACCCTTTTCCCAAGGCACCTTGTATCTCTTCTCTTAAGTGTGTTGAACTTAAAACCATGTTGTCTTGTGGGCAAGAAACGAATCTTAGTAGTGTTAGTGGTGAGAAGATGGCCTTGTGGAATTTAAATACTCCTTTTTCTTGATAAACGAATTAAGCAAATAAATGTCATAATAGAGAAAATTTAAAGATAATTACTCGAGTGTCAAAGGAATAAACTTAGCTTGGTAAGATGAATTATAGGAATCATATCTTAAGCCTCCTTGAAAACGTAAGATAAGAATTACAAGATGTCCTTTTAAAATAAATAACCCTCAAGAATATCTCATTGTGGTTGGCCCTAAGCGTAAGTGTATTCGTGATTGGACTTCTATGTTGTCTTGTCAAAAGAAAAGTAAATTGTCCTAGATAGGTGTGATCGTTTCCGTGCTGCCTTTATGGCCATCCTTGTATCAAGTTGTTCACGGTGTTAGTTGTATCCTTGATGACGACATGTTGCGTCATGTTATGTGTCAAGCAAGTCAAAAAAAAAAGTTATCCTATATTTCACTGTGTTGTTCGTGTGTGGATTTTGGGTCGTTACTGATGTGGGGTTACCTCATTTATGTGGCCATGAGTGTAATGTGAATACTCTCTTTTAATTTTGTTTATTTAAATTTTTTGTGCATGTGCTTGATTATCGAAAATATTGTTACGTTATTAACACTTGCTAATGTATCTTAATTAACTAATTTATCTTAAATTTAAACTAAAAGGGAAGATATGACATGCGGGCAATAAATTGGGTAGATAGTCCTTGTTTTGGTGCATGATGTAAATTGAATTAAATGCATTTAGGTGGTGTGTACTTCACTATCCTTCCCAAATTCGAATTTTTCCTTGTTGGCCACTTTTAGAATCTTAAGGGACAAGTTAACCTTGTTCCTCACATCTCAAACTCTTCTACCAACCCCACTTATGAAGTACGGGGTATATTTTAATCATTTTAATGCAATATTAAATGTAACGGGATAAATAATTGCACTTGTTTACTTATGAAATTTAAGTTTATCCTTGATATGCATGAAGTTCTTGTTCAAGTGTAGGGAAGTCATGTCATAAGTCTTACATGTGCATTTAACTACTTTGGGTTTGGTGTTTTGTGTGTTGGAATGGAGGGATGATGAAGTGGCATGATAAATGGAGCCACCTCATGATCCTCACATTTCTTTTCTATTTATTGGATGAATTTGATGGATTTTGGGTGACTTGCATTATTTGCTTCTCTTGCATTTTTAAAAATTGGTCTTGGTTTTTATACTTGGAGTCATTTTTCGAGTTGTATGTTAGATTGACCTTGGTGTGAAGGATTCAAATCTTGTAGAGTAAAGAAATTTGAAGTTTAATGGGGAGGTAATCTCTCCTATTATTATCATATTTGTATTAATGTATTTTGATATAGAAATTCTACTTGTTTGAATATTGTATGAGAGTTGTGGATATGTTTTATTGTGGTTGGGTAGCTTGCCTAGTTAAGTTGGATCTACGGAAGATAGATTTATGGGACCGTTGGGGAGGGAAAAGGGAGTTGTGGAATGAAATTTGTGGAAGAATTTTTGAAGCCATTTTGTGAAAGTTTTCAAGTTGCATTACACACCTCATTGTTCTTTGGTTGGGGATTAGGGTCCAATAAAATTCCAGGAAAGATATGTGACATCTATTTCTTAAATTTTTCGATACCGATAAATACCTTTATATCCACGGGAGCGGGAAGGATCTATAACGTTTCAATTGATAGGGTATTTTTTATTTAACAAATACAGGATCGCCTTCACCTTGTACATTCATGGGCTCCTTAAGAGCAATTTCCTTCGTGAGGAAAAACCAATTTTGCATAAGATTGGTTAATAGATGAATGATCCCGAGAAACAATGGAAATAACCATTGCATTTCGAGCCCTCCACATCTTTGAGAAGCATGTAGATTCTTGAAGAAAGAAAGGAATGTAAATTCTCAAAGACACCTTTTTGTTATGATATTCAATTTAATTATTAACTTTTATAGTTACTTATTTCTAAGTCATAGGGAAAGCACTCTTATTATTTGAAATAATTAAATATCCAATATAAAGTAGTGAGGAGATTACAAGACTCACCGTGCATCCTATTTATTTAAATCCATACTTTGATTTTGATTTAGACCTCTCGGCATATTTGGTGTGGTTCTTGCTTACAAATTTTATTTGACACGTAAAATTTTTCTATCTAACGGGTATGACATTAGACATTTGCACTCCATATATAAATGTATATACCTCTCGGCATAATATTAATTTTAGAAACTATAAATTTGACATTTAACATTCATATTAAAATGTGATTTAATTCAACTAAATTTGAAATTTTCAATAACTACAACACTTAAACCCTTTTGACTATTTCTAAATTTATTAACACTTGATTTAATGTGAAAACATGATATTAATTCATCTACATTGTATTTATTGAGTTGTATTATGAATGAATATTATGGATGTGGATGTGTATTTTGACATTTATTTACCATAGGAACCATCACCACTACCAACCATTAAGGAGTGATTTATTCCAATTCTAAATTTAGATTAAGATATAATTAATTGATCTACATTGATCGTTATTGTATTTATCTACATTTACATAATATATATGTGAATGTTGATATGTTTTGCAAAATCTAACCATCATTTAGTTTTTAAAACAATTCAAGTAATCAAAGCATAATAATACATTTTTCAGAGTGATAACAGAAAGGAACAAAAATGTAATAAATTCAATACCACGAGTTAATACATCATACAACATAATCCAATCCACATCATCTAGAAATACAAATTCATGAGAAATGAATTCTACAATCAATATTTAAGACATTATGATCCTTAAAAATGCATAGAAATAAATTTAGCTTGTAATCGTTTTGTTTGTTTTAAAAAATGGATTTACAAGATAGTATATATAAAGGGCAAAATAAAGACCGCTTCCACCATGGTCAGGTCTCTCAAGACCACCATTGCCTGCGCCGTGTGGGAGCTTCCGCCGCCACCACCGCCGCCAGTCTCGATCGAGCTTGATTCAGAGTAATATTCCTCCTGTCCAACTCTTTTCCGTTCATGGATTCAATGGCATCCATCATCGACTGCTCATAACTAAAATTTACGAAGCCTAATCAACGGGATCTCCTTGTTTCCCGATCACTTACTATCTACAAAAAGCCAAAATCCCTGCTGTAAGAACTCAATTCATAAGCAGTAAAACCTTATCTTGCTGGTACTTTTCGGATTCATAAGCAGTCGAGTTAAATAGTCGCGCACGGCTGTTTACCATATTGTGCGTGTTCGGTGAGCAGTTGGTACGGCCTATGCAGTATTGAACGACCGGTCCAGGTTCAATTCATTTGCATGAAGTCAGCGGGAACATGCCGGGAAGTTACGTTCAGCCAGGCAAGCCTGCCCACAAAGCATCGGTTCTCAATTTGAGCAGAGTCCATCGAATATAGGAACCCCAAAAAGAAAGAAAAAAATTTACAAATCAAAAATCAAACTAAAGGACCTGAAACCTGACGGGGATTTATGGGAGCGGGTCTTGGCAGTTCAATGACAGTGATGTTGTTCAGCCACCTGCTGTAAAGTTTCAACTGATTGCGAGGCACCCATCGAGCTTGATAAAGGCTCCGCTCATCTGTTCATGCAATTGTCACCCCTCGCCTTCCCACAATCAACCGATCTTTTCCGACAACACTGTCAACTTCGTCTACGGCTTTTTGCATAATCTGGGGTTGCATTCTGTGTCATCTTGCGGATTATCAACCGACGCATAAGTCAAATCCTGCACAAAGAGATGAGTGTTAATAGGAAAATATCTAAAAACCAGACGAAGTAATAGTAATAATAATAATCACGCGACTTGAGATTTGATCTCTTCCACGCTGAGCATGGGAGATCCATTAGCCGAACTTGTCATGGAAATTAATACGTCGAGCAGGTTCTGTGGTTCTCACACATTGGCCGAGGAAAACAAAGTGTCTTCTTTGTTGTCCTAAAAATGTTAAAAGTCGAGAAACCGAGTAAATCCGCGCTTTTGGGTCATTTTGTGTGTTTTTCGAACTGTCGGACATTTTTGTCCCGCATGTCCCAAGTTCAAAAGTGCGCTCTGTTCCCGATCGGCCGGTTTCCCCGAAGTTTGTCTTTTTCGGGCCCGTCGGAACTTCATGTCCCAAATGTCCCAAAGTTAATTTGGCAAGTTGTTCATTTTCGGCCAAAACACCCGAAACGCGTATTTACGCGCACTTTCTTGTCCCAAATGTCCCAAGTTTCGGACAAGTTGTTCCATTTTCACCTAAACCCGAACGCGCGTATTTCGCACTTTTGCATCCCAAATGTCCCAAAGTCAATTTGTGCAAGTTGTTCCATTTTCGGCCGATCACCCAGTCGCGACTTCACGCACATTTCATGTCCCAAATGTCCCAAACATTTTTGGCAACATTTCCTTTTTTCGCCCGATTCGGCCGAGCCGCGTGTTTCGCGCATTCGCGTCTCACATGTCCCTAATGAACCAAGTGCCATTCGTGCTAGTTTTTGCCGCTCTACCCGAATATCTGCTTATTCAAATTGGTGGGTATGTATTAAATGCACATTCATGGCCTTTCTCTCTCCTAAACGGCTATATAACGAGCGAACCACCTTTGCATTTTTCACCTTGCTTCCATGCTATCCATTGCTCGAACCCTTGCAATCTAATTTCTGCGCGTGTATCCCTTTCCTCTGCAATTCCTTCCCAAGTCTAATTTGCGTCTCTGTCCTCCGAATTCCTATCAATATGAAGATTAAATTTCAGGGACAGGAACAAATCTCGCCACTAGAATCTGCCGTTCCCAATATTGGGGACAGTGAAGCTCGTCACCTTGATTTCGGTGATTTTTGGGCAAGGATGGCAGATGCAAACCCTACACCAATGGCGCAGATGATTCACGATAGTGGTTTGGCTTTTCTTTAGAGGTTTCCCAATCTCGGTGCGGTGTCTTTGATATGGTGCTTTCATGCGGAGCTCACTTTGACCCGATTTGAGTGAATTAACCAATGTACACGGGAACTCATCGCCAAGCTGGATCATTTGCCGCCATTAGCTTGCTCCGAGGATCGAGAGATGGATAATGCCATAGTTGTTTCCGGGATCAAGCACATGCCACTGTTCAATCAAGACAGTGACAAATACAAGGCGCGGGTGGTGAAGTCTGGCTAAAGAACCCTAAGAAGGAGCCTCTCGTCTTGTCCAAAACTCTTTTAAGGAAGATTTCAACGAAGAATTGTTTGATTTTATAATTCTCTTGGCTCGGGTTATGGGTTTACCCTCTACCAACGAATTCCACTTACGGATGTGCCCGCTCATCAGCATGGTCTGTGAGGGAACTCAAAATATCAATCAGGCGGAAATCATCGGCATGAATTTGGCGGAGGCGGTCCATGTCAATGTACAACAAACAAAGAAGTTCTACATGACTTCTTACCTGATGTATACTCTGGCAGCATCAAGGCAATGGTTTGGTTTTTCCTACATTGATGCTCACAAAGATGATCCAGTATATGCCTATCACCCCAGATTCACCCTAGAGACCAGCAATCACAATTTCAGAAGAGTAAATGATGCTTTCACCATGTACGTGGTCAGGCTGCTTGAAGGTGACACTGCTAGAAGGTTTTCTGATGAAGCCATGAACCTGATATCGCACTACGGTGCTTATTTTATCCAATTCAGAAAATTCTCTTATATCGGACTTTTTGGTATGAGGCACCCTCGAGGCTTCCCATGTTCTGCAGTGATAAAATGGCCTTAATAGAAATATGCAGGAAATTAGACAAATTGCACAGAACTTGCAGAGACAAGAAGATTTCTGGTTTGCATTTTCCCATCTCTTTGGGAAACTACACTTGTAAAACAGCCCTGGATGCACAGAACATAGAAAGAGCCCTGGTTCCTATCACTGTTCATTTCTTCAAGCCAAGAACTTGCTTCGACTTGAAGAAGTTCATTGAACAGAACATCAAGATAATCTATCATCATAGGGCAGATACAGAAGACTATTGGGCTGACTGTGCAGATGATTTTGAGGCCAGGAGAAGGCATTATGGCAGGTTCTCTCTGCCATTGATCCAAGAACTCGGTTTGTATCAAGTTCCTGAAGGTCTCCAGGATGACAACTCTGATCTATACTCATATGAGTATGACAATGTGGTTAAGCACACTCCCTTGGAGGACTTGGATTGGAACAAGAAAGAGAGGGATGATGATCGGCCGAGATCCTAGCTCCGGTCTTAGTCGAGAACTAAGATATGGTTTGATAAGAAGGTTCGAGAGCTCGGGAGGCACTCGGGAGAATCCTCCTCAAGGATGTTTCAACACCAGGAGAGAAGCATCGATTCCAAGGTCGAAACACGGTGCAAGCCCCTCCTGCCTCATCAACACAAGGACTGCAGCTTCCACTCCTTCTTCATCCACTCAAGTGTACGGAAGAAACTCAAGGAGGTTAAGAAGGACTGTGGAAAATGATCCTCAAAGAAAGCAGGTAGAAGTTGCCTATGGGACCGAGAGAACATCATTGTTCTCAGTGAAAGTGAAGAGAGTGAAATGCCAACCCCCTGCAAATGCTCTGAAGATCCAAGCGGATAAAGATAAAGAGGTCCAGAGCACTGAACTTCCAAGTGCTATTGATTCTTCTGCCGCAATTGTCTCAAGCACCCCACTCACATCTCAACTTGAATCAACAGCTGCGCAAACCTTGAGTGTCATGAGCTCTCTGTCTCTTGGTCCTCTTGCCCCTCCTGCTGATTCCTCTTCCTCTTTTGCATGGGTGCAACCTCTTGTTGACAGTAGGAAGAGGAAATCTTCCTCTCGGAGCTCAGGACCAAATTTTGATGCTGTGGCAGCCTTGTTAGGCACTACTCCTTCTCGTGCTAAGAAGGCCAAGATCACCTCCAGGATAGTGTCTGATGCTCAGGGTCAGCAATTCTGGAGATTGCTAAGCCTACAGCAGACAAATCAGAGCAGGACTTGCAGGCATCTGACTTAGAGCTCTCAAGAATTCCAATGGGAGAGTCTACTCCTGAAGGTGAGATCCACAACCTCAGGAAACAGTCACAAGAGTCATTGGGAGGGTAGAGAAAGGGCAGCAAACTATTGAACAGTTGGAGGAACAGGCCCAGATTCTCACAAGTTTCATCAAGTCTCTTTTGTCTAAGGACAAAGTTTTGGACCCTACCCCATTGACTACTCTTCCACCACCTGTAATTTTGAGCCAAGATGAAGTACAGAGTATCAAAGACATGCACAAGTATTCCATCTATGGCAGAGCTATGGAAGCCATGGTGGATGATATGCTTGTTGCTAGGGTTGAACTTCATCGATGAAGCTTTCAAACTCCATGGAAAAGTGAACAATTTGCAACAGAAGCTCTCCTCTACTATTGGGATCATAGATAAAGAGCTTAAACTTTGGAGCAGTTGCATAGTAGACCTTCGCCTCATGGGACAGACAGATGAGAACATTTTATTGGCGAGTAAGGTTTTGATGATGTGAAGGATAATCTATCAAAATCCTGGGTTTACAGTGTGGAGTGGAAGATCAAAGTCTTGGAGGAGGCTTTGGGAGAACTAAAGAATAGCTGGCAGAAAGGTGAAGCTTTCAAGACACTGGTTGTCTCTGCTTTCAAAGATATACATTGTCATCTTCAGGATGAAACTTCTGGTGTTCCCCTTTCCTTGCAAGAAATCAAAGCTCAATTCAGAGCTTTTGTCAAAGATAATCTATTCAAGGAAAGCTCCATCTCCAAAGAGAAAATGAAGGAGATCTGCTCTCTTCAATCTGCCATTGAAGAAGCAAATAAAGATTATCATACTCATGTTGAGTTTGATAAGGAAATGGAGAAGTGCCTCGGATTTTGGACTCAGTCTACAGCCAACACGTCAGTCCCTCGTGGTAGAGACATAGCTGAGGCGTTGAAGAGATTCAGGCAGCGGATTTTGAAGTCAGTGGGTCCCTCCCAGTAACTGACCACCTGTCTTCTTCTCCTTATTCTTTTCTCTTCTTCCCATTCTTTTTCCGTTTTCTTTGTAATAAGTTGAGGTATTGCGATTGGCAGTCCTTAACTAATCTTTAGTTAAAAGAAGCGGTTACGAAGAGTAACTGATTTGTAAGCTATATAATGGCTCTCTCGCCATTCGAAAGGAGGAAAAACTTGGTTTATTTTACGAAAGTGTAAATAGATCGTAAAGAAATCAATACAGAAGGACCTTCCATTCTTTGTCTATCTGATCTCTGTTATCCCTAAGCATTCATTTAATTTGTTGTGAAGATCATTTCTCTCTAGTTTGTTAGTCTCCTTTGATTGCATACTCTCAACTTTGCAAGCATGGTGATCTTGTATAACCAAGAAGGAACTTTGTGTCCTTGATTAATGAATCGTGTTATGTTAAGAAACTTTGTGTTCTAGCAGATGTTATTTACAGAACTTTGTGTCTTTAAATTTCATCTTATTCATATGATGCAAATGATCTTGTTTCAATTCACCGTAACTTCGCATACATAAAGAATTACTCTATTAACTATAATTCGCAGTGTTTTGCCTTTTCTGCTCATTCTCGTACTCTCATTCTTCGGTCCTTTCGTATTTGATCGCCTTTATAGAAAACACTTTCGTAATGCCCAAGTTTAACCAAAAAATCATGTTTTGCATTTTGTAAATAAGTTCGTTTTGAATAAGGAACCTCTCCCATTAAAGAGGAGGGACTTTTCCCCCGATTTATTGCTCTTCGTAAAGTCCTATTTGACGACCAACAGTTTTTGGTGACTCTCATTTGGGAAAATCATATTCCAGATTCTGTAGTTTTTATCATCCTTGATCTGGCGACTCGCGTTTTACTCGAGGGAGAAGGGCCCTTGGCATTAAAGATTCTCAGTTTCAGCTTTTGGAGCAACAGGGTTTTCCTTTCCCTTCCACAACAAATAGAAGGACTCGTTCGGCAAGCACTCCACCTGTTCAATATAGAAATCCTACGGGTGGCATTCCTTTAGAGCCTGCTAGTCCTAATCTTCGAGCTTTGATTCTTGCTGGTGTTGTAGTTCCTCTCCAAGCCATCTTTCCAAGAATGGTGGCACCATTGCCCTGGGGTCATCGTGTCGGGCCCCTTGCCCTTCCTCAGCCTTTGCATGAGTTACCCAGAGGTAACCGGAAGAACTTCCCTAAATTCAAAGGCGATGGCAAAGTGCATCCTGATGAACACATCGCAGCCTTCATTGTTGCATGTGGAGTTCTAGGAGTTGAACATGAAGACGTCTCTTCGTGAGGAGGCATTCATTGAAACTTTACAAGATAATGCTGTTGATTGGTTCTATCACCTTCCGGTAGTATATCGACGGGACACAATGAGAACTAAGTTTGAAAGCCGTTTCAAGCCAGCAGAAGATGTGCATGCCTTGCTAGCTCAAATCTCTCAGATAAAGAAAGATTCACAAGAGCCCATGAGAGAATTTGTGGCCCGATTCAACAGGTTGATCAATAAAATTCCGCCACTTACCCGACCTATTGATCAAATTCAAAAATGTTTCTTCCTAAATGCTCAATCGCCCGAAGTTAGTTATGCACTAAGAAGGGCTAATCTCGCAACGTTGACTGAGGATCAAACTCTTGCTGTAAGTGTCGAAGATGACTTAATCATGTCAGGGAAGTTGAGAAGAGACCCTTCCAAACCTAAAACTGCTTCTTCTTCTTCTTCAACTCCTGGACCGAATACTGATCCATTGGTTCAAAAACTTGCGAATGATCTCATTGCCATAAAGAAACAATTGGCTCAGCATGCTCCTTATGCAGACGTTCCAAGGAGGAATTTTCAGCCCAGAAATTGTTTGCCTGCTTCTCAAACAAGACTAGCGCTTGAAGGGCCTCTGTTAAAGTTCCTGTCAATGCGACCTATGAAGTTGAAGAACCAGATGATGATGAGGATAATGAAGCTTGCGAGGAGTTTGTTGAAGAAGTTGATGATGAAGCAGATGAACTTGAGGGATCTCGAGTTAATTTCTTCACCACTGAAGGCATTGATGATGGAGATGACTATGATGAAGTAGTAGCAGACATGAATAGCGAATCATTTGCTGTCATGACTCGAGAGCAGACAAATCAGAGGGAGAAAGTGACGCAGCCCATCAAGAAATCTAAGGAGCAGTCGGCAACTATCCCCGTAATTGCAAAAAGAGGATCTCCTATCCCCACTTCATCTACACCAAAGGTGAGTCCTGTCCTTTCTGCTACTAAAGTTTCTTCTTCTTTTTCTCCTAAAGTTGATAAACCTAGGATCTCAAATGATGATGGCCCGTCCACTTATGGGTCCTTTGATATTGTTGATCACCTGAAAAAGACCAAGGTCCAAATCTCAGAGGCTGAGTATTATCAAACCCATCCCAAAGCTTTTGCTAAAATGATTCACTTTGTCAATTCCCATTCTAAGACCACCTCTAAAGGCCTTTTGCCCACTCCTTCTTCTCGCACACATGACCTAGTCACGGTAGCCATTTGTCACCTCACCTAATGACAAAATCAAACCATTTTATGTAACACTTCTTATAGCCGGTCATAGGCTCGTAATTGTGTGTCATAGATTCGGGGCCTCGAGATAATGTGATGCCTGCTAAAGTAGCTCATGCCTTAGGCTTGACCTCACACGCACTTATGGATCTTGTTACTCTATGGAGAGTAAAGAAGTGCCCCTGGTTGGAAGAATTAAAGATGCACAAGTAGCTTTTGTTGCTTTCCCGAGAAGAAAGTGTTGGCTACCATCCTAGTAGCAGATATTCCTCCTTCATACGGGATGTTGTTAAGTAGGAACTTTTGTAAGGACGTAGGTGGAGAAATCCAAATGGACTGGTCACATGCACTCATACCTGTCAATGGGCAAATGAAGAAGTTGCTGCCTGAGAAGCAATCTGAGTATATTGTGCAAAAACGGATGATCCTAAAGCACAAATACTCTATGAGGATATGGGACATGGTAACTACATGATTATGTCCCCTGATGAAATTCAACTCCCCAAAGTGTCTCCTAAAGATCCTAATGGTGTTTGGATTTTAGAGTTTGATGGAAGTTGTTCCTCAGCTGGTTCTGGAGCTGGTGTCCTACTGGTGTCACCTGAAGGAAGCCTACATCCTTTTTCATTCAAGTTGTAGTTCGAAAATACTAATAATACAGCAGAGTATGAGGCTCTCATTCTTGGACTGCAAGTGGCCAAAGAACAAGGTGTAAAGAATCTTCTGGCTCGTGGTGATGCAGAATTGATTGTAAAGCAAGTCAGAAACCTTTTTCAAGTAAAAAATGGAAGGCTGAAACATTACCGGAATCAGGTTTGGGATTCCATTGAATTTCTTGATGCTTTCTCTATCGAAGCAGTACCTAGGGAAAAGAACAGCAGGGCTGATTCACTAGCAGTCTCAGGGTCACTACTGATTCCTCATCCTGATTTCTCTCAAGACAAGTTCACCATTGAGATGATCCATCGACCTAGTGTACCCGACAATACAAATAACTGGAAAGTTTTCAATGATGATCAACACTTGCTGTCTTTCTTAGAACTTAAGGGTAATTTTGAACAGTTGTATTTCGAAGGAAGCGACAACCTGCCTCGTGAAAATGTGCCTTCTGACAAAGCAGTCACCCAAGAGAAGAAACAGATCAGGATGGGTGCATTAAACTCAAGGGAAATAAGATTCCTAAAGGATTGGTGAGTTTAGAGGAACTATTTGATAAACATGACAGGTATGTGAAGTCTAGAGCTTCCACTGGACCTCAGCAATCAGCTGAGCATGACAAAATTAATATTGGGAGTTCTACTGATCCTAGGCTAGTGAACATTGGAAAATGTTGCACAACAGATGAAAGGAGAAAAGCAATTGATCTTTTAAAGAGGTATAAGGATGTTCTTGCTTATTCTTATGAGGATTTAAAAGCCTTCAAGCCAAAAGATATGCAGCATTTTATTCCTCTCAAACCAGGAATTAAACCTTTTAAGCAGAAAGAGGCAATACAACCCCAAAATAGCTGACACCATCTTTCAGGAAATACAGAAGTTGTTGAAGGCCAAAATCATCTTTCCCATCCACCATTCAACATGGATTGCAAATATTGTGCCTGTTAGGAAGAAAAATGGTGAGATCCGCATCTGTGTTGATTTCAGGAATCTGAATCAGGCTTCCTTGAAGGATAATTATCCTTTGCCTATGATGGATCAGGTCTTGCAAGCAGTAACAAGATCTGAGATGTTATCTATGCTTGATGGATTCTCGGGATATAATCAGGTAGAGGTTGATACTGCAGATCAACACAAAACAGCTTTCACTACTCCTTGGGGTACCTTTGCTTACAAGAGGATGCCTTTTGGGCTCATTAATGCTGGTGCCACTTTTCAGAGAGCTATGGATCTGGCTTTTGGAAGTTTGAAAGGGAAGTGTATTGTCATATACCTTGATGACTTGACTGTGTTTTCTAAAACAAGGGCAGATCATTTTGACCACCTGGAAAAAGTTCTGCTGAGATGCAGAGAGCATGGGATCTCTTTGAACCCTAAAAAATCTATCTTTTGTGTCACAGAAGGGAAGTTATTAGGGCACATTGTCTCCAAAGATGGTATTAAGATTGATCCTGAACGAGTTCAAGCTATCCAGCAAATTCCTCTCCCAACCAGCAAAAAGGGTGTGCACTCTTTCTTTGGTAAGATCAATTTTTTAAGAAGGTTCATCCCTGATTTTGCAGAGTTAACTTTGAATATTTCTCAGATGATGAAAGGGAAACAAACGTTTGGTTGGTCTTCTGAAGGAAAGGAATCCTTTGAAGGTATTAAAAAGAGCTATTGCTAAAACTCTGTTTTAGCTTGTCCTGATTTCAGCAAAGATTTTATTATCTATTGCTATGCCACAGATAATACCTTGGCTGCTGTTTTGACTCAAGAAGATTCTAATGAGCACGAACTTCCAATTGCTTTCATGAGCTATATTCTGAAAGATCATGAGTTAAAATACACCATGATGGAGAAACATGCTTTTGCAGTGGTCAAAGCTGTTAAGCAGTTTCGTTTTTACATCCTCAACTCTCACTCCATGGTGTTGGTCCTAGATACAACTGTTAAGTCAATTCTCACACAACAGGAGTTTGGATCCAAAAGAGGGAACTGGGTTGCTAAGGTCCAAGAATATGACATTGACATCAAACCGACCAAGCTTGTTCGTGGTAAAGGCCTTTGTGAGCTCATTGCGGAAGGAGCTAAACATGAGTTGCTGGAGGATAAGGTTGACCTTCCTACCGTTCTGTTTCTCAGCTCAGTTGACGAATGGTATGCTGACATCACCCATTTTCTCACCTATGGAGAATGCCCCTCTCATTTGACTGCCAAAGAAAAGAGGGTTGTTAAACTAAGGTCAGTACAGTATGTGTTGTGGGAAAACGCCTTGTTCAAGCGGGGAATAGATGGAAGATTCTTGAAATGTGTGGACAAGGAACAGCAGAAAAGACTACTCTCAGCTTTTCATGATCAGGCTTGTGGAGGGCACTATTCATCAATGGTCACAGCTCATAAAATACTCCGTGGAGGATATTACTGGCCTACCTTATTCAGGGATGCATCCAAATGGGTTGATAAATGTGAGGCTTGTCAGACCTTTGTGGGAAGACCTAAATTGGCCTCTTTGCCTCTTAAGCCAGTTGTAATTGAAGAACCATTTCAACAGTGGGGTTTGGACTTCATTGGTACACTTAATCCTGCTTCTAGTGCTGGTCATACTCATGTACTAACTGCCACGGATTATTTCACCAAATGGGTAGAAGCTATTCCAGTTAAGAGCACTACCTCTGAAGTAGTGTGCAACTTCATAAAAGAGAACATCTTGGTAAGGTATGGTGTACCTAACAAGATTGTGACAGATAATGCTTCGAATTTCTCTTCAATTGAGATAATGGATTTTTGCTATGGTTATGGCATCTCCCTGGCTCATTCTTCAGATTATTATCCTCAGGGAAATGGGCAAGCAGAATCCACTAACAAAAATCTGGTGACTATTATAAGGAAGTTAGTCAATGAGTCTCAACGAAACTGGCACAAGAAGCTCTATGATGCTCTTTGGGTGGACAGGATTACACCAAAGAGAGCTATTGGAATGTCTCCTTTTCAAGTGGTATATGGAGTAGAAGCTCAATTACCCGATGTGATGGAGAGCTGACCTTGCACCTAATGAAGGCCATTGAAGATACCAGTTTCGGTGATGCTTTGGATAAGAGAATTATGTACCTTCACAAACTAAATGAGGACAGATTGGTTGTTGCTGATAGGATATCTGTTCACTGTGCAGAAGGTAAAGGTCCTGTTTGATAAGAAAGCCAGGTTCAGAGATTTCCAAGTTGGAGACACTGTTTTGTTATGGGATAAAAGGCATGAACCTCGTGGCAGCCATGGCAAGTTTGATTCCCTTTGGCTCGGACCTTTCAAGATCAGACACTTTGCTGGTAAGAATTCTTTCTACCTTGATTACATGGATGGTTCTCCTCTCCCACTTCCTTATAGTGGGCAGTATTTGAAATTGTTCAAGTCATAGGTGATTAGGGAGTCCCTTTGTATATTCTGTACAGTTTTTGTTTTTCTTTCCTTTTTGGTTTTGGTGTGTTGTCCTCTGTATTGGTTGCTTTTTGACTCCATTGCCCAATGGATAAGGTACTGGTCTGCTTCCCCGAGTTTGTCTAAGTTCTTGCCTTGTCTCATTCCTTGAATTTATGCCAAGTCATCCCCAGAAGGAGCCAGCTGTTGTCCACTCAAAATTCCCTGCTCTTAAGAAAGTGAATTTTCAAAATTTTGAGTTTAAGTGTCTTCTCTGTTGTGCTGAAAATGTTAAAAGTCAAGAAATTGAGAAAATCTGCTTTTGGGTCATTTTGTGTGTTTTTCGGGCTGTCGGACATTTTTGTCCCGCGTGTCCCAAGTTCAAAAGTGCGCTCTGTTCCCCGATCGGCGGTTTCCCCGAAGTCTGTCTTTTTCGGGCCCGTCGGAACTTCTTGTCCCAAATGTCCCAAAGTTCAAATCGGGCAAGTTGTTCAATTTTCGGCCGAAACACCCGAACCGCGTACTTCGCGCTTTTACGTCCCAAATGTCCCAAGTTCGGACTTTTGACAAGTTGTTCCATTTTCGGCCGATTCACCCGAATCGCGTATTTCACGCTTTTGCGTCCCAAATGGCCCAAGTCAAATTTCAGTTGTCCCCCATTGTCCCAAACAAATCCGGGCAAGTTGTTCCCTTTTCCGTGTCCCAAAAGGCATTTTGTCGAAACTTTTTCCCGTTGACCTTTTAAGCCCGATTCGTAGAGCCGCGTGTTTGCATTCGCGTCTCACATGTCCCTAATGAACCAAATGCCATTCGTGCTAGTTTTTCCGCTCTACCCGAATATCCTGCTTATTCAAATTGGTGGGTATGTATTAAATGCACATTCATGGCCTTTCTCTCTCCTAAATGGCTATATAACGAGCGAACCACCTTTGCATTTTTCACCTTGCTTCCATGCTATCCATTGCTCGAACCCTTGCAATCTAATTTCTGCGTGTATATCCCATCCCTCTGCTGTAATTCCTTCCCAAGTCTATTTTGCGTCTCTGTCCTCCGAATCCCTATCAATATGAAGATTAAATTTCAGGGACAGGAACAAATCTCGCCACTAGAATCTGCCGTTCCCAATATTGGGGACAGTGAAGCTCGTCACCTTGATTTCGGTGATTTTTGGGCAAGGATGGCGGATCTGAAACCCTACACCAATGGCGCGAGATGATTCACGATAGCGGTTTGGCTTTTCGCTGGAGGTTTCCCAATCTCGGTGCAGTGTGCTGATACAGTGCTTTCATGCGGAGCTCACTTCGACCCTGATTCGAGTGAATTAACCAATATACATGGGGAACTCATCGCCAAGCTGGATGCTGCCGCCATTAGCACCGCACTGAGAATCCCAGAGATGGATAATGCCATAGTTGTTTCCCGAGATCAAGCACAGGCCTGTTCAATCAAGACAGTGACAAATACAAGGCATGGGTGGCGAAGTCCTGGCTAAAGAACCCTAAGAAGGGAGCCTCTCGTCTGTCCAAAACTCTTTTCTAGGTAGATTTCAATGAAGAATTGTCTGATTTTATAATTCTACTGGCTCGGGTTATGGGTTTACCCTCTACCAACGAATTCCACTTCTGGATGTGCCCGCTCATCAGCATGGTCTGTGAGGGAACTCAAAATATCAACTGGGCAGAAATCATCAGCATGAATTTGGCGGAGCAGCTGTCCAATGTACAAACAAAGAAGTTCTACATGACTTCTTACCTGATGTATACTCTGGCAGCATCAAGGCAATGGTTTGGTTTTTCTTACATTGATGCTCACAAAGATGATCCAGTATATGCCTACTGCCCGCAGTTCACCCTGGAGACCAGCAATCGCAATTTCAGAAGAGTAAATGATGCTTTCACCATGTACACGTGGCTCTTTCGAAGGTGATCTGCTTTAGGAGGTTTTTGATGAAGCCATGAATCGATATCGCACTACGGTGCTTATTTTATCCAATTCAGAAAAATTCTCTTATATCGGAGCTTACTTGCGGCTATGAGGCACCCTCACGAGGCTTCCCATGTTCTCTGATGATAAAATGGCCTTAATAGAAATATGCGAGGCAATTAGACAAATTGCCTGAGAACTTGTAGAGAGACAAGAAGATTTCTGGTTTGCATTTTCCCATCTCTTTGGGAAACTACACTTGTAAAACAGCCCTGGATGCACAGAACATAGAAAGAGCCCTGGTTCCTATCACTGTTCATTTCTTCAAGCCAAGAACTTGCTTGACTTGAAGAAGTTCATTGAACAGAACATCAAGATAATCTATCATCATAGGGAAGATATAGAAGACTCTTGGGTTGGTCTGCGAGATGATTTTGAGGCCAGGAGAAGGCATTATGGCAGGTTCTCTCTGCCATTGATCCAAGAACTCGGTTTGTATCAAGTTCTGAAGGGCTCCAGGATGACAACTCTGATCTATACTCATATGAGTATGACAATGTGGTTAAGCACACTCCTTTGGAGGACTTGGATTGGAACATGAAAGAGAGAGATGATCTGGCCGAGATCCTAGCTCCAGTCTTAGTCAGAACTAAGATATGGTTTGATAAGAAGGTTCGAGAGCTCAGGAGGCACTCAGGAGAATCCTCCTCCAAGGATGTTTCAACACCAAGGAGAGAAGCATCGATTCCAAGGTCAGAAACACCAGTGCAAACCCCTCCTGCCTCATCAACACAAGGACCTGCAGCTTCCACTCCTTCTTTGTCCACTCAAGTGTACCAGAAGAAACTCAAGGAGGTTAAGAAGGAGCCTGTGGAAAATGATCCTCAAAGAAAGCAGGCAGAGTTGCCTATGGGACCAGAGAACATCATTGTTCTCAGTGAAAGTGAAGAGAGTGAAATGCCAACCCCTGCAAATGCTCCTGAAGATCCAAGCGGATAAAGATAAAGAAGTCCAGAGCACTGAACTTCCAAGTGCTATTGATTCTTCTACCGCAATTGTCTCAAGCGCCCCACTCACATCTCAACTTGAATCAATAGCTACGCAAACCTTGAGTGTCATGAGCTCTCTGTCTCTTGGTCCTCTTGCCCCTCCTGTTGATTCCTCTTCCTCTTTTGCTTGGGTGCAACCTCTTGTTGTGATAGGAAGAGGAAATCTTCCTCTCGGAGCTCAGGACCAAATTTTGATGTTGTGGCAGCCTTGTTAGGCACTACTCCTTCTCGTGCTAAAAAGGCCAAAATCACCTCCAGGATAGTATCTGATGCTCAGGGTCAGCAATTCTTGGAGATTGCTAAGCCTACAATAGACAAATCAGAGCAGGACTTGCAGGCATCTGACTTAGAGCTCTCAAGAATTCCAATGGGAGAGTCTACTCCCTGAAGGTGAGATACATAACCTCCAGGAAACAGTCACAAGAGTCATTGGGAGGGTAGAGAAAGGGCAGCAAACTATTGAACAGTTGGAGGAGCAGGCCCAGATTCTCACAAGTTTCATCAAGTCTCTTTTGTCTAAGGACAAAGTTTTGGACCCTACCCCATTGACTACTCTTCCACCACCTGTAATTTTGAGCCAAGATGAAGTACAGAGTATCAAAGACATGCACAAGTATTCTATCTATGGCAGAGCTATGGAAGCCATGGTGGATGATATGCTTGTTGCAGGGTTGAACTTCATCGATGAAGCTTTCAAACTCCATGGAAAAGTGAACAATTTGCAACAGAAGCTCTCCTCTACTATTGGGATCATAGATAAAGAGCTTAAACTTTGGAGCAGTTGCATAGTAGACCTTCGCCTCATGGGACAGACAGCAGATGAGAACATTTTACTGGCGAGTAAGGTTTTCGATGATACAAAGGATAATCTGTCAAAATCCTGGGTTTACAGTGTGGAGTGGAAGATCAAAGTCTTGGAGGAGGCTTTGGGAGAACTGAAGAATAGCTGGCAGAAGGGTGAAGCTTTCAAGACACTTGTTTGTATGCGCTTTCAAAGATATACATTGTCATCTTGAGGATGAAACTTTGCGTGTTCCCTTTCCTTGCAAGAAATCAAAGCTCAATTCAGAGCTTTTGTCAAAGATAATTTATTCAAGGAAAGCTCCATCTCCAAAAGAAAATGAAGGAGATCTACTCTCTTCAATCGCCATTGAAGAAGCAAATAAAGATTATCATAAAGTCGAAACCTTTTCAAGTAAAAATGGAAGGTGAAACATTACCGGAATCGGGTTTGGGATTCCATTGAATTTCTCGATGCTTTCTCTATCGAAGCGGTACCTACAGGAAAAGAACAACAGGGGTTGATTCACTAGCAATCTCGGGGTCACTCCGATTCCTCATCCTGATCTCTCTCAAGACAAGTTCACCATTGAGATGATCCATCGACCTAGTGTACCCGACAATACAAATAAGCTGGAAAGTTTTCAATGATGATCAACACTTACTTTGTCTTTCTTAGAACTTAAGGGTAATTTTGAATAGTTGTATTTAGAAGGAAGCGACAACTGCCTCGTGAAAATGTGCCTTGACAAAGCGGTCACCCAAGGAGAAGGCAGGACCGGGATGGGTGCATCAAACTCAAGGAAATAAGATTCCTAAAGGATTGGTGATTTTAGAGGAACTATTTGATAAACATGACAGGTATGTGAAGTCTAGAGCTTCCACTTTGGACCTCAGCCAATCAGTGAGCATGACAAAATTAATATTGGGAGTTTCTGCGATCTAGGCTAGTGAACATTGGAAAATGTTGCACAGATGAAAGGAGAAAAGCAATTAATCTTTTAAGGAGGTATAAGGATGTTCTTGCTTATTCTTATGAGGATTTAAAAGCCCTCAAGCCAAAAGATATGCAGCATTTCATTCCTCTCAACCAGAATTAAACCTTTCAAGCAGAAACTTGAAGGCAATCTGACCCCAAAATAGTTGACACCATCTTTCAGGAAATACTGAGAAGTTGTTGAAGGCCAAAATCATCTTTCCCATCCACCATTCAACATGGATTGCCAATATTGTGCTGTTAGGAAGAAGAATGGTGAGATCCACATACGTGTTGATTTAGGAATTTGAATTAGGCTTCCTTGAAGGATAATTATCCTTTTCCTATGATGGATCAAATCTTGCAACGATAACAAGATCACGAGATGTTATCTATGCTTGATGGATTCTCGGGATATAATCGGAGTAGAGGTTGATCTGCGAGATCAACACAAAACGGCTTTCACTACTCCTTGGGGTACCTTTGCTTACAAGAGGATGCCTTTTGGGCTCATTAATCTTTGGTGCCACTTTTCAAAGAGCTATGGATCTAGCTTTTGGAATTTTGAAAGGGAAGTGTATTGTCATATACCTTGATGACTTGACAGTGTTTTCTAAAACAAGGGCGGATCATTTTGACCACGGAAAACGTTATCTTTGAGATGCAAAGAGCATGGGATCTCTTTGAACCCCAAAAATCTTTCTATTGTGTCACGGAAGGGAAGTTATTAGGGAACATTGTCTCGAGGATGGTATTAAGATTGATCTGAGCGAGTTCAAGCTATCCAAAGCAAATTCCTCTCCCAACCAGCAAAAAGGGTGTGCACTCTTTCTTTGGTAAGATCAATTTTTTAAGGAGGTTCATCCCTGATTTTGTAGAGTTAACTTTGAATATTTCTTAGATGATGGAAGGGAAACAAACATTTGGTTGGTCTTCGGAAGGAAAGGAATCCTTTGAAGGTATTAAGAGAGCTATTGCTAGAACTCTGTTTTAGCTTTGTCTTGATTTCATCAAAGATTTTATTATCTATTGCTATGCCACGATAATACCTTGGCTTCGTTTTGACTCAAGAAGATTCTAATGAGCACGAACTTCCAATTGCTTTCATGAGCTCTATTCGAAAGATCATGAGTTAAAATACACCATGATGGAGAAACATGCTTTTGCAAAGTGGTCAAAGCTGCATTAAGCGAGTTTTGTTTTTACATCCTCAACTCTCACTCCATGGTGTTGGTCCTAGATACTGTTTGTTAAGTCAATTCTCACACAACAAGAGTTTGGACCCAAAAAGAGGGAGGCCCGGGTTGCTAAGGTCCAAGAATATGACATTGACATCAAACCGACCAAGATTGTTCGTGGTAAAGGCCTTTGTGAGCTCATTGCAGAAGGAGCTAAACATGAGTTGCTGGAGGATAAGGTTGACCTTCCTACCGTTCTATTTCTCAGCTCAGTTGACGAATGGTATGCTGACATCGCCCATTTTCTCACCTATGGAGAATGCCCGTCTCATTTGACCGCCAAAGAAAAGAGGGTTTTTAAACTAAGGTCAGTACAATATGTGTTGTGGGAAAACGCCTTGTTCAAGCGGGAATAGATGGAAGATTCTTGAAATGTGTGGACAAGGAACAGCGAGAAATGATTACTCTCGGTTTTCCATGATCGGGCTGTGGAGGGCACTATTCATCAATGGTCACACTCATAAAATACTCGTGGAGGATATTCTTGGCCTACCTTATTCGAGGATGCATCCAAATGGGTTGATAAATGCAAGGCTTGAGACCTTTGTGGGAAGACCTAAATTGGCCTCTTTGCCTCTTAAACCGATTGTAATTGAAGAACCATTTCAAGCTGTGGGGTTTGACTTCATTGGTACACTTAATCCACTTCTAGTGCTGGTCATACTCATGTACTAAGCTGCCTGATTATTTCACCAAATGGGTAGAAGCTATTCCACTTAAGAGCACTACCTCTACGAAGTAGTGTGCGGCTTCATAAAAGAGAACATCTTGGTAAGGTATGGTGTACCAAACAAGATTGTGATGAGATAATGCTTCGAATTTCTCTTCAATGAGATAATGGATTTTTGCTATGGTTATGGCATCTCCTGGCTCATTCTTGATTATTATCCTCGGGAAATGGGCAAGCGAATCCACTAACAAAAATCGGTGACTATTATAAGGAAGTTAGTCAATGAGTCTCAACATGGCTGCCTGGCACAAGAAGCTCTATGATGCTCTTTGGGCATGACGAGGATTACACCAAAGAGAGCTATTGGAATGTCTCCTTTTCAAGTGGTATATGGAGTAGAAGCTCAATTACGATAATGATGGAAGTATGCCCTTGCACCTAATGAAGGCCATTAAAGATACCACTTGGTGATGCTTTGGATAAGAGAATTATGTACCTTCACAAACTAAATGAGGATGATTGGTTGTTGATGATAGGATATCTGTTCACCGGCAGAAGGTAAAGGTCCTGTTTGATAAGAAAGCCAGGTTCAGAGATTTCCAAGTTGGAGACACTGTTTTGTTGTGGGATAAAAGGCATGAACCTCGTGGCAGCCATGGCAAGTTTGATTCCCTTTGGCTCGGACCTTCCAAGATCGACACTTTTTGCTAGTGAGAATTCTTTCTACCTTGATTACATGGATGGTTCTCCTCTCCCACTTCCTTATAGTGGGCGTATTTGAAATTGTTCAAGTCATAGGTGATTAGGGAGTCCCTTTGTATATTACGTACATATTTTTTTTTTCTTCTTCATTTTGGTGTGTTGTCCTCTAATTTGGTTTTCCTTCCGACTCCGTTGCCCAATGGATAAGGTACTGGTCTGCTTCCCCGAGTTTGTCTAAGTTCTTGCCTTGTCTCATTCCTTGAATTTATGCCAAGTCATCCCTGAAGGAGCCAGCTGTTGTCCACTCAAAATTCCCTGCTCTTAAAGAAGTGAATTTCCAAAATTTTGAGTTTAAGTGTCTTCTTTGTTGTCCTAAAAATGTTAAAAGTCAAGAAACTGAGTAAATCCATTCTTTTGGGTCATTTTGTGTGTTTTTCGGGCCTGTCGGACATTTTTGTCCCGCGTGTCCCAAGTTCAAAAGTGCGCTTTGTTCCCCGATCGGCCGGTTTCCCCGAAGTCTTTCTTTTTGGGCCCTTGGAACTTCTTGTCCCAAATGTCCCAAAGTTAATTTGACAAGTTGTTCCTTTTTCGGCCGAAACACCTAAAAGCACGTGTACTTCGCGCTTTCTTGTCCCAAATGTCCCAAGTTCAATCGGACAAGTTGTTCCATTTTCGGCCGATTCACCCGAACCACGTACTTCGCACTTTCATGTCCCAAATGTCCCAAGTTCAAACGGGCAAGTTGTTCCTTTTTCGGCCGATTCGCCCGAACCGCGTGTTTCGTGCATTCACGTCTCACATGTCCCTAATGAACCAAGTGTCATTCGTGCTAATTTTTTCCGCTCTACCCGAATATCCTGCTTATTCAAATTGGTGGGTATGTATTAAATGCACATTCATGGCCTTTCTCTCTCCTAAATGGCTATATAACGAACGAACCACCTTTGCATTTTTTTCACCTTGCTTCCATGCTATCCATTTCTCGAACCCTTGCAATCTAATTTCCTGCGTGTATATCCCATCCCTCTGCAATTCCTTCCCAAGTCTATTTTGCATCTCTTTCCTCCGAATCCCTATCAATATGAAGATTAAATTTTAGGGACAGGAACAAATCTCGCCACTAGAATCTGCGTTCCTAATATTGGGGACAATGAAGGTCGTCACCTTGATTTCGGTGATTTTTGGTCAAGGATGGCAGATGCAAACCCTACACCAATGGCGCGAGATGATTCACGATAGTGGTTTGGCTTTTCTTTGGAGGTTTCCCAATCTTGATGCGGTGTCTTTGATACGAGTGCTTTCATGTGGAGCTCACTTCGACCCTGATTCGAGTGAATTGACCAATGTACATGGGGAACTCATCGCGCTTAAGTGGACACTTTGCCACCATTAAGACCGCACTAAGAATCCCGAGAAATGGATAATGCTATAGTTGTTTCCCGAGGATCAAGCGCAGGCCTGTTGATCAATCAAGACAACCGACAAATACAAGGCACGGGTGGCAAAGTCGGCTAAAGAACCCTAAGAAGGGAGCCTCTCGTCTGTCCAAGACTCTTTCCGAGGCAGACTTCAATGAAGAATTTTCTAATTTTCTAATTCTCTGGCTCAGGTTATGGGTTTGCCCTCTTCCAACGAATTTCTATTCGGATGTGCCCAGCTCATCGGCATGGTCTGTGAGGGAACTCAAAATATCAACCGGGTAGAAATCATCATCATGAATTTAACTTAAGCGGTAACCGCCCAATGTACAACGGCAAACAAAGAAGTTCTACATGACTTCTTACCTGATGTATACCCTGGCGGCGTCAAGGCAATGGTTTGGTTTTTCTTACATTGACGCTCACAAGGATGACCCTGTATATGCTTACTGCCCACAGTTCACCCTAGAGACCAGCAATCGCAATTTCAGAAGAGTAAATGATGCTTTCACCATGTACGTGGTCAGGCTGCTCGAAGGTGATACTGCTAGGAGGTTTTCTGATGAAGCCATGAATCTGATATCGCACTACGGTGCTTATTTTATCCAATTCAGAAAATTCTCTTATATCAGACTTGCTGCTATGAGGGCACTCCTCTGAGGCTTCCTATGTTCTGCAGTGATAAGATGGCCTTAATAGAAATATGCAGGCAATTAGACAAGTTGCACAGAACTTGCAGGGACAAGAAGATTTCTGGCTTACATTTTCCCATCTCTCTGGGAAACTACACTTGTAAAACAGCCCTGGATGCACAGAACATAGAAAGAGCCCTGGTTCCTATCACTGTTCATTTCTTCAAGCAAAGAACTTGCTTTGACTTGAAGAAGTTCATTGAACAGAACATCAAGATAATCTATCATCATAGGGCTGATACAGAAGACTACTGGGTTGACTGTGCAGATGATTTTGAGGCCAGAAGAAGGCATTATGGCAGGTTCTCTCTGCCATTGATCCAAGAACTCGGTTTGTATCAAGTTCCTGAAGGGCTCCAGGATGACAACTCTGATCTATACTCATATGAGTATGACAATGTGGTTAAGCACACTCCCTTGGAGGACTTGGATTGGAACAGGAAAGAGAGAGATGATCTGGCCGAGATCCTAGCTCCAGTCTTAGTCAGAACTAAGATATGGTTTGATAAGAAGGTTCGAGAGCTCAGGAGGCACTCAGGAGAATCCTCCTCCAAGGATGTTTCAACACCAAGGAGGGAAGCATCGATTCCAAGGTCAGATACACCAGTGCAAACCCCTCCTGCCTCATCAACACAAGGACCTGCAGCTTCCACTCCTTCTTCATCCACTCAAGTGTACCAGAAGAAACTCAAGGAGGTTAAGAAGGAGCCTGTGGAAAATGATCCTCAAAGAAAGCAAGCTGAGTTGCCTATGGGATCGAGAGAGCATCATTGTTCTCAGTGAAAGTGAAGAGAGTGAAATGCCAACCCCTGCAAATGCTCCTGAAGATCCAGCGGATAAAGATAAAGAGGTCCAGAGCACTGAACTTCCAAGTGCTATTGATTCTTCTGCCGCAATTGTCTCAAGCGCCCCACTCACATCTCAACTTGAATCAATAGCTTCGCAGACCTTGAGTGTCATGAGCTCTCTGTCTTTTGGTCCTCTTGCCCCTCCTGCTGATTCCTCTTCCTCTTTTGCTTGGGTGCAACCTCTTGTTGACAGTAGGAAGAGGAAATCTTCCTCTCGGAGCTCAGGACCAAATTTTGATGCTGTGGCGGACTTGTTGGGCACCACTCCTTCTCGTGCCAAGAAATCCAAAACCACCTCCAGAATAGTGTCTGATGCTCAAGGTCAGCAATTCCTGGAGATTGCTAAGCCTACAATGGACAAATCAGAGCAGGACTTGCAGGCATCTGACCTAGAACTCTCAAGAATTCCAATGGGAGAGTCTACCCCTGAAGGAGAGATACATAACCTCCAGTGAAGCTTGACAAGAGTCATTGGGAGGGTAGAGAAAGGGCGAGAAAACTATTGAACAGTTGGAAGAACAGGCCCGAGATTCTCACAGTTTCATCAAGTCTCTTTTGTCTAAGGACAAAGTTTTGCACCCTACCCCATTGACTACTCTTCCACCACCTGTAATTTTGAGCCAAGATGAAGTACAGAGTATCAAAGACATGCACAAGTATTCTATCTATACAGAGCTATGGAAGCCATGGTGGATGACATGCTTGTTGCGAGGTTGAACTTCATCGATGAAGCTTTCAAACTCCATGGAAAAGTGAACAATTTGCAACAAAAGATCTCTTCTACTATTGGGATCATAGATAAAGAGCTCAAACTCTGGAGCAGTTGCATAGTAGACCTCCGTTATGGGACAGACAGAGATGAGAACATTTTACTGGCAAGTAAGGTTTTTGATGATGCAAAGGATAATCTGTCAAAATCCTGGATTTACAGCGTGGAGTGCAAGATGAAAGTCTTGGAGGAAGCTTTGGGAGAACTGAAGAATAGCTGGCAGAAGGGTGAGGCTTTCAAGACGTTGGTTGGTCTGCACAAAGATATCCATTGCCACCTTCGGGATGAAACTTCTGGCGTGCCCCTTTCCTTGCAAGAAATCAAAGCTCAATTCAGAGCTTTTGTCAAAGATAATTTATTCAAGGAAAGCTCCATCTCCAAAGAGAAAATGAAGGAGATCTACTCTCTTCAATCTGCCATTGAAGAAGCAAATAAAGATTATCATACTCATGTTGAGTTTGACAAGGAAATGGAGAAGTGCCTCGGAGTTTGGACTCGGTCTACCACAGCCAACACATCCGCACCTCGTAGGGAGACATAGCTGAGGCGTTGAAGAGATTCAGGCAGCAGATTTTGAAGTCAGTGGGTCCCTCCCAGTAACTGACCACCTGTCTTCTTCTCCTTATTCTTTTCTCTTCTTCCCATTCTTTTTCCGTTTTCTTTGTAATAAGTTGAGGTATTGCGATTGGCAGTCCTTAACTATTCTTTAGTTAAAAGAAGTGGTTACGAAGAGTAACCGATTTGTAAGCTATATAATGGCCTCTCTACGCCATTCTGAAAGGAGGAGAAACTTGGCTTATTTTCTGAAAGTGTAAATAGATCGTAAAGAAATCAATACGAAGGACCTTCCATTCTTTTCTATCTCGATCTCGTTATCCTTAAGCATTCATTTAATTTGTTGTGAAGATCATTTGTCTCTAGTTTGTTAGTCTCGCTGATTGCATACTCTCCAACTTTGCAAGCATGGTGATCTTGTATAACCAAGAAGGAACTTTGTGTCCTTGATTAATGAATCTGTGTTATGTTAAGAAACGTTGTGTTCTAGCAGATGTTATTTACGGAACTTTGTGTCTTTAAATTTCATCTTATTCATATGATGCAAATGATCTTGTTTCAATTCACTGTAACTTTGCATGCATAAAGAATTACTCTGTTAATTATAATTCTTAGTGTTTGCCTTTCTGCTCATTCTCGTACTCTCATTCTTCGGTCCTTTCGTATTTGATCGCCTTCATAGAAAACACTTTCGTAATGCCCAAGTTTACTTGAGAAAATCATGTTTTGCATTTTTGTAAATAAGTTCGTTTCGAATAAGGGAACCTCTCCCATTAAAGAGGAGGGACTTTTTGTCCCCTCGACCGTTGCTCTTCGTAAAGTCCTATTTGACGACCAACACATACAACTAGGAATTTCACCAAGTATGACATCAAACACTTTCACACCATATATGTAAATGAATATGCCTCCGGGTATAATTAACAATTTTGAATTTTTAATTAAAAATGACAAATGATAGTAATTAAGAACACAAACATTTAATGAAATAACATCTCAAGAGACAAACATTTATAAATTCAAAAGCTAAATTTTTTTATCTAATGTTCAAATGAACCTCATTTTAACATCTAAATTTAATGTCAGTAGTACTCTTAAATATAATTGAGAAATATTTTGCAACTCTAAATATCTTCTCCATAAACATTACAACCTTCAAGTATAGTTCTTCGATATTATTATAAAAACACATATAAGCACAATAAATTACTCTACAAATATGGTTTGCTGAGTATAAAAATTCTGTACTAATTTGTGATGTTTTGAGTTTAATTGTAAACACACGTTTACTGTGATCAAACAGACTCCGTTGAATGGTAACATCCACCCAGATGAACCCTTGACAATTGTGCTGATATTACAGTTTAATATGCTTACAAATAAAAATTGCATGTGAATGTTATAAAACAGGCACAAGATAAAATTGAAAATACACACAAAATATAAAGTGGGAGTAGAAATATCGATAAAATTGAAAAAAAAACAGTATTCTTGACATTCAAGGCCGTTATAATAAAACTTTGGTGTGTCTTCATTTCAAACTTTTCGTATTCATTATGTTTTGGTACTAAAATTGCATTTCTGGAATACTATGACCGCGTTGTCAAAGATGAAGTCGACAATTCTGTAGATGTTGCATTGTCTATAAAATTGGCAAAGGGCGAAGGGAGTGGGCATATAAGCTTCGTTGGAGAAGATTTTTCAATATCACCAATACCTAGAGTTTTAGCCACAATTCCGTTACCTCGTTATTCTGCTTATTAACTCTACATAACATTGTGTTTATTAAATTTTGGGTTGTCTACAACGGTTTCCTTAACTCTCCTTTGTATTAGGGTTATTAAATTTTTGTTTTCTACTATCTCTCCGTTAACATTGTGTTTAAAAGATGATCCTGCCTAATTTCATGTGTTAATATTTTTTTGTATTGCTTTAATGACATTTTTTTCTTCAATGTCTAGAATTTATAATTTGTAAACCGTGAAATTTTAGTCACATTTTGTTATAACACTTTCATATATTATCGAAGTTAATATTAATATTGTAATTAATAGTTAATATATTAAAGAGTTTCGAATGACCTAAATATTTAATATGCATATGATACTAATTTATATTATAACTTCAAGATAAATCTCTTATGAGTAATTGTGGAAAATATTGAGTTTTTATTAAAAAAAAAAAAAAACTATTTATTCTTTTATATGTTATGATTAATTTCTAACTAATTTCTAAATATTGAGTAAATAGTTAAATATTTTGAATCAATAATAAAAGAATTAATTATTCATAATGTCAATGTAAAAATATTATTTAAATGTTCATTTTCTAAAAACAAAATTGTTATGTAAAAGTTGATAATATACATTATATTTTATTTATAGTTATCTAAAATTTTCGGACACCGAGGCTATTCTCCACTACTTCTATACTATGGGATGAGGGAATGATAGGTCAGGATTTTAGAAAGAGCAAAAAAAAAAATTTGAAATTGGGAACGACCACTAGAAGATGGCTAGTAAATAATATATATCATAATAAATATAAAAATATATTAATAGATTTTAATTACTTTTATAAATAGTACTTATAGCAATGCGTTTGTGATCATATATTTTTAATCCATATTTCACTCTCGATTATTATTATATCTTTGTAGTATAATATACTTGGGTTATGGTTATAGAGTAAACATATTAATCATGCATTACTATTTTTATCATCTAAACAACCATTATTTTGATTTAAATTTATACAAATAAGATTTGAATGTTTTTTTAGTAATATGAACTTCCAATGTAAATTTTAGTTAGATTTATAATATTAATATCTCAATCCATCCAAATTTATTATATTTTATATATTATTTAAAAACAAATTGTATAATACAATTTAAGATATCAATAATTAAACATAGATTTTTTAATGAAACTATATAACAAATCTAAAATGTTAAAATATCTTTAAAATCAAAATCATCACCACCAATAACAATATTAACTTTCTTAATTTGTTTGCTGCGTATTTTAAAAAAAAAAAGACACAAAAATGAAAGGAAAAATATAATTGACATTCAAATGTCTCGAAGACATCCCTAATGTATGCAACATCCCTAAAAATTAAAAAATGAAATAAATATTTCCAAAAAAATCTAACGACATTCACATATATGACCAAAAATTAAATAAAAAACATCGCCTATGAATATCGTTCCCAGTGGCACAAAGAACAGGAAAAACATTTCGTAAGTCGCAATATCCTAAACCATTTTGAATGTCTTATTACTCGATGGGACGTATACCTGTGTAATATTATTTTTATCTTAAAAAATATAATATTAAAATAGTGAAGATTTCCTTTCTGGAATTTACGCGTGAGTCTTTCGAAACAACTCAATTTTTTAACCAATTGACATTAACCTAAACGTAAATACAAATATATCTGAATATCTGAATCTGAGTTCTTATATATATTTTAGATTTATATTCATTTACTTTTATAATTATATATAAAAACATTTAAAAACATTTTAAAGTCTGTAGAGAGATATGTACGTCTTGAATCTTTCTATCTATTTTCTTTTATTTAATTTTTTTAATTAATAATTATTGGAAAAGTTCCAATGACTATTACAATAAAGATATTATAATGAGTCTCACATAGGACTCATAACAAACAACAAAGAGCCAAAAATTCTTGACTAAAACATTAGCAGAAAAGGGTAGAAACCCAAAACACATGAAACATACTCAATCCAAAAAGAGGAATAAGATCCTAAAATCATATATGTGAGATCTTCTTAGAAGATGTTCTTTTCTTATTCTAGAGCACCATTTGTTCCCTCTTATTAGAATCATTATCAGGTTCACACAAAAGAAGAACATCAATAGAAGAAATAGGTTGAAACATATTTGTTAGGAGAAGAAAGAGAATCCCTCTCCTTAGCTAGTCCTTCTAAATCCGGGAGAAATTTCTCCAAAGAATGTGAACCATGTTGAGGCACATGAGAGGAATACTCAACCACATGAGTAGATTCCACCCTATAGGTGCTCTATTTAGAAGACAAATCATCCTCATGAATAAGTGGAATTTGATGAGAATCCTTCATCCAAGATGAATTAGCTTTGTTTTTATGCTTAGGTTGTGCCCCACTCTTCTATCAATTGTCCTACTTGGAAATATTTGTGACAACGCAAAGGACAATCTTTTATAATCCATTCTTTTAGTCCAAAATATTTCTCCTATTTGTAGATCAATCTTATAAGGGAGATCAAGAGGAATATAAAAACCACTAGTATTAAGGCTTAGGAGGTATGGAATTGAGTTGTTGCATCATATGATTTATCATAAGCTCTAAAAGTATTACGAATGGCTTATATAGAGGATTTTGTCCATAATTGCAAGGGTAGAGCCAAAATCCTAACCCAAACTGGCATGTAATTCAAATAATATTTTAAACGATCAAAAGAAGGGCACCGAGGTTTAGTCATAAGACCATTCTCTCCCCATACCCAATAGATTTTATTAATGATAGCATGTCGATCTCCACTAGATTAAAAAAATGCTTTTGACCAAAGGTAAAGTTCAATCTTATCCTTAATTTCGAAATCTAGTTTTCAATGATCCATTCTTACGGTTGAAAGAGCTTGCCATAGATGATTGAAGCAGAAAATGAGCCCATGTTTTAGATATTCCTCTAAGTTGATCTTAATCTTGTTGAAAGAGATCCTACCCCATCTTGAGAACAATGAGATTCATGGTTGGTTTGATGGGTTTCTCGCCCTTTGAGTTCCTTTAATAGATGAAGAAAAGGAAATTCCCTCCATTTTAGTGCCTTTTCTTCCACCGACCTCCCACTCAACTAGCTCTTTTGTGACCTACTGTGATGGGTACATGTAAAGCCGCCACTAGTGTCTCGCACACACAACATGTTTGAGAAAGAACCATTAAACCCACCATTGTATTTTCCATACACTCATGTTCCTTCATTTTGGTTATTTTTAGACATGTGCTTGGAGGGCCTCCCCTATTTTCCCCATGAAATGGTTCATTTTTGGTTCAAACAACTCCTCCAAATCTTTCCCTCCCTTTCCACACATAGCATTTGGAGAGCTATGTATCTTAGCTTTAATGACGTCAAATCTACCACTAGAGGATGACGGATCATGACTACCATGGCTTCCATCACCTCCTTTATAACTAATCTTTGTTTTACTTGAACATAGATCCTCCTTGTGTAAACATCCATCGCCAAGTAGGAACATGATCTCTATATGGAAAAGTCCATCCTTATCGCCATCAACCGTAAGTGCAGAAGACCTCAAATATTTTGGTTTTTACTTTGTATAATATTAAATTATAATACAATTTATAAATAAATATATATATTTTTAAATTTATTGGTGAAAGGTTTTGATGGGGACCACACACTAGGGAAAAAAAAGGGTCAAAACCTAGATATTACAAAGGAGAGTAGAAAAAGATGGTAAAAAACCTAAATAGATCAATGAAGGTCAAAGAAAAAGTAGCTAAACTACAGACATAAATAAACCAAGACAGAGTAGGCACACAACCAACCCAAAACTAGCTAATGGCATGGTTTCAACATAAACCCAAAGAGGCCTTGAGCCTAGATAGAAAGTTACAAACAAAAAAAAGACAAGACTCAAACCTTATCTCGGTGATGGTAGTTTTTGGTTTGGTGTGTCGTTTCTTGTGCCTGTCCACCACCGTCCATTCTTCATTACCATCTTCAATGTAGATTGGAAGAATGACTTCAAATTTCTTGATAGGAATGTATCCTTCAAACATGGTTTCATAAAATCCCAGTTGTGGTGGAGAACCCATCACAATCCTAGAATAGCGAGAGGTGAGAGCATTAGAGTTTTGTGGTTCCTTCTCATGGGGTCGAATTCCAACCTTGTGATCTTTCTTTGAGGTGTTGAGTGATTCCATGGCCAATGTCAGTTTGGGTCTTTATTTTGAAATGTTCTATAAATGAATCTTCCACCATGCAAGGCTTCTCCTTACATCTAGAATATTCACACTCATCTAAAAGATGACCTATTTGAAAGAACATGCAACATCTTAAGGCTAGACCTTCGTAGTCTATGCTATGCACCGATGTCTATATCGATTATTAGATTAATTTCAGCTCGAAGAGCTTTAGAGGTGTCAAGATTTTACTAGGATGCTAGGAAAAGTAATGTGGGTCTTGCCAAAAATTTTTTCATAACCTTCAATAGTGGACCCAAGGGTATCACCAATAGAAAAAGGGCAAGTTCTTCTCTAGAGCTGTAAAGGAAGACTTGACAGATGCACCCACACAAGGTAGGTTTCAAAGGAGTCTTTTGAGGGGTAAAAATATGGATACCATGGTTTGAACATGAAATCATGTTCATTGCAAACCTAATAATGATAAAAATTAGATCTCAATCTTCTCGGGTTTCAAAAACAACGATAAAATAAACTCTAACACATGGGTAGAGATCAATCTTACCCTTGATATTTTCTTCCTGACTTGAAGCTATCTTTTTATGGAGTTCAGCTAGCTTCGGCTAAAGATTTTGGAATTCTGTAGATGAGGCCAAGCAGAGAAAGACTCTCTTAGACCTTTAAACCTTCTGACTAACAGATCCTCTCAAACTCTAGTATTGGAGTTGTCTATGATGGATTGAGGGGTTTGTCGACAGTCTTGGTGCATCCTTCCCATGTTTGGAGACAACAACAGCAAAGGATTTGTACCATCCACCAAACCCCTGTCCAAACGTTCCCTGCTTGGAGCTGGTCGCATCCAGGGCATCACCATTTTGAACTCCATTCATAATCTGACATTTGGGATCTTCGCAGGTATGGTCAGAGATAGGGTTGCGTGGGGTGTTGCATCCTTTTTTAGCGTATCTGTTACCTCCTTTATTGGCAAAGGCCATATCAATCCACGAAATGGGAGTCTCCTGCAAGCCACCGCCGCCTGTGACTTCTCCATTACCGTGAAGGGGTAAGGAACCACCGCTTCCTCCCTGCACCTACTCATCCTTTGATCCGTTTCCATTATTTTGTGCATCGTGAAGGTTTCCATCTCCATTACGAGTAGCCAAGAGATTTCCACCGCCGCCTCCCTTAGAGAAGATTCCCTGACCCCCACCGCCCTGGACAACGAATCGTTTCGTTTAGGGATTTTGAACCGGAGATGGGAGTCGACATTCCTGAATATTTTTACTTAGATATATTGAAATTCCAAATATTGAATTCTTTGTAAAATTGACATTAAACCTGAAAATATATATTTATTTTATTATATTTATCCCAAAACATATATATGAATGAGATCTATAAAAGTATTATAAACGTAATGTGTCATCGTATTTCCCATAGAACTAAATACTAGCAATCGCATGTGTACAATGCAATGTGAATGCCAAATGGTATATGTTATTTGTTTTAGAGGGATAGTTATTACTTTTGTAGTTGATTTTGTTTAAACTATGGGTGATTGATTTTGTAAGTGTAGAAATATAGATGAACCACTTCATTTAAAAAGCACAAACATGAGGTCTAACCCTTAAAACAATTCAAAATGCAATTAAGATATATAATGTACAAAGTTTTGGATGTAAAAAAACTATATATTTCATGGTTCTTTTTCAGCATTTTAAAATTATTGGTATTTGTGTGTAGATATAATGAAGAATACATTAAAAATGCATTGTTGTTGGTTTACATAAAGAAGCGAGCAACATTAAAAAAGAAAAATTGAACATGTATGTTGAGAAGTGTAAGAAATATAGACGAACCACTTCATTTAAAGGTATCATGTCTTCATTTCAAACTTGTTACAAATTCATACATATACATTTACAAATCTCATATCATGAGTGGTAGCATTTTGTGGACTATTTTATTTGAACTTAACATGAATACATGAAGACTTCCGTGCATGTGCATATTTTATATCATGAGTGGTAGCGTTTTGTGGCCAATTTTTCCATCAAAACATGAATACATTTGATATTGTTTTGGATAGTTACTTACTTTTGGGTAATTGTCATAGTGTTGCTTTGTTGTTGTTTTGTTGGTCTTTTGTTGAAAAAACCTTTTCTGTACACTCGATAAGGTGTGTGATTGATAGTGGTAGTGCAATAATATAGATGAAACATTACATTTAAAGGTTGTATGTGTACATTTAAATTTGTTACATATTCGTACATATAAAGCTGCAAATCTTATATCACGACATTTGAACCAAACATGTATACATCAATACATACATACATTTGATGAGTATTTATATCATGAATGGTAGCCTTTTGTATGAATTTTATTTTCAATAAACATGAATACATTTGATACCCCTTGAATGACAATGCCACTTTGGATACAAGAAGTGTTGAGTAAAGTAGTAGTGGAGGTGCTATCAAAGTAGAGGGTAATATTTACGAAGGGTTGAGGGATAGTAGTCTTGAATCCTCCTTTCTTCTTGCTCCAAGTGTTGGTACATACACCATTTTTGAGTACCTTCGAATGAAAAAGGAGGTGAAATGTGTAGATTTGTAAGAGAGGGAAATTATGAGAAAATGTGAATGCTAGACCTTACCTTTCGATGTTGATGGTTTCTCCACACAAAGTAAGTCCCTAGGACTTTTCGATAGTTAATCCTCGTGCAATTTTAATCAAAAATTATCTTTGAATCCCTCTCGAAATAGGGGTGTTGGTACCCAAATTTGTTCTCCTTTTCAAGCCAAGCAACAACACTGATTCAACATGGAGCTTAGAGGTAGCTAGATCATAAATATATGTCATTTTGTAGCCGGGGAGGAGGTCTGACTATCCCTTTGTTACTTGGATTTGTGGAGAGATGGGTAGCACCTTAAAAGGATATGATCTTATCCTAACTATTTTAGGTTGTGCCTTTCAACCAAGGTAAGAGAACCTATTTTGTAACCTCTATTATCAGAAAGGAGATACAAGTACCCTTCTTTGCATAAATTTTGTAGAGAAGACCTTGGGGAAAATATGATCAACACACCAGATCTGACTCTCACAAGTTGTCACTTCTAGATCATGGAGATACTTTCACAACAAGGCAAAGGTTACTAAAGACATTTGAGACCCTGATTGTTTCTACATGTTTTGGTAATAGAGATTATGCATTTGTGTACACACATGACAAACAGGGGTACTATGGGTAGGATTGGTTGTTGTTAAATGAATTTTGGTGGGAGGGGAGATAGGATGGACTTGACTCACCAGATCCTTGAGAGCTTATGCAAAATGGAAATATTCAATCAACAAAATGCCACAAAAGTTAAATTGTTTCCTCAACTAGAATATGTGCTTCAATGGAGGCCCAGATCAACACTCTTTCACACAACCTATGGGATTCTATCATGAAGGATTGAGTTAGAGGACCCAATAAAGCACCAAGATTTAAACCAAGTCATGCCTGAGGTACACCCAGAGGCTTACAGATAATCTCTATCAACAAAATGAAAGAAAAGTGATTTTAAACCATTTATCCCATTCCGAAATGAAGGCTCTTCTGAGAAATGAAATTATAGATGCCACTAACCTATCACAAAGATTGAGACATGTGTGATTGGACCCTATTTTCATACAATATTGCAATAGAAACAAGAAAAACTACCCGTATGCATTAAGAAATGAAATAAATACACTTTACTCAAGATTGACACAAAATAACTCAAAGTTTGATCAAATTTATCGTAAAGGAAAGTTTGAGAACAATCTCAAAGCTTTTCAATGGAATGTACACTTGGAACCACCTTGACATGATCAAATTTGATACAAAGAGAGATATACAGAGCTTCTCTGGATGACTTCTCAAAATGGATGGGCTATGTTAAGATTTTTCTATTGGAGAGAATCGGTCTTGATATTTGAAAAAAACTCCCAACAATTTGCACATGAAAAATTAGTTCCATTTATAACATTTCCAATAGATCCCCTTCCTTGAAAAAGAAAAAATTTTAAATGCGCCGGTGGTCGCCTTGATTCTTTCGTGATTCACATAATCAAATTTGCGAAAAGTCTCTAGGTGCTCGAGGGAAAGTCTCTTTGATTTCCCCGCACTCAACTCCTTTCTTAGGAAAACAATCTCCATCGATTCGCTAACCACTTCCTCCCCATATCAATCAAATATGGCCCCTTGCATGCTCAGGAGAAGAAAAATAGAAAACTAGATCGGGATTAAGAGCCGAACCATTTTAATGGCAAAAGACGTCTCCAGATCTCTCCCACCAAACTCTAGATATAAAAATTAACTTGCTCCTCTATTTAGTGTAGAAAATAGAAATAAATCATGAAGACTCGGACATCTAGGAGCTTTACAGAGAAAATGGGTGGAAAATTAGATTTAGAAACTCAACATCCATTGATATTTTATTTTGAATGTGGGTCGTCCATGTGGAAGATTCAAAAACAAATCTCGGGGTTTCCTTTGATCTTTTTGACCCTTTTGAAAAAATGGAAAAATTTCCATTTTTCTCTTCACCTCGCTTCTAAAAAATGGGCCTGACATGTGTCTTGAGGTGGGTCCCAAAGGAACCATGAAAAATTTCTGCCATTTGACTCTCTTTTGGAAAAAGGAAAATTTTCCAAGTTTCCCCCTGTAACTCTTCCTTCCGCTTCAAGTTCTAATGTGGGTCCCAGTGGAACCCTGGGTCCTTTATGCCTTTAACTCCTTTTCCCTCAAAGGGAAAATTTTTCACTTTTCCTTCGAAATCCCGCACCTCCGCCATTGACCGGGGAAAAACATTGACTATTTCCCATCGGGCTTGTAGGCCATTTTTGATATTTTAACCTTTATGAGGCAAAGAGGAAAAAATTTAAGTTGCCTCCGATGGTCCACTTCCCCACCCCTTATGAATTTTCAAATTTCCACGTGTCACAATGGTGCACCTTGAGGTGGCCCCAAAAATTTGATACCTTGAACAAGCGCAAGCTCGCCACGTGTCCTACTCGAAAAAATTTTTTGAAGGCTTGAAGCTCTGCAGAGGGCACCACATGTCATGCTCCGAAGCAAGTCTCATTTGGCCATTGAAAAGTTAAGTAGAATTCAAAGTGAGTGGAGGCCTCCATGTGTCACCCGATGCTTCTTTAAAATGAAACTCAAGGGTTGGTTCCCAAACATGCACGATTCCTCCACATGTCTCCATGGTGCTATTTCAAAATGGTCCCCAAGGCGGAGATCTTGAATGAGCGCGAGCTCACCACGTGTCCCATTCTCGCCAAACTGTACCAACTACATTAAAATTTGTTTAAGTCCAGCTAAAAAGCAGAAGCCTCCACGTGTCTCTCTGGCACTACTCTAAGGAAAAGCCCAAAAGAAGATCTTCAAATGAGTGTTCATTCCCCACGTGTCCTAGACTTCCCAAAAACATTTTGAAATTTGTCTAAGTATGGGAAACCCAATGGAAGCCTCCACATGTCTCTTTCCTTGCCAACCCTCCACGTGTCCTCTTGGCACTACTTCAAAGCCAAACGAAAAATTTGATTCTCAAACAAGTGTCATTCCTCCACGTGGACACATTTTTAATGTTGAGGATTTTTATAGAATTTTTGAAGTGTCCAAGTGTGAAGTGTGTGACCAAAGGATGCCACGTTTCCCTATTGATACAAGGATGCAAATTTGACTGGGGGAAATGCCTGTCAAACCGTAAAGCACAGAGAAATGACCATTTGAGCCTGAAAGTGAAATTTTCTTCAAGGACAGAGATTTTAGAAATGTTGCAAGACTCAAATACATTCCTCGGGGACACATCAATTCATTTATCTTTGAGTATTTAGGGAAAAAATGATAGGGACAATAGATCTTGACTGTGGAAAATGGAGGAAATGGGAAAATGTGAGTTTTGAAGGAACAGAGCACGGGAGACTCAAAATACAGAGCTTTTCCAGAGGAACAAAGGAACCATGAGACAAATACGGACCCACACATGATCTTCGACCCAGGAGTAGATTAAAATGGAAACAAAGACTAGCCAAACACAATACGGGAAGGATAAAATGACAGAGGCCATGAATCAATAAATCTTCAAGGGCACAAATGGGGAAGAAAATTTTGAGCACCAACATTGGCTTTGACTTGGGGATGGGCACTCCTGCGAGTGCCACAAGAACAATAGTAGACCAAGTGCCAAAATATCCATTGGGTGATAGAGTCAGCTCGTAGAGTAGAGAAACGAAGCCATCTCCAAAAAAAAACAAAGAAGCCAACAAAAATAGGTCACCATTGAACCAGGATGAGCAAAAACACAAAAAAAAGACGCAAACAACAAACTATACAATGTACAAGAGGTTTTACCTTGATTTAGAGGAATTAATCCAAGAAATGCTTTATATGCCTACCATTAATAGGTAGTTCGAGCAATTCACCATCTAGATCCTTCAAGAATAAGGTGTGTTCACGAATTTTGATGTCAATGGAGTAAGGTTCCATCCACAATGAGTCAAACTTGCCATGCTTGCCCTTATCCTCATGCCTCTGTTATCCCATAATAGATCAAGATATCCAATATTGAAGGCTCTAAGAGTGACCTTCTTGTCAAACAGTTTCTTTAGCTTTTCTCTAAACTTTATATGCCTCTAGTGAGATGCCCTCCTCTCTTCATCAAGCTCAACAATCTATTTGATGTGGGCATCATGAGGACTCACTTCTTGATCTTCATTTGTTAAATGAATTGATATGAAGATAATTACATATGCGAGGGCAGCGGAGAGCTGAGTCCCATATACCAACTCAAATGGACTCTTTCCAGGCTCTTTTGATAGTGATCCTATCGGCCGGACACCAAAATTTGGATGTTCACACCATTTTCTCTTGTTCAACTCCAAGGTCCTTCTTATAATCTTTAGCAAATACTTATTGTTGGACTCAACTTGTGCATTTCCTTGGGGTTATAATTAGAGGAATATGTGAATTTGGTCCCATATCCTTTACACATTACCACACGAGAGGTATATCCTAAAACTCATGGCATTATCAGCTATGATTTCACTTTGGTACTCCAAACCTTCAAATAATATTATTTACACAAAATCCATGACAACTTGGTGTGTATCATTTTTGATGGGGATTGCTTCCACCCACTTGGTAAATTAATTAGTGGCTATAAGAATCCACTTATGGCCAGCACTTGAAGGGTCTGAAATCTCACCAATGAAGTCCATTCCCCATTTCTTAAATGGGCTTCAATTGATACAAATGAAAAGTTAGGGATCCTTGACCTTGACCTTCTAGAGAAAAGTTGGAAACTCTCACATCTTCTGACGAACATGGTTACATCCTTGAAAAGAGTTGGCCACTAATAACCAACCCTTAGGATTTTATGTGATGTGACTCTTACAGCAAAATACCCCCACAAACTCCTCCATTGAGATAAATAATTATTTTGGGGGCTTCATCTTAAGTGATGCATCTTAAGAGGACTCCCTCTGGGTTCTTCCATGCCAACCCAAAATCGGTAATGAAATATTTTTGGAAGCCAATTAAGAGATATTTTTGGTTCTTATTGAAATGAAGAGGGTAATTTAAGTGTCCGAGATAGAACATTCGAATCCTTATTCCACTCACTGAACTCATCAATCTTTCAAAAATAGCTGTCCTTTCTTCCTCAATCTCATTTACCTCAATGGTTTGCAAGTTTCTCTCAGCCATAAGCTTAGCTAACCCTAAACCTCTCACCAACTTCGTGGTTTGGATGTCCATATCATACTCTTGCAACTTGTTCACCCATCTACATCTTCTACTTGAGACTTCCATCTCTGACAAGATGTCTTTTACCATGGTATGGGGAACATAAGCAACAACTTTTGAACTTAAAATATAAGGCCTGAAAACCTTTGTTGCTTTGACCAAGGAAAATGCCTACTTTTCCATGATGGTGTATTTTAATTCTACCCCTTGCATTGCCTTACTAAAAAAGGAAATTGGCCTCTCATCCCCTTCATTATCCTTCTGCAATAGGATAGAAGCAATAGTGTTTTTTGAAGCAAAGGAAAACAATTGGAAAGGTTTCTTATAATCTAGGGCTGCCAAAATAGGGGCATGCTTTAATGCCTCTTTGATTCCATTGAAAGCTTGGATGGCAGCCTCCTCCCATTTGATGATACATGATCCTTCTTGGGATAGAGGTTATTGGAATGGTTATCTCAGAAATTTTGATATGAACCTTCTGATGAAATTTATTTTCCCAAAGAAGGACTGAATTCCTTTTTTGGTTCTTGGAATTAGGACTTTGCTAATGAACTCTACTCTTTTAGGATCAATCATCACTCCCTCTTGTGACATTATGTGACCAAGAAACTTTTCCTTTTACCCTCCAAAATGGAACTTCTTTGGATTAAGTGAAATGCCATACTCTCTACATCTTATCAGCATTTTCTCCAAGGGCAGCAGGTGATCACCTCTCTTTCTAGAAAATATAGTTACATCATCCTGATAAACTGCAATAAACTTGTTGATGTAACCAGCAAAAGCAACATCCATTGTTCTTTGAAAGGTGGCTCTAGCATTCATCAGACCAAAGGGCATCCCGACATAGACATAGGTTCCCCATGGAGTACTGAAGGCTATCTTGATACTTCTCGATTATTTCACCATGAATTGATTATAACTAGAGAAACCATCTAAAGTAGAAACCAACTCGAGAACCAATCACCAACCTGCAACATGTGCTCCATGTTATGTAAAGGATATTTTTCCTTCATTGAGGCCTTGTTTAGATTCCTAAAGTCCACACACAACCTGATGTCACCCTTCTTCTTACTTACTAGAACTAGGTTGGAAACTAAAGAAGAATACCTTATGGGCTGGATAATTCCTCCATCCCTTAGCTTCTTCATCTCCTCTTGCATTTTGAGAGATAATAGAGGATTAATTGGCCTCTACTTCTACTCCTCGAATGGTTTAGCATTGGGATCTCATGGGAATCTCATGCTTAGAATAGGTCCAAGCCATACAATCTTGGTATTTCTTTCTTGGATGTATGACTACTTTTTATCTTTTTTGGGACTGTTGCCTAACCAAATCTTCCTTGGTTTCTCCTTCATGCCAAGTTCATGCTCCTCAACATCCTCGAGGCTGCCATAAGTCCTCCAAAATTTGATTCAAGAGCAATGGTATTTAATTTGGATGATGCCTTTGCCAAACAAATTTTCCTTTCCCTTTGTTGTACATAACATGCTCCCAATCAATGTTTTGATCAAAGAAACTCTCCATCATTTTATAGGAACTACTCGACTCCTGAGCCTCATCATCAAAAACCAAATTTTTCTTCCAGGAATGAGGGTCTTCTCCTCCACCTCATATTCACAAGGGATTAGAACTATCAAACCGAGACCCAAATACTACAAACATGCCAAGTCATTGAACCTCTGTCTTGATGCATAATGAAGGATTTAAGCATCTCAATGAAGTCACAAATTGCATGTTTGTACCAAGAATGATTCTTTGTGGCATAAATGACTTGCTTGACAACTAGCTCTGAGTCTCCTTTGATGATGATGTCCCTAACACCATACTTCCAAGAAATTATTAAACCTAACAACAATGCCTCATACTCAGCAATGTTGTTAGTACACTCAAAGTTAAGCTTAAAGGAAAAAACAAACCTTTCTGGCTTGGAGAAATTAGGACAACACCGACACCATTTCCAAATTTGGAGCAAGCTCCATCAAACAATATACTCAAGGAGAGAGCCTTCTTACTCAAGACACTTACACTCCTCAATCTTGTGCTCTTTTCCATCAGAAAATCCCACAAAGTTGTCAGCATCAACATTTGTATACAATACTTCATAGGACGCATTGTTGGGATCCTCAATAAGGTGTAACATTTTCTTCTCCCCATATAACTAGCAAGGCTGCCTAAACTGGGATGGTGGCATAATACATGTCATTTGGACACTACCACCAACACTTGCAGCCCACTTTATTGACAACAACATACCCCACTTGGTGGGAAATCTATGAAAACATCAAGTTGAAAATTTTTACTAGGTAGGCTAAGTTGTACCACTAGACCCTTAACTTATCCACTACTAGGCACCTCTCTGGAGTCCATAGTAGTACACTTCCCATATGCTTCTATCACTTTGATGTCTATCTCATTCATGACTTCCAAAGGCATGACATTGCATGATGCCCCTAAGTCAAACATGCAGTTATGCAACAGTCTATCCTTGATGATCAAAGTGGTGAAGAATGGATCCACATTCATCTGAGAGTCCACCAAGGATGTCCCCAAGTAGACCTCAGGTGGTTCATCTAGCTCTTCTGATGCTGGGGGTGCTTCTGGTTCTTCAATGACAGGTGGGATCTCCACAATGTTTATGTTTCTGCCTGGGGAAGTCTTCTCTTCTTTCAACCCCAAGTATTCAAATGCTCTCTTTTTGTGCTCAGGGATCTTGAGAAGCTCAAAAATTGGAACAGAGACTTTGATTTGACTTAAGACTTGGGCAATATCATATGGGGAATTTCTTGGCAAGGCAACACTAGAAGGGAAGCCAATACACTCATTAGGTGGTGCAGGGTTTTGACAACTTGGGCATGGGGAGGGGTGTGATTTTTGTTTGGAACTAGGGTTTTTAGCAGGTTTTTTAGGAGCCTCTTTAGGAATGTTTGAAAGTAAGGGAGATTTTGGCTTGGCTTGAGGTCCTCGCCTTGATGCATTACTTCTTGTATTATATTCTTCTCTTGAGCTACAACAACATTCATCAATAATTGTCTATCCTCCTAAGATGGGATGCCTCCATCATACTTATTTATCATTAAATCCCTTAAATATTCAAATTCATTATTTGGGAAATTCAAAATATTTTACAATATATACTTCTAAATTATGAGAGGGAGGAAGAATTGGTACCTATGAATGCGAGTCCCAAAAGGTGGCAGCATTTCTAGAACTTATCACCTCGGTTGAGGCTTCCCCTTGTTGTGAGTGGTGGAGCATCCCATCATGTAAACATCATCATCAATCTTATCATCGTTGCATTTTCATCTTGTTGATCTTCTTCACAAGGAGCATTGGGCATGACATCATCTGTCACACCAATCAATGACTTTGTCTCCTCCATAACAACTCTGCAGCCAAAGGATCGTGCTTGTTCTATTATCCCCAGCTTGATTCTATCTGTTTCCAAATCCAAAATTCCCTTGCATCTATCATCAGATCTTTAGTGATTTGTGAACCTATCTTGGCCTTTTCGCTTGTGTTGACCTCCCGTGAGCTCGCCCAACTCCTTTCTCAACTTGGTCAAGCTTTAAGAGATCTCCTTCACAACCCCTATCAAAATCTTTACAACCTCTTCCAAATTAGTAGAGTTGTTTATTTGGGGATTTTCTAGGTTAACCAACTTTACACCTTCTCTCTTTAGAGGCTTTCCAATTTCCTTGATATTATTCTCTATTTGCAAAGCCATGGTGAAGGTCTACCTCAAATTTGTGGGGTTTTTGTCTCTTAAATAATATGCATCCTTTTTATCAAATGCATCAGTATATTTGATTAAACATGACTCATCACAAGGCCTTATTCTAATAGGAAATATTCTCAAGGTCTTATTAAACCTTGTGTTGAAATCATGTACCGACTCATTAGGGTTCTTTTTGATATTTTCAAATTTTGTCAAAAGAAACCTAGGGTCAGTCATGTCACCATACTGCAGTTTGAATGCATTGCTCATCTCAGTCTAGGAGTCAATAGAGTTATCTGGAAATGCTTTATACCAGTCCCTAGCATCCTCTTCCAAGGTATGGATGAACAATTTGATATATACATCCTCATGTTCAATCTCAAAATCTTCCATCATATTGATAAAAAGATTTAGATGTTGATCTCCAATAATAACATTGTTTCCTTAGAACTTTGGCATTCTATTCCTTACATCTTGAGGCACTGCATTTGGGTAACTAGCCATTCCCATAAAATTTATAAGTCCAAAGGTGTTTACAACAAATGGAGGCCTAGGTTGAGCCTTATTGATTTGAGGAGGTGATCTTGGAGGGTGACAAAATGATGGGGGCATAAGGTTCTTGGAACACATGAGTATAATTTTCAAAATGGATACCCCCCAAAGGCCTTTCTTCTTGGAAATCTCTATCAACCTTAGAAAATATAGGTGTAGAGTGTGAAGTAAACCTTTCAAAATCAAATGATGGTCCCTCTCCAGCTGGAGAGTTCAACTCCACAAAGAGGTTTCCTGATTCAGATGCACTTGAGCTGTAATATTCAATGATAGGCCACTCACTTTCATCAATGGAGATCCCTCTTCTTTTCTGCTGATCTCTAATAACTCTCCAAGATTTTCTTCCTTCGAATTTTCTTTTCCTAGCTCTATCAAAACTTTCCTAGAAGGATCCCTTGTAAAGAAAGATCTTCTTCCCTCCATCTTTGCAAATATTAGTAACAGATCTAACTTTGACAGAGTTTTAAGACACTAGCACTTTCTAACAATTAGATTAACAGGGATTCGCCACTAAGGAATTTCACCTTAGTTGTGTAGATGCACTAAATATGATTTGTCAAAGGTCTATCAATGCAAGAAATTGGAAATGGAAAGATTATGACATTTCTTCACCTAGATGTATCAAATGAAAGCTAGTGCATTAGGTGTGGAAAATGAAAGAACTATACACAACACTTGGAGCATACAAGAAGTGTTTTACTAGGTTCTTGATTTTGAACTGAGAGTCCTAGGAAATGGCACCACTTATGTTGGTGTTGTTGATGGGTCAAATAGATATGGATTCAAATATGTATGCACTTGGATTAAATTAAAATAAGTTCCCAAGCAACGTAAATCAAATCCCCAAAACAATGGCGCCTTGATGTTGGTGTTGTTGACGGGTAAAATAGATATGAACTAGTAGTGGATTAGAAAATTAGTCTCAACGATGCAAATTATTTCCCGGGAGTTCCAAAAAAGTCCCCGAAAATGATGCCACTGATGTTGGTACCCAATTTTTTTCTCCTTTTCAAGCCAAGCAACAACAATGATTTAACATGGAGCTTAGAGGCAGCCAAATCATAAGTATATGTTGTTTTGTAGCCGGTGAGGAGGTGTAAGTATCCCTTTGTTACTTGGATTTGTGGAGAGATGGGTAACACCTTAAAAGGATATGATCTTATCCTAACTATTTTAGGTTGTGCCTTTAACCAAGTTATAAAAAAGAGAACTTCTTTTTCGTAAAGACCTCGCGAAAATATGATATCTAGATCATAAAAGTTGTCACAGATCATGGAGTACCATTCCTTTGTATAAATTTTGTAGAGAAGACCTTAGGGAAAATATGATCAACACACTAGATCGTAATGTCATGAGTTGTCACTAAAGGAATCATGAAGATAATTGACTCACTTCACAAAATGGACACTCAAAAACTTAAATTTCACACAACCTATGGGATTCTATCACAAAGGCTTGAGTCAAAGGACCCAATAAAGCACCACCAATATTTAAACCAAGTCACACTTCGAGGTACACCCAGAGGCTTATAGATAAATGTCTATCAAAAAATGAAAGAAAAGTGATTTTAAACCATTTATTCCATTCCCGGATGAAGGCTCTTCGAGAAATGAAATTGAACATGCCACTAAACTATCACAAGGACTGAGACATGTGTGATTGGACCTTTTTTGGTACAAATATTGCAATAGAAGTAAGAAAAAATACCCGTATGCATTAAGAAATGAAATAAATACACTTTACTCAAGATTGACACAGAATAACTCAAAGTTTGATCAAATTTATCAGCAAGGGAAATTTTCCAAAATAATCTCAAAGCTTTTTAATGGTTGTATACTTGCAACCACCTTGACACGATCAAATTTGATACAAAGAGAGATATACTAGAAGGCTTTTGGATTCTGTAGAGAGAATCATTCCCCGATCTTTCCAAAAACTCCCAACCATTTTCACGAAAAATTTGTGCCATTTATAACATTTCCAATAGAGCCCCTTCCTCCCAAAAGACAAAAAGTTTAAATCCACCAGTGCTCACCATGATTCTTTCGTGATTCATAGAATCGATCTACAAAAATTCTCCAAGTGCTCGAGGGAAATTCTATTTGATTTCCCTCCACATTCAAATCCTTTCTCAAGAAAAACACATCTCCAACCATTCTCCAACCAATTTTTGCCCCATATCAATCAAATTGGCCCATTGTGTGCGAGGAGAAGAAAACGTAAAACCAGATCGGGCTTGAGAACCAGAACATTTTAATGGTGAAAACATCTCTAGATCTCTCCCACCAATCATGAACAATTGTGCTTAGCAAGGATCTTTACAAAGAAAATGGGAGGAAAAATCAGATTTAGACACTCAATAGCCGTTGATCATTTATTTTGAATGTGGGCCATCCATGTGGAAGATGTAAAAATAGGCTCGGGGCTTCCTTTGACCTTTTCTAACCCTTTTAAAAAATGGAAAAAATTTCCCATTTTGCTCCGCACCTCCACTTCTAAAAAATGGGCCTGACACGTGTCCGAGGTGGGTCCCAAAGGAACCATGGAAAAATTCTACCATTTGACTCTCTTTTGGAAAAAGGAAAATTTTCCAAGTTTCCCCATAGCTCGCCCTTCTACTTCAAGTCCCTAATGTGGGTCCCAATGGAACCCTAGGTCCTTTTATGCCTTTAACTCCTTTTCCCTCAAAGGGAAAATTTTTCACTTTTCCTCCGAAAGCCCGCACCTCCACCATTGACCAAGGAAAAACATTGACTATTTCCCATCGGGCTTGCAGGCCATTTTTGATATTTTAACCTTTATGAAGGCAAAGAGACAAAAATTTTAAGTTTCCTCGATGGTCCGCTTCCCCGCCCCTTATGAATTTTCAAATTGCCACGTGTCACAATAGCGTAGCTTGAGGCAGCCCCAAAAATTTGATACCTTGAATGAGTGCGGGCTTGCCATGTGTCCCGCTCGGTAAAAAAATTTTTGAAGGCTTAAAGCTCATGGAGGGAACCACATGTCATGCTTTAGAAGCAATCTCATTTCGCCATTGAAAAGACTAAGTAAATGCAAAGTGAGCAGAGGCCTCCACGTGTCACCCAGCACTTATTTAAAATGAAACTCAAGGGCTGGCTCTTAAACATGTGGTTCCTCCACGTGTCTCCATGGAACTATTTCAAAATGGTCCCCAATGGAGATCTCAAATGAGCGTGAGCTCGCCACATGTCCCGTTCCACCAAACTTGTACCAACCGTATAAAAATTTTTCTAAGTGTCTGGGAAAAGCAGCAGGAAGCCTCCATGTGTCCTCTCAAAGACTACACCAAGGCAAATCCGAAAATAAGATATTCAAATGAGTGTCATTCCTCATGTGTCTTGGACTTCTTGAAAACCTTTTAAAATTTTTCTAAGTATGGGAAACACGGTGGAAGCCTCGCATGTCTCTCTTTCCTTCCAACCCTCCACGTGTTTCTCGGCGCTAATTCAAAACCAAATGACAAAGTTGATTCTCAAATGAGCGTCGTTCCTCCACGTGGACACATTTTAAAGTTGAGGCTTTTTATAGAATTTTTGAAGTGTTTACCCGGTGAGCCACATCCAACCAAAGGATGCCACATTTCCCTATTGATACAAGGATGTAAATTTGACCTGGGAAACACATGTCAAACCGTAAAGCATAGAGAAATGACCATTTGAGCCTGAAAGTGAAATTTTCTTCAAGGACAAAGATTTTAGAAATGTTGCAAGACTCAAATACGTTCCTCGGGGACACATCAATTCATTTCTCTTTGAGTATTTAGGGAAAAAATGGGGATAGCAGATCTTGACTGTGGAAAATGGAGGAAATGGGAAAACGTGAGTTTTGAAGGAACAGAGCATGGGAGACTCAAAATACAGAGATTTTCTAGAGGAACAAAGGAACCATGAGACAAATATGGACCCACACATGATCTTTGACCTAGGAGCAGATTAAAATGGAAACAAAGACTGGCCAAACACAATATGGGAAGGATAAAATGATAGAGGTCATGAATAAATAAATCTTCAAGGGCACAAATGGGGCAAGACAATTCGATCACCAACAGGATATTTGAATATGTAACGGGTTAGAGGGATCCCAAATTGGGTCATTATATCTATAAAATTTGACAAAAAAAAAGGTAATGATGGTGGTGGCATTGATTTATCAGAGACAATGTCTTTTATTTTTCCTATAACACCATTCACAAGGCTTGTGTCAACCTTTAAATTTGCAATAAGCATGATATTTTGTTATTTACACAACATAACTTTTGTTCCAACTAATTTTCATCAGGATCTCCTAGTCCATCCCACATGAAACTTTCTACAATAGAATGGGCGATTGAAATGTTTAATGCCTTCAATATATGAAGGTTGTGGGAGTCCGTGATATCATTTTTTAAAAAAAATGTGGTGCGTCCTTACAAATGTTGAGCTCTTGCTAAGTTAGGTGTGTGTCTATGCAAGACATTAGGAGTTCCCCGTCCTAAATAAGAGGGGTTGAATCTCTCATGTGGAGTAGTAAATTCCATAAGGAAACTTGTGCGTTGGTTGTTCCTTGTTGCTGAAATATTGTTTCACAATGTAATGGAAGAATGGAATCCCTTATAAAGGCTAGCTCCATAGGATTTACTTGCATAAAGAGGATTGTCCAAAACCGGTGGTAATTGGCTGAGGTTGTCGAGGAGGATGACTGACCTGTTCCTAAATTTAGATGTTTTGGAGTTTGGGATAACCTCTCGTAACCTATTATCAACTTTTCTTAGAAAATTTCAGCCGATGATACTCATTTCATCAATAAGAACATATTCGATATGTTTCAGTGACACTTGAAAAGATAATAATTCCTAGCCTTCAAAGGGCTTCATTTCTTTGATTGGAATACAAAGGGCTGCATGGATTTTGGGTGTAGAGATGTTGAATGTTGAAACACTAGTAGGGAAAGTAGATTTAAAGGTGAGGGAGATGTGGTTGATGTTGATGCGAATGAATTTTGAATTTTATTTATCAGAAATTATTTTTTTGTGCCAATTGTTCCTTGAATTGTCAATCTTAGTGGAGGTAAAAGGGTTTTGTTTTCTTAATGGTGTATTATGGTATTAAGAGCTAGTTGTTGTTTTGAAGACAAAGGAAGTGTGGAAGATGGTGGTGTGTGAATGTTTGTTATTGTGTCTTCCTTTTCTCTCTTGATGAATGGTGATCTAATTATCTGTAAATCATGCAAAACATCATGTATGATGCAATTATTGTGTATGTCAAAATCTCATTTCCCCAACATTTCAAGATGCCAAGAACTATGTTGTTTCTCGGACGAAGTTGTGAGAAGACCTTCCATTATTACGATGGTTCGTGTTTAATAATTCATTCGACCCTCGAGTCGAAATAACATCTATAACATGTCCCGCATCTACGGTAGTGTCTAAAACATGCCACTATATGTAGTTGTGTTTGTACAAGTCCCAAGTGTCATTGATGTCATGTGAGCTTGATCCAAATTCGGAGGCAACATTTTTGAAAGGCTTGTATAAAAGGAGTTTTGACAAAAAAATGGTCATAGGATGTTGAATCCTAAGTTGAGACATTCACAAATCTCAGGTGGACTTGAACATTTACTTGAGTTGATCGTAGTTTCCATTTATCACCTTTACGTGGTGTGTCTTGAGTATTTGTATTGTCCTCCATGTACTTGGGTGACTTGCAGGAATGGATTGACTCATGCGATAAACATCTCCTTGATTTGGGTTAAAGACGTAAGAATGGTAGGTTACATTTTAGAGTCCATGTTTTTGCACAAAGAGAAGCGATGGTCATGTTTTTTCAGTTTTACATTTGTTATAGGAAGGAAAACCTTAAAAGAAAATCAAGTTTTAATTCCAGGTAATTTTCCAAACAGATTGAGAAAGTTTGGATGTTCACCAACAAATATATTCTTTTGTGGAACTAGCGTTGGGCTTTATAGTATGGGACAAGGCTGGAATATGGAAATTTTTGTGTATGGGAAGTGGTGGGGTGTTTTGTTTGGGTCGATTGTGGATTGGATGGTGGAAAGCAATCAAAAGGAGAGGAGGAACTTGTTGTACATGTTTGATTAACTGAAGCAAGGTCAGTACTTGAGACAGTTTCATGTGGCATCCCAAGAAAATGGGGAGACATGGCAGTAGTTAGCAAATATGGGTTCATACGGATGGAATTGGTATGCTCGTGCAAAATTGTTTCCATGGAAGTTACTTGCGTAATGTTGGTTGGCAATCCTATAGTAGTTGTATTTGATGGCAAGATTGGAATGTCAGGGAATGGTAGGTTGTTAGTCATTGTTAGTTGATAGATATTAGAGATTGCCATTTTTCTACACTCTAGATGATGACATCATTGCTCAACATCTATACCCTATATCAATATAATATATGTGGTTCATGGATATACATACTTCAAACATGTAGTTAAGAGTCAAAACCCAAATCAAATTCCATGAATATTCTTTTCCAAATACACACATTATATTAAAACTATTTCCAAACAAAATACATAGTTTATGCTTTTCAAGGCATCCAAGCTTGCTTTCATTGTTAAAAGAAAGAAGGAAATTACAAAAGATACGAAATAGGAATAAGCTTAGAATAATAAAGATCAAAAGTATTGTAAATTGAAAACATTGCAATTAAATTTAGTGCTTGAGATTATTTTTTGGCAACAAAAGATTTCTTTCATTCCACTGCTTGGCAATTACATTTGAACAAATTAAGCCTACATATCAATGATAAGTTCCACTGATGCTACTCATTCACCTTAAGTAGCATGAAGTCATAATTACTTATAGTTTAAGGATGAGGTGTTATAATCACTTATCTTTCTACTCAATAATCAATATTTTAATTTATGGTAAAAAGGTTTGAAATCTTTCCTTTGCATGATTAGAGAAAAGGAAAGTAGAGAATAGGTTTGAAGTGTTGGGCTGCATAAGTAAATTGATGTCCAATATTAAAAATTATCCATCCATGGATGTACACTAAATTTGAGATGAATTAGTAGAATGAATTTGAGTAGCCTAACATTAATAAGAACAAAGTAGTGTTTAGAAAGGAAAATTTGTTGGTGTAAGAAATGGAATTCTCTCTAATTCTAGACCTGAGAATACTACGTATAACAAACAAAATACTGGAGTGAAATTCCTCTGGAATCAACTATGATTGATTTAGTCCAGTGTTTTGGATCACACTACTGGATCCTTCCTCAGAGGAATAAAAAATGAAGCCAATGCTTCCTACTTCTTAAAAACTTTCATGTTTTGTAGGGAAGATATATTGGTGTGCTAATCAAGGTGGTTTGCTTCTCCTTGTAAAAATCGCATAAGAGGAATGAGGTTTATCTATTTAGTATTTTCTGTCGGGTTATTTTTAGTATGACATATACCAGTAAAAGTAAAACTGGGACCTCAATTAAAGGTCCAATAGTTTCCACTAGGGCTTGCTCAGAATCTATACCAAATCTTCCCACTATAAGGGATTGATGTTACGAGAAATAAGTTCAAAATACATGAGTATGACATTTTGAACTCTTCTTGAGTGAAAATCAATGTCGATGAGCTTCTTCTGAAAAGTATACTTTGAGCATAGAGGACTAATATCATAAGTTCACTATATTTTCATTGAGTATAAACAATGAGGTCAATGAGGCATCTAGAAAATCCATGTTCAGATAAGAATTGATCTAGTACCTCACACCAAGCTTTGTGGACTTATTTAAGACCATATAAGGACATTTTTGGCTTACACACAATTGAAGAATTTATCAAATCCTTAGTGTCTGATCTGTACTAAAGGTTCTAAGACCTTGTGTGGAGGGACAATTCCACACTTAGAGATAAACAATGGATTATAAAATGTGCAAGAAATAATAAACATATTAGTTTACTAACACATTCAAATGCCAAAGTCTGTTATCTAGAAATGTAACATCTATTCAATATGTAGAATAAGGAAAAGTAAATTTGTCTATAATGAATCAGTAAGACTAAGAAGGAAAGAACATGTGATTAGAATGGGGATGCTTCGTTATTGATTTGTCTAGATTGATATGAAAGAATCCAGAACAACATATGTGTTTGAAGTTAGATACTCAGGGCATGAAAAATGTATTAGTGGATGCCATAAAGTGCATGCCAAGATTGTTGGATGAAGAATTAATTGTAAGCAACACTCATATTCTGAGAACGGAACACTACCTCAAGTGTTATTCCTATTTTCTCTGGGGATTGGTAAGAATTTGACAACGTCCAATATTATATGAAGGAGATAGGTATTTATCATCTTACCTTATAGTCTCAGGTGTTGCTGTTAATGTTTCATATCTTGAAATATGTTCAAATTTCCATGAATATATCTCTATAGTGCCTCCGATTATTCCCTTGATAATGTGATTATTTTCTACTATTCCAGCCAGACACAAGAAATGGGCTAGAGAAATACAAGGTAATGCAAGGTGAAGAGGTTGAGTTTTAAGTGACAGTTTCATTTTCCATATTCTTATGGCCTGATTCTAATGGAACTAGTTTGATTTTTTTTTATAATGCTCCATTTGAACTTGAGATTTGGTCATTAATTGACAAGAACATATTCGCTATTGCTTGGAAAAAAACACACCTTTCCTTCTGCGATGGCTTGATTCTACAAGGCATGGGTTTTGACAATAATACATCAATCTACTTAGCATCTGGGAAAATATATAAGGTAGAACAATCTAAAGTATCAGGACATTCAAAATTTTATTTTCCAGACCACCTGTAATAGATTCTAACCACAAATTCATAGGAAACTCTCTTTAAGTAAAATCAATGAGAAACAATAACAACAACATAGAAGGGTCAATGCATGGTGTTGTGTCCCACTTGTTGTCCCAAAAATGTGATGCAAAATGAGAGGTGCGCGGTTTCCAATGAGGGTTCGCGCGAACACTCCATTCGCGCGAACCCGTTTCGCGCGAAGAGACACGTAAGCCGTTATTTGCCGCGTGGTGAAATTGAAAGTGTTCGCGAACACAATGTTCGCGAACGCCGTTCGCGCGAAAGGTGTTCGCGCGAACCCCCCTGTTCACATATTGGAGGCGCTGCGGAGAAAATCATTTTCCTCCACCCGCCTCCTTCGCGCGAAGTCTGTGCAACCGACCAAAGAGCCCACCACACCAGCTGAGAGCCCACCAGCGACGAAGGCGAGCAACGACGAGCCCAGGTATGTAGCCACTAAAATACCATTTTTTGCAAAACCCTGGCAAAGTTTTTTTGGTAAAACCCCATTTTTTCTCGTAGAAATGAATTGAATGTGAAGGTCTACTCTGAAAATACCTGGTTGGCCATTTTGTATGCTACATCCTTGTTACTTGTAAATGGTCTCTTTGAGAAACTTGAGGGCAATAGGCAATATTTATACCCTTCCATTATGTACATCCAATCAGACAATAAGAAGTATTCTTTTACGGAGTTCGAGAGAAACTTGTTTTTTGCAATGGATGATCAGATTGTAGTTTCAAGCTAATTTTATCTTAGTATTAGCTTTGATCCACGACTAAGGAAGAATTCATATGGTTGTTACCTGTACATTTTTCCAAGGTCCTCTTAGTTGCCCCAGTTGTTCAATGTATTTTTTTGAAGGGTTTCTTTTATGTGTTGCAAATTGTAACATTTTTGGATCTTTTTAGTTTCTGGAAAAATGAGTATATTGTGTAGCTCACAGCTACCCATGCCATACTAAGATCCCAATAGTGGCATAATTGTTGATTGGAGCCGAAATTGCAGAATGCACTGCCAAAATACCGAGGGGCTCTTTGGCCAAGAATCAGTCTTAAGGGTGTCTATCGACATGTTATGGGCATGAACCTAGGTCATCATCATGGCGGCATTAGGTCTTTATTGGTAATGGTATTTTCTCATCGTTTGGAAGGTATGATTGTGCTTATTATGGCAAAGCCAAAACATTCTTACTACAAGTGTTATATAATAAGGAAGAACCGTGAGCATTGTGGTAAAACCATTCTTTTCAAAAATGTTGGGTTAAGCTTGAATATAAAGTAGTTGAGCTGAAAAGCTAAAAACAATTCTGATTACACTACAACAAACTTAACGATTATTGACGAGAGTTAAGTGTAATCATGGTGGCAAGGTCAATCCCTATAGATGTTGGTTTAAGCCTATGGATGAAGACCATCCTATGATTTGAATTTGGTTTAATTCTATGTATGAAGACCATAGAATGATTCATACTTTTTGTGGAGGAGATAGATCGCACTAACAATTACCCACGAGATGGAGGCAACGGGGTATTTTTCGATTCAAGATTTCTGAATGATGTTCACGAGTAAAATAATCATTCCTTTGTCACCTAAATGAGAAGTTTGCAATGCCATATTGATTGATTGCAGGAAACAAATATTCACTGCCGTGTACGATGGATTGGAGTCACGCTATTCAAAGCTTCATAAAATTTCCCTGAATCAGGAGATGAAGGTTTATTACGGTGCAGAATGAAACGATTCATATTGCTCAGCATTTTTTTCTCCTAGAAATTAATTGAATGTGAAGGTCAACTCTGAAAATACCTGGTTGGCCGTTTTGTATACTACATCCTTGTTACTTGTAAATGGTCTCTTTGAGAAACTCTGAGGGCAATAGGCAATATTTATACCCTTCCATTATGTACGTCCAATCGAGATAATAAAAGTATTCTTTTACCAGGTTCAGAGAAACTTGTTTTTTACAATGGACGATTATACTGTAGTTTCAAGCTAATTTTATCTAGCTTTATTTCTATTAGCTTTGATCCACAACTAAGGAAGAATTCATATGGCTGTTACCTGTACATTTTTCCAAGGTCCTCTTGGTTGCCCCCATTGTTCAATGTATTTTTTTGAAGGGCTTCTTTTATGTGCTGCAAATTGTAACATGAAGGATCTTTTTAGTTTCTAGAAAAATGAGTATATTGTGTAGCTCACAGCTGCCTATGCCATACTAAGATCCCAATAGTGGCATAATTGTTGATTGGAGCCGAGATTGCAGAGTGCACTGCCAGAATAATGCATATCATGGAGATATTCCATTTTCACAAACCTTAATACTACTGCCATGAGATTGATTTTTATGCCCAAAAAGAATTATTGAACCTTGTGTCTCTATTTCAATGTTTTACCGATGTCTTTTGTTGTTTAAATATATGCATTAGACATGTCTTTTACCGATGTGTTTTGTTGTTTAAATTTGGATTGGTGTTCTATTTGATTGCGCTAATTCTGTATCATATGCACAAAAAATGTGTTTCAGGGAAAGGTGAATCCCACTCAATTGTTCTGCTTTGATAATGGTTTGTGCCCAGGTAAACTTACATTCTCTTCTACAAACATTGCTTTGACTTTAAGATCATCTAAATGTATTCAAAACTTTTCATTTCTGAACTCTGCAACATCACTTGGTATATTTTGTTATCAAATGATTTGTAATTTATGTAATTTATTGAAGCTTGAAAAGTTCATATTTCTGTTTTCATTAATATAGGAGAATATCTTAGGAATTTTTTTTAATAAAAAGTACTATTGATTAGAATTTTACTTTCATTTTTTTTTACAGTCATGGCTTCTTCTGGAACTCCTAATTTGTTTGAGAGGACCGATTTAGAGATTGCAAAATTGCAATCTATTCTCGAAAATCCAACTACAGTTGGGCAGTATAAAGCCCATTGTGAAAGAATACTGGTTGATCTTCGTAGAATAGAGACAAGTTTGAAAACATATAATCCATTTGATTCTGAATCAATAACAAAATTTATGGATTCACTAAAATCAAGTGTCTCAGGAGATGTAGGTTATAATGAGATTACATCACGACTTTCCGATAAGGAAGTCGTTAAGAGGTCTTGTTGGAGTTTTTATGCAGACAAACGGAAAATAAGGGCATATTATGTAAACAAATGTTCATGTCCTTTATGTGCCCCTTTGATTTATCCTAGATTTGTGGCCTCTCAAGGCCAATTTCCAAATAATGACCAATTACCGTTATACTTCATAATGATGCTACATGCTGAGGTTCACTTAAACCTAAAGGTGAACTATTTAGACATCCCTAGTTATTTGGGGCGGGGGCGTGGCCGTATTAGCCACAAAAGGCATATAGAAAGGAGGGAGCTCCTGCAGTTGTTGATGCGTGGCAGCTTGTACCAAGGCCACAACCATTCTTATCAGGCTTTCAGGATGTCGCAAAGCACCTATCGTTATGACTGCACATGAGGGTGTTATCGAGGGTCTTGCGGGCATTTCTCGTGAGACCCAATTGATCTCTTCTGACCGTGTGGGTCAAGACCTTGAGACGCGACATTAGCAAAGGAGGTGCTAAGTAGCACCGATGATGCACGCAATGAGGTATACGCTCGTGCATCTTTGATTTCCCTGAGATGACTTTGAGCTAGTTACTGATCCCGCTGTGCACGCCGGCTAGGACGCATCATGGTCGCCGACTTTTGCGTGCATATGAGGTGATTGCTCTAAGCATTGCAAAGCATTCCACTATCGGGGTTTTAGATTTTATAGAGCAGAGTGGGAGTGTATCTTCTAGTCGTGGTACTATCCGATTGCCCGCTACTGAGATAGACTTCTGTAGTTTGGGATTGTCACACCCGATGTTCAAGCACATTTTTTGTTCGGTGTGTGAAAATTAAACCTTTAATATAATTAAAATTTATTTTAATTGATCATTACTTTACAATTTATTAATATTAAAATTAAACATGTACTTTTGTGTTTAGGCTTCTGCTCCAGTGTGTGGAGCTTCACAGCCCACACCATCTACCCGTGTCACATACACACACTCTTGATTGAGCACAACATGGATCTTGATGTTCCTGGGTCCGAGTCAACTTGGCTTAGTTCAAGCGAGATATTTTTGGTGTTGAGGTCGTGGATGACAATCCCATACATTTGGAGATGTTCCGCAGAGGTATAAATACATGTGTTTTAATATAATTAATATTTAATCTAAATTGAAATGTTAGAAATTAATGAACTTTATTCAAAAAACTTATTTATCAACTTCTTACATTTTATTTATTTTGTTTCACAGGGATCTACGGGACAGAGATCTACGGGTAGCGTAGATACTCCCAACATCCGCGTAGGGACAGATACTGAGGTAATCAATTGTACATATCAGTTATATAATGTATTGAATTATTTAAGAAATTGTTGTAGATTTCTGCTTATATATTTTAATATATGGTACATGCTATATATAGTTTATGACATGTATATTCCTTTTTTTTAACATGCAGGGTGCAGCAGAGCGTAGTGAGGGGTCTGGCACTCGCCCTAGTGCACGGAGGAGACTTCAGTGATATTTTATAGATTTCAAACATTTTAGACATACTTCTAGACATTATTATTATATTTTGATATATGTCTTAGACACGTGTATTTACAATTATGGATGTGAATATAAGACACCCCCTTATGTGACAGCTGAATATATTGCTCAGTGTTCAACAATTTATTATGGAAATATATCATTTTGTTGCAATTTGCAATTCAAGATAGTACGTTCAGCAGCTCCATTCTTATTTACTGGATACATAGTTTGCGTAATTGATAACTGATCTCACTCCATCTGGTTTGTAGTATACATTGCCAATAAATGTGTAATTGAGCTATCATAATTATGGTAGATGGTAAAGACTGCTGATTAAATGTTTTAACGATCTAATGTTTTAAGCTTTCCCAGCAAATTGAGTTTGAAGATCGCTTTTTAGGTCAAGTGTCATATATATCACTGTCCAATGGAGTATTACTGACAGCCCTCACGAGCTGAGTGAAAGATGTTTTATTTTCAAACCGTATGTAGTCACTGGGGCGTTTTGCTGCACTACCAGCATGTTTCTCAAAGCTGGTAAGGTTCACAACCTTAAAAAGCAAGCACACAATTGATTAAATATCAGAATCAGGAAATTTTAGTACATCTTTACACCATATTCAGCAAATTCCTTATAACCTACTTGTTCTCCTTTGCATTTTCTGCATTGACACAAGATTCCTTCCCCAACAATTGTCCCCCATAGTGTTTCTTGAATACACATCAAGCTGAAAGAGTTAAACCAACAAAGTTCTCGAAAGATACAAAAAGAATTGGCACTGTTTCGAAAAGGATTGGAACCTAAAGATATACTTACATTGCGGTACAAGTATTGAACAGAATATCCTTCCAGCAGACCTGTTGAAAGTAGCTTCACAGAGCTTGTGGGTACGTGACTCAAAAGTATATTCTCTTTTGAGGGTTTATGAATAGCTTCATAGAGCTTGTGGGTACGTCATTATTTTCCAACTTTTTGGTCTTCCTCTACCACTCTCCAAAGAAACCACAGTGCAAGGTAACTGGTCAGAATCAATTCCTGCAGTATTGTAATTTTGGCCTATATTGTCACATATCAAAGTGAGTCATTACAATCTGTGGCTGTGAAATGTAGGATTTCCTCAAAAAGATGTAGATACTTCATGTCCATAAACATGGTCTAATAGTGACTATAAGCGGCAACCCAACAAGAATTTGGGACTCGAACCCTGCCAGAGTAAGCTCTGGTTCTAGAATCGCCAGATTTGGATGAAGATTAGTGACATTTTCTGAATGATATTCTTCTGTTTGTATTTCAAATGCAATGTTTTCCCTTATACTGGTCCCTTTTGAGTCTAAGCATAAAATTACGCTCTTCCCTGTTGCAGGTAAAGGATTAGCTCCTGGTCCCCCACAAAAAACTTACAAACACCCAACTCCTAGATGACACAATATGTTATGAAGGATTTATCAGTGCTATATTCCTTGACCTTGAAGGACTAGCTCATGTTGGAAATCATTGACTTCATTTATCTGTATCTCCAGCTTAGGCGTTTGAACAGAGTATGGCTTAGCAGGATAATGATTACATTTATTATACTTCAGCGAAACTGTTTTTTAGATTATAAATGTTTTGAAATACCTATCTAGCCAAGTATATACGGAATGGATTTGTGGATTGTCTTTTCAAAACGTGACGCTAGCAGTTTTACCTCTTCCTTCATATCATGAATATTTATGCCTCTACCTCTTTTTTTTTGCTTTTAATTATTTTGTGATTGATTGTATTTAGGTATCTTAGAATTTATGATAGCTTTTCACAACCACCAATATTTTAATTTGTAAAGAGCTGTATTTGGAGAACTTTGTATGTTCTTCTCCATTGAAAGCATTCATATCGTATATGTCTTCGACAGTGGATTTTTACTTTCTAATATGCTCACAAGTCTGTGTTGCATTAACGTTGCATTCAATACAGGTGCAGATACATTTAAAAAGGCAAGGATACATAAAGAGCACTGATCCTGCCAAAATTAAACAATTAGATTTTTATGATTTAGGTGAGAAAGGACAAACACACACTATCAATTTCCATCAGCTTTCCTACCTCCCTGAACTCTCTATACTTCACTGTAAATATAAAGGGCTATTCATACGGTAATAAATTGTCTCATGGAAAACAAAAATGTCTTAAGGTTTCTGAACAATTTTAGACAGCCCTGAAAACATAAATCAATCCCCAAATCATAAATTTGCATAATGAAATACAGAGAAATTATATTTATATGATCACAATCTAATGCTACTTGGGCACGTCAATCATAATCAACATCTTTGCTCCATACAAATTGCTCATCGAACATTCACACTACCTTTACCTACTTTTTGGGGCACAATAGAGAAAGATTTAGTCTTCCAAAATCTAAGAGTAGTCAAATCTTACATTGCTTAACATTAAGAGAAAAAGACAGGTCAGCGGTGCTGTTTGGAATCTGGATTAAGTTCAACAATCGCAGCTAAACCTTTCCTGAATAACAGATCCCACATTTGGTTATTAAATGGCCTAAAACTAATGACCTAATCATACCACTAACAAAAAATACATAAAAAATAGCAAAGGGGCAGGATTTTGGATGATTATCATTATCCAATCTGAGCACTTAGAACGCTGGTCCCATGTTGATATACCACAATGATTCACTACACTGAACACTAGAAGCAATAACAGGCATCTGAAATTTTTCCTCAGTCAAGTACGGATGGCACCCTGTCACAAAAGAATGGCAACCTTTCAGCTGGTAGTTATCTAAAATATTCTTAGCATATCACAGTGCCCAATTCGAACAGGAGCAAGCAAGGACCTGATATCTTACTGTATAATGTCTAATATTTTGTTTATGGGTATTTGGCATTCACTCTAAATTCCCCTTTATTGAATGCTTACTACAACCCTTGAGCATAAACACTATGCTGTTTGAAAAATTCTGAGCATGAAGACTCATTCAAGTCCTCGCAGGAAGAAAATGGCTGCCAGTAAACTTCAAGAAAAGCAAATAACATATTAAAAAAATGCAAAATCTTGTAAACCCTTACACACAATCTAAGCCACTAAGTTCGAGTTGAAGTTCATGTTCGGCGAGGATAAAATTTGGTTCAAGTTTGCCAAAGGCACAAAGTTCGGTTCAAGTTCACCAATGGGATAAAGTTTGAAAAATAAACATCTTTAAGTTCGAACAAAAGAATTTTTTATCATTTTTTTTACTGAAAAATGCATAAATATGTTAAGAGGGACAGAATGGAGAGAGCTTTACATCCTCTGCTTTCAGTCAGTATATTTATATGTACACAAAAGATTATTAAATAATGCAAAAGCATCTCAAAAACTTCCCGTGTAAAAATAATGGATGAAGTTCGAGTTCATGTTCAATGAGGATAAAGTTCAGCGAAGTTTGAACTTTTTCAATAAAATTCGGAGTACCTTGTAACATAGCACACAATTGCAAAAAGAGTGTTGATTGAAAAGGAAAATTTACACATAAACAAGGAACTAAAAACCCAACTTGAAGGTCATGCACCAGTTGATTGCTAAAATTGCATCGAGTGCAGCAGGAAATGAAATCATAAGAGAAAAAGAAATTAAATTCACATAGATTGCAAATGACGTAAATCAGTCAGTGGGAATCAAGAGCACTTTCAATTACTATAATAAAGTACAAGAGTTAAAAAAAATCTAGGTTCTGGAATGTAAGTAAACACTGTGCACTGAAACAATGTGAACACAACTAGAATGAAAAACCCAGAACGTATGCTTATTCTCATTTGAAATGAGTGTATTACATTAACATTTTACAATTGTGACTCATCAGGCATAGGGCTTTAGAAGGACGGTTCCATGTTGGGGGATTACACAATCACGTTTTGGGCATCACCCACAGAAGCCTATTGCCCAGCAGGAGTAGTAGAACAAAAGAGACAAGGCGTGTGACCGTGTGCTTTAAGGATGATGACCACCGCCATGCAATTTCTGCAGAGAGCTCTGTGACCTGTTCAACTTTCAATATTTTGGCCCCAATATACAAGCGCATCAATGGCGAGGTGGGTTAAGAATCTCGGCCATAGCCTCGTGTAATTATTGTCAGTTCTGTAAAGGGAAAATTCTGTCGTGCTTAATATCTGACATTGCAAGCCTGGACCCTGGTTTAGAAACTTAAGTTGCTGTATATCAGAATCAATTTCATATATTATTTTATCGTAGAAAACTTTTTGAATTCCTGGTGTTTCTATCTATGTCTATATCGTGAACGATGATGATATACCTGACAGGGTTTGCGCCAAATTTGTCTGAATTGCTCCATATATAAACGACAAGCTCACATATGTATAGCTGCTAGGTGGTTTTAGAATATATGCTAAGTGCTAACTTGATGTTTCACAATATGTGGACTCCAATATGTTCAATTCATTTTTGAGTGAGGGATAGATGCATTGTCATTGTTCATGAAATCATATCATATGGTAACAGCGCCCAAGTGGGTAGGCGAAACCCTCTTTCTGGGTACTGCTGAGGAGTTCGAAGATGATGAAAAGCCTCTCTGTTTTTGTACAATAGCAATAGTTAAAGAGATATGTGTATTTGAAGGTTTCAATTGTGTATGAAGGTATAAATCAGGCAGTTGCAAGAAGTTCCCATTTTAGGAGAACAAGCTCCTTAAAGTTCTATTCTGTTTGGATTGACCGTGCATCTTAATAAGGATTGACTAGCATTTGCCCTACAACGGCACAAAATAAAAATAAAAAAGGAAACCAAAATCTTGTAATACAAAGCTCTAAGGTTTACATTCTTGGTCTCCCACTGAATGCAGAACGACTACCCTTCTGACAATTTAGTAAGTTTTTCTCTGAATTTTGATCAGTATACATTGTGGTTTTGTCGAAGAGTGGCATTTCCTTGTCTATCTTCCACTTGTTGCACACATGGTTGTTGGCAATGCCGTAGAGGTTGTACAGTGCTGACTCCTCTCGTGATTTGGTGAAATCCTTGGTTCATTAGAATCATTGCTTCAATGGCTCGTTCATACCCCACCCTCAAAACATGATTTGAATTGAGTGCCTAATAAGTGGGCACTGTGAGATGACATTTAATCCCTAAACGTCACCAACTTAAATTCATAAGTAAATCAGTATAGGAGTATCTGGACTATTCTCTTTATTGTAGATTGCATTACGTTTTAAAATTTTCTCTTCCCATAGTGTCTCTCTTTTTTTTTAATTTTTTTTTTTCTGGTGTGAAGGAGATCTCTTCTATACCCACTGATCTAGCCATTTAATATTCCCTTTTGTACTCTTCTTGTGACGGAGTTCATGGATAGGATATGCAATGAGTGACGAGGACTTTTTTTTAAAAAATTACTATACACGAATTTAAATTTTGGTTGACATATGTGTTTGATAAAACAATCCATTTGCATTTCCTTTAAATAATTGTCATTGCTTCAAAATGCTAGAGAAATTATTTATGCTGGACATGGGTTCCCTTTTTCATTTTTATTCATTACCCAATCTGTATGCCATTCTTGAGTAGCTTGTTATATCTGTTGTTCATTTGCTTTCCATGTTTGTATTTCCAGCTTCTACCACACGGTGCCCGGAATTGAACTATTCATATTCTTGTTGAAAGAGAAGTAATTAAGACCTGCCCTTCTAATATAACCTGCGTGATTAGCAGGCCTTGGAGAAATTTTATATGATGTGAATAAGCTTCACTATATTTTCATTTCTATGCTTGCTTGACATTGCAGTTTTCTATGTGGACACGAGCTTATCTTTCTCTGCATATTTGATAAATAGTAGTTTTCAAAAAATGATTGTTTTTGTATCTGTTGAATTCAAGTTTGGGCATTTGAATTTTATTTTCCAGGGAATCCTTGAAAGTCGGTATAGGGAATACTGGTTGATGCTAATGCCCGAATGTTCTTTTTAGAACCTCATATGAGGCGCCAATTGGTGAAGTAGTGAGTACATGATAACAGACAGATTTTGTGGAATTAGAATCTGTGAACCCATTGTCTTATCAGCATGTTTTTCAACTGAAGAGTCATGTTAGTGATTGGTGCAACCACTATATTAAGTTCTGTGATGAGATACCTTCAGGTAATCCATTATTAGGATGTAGACGGAAAAGGATGAGATCCAAATTGCAATGAGTAAAATATTTGTTTTCACTAGATAGAATGGCTGGTTAGTGAAGACAAACAGCAGTCTTTATTCATCGCATAGACCTATTTCTTATAAAAAGTCCTAGCAAGCACACAATAATTAGCTCAATTGAAGGGATGTTTCCAAGACAAGATTTTCATCTTGCTCTCTAGGGCTGATATTAGTTCATTTCTCTTCATACTCAGGAGTTCTGGATTCGAAATGAGGAGCTTGTTGACATGTACGAACAGCAATTCCAAGATGCTGGGTACGAGATCTACAAACTTGGACGCACTAATGGCGTTGGTGATGGTAGCTTAATTTTTCTTTCTGGCTTTGCCCATTTCATTGTTGTGTATTCTTTATTATCATGTTAGGAGAATTTCTATATCTTTTCATGCAATACCTTTGCAGAAAGAGTGGAAGGAAAGAAAGAAAACCTTTTTGTCTTTTCACTGCAGTGAGAAAGGACCATTTCAAGGTAGTCAACAATCACGAACTTCTCTTCAATGACATTGGCAACCGCGTAGCTCAGTTATTGCATCTGCGTTCAACAATCCTGTATTTACAGAATGGAACAGATGCAATCCAGCTAGAACTTATAGTGGTTAACACCCATTTATTGTTCCCCACAATTCTAATTTTTGTCTGGTTGTCTTCGCCAGGTAATTTTTCTCTCTCTTCATAAGTTTCTGTATGTACATTGTTTAAGCTATCATTAGCTGGGGTGCATAGTTCATTCTAATGATGTTCTTAGTTGTTGCTTTTTATTTTTCTAAGATACTGATAAAAAGCTATAGTTCCTTCTCCATGCTTCCAATTTTGATAACTGAGATTCTAGATTTTAGTTACAAGTCTATAATTGAAACAGGTATACAAGATCTTGGAGTATTTGGAGACATTTAAGGCAGAGCATAAGCTTTCTTCCATCCCTGTTATTCTTTGTGGGTGAGCATCAGATCTATTTCACATACTACTATCCGTTATGGATTCCATCTTATATTTCTTAGTCAGAGCTACTTTGCAAACCAGTAAATGGGGAATTGCATGCAGTTTCCTAATAGAAATTGCGTTGACTTCGTTGTTGCCTATTAACAATTAAATGCCTGCCTTATTTTGGCCTCTGCAGGGACTGGAATGGGAGCAAACGTGGGCATGTTTACAAATTTCTACGATCTCAAGGCTTTGTTTCATCCTATGACACTGCACATAATTATACCGATGGTGATGCAGATGCTCATAGGGTTATTCTCATTTGAAATGAGTGTATTACATTAACATTTTACAATTGTCACTAAGGCTGAAGCTACTGCCTTCTACAATTGTGACTCATCAGATGAATCTTCAAAAGCAGAAACTTTATTAGGATTTTTCTACAGCAAGCCTGCAGATGTTTCTTCAAATGCAGAATCAACATCAAACACGATGATTCCTACATCAGAAAGTGATTCTGCAAATGTGGACCTGAACAGGAGGCTTGACTCTGGACCCCTATCTCTTGGAACGTCAAAAGAGGACTCATCTTCAGCTTTTGATGATGGAAGTTCGTTGTCCTCCGAAGCTCATAAGAATTTCCAAGTACCTTTAGATGAGAAGATGCATGAAATAAATGCTCGGTGTTCTGAATTTACTGACACCAAAGATTTTTCCTTATACAATTGTGACTCGTCAGATAAGTCTTCAAAAGGAGAAAAGTCATCAGGGTTTTTGAGTAACAACTCTGCATATGTTTATTCAAATGGAGATTCAACATGTTACCTGCAAAAGTCAGAGTCTAATCAGTCTTTCAACAGAAAGTCACAACTTTCATCCTTCTAAAATATCTAAAATTGGAAATCATGTATTGATTGGACATGATAATTGGAAATCTCATTCGTCCATAGCTATTTTACTTAAAATGTTATCTACTTCTGTTCGTGCTACTTTGAATTTAACAATTTTCATATTTACTTTGACACTCAAACAACCATATCACAATACTAGCTGTAACAACCATATCACAATACTTGTAAACCATAAACCATCTCACAACAAGTAAGAATCACAAGTATTAAACAACTTTATTGTATAGTGGTCTCCATAGTCCCTTCAAGTAGAAAATACAATGCTATCTAGCTTAATAGTTTATTACCAACAAGGTTTAGTAATTTATTCCATGTCCTTCTATATAATACCAAGTGGCTCTGCTCGTTGTTCAATGACTTGTAAAAGTTTTTCATGGTCTTCTACATCTAGTCTCCATTTTTTGCGTTTACTATTTGTAGTCTTCACCTGCTGCAATTGTAACCCTGTAGCAATTATGTGATGGGTGTAATGATACACCTTTTTGTCTGGTTTGTAATCAACAAAGTGAATCCCACTTTGGAGGGCTTTCACTTGTTGTAAGTATGTTCCCTGCACTACAACCGAGCCAGTAAAAAATGTTGTCACTTCACTTGTTATTTCACATGTTAGCTTTGTTCTCTCCTCTGTGCAACGCAACAAGTAGTACTCCACTTTCTCAATATTGGCTTCTTCAGCAATGACTGCAAATACATCTCCTACAACAAAATGCAAAGAAACATTCAATGATCGGATGTATAGTATAAATTATATACATATATATTTAATTATCAAATTATACTTGATCCTTTCAAATAAAACATACCTTGTTTAACCAGTCCAGATATGTGGTCATAATCAGTTGAAATTAATGGCACATCTTCAAAACTATCATCATGATCTGATCCATATGTGTCATCCACAACTAAAGGAACTTGCTTCCACTCACCTACATACCCATGTTTTTACTATTGCACTCGAATATGATTTGTTCATGCATTCATAACAAAAACAAGAATAATCTCTTGCATGATTGTCAGGTTATTAGTATCCATAGTCATCAAAGAGTGCAAAGACCTAGAATTGGGAATCCTTTCACATCCATACTTTGTCCTCCAATCAATACCTTCATTTAATCATGCTCAAAAGATCAATAAAGTGTAAAACAAACAACAAAAATCAGAATAAAAAATTTAAAGTTAGTAACTTGTAGTTCACTTAATAAATCACATCAATATTTGCATATCTATGTTTTAAATGTGCATGTACCGTTATCTCCCAAAATACTCGTGTGGGGTTCAAGTGTGTGATGTTGAAGCCCGTGAGGTTAAAACCCGAATCGCTGAAAATGTTTCTTACACCATTCAACAACGGTGTGGGCATCAATTAATCGATCTCCCTCATAATCAAAGCTTTGTTTCTTTAGAGCACGTTTGATGCATGCACCGCACCATCGTGTTCTCCCTTCCCATGACCACTCTTAAAAAAAACTCCATAAATGAGGTATTTTGTGATGACGATGATAACGACTGAGTGCAAAGAAAGGGCGAGAGGATTTGAATTGTGATGCACAACCATCCGACCAAACAAAATGTTGATCTATTTGTATTCCTCGTTGATGAAGATATTGAAAGAACAAACCAAAACAATGTTGCACAAAGTGGGTGTCATGTTCCTTGTCATCACTTATATAGAAGTGATACTCCTTGATCATTCGCTTCACATATGTACTTTCAACCCCATCCAAATCCAATTGTGCATGCCTATAAAATACTTGAACCATGATAGTAACCTGTTCAGTATGATAATACTGTGTTTGAATTTCTTTTTGATGAGAAAATGAGTAATTCTCAGCAAAATCAACCATGGACAATATGGAACCAATAGGGAATGTGTCCCTATTAGTCTTGAATTGTGTAGCCTACCACTTTGAATAGTGAGAATGTTTGATGTACTGGACTAATTAAACTTGAAACTTTGCATGAATGTAGTAATGGGGATTTCCTCTTCTACCAAATCCAACCTGGTTGCATCTTTTCCAAGCCTTGTTGAATATTTTATGTATTTGAACCTACAAAATCAATTCATAACATGGACAAATTGTCATGTATTCATTTGCAGTAAAATAAAAATAAAAATAAAATCTAACATCCAAATTTAAAAACATAAATTTATATATATCACCTCTTAAGCAAACAAAGTTAATCCGTGTCCAAATCTTCATTTGTTTTTGGCAATAATTTCAAGTCCCCACACTTGTCACATACACCTTTGATGTAAGTCATACGATCATCAACATGATCATCGAATACGTTGCAAATAATTGAAGTTATGAATTCACTGACACGTGTAGGTGGGGCAATTTCTTCTCGTAACTTTCTATACACCTGAAAAAACATAGATTTTGAAATACATTAATTTTAAATCACATGTCTCAAAAACGATATTTAAACAAATTTTAAATATATAGATATAAATGAAAGCACGCCTCAAAATATATATACATCAATCTATAAATTTTTATGTACCGATAGTGATAATCAAACTCAACGTGATAGTGACAACAACATGTGTCAAGGACTTTATCAGCTCGCACATACCAAGGCTTCAAATTTTCAAACATTCGTTGTCCAATCTTAACATCTAGATTTTCTTCTGTAAACTTTATGTACATCTCATGTTGAGTTATTTCAAGCCAATGTTTTATATGTTCATCATAGTTATTGCAAGTTATCCTATGTTTTAAAACATCCCTCACATTTGGAGAAGGACGAGTCCTCTCAGTCCAAAAATCAGAAACTATCTTCACAATATTATCCTCTATTTTATCAGAATGTGGATTTCTACACATTAGTGCCCAATTTCCTTCCATAGTAGAGTCATCCAATGTCTTCCTCCTTTTTGCATACCTGCTAACCGTCTTTCTAGATAAACCCAATGCCTTGGCAAATGCGGTAACATGACGATTCTTTGTTGTATCTTCACTTACAACTGAAGTTAATATTGCTCTACGAGAAATACTCTTATCAGCAGACCTAGTTTTTGTACCCAAAGAACTTATTCCTTTAAAAACATTCCCAACAAATTCTTCTTCTACACGTTTTGAATTTTTCTGTCCAAAATCAACACCTAACAATTCTAATGTTTCCTTCATATCAACATGATTCAAGAATGTAACCAACAAATGTGCTCTAGCAACTGTAGTCAAATTAACAAATTCACCATATATTATCTCTACACTTTTGCTTTGTTTTCTTTCATGATAGTGGTTCTTGTTCGGAAAATTCTTTTAATTTTTGTAAATCCATCTTCACCAAGTGTTTCACATTCTTTTTGGGAAGTAATTCCATAACTTTTGATATCACTTCAGCATAATGTTGCGCATCATGATCTGTGTCCATAAACATACACATGGGATCCTATCAAAACCCTTGCCTTTACGCAATCTAAAAAACATAAATTATCATATTTAAACCTTAGAACTAAAAAAATATTAGGATCTATCAAGGGTTTCTATACATATGTACCAATTTTTGCAGCGTTGTCTTTCACTTGTTGTGTCTTCTCTCTCTCTCTTTGTGCCCTCCTACGAACAGATCTTCTAGCATTCTTCTCTGCATTCTCTTCCTCGGTATATTTTCGTTTCTCATTCTTTGCATTTCCCATGATTCATCCACTTCAAAAAATTTCACCTGCACACTTGATACAAATCTGAATGTGTAAGAGTAAACTTGATACAAAACTATATGTGCATGCATGCATGCAACTCTATTTATATACAAATCTCAGTAGAAATTATGTTATTTTTAATTTTAGTTTTCTATAACTTTAAAACAACTTTTCTAAATTTAATAGAATTTATATTTAATATGTAAAACAACTTTTCTAATTTAATATTACATATTTTTGGTTAAAAACAATTTAAAAAAACACACTTACTTTAAAACAAAAAAATATGTAAAAATTAAATTTAAAACATAAAAAGTAACAATATTAAGTAAGTAACTTGTAAAATATTAAATTTAGAAGGGAGACGAATTGCGAATCATTAAAGCTAGGAGGAGACGTTTTGGCGGCACTTTGGTGGCGCGAGAGGGTTCACGCGAACCCGAACCACCGAGTGGCAATGACGTGGTGCCCAAATGGCACATTTTGGCCCCAAATCTTTTTGGGGACAATTGTGACCCAAAATCTGCCACTCGGATGCCACGTAACCAGGGTAAACGAAATAGTTAACTTACAAAATTTTGACACAAAATTCATATTTTTATTGGCTTTCTAAAAATGCAATTTTCATTTTTTAAAAATCTGTTTTGCTATTTATTTTTTAATTCTTACTAACATACGGTATTTTAGGGCAATCAATAGTACACAATCAACCAAATTTGAAAAATAGTACAATATATCAAAAAAAATTGAAAAAAATATACTTAGTATTTGTTGAATTCTTCTTCTTTCCTGTGAAAAAAAAATTAATTTCGATATAAATATTAAAAGTTATTGGCATTGAAATATGGACGCCATTTATTTTAAAATATAGTTACTAAATAATTAATTAAAAAAATATAAATCAAAATATGAAATTTTGACTGCACGTCAAAATTATAATCTTGAACATATATCTAAAATTTCATAGTGAAAAGATAAATTTTCATTTTAAAAACCACCGAGGACAAGCCATTCCTCTTTAATAACATAAGAAACAACATATGAATAAAATTAAGAAAAATACTAGATTTTTTGCCAAATATTTTTAAAAAAAAATATACATGTATTCTACACTCTAAACACAACATTTCGTTAGTTCGTAGAATTTCATGAATGTGTACGGTTTTGTGGCTATTAACTTTAGAAAATCAATTAAACTGAAAATTCATGTTTACTAAGGTACAAACCATACCAAAAAGTGGGACATTTTATTGTGCTTTTACCTGTAAGTAAATGAATTTACAACTTTCCTATAATGCATTCCATATTAGTAAGGATGAAGTTTTGGTTATACTAAAGAAGTAACTCAAAATGAAAAGGCTAAGGCTATTTCTTATATATGATATGTGAATTGCAATATCCACGTGACATTCACAAATAGAAAATTTTAACGATTACTTCATATCTCCATTCTAACCAAAATAAAATTCCATGTCTGTTGTTAATCATCTTTTACTAATAATTTGTCTTACAATAGATCAGACATTCATGAGAATATGGGCTGTCAACGATGTGAAATAGATGCACCAGGAGGATTTGTTGATTCTGAAGACCTAGATTCCGAGCCCATGAAAAAACTAATTCCAGAGAAAGATGATAATTCAGATATTGGTGACTTTGCAAAGATTTCCTGTTGCTTAGATAAGCAGAGACAATCTAAGAAGAAGGTTAACAATTAGATTTATTTTTGGACAAGTAGCGGTAATTCTATATATTTTAAACTTTGAAATCTTTCTTACCAGTTCATGCTTGTTTTAGTTGGGAACACCAAAAGAAGAAGATCTTAAAAGCTGGGCACATCACAAGTTTCAAGAAAAATTTCTAGATTTCATCCTTCAAGTTGTAGCAGGTGATGAAATATTTTGATGTATATCTGGATGGAGTTTAGAATGAGTAAAAAATTGATAAGCACAAAGTAATCATTATTTTTTTGATTCAAAACTTAAAAATAGTAAACCCACAATAACATATAAATTGGGAAAAGTAAAAACCAAAACTTAAAAATGGCAAATCTGTCATCGAGTAAAAGTAAAATTGTTAAAAATAGCAAATCTGAAAAAATAGCAGAGAAAAGATAAACAATCACCATGACCATCAAATTTAACATAAGCAAGTGAATTTCCACAAATCTCATTCCCATAGGGGAACACCTTTGGCTTAATTAGTAGTCATATGGGAAATAATTTTATGTTCTTTAATTTTTAATAACTTTGTAATTGTTTATATATCAATAAAAATAAATATTTATGTATTAAGATTTTATTATATAGAATCTGTAATTATATAAATAAAAAAATTGATGTTGATTTAGTGGCTAATTATCTTATAGATGTTGTAATTTTTAATTAGGGAATTAAAATGAGTCCAATTTTTGGAAAGAAAATTATCTAAAATTCAATACAATATGTAAGTTGCACTAGCCACTTACGGTTGGTCTTGACATTTTTTCGGTGCTAAAAATCTTCGAGATGTTTAAAGTTCTTATCAATATCGTATCCTTGTAACCATGAGTTAACTCAATTTACAACCCAAAAATAAGTTATCTTAGGTAGATGGTCAATTTACACAAATTTATATGATATATAATGTTAAATTTAGAACTTTGTAAATATTTAACTATTGCGAAAAATAATAAGTCTTACTAAATATAAAAATTAAAGTCAAGTTTTGTTTAAAACTCAATTTTAACTATGATTATTTTGATATTCAAATATGAGTGCATTTATTGTAGTGTAAAGTTCGGAGAATAAGGTGGATTAAATGAATTTTATATGATAATTTGAGTTTTTTTCATATTTAAATATAGTTGTTGTGGCTCAATCCATTATTCTTGAAACGATGGAAAAGAGATGAGGAGGTTATACATAGATGCATAGAACCCTACAAAAATTGGGGAGGAATGTAGAGGAGATGTTCAAAGCTATTATGCATCCAACGTGAAGATGTGGTGAAGACGATCAAGAAGAAACTTCACATCAAAAAGAAGAAGCACATAGTCATGTCCATCCACATCTAAGAGGTTGAATTGTGTCCAAACTACACACAGGATTCGTTAAAACACCACAAGATTCAAATTAATTTTATTTTGATTCCTAAATCCACATTAATTTTTTAATACATCAAAATATTCCTTTTATTTCCCAATAATATCCTAAAACGTGAGTAACTTCAAAACACAAAAATTTCTAAAAGTAAAGCACTCGAGATGGACCACAATTTTTGTATAAATATTATGCCTTTGTAAATTGAGGTTTACACCAAATCTTAGCTTATTATATAAAACAAAGAATAAGATAGTAAAATTATAAGTCCTAGATAAAATAAAAAACTATGAAGACAATTTAAAAAAATATTTATTAAAAATTTATTTATGGCATGTTATTAATAAAAAGATATACCACCTTAAAAATTTTAAGTTGTTTCAAAGAATCGGATCAAAAGTTATGTTTTCTAGAAGTTATGATCCCATATCATTCTCCGTTTGTTGAAAATAATTTTTCTCTTACAAATTAAGTTGATGGAATTCATCCAATTTTGTATTGTAAAACTTCTTCAAGTCTCACTCTAGAATCCAAGTATTTTCTTTGTGCTCCAAAACTTCCCGCTATACCAAATATATTTTTTAACTTCCTTTACTACTAGTGATTGTGTTTTGGTCCAAGAAACACATTACCCTCTCCTTTGTCTTGTTCAACATCGAGTACCCCTAGTTTGTTTCTTCCTCCTCCAATACATTTTATTCATAACACAAAATCTTATATAGGTCAAAAAAATTAGAAACTTTTGAAATAACATAGTTTTACGGTAACTCCACCTTATAGGCATTCTAACTCCTTTTGTTCAAAATCCAACATGGCCCAATCTTCTTATACTTTGTGTTTATTATATGTGCCCTTTTTAAACATCTTATTTCTTAGATGAACCATCACTATATCTCATTCTAAAAGCAAAAGTATTCACTCTCCTACTTGCATCCTCCACTACTTTATATTTTTCACTACTAACTTTCATCTTCCATGTCACTTCTTCCTACACTTTTAGCATGTGTTGTGTAAATCTTCTACATCATCACTTTTTAACCTTCACCATAAAACACAATCATATCTACAAATTCATTGTGGTTCCTATGATATAAAATCTAAAATTGACATCTCCCGTTGACCTATTTATCGAGATATTATAAGAAAACTCAACTGTGGTAAAGGTAAATCCCACTATTTTGAGTTTTCTCTCATTATTCAATGTAGAAGATTTTCCAATATTTTGTTCATGACTTCTATGTATCCATCAACTGGGGGTGATATGCATTACTTAATTGTAGTTGTGTCCCCATTTTCTTCCACAAAGTCTTCCAAAAGTAACCCAAACGTATTATGTCCTGATCTAAAGTGATCATTCTTGGAACTCCATGGAAAACTAAGACTATTTCTTGAACAAGTGCCTTTATGGGTCTATTAAACAAATGGGGAATGTCTATGCATGTAAAAATTATGGGTTAGAGATAGTACACGAAGAGAGAGTCTTTATTTGGTAATGTTATTAATTTACATCGTGTATAATTGTCCTCTGTGGTCTCATATTCTTGCAAAAATATCATATTAATGATTTTTTTCTTATATTACACGTTATTGAACCTTATTCGTGCCACCTGCAACACTCACAACATATTATTTTTAGTTTTCGTAACACATCAATTTATTTATAAATAAACCTCATGATCAATGTAATTTATAGCCAAAACAAATGCGATTGTTTTAGTGTCATATTTTCTAATGCCCAACACCATATCCTCTGGAGATTTTATTTTACATATACCTCCACCTCATTTTATATTCATAATAAAAATGAAGAAAATAAATTAGAACTGCCATTTGCTCTAATATTGTGCACCATCTTCACATCTTCTCACTTTGATCTTGGTTCATATTACATATATTTTTTGGATTTTATGCACACCCTTTCTTCTTCTTCGATAATTTGTAGTAGTGAGTTAGCATACATTTATTCTAGGACATGAATAGTTATCCCCAATCCACCTAACATGGTTTTTATCTCTCGCATGATATTTCTCATAGGCTATAAATGCATCAACAACCATCCTATAGGTAAAAGTAAATTGGTCTAAACTTTCTTTGTTAGTTTATATAGATTCATTTATCTCCTCTTCATTTCTTTATGTTAGCTTAATGTTATGAATTTTTTAATGTTATGAATTTTTTATTCTGTTTAGATTAGCACTCTTATAAGTTATCAATTATTTATTAACATTCATTTATATTATTGTCTACATATTTCTATTAATTTTTTATCCATACCTCTCCACATCCAAACATCGATATCCTAATAGTGTTCCTTTATCTATCTTAATTGTATGACTATGAAACCTAAGTTGACAATGTGTAAGGTTTACTTCCCTCTAGACATCTAGTATTATCCATCGTGTAGCCCCTTTTAGTATATCCCCTTGTATTTCGTTACTTTTGTGTCTCTTACTTGTTTCCTTGAATACTATAATTTAATGGGTGAGGAAGAGTGGATGTTCTTGATACACATTTTGATCTGCATACATTCTCTGGTGAACTTGATGTGAATCAAACATGAAACATTCTAATCAATCACAAGTGTTTAAGATAATCCATTTATTTAACATAATGTAGGTATTCCAAAACCGTAAAACCCCTATAAAACTTCTTGCAAAGACACCATCGCGCTTAGTGTTCCTAAAATTTCTTTCTCATCTATTTCCTAATGCTTTTGGCCATTATAAAGGCCTTTTCCATGCACAATCCCTTCTATTCTCCCATATATTTTACAAGAATCCTTTGGCCTCTATGTTTTATTTTCTACATGGATGATTTATTCTATAGCCTTAATCTCAAAAATGTTTCTCACCTAGATGAACACTCCATCATAGAGTATCGGGAATATCGTCCTCTTAATAATGTTTAATCATTTAATAAACCTATTATGCTGAAAATGAAATTCCTTTTATATGTATTGTTGTATAGTAAGAACACCTAGGAATAATCCTTTTACCCATTATAATATCCCACATGAGGATGAGGAGGAATAAATCCATTGAGATGATGATTTTCACCATCCTCCACAGATACTAAAATTTTAATCTCAATTTCCTTGATACGAGAGGAGAATCAATATAAATTATGAGTAAAAAATTCTCAATTTTTTTCGAGCAACTTGACCATAGGAAGAAAGGGGGAAACTACTTGAAGTATGATCATCTAAAAATTCCTCCAATTATGATCCCACCAATATTACTCAAAAATAATAAAAAACAACCTTCCACTTCCGTTCAAGTCATCCACATGTAATAAAATATGGATCAGTTAGTTAACGTCCCTCCAAACATATCCTAGGGAGCCAAAACCCATCCTTAACAAAATGGCGTTATGGGGTTTCCATCAATCAAACGCCCATTCAAAACAAAGTCTTGTGTGTATTCAACATGATCCATTAACACCCTATTTTTAATATGATCATTGGTGGCATTTCTCCATTTAACTCTTATGAGAGGTTGAATGATCCCACTCTTCATATCAATTCCTTGAAAATATTTATAAAGAATTGATCGGAACTAACTCATATTTTCCACTAAAATCTGAGCTAAGACACTTTAGGAGATGCTTTAGATTTATACCATTCCTTTTCTCCTAATTATATATTTCAGCTTGGATCCCTAGTTAAAATTCTAGTAAATGAATTCCAATATCACGATATACCTTGAAATAACATAAACTTTTAGCAAGAAGAAAGTGAATAAACACAAGCCTCTATTAAGAATTGGAAGGCCCTACTTGTGTGGTTAAAAAATAACATGGTAAATTAAATTCTATTTCAATGTTTACTCGATCCCTTGATCCTTTGCTTTAATAGAAGGTGAGATCCTTTTATCCTACTTCCTAGAAGAAGCCTTTAGACACAAAAAATACATGGATATCCTATGAGGGAATTTGAGAAGGATTCTCCAAATATACAAGATAATAAGAACATCCACATCCTTCAATGATATAAGAATAGGAATACAATAGATGAAAGATTCTCACATACTCTTCCTCTTATTTCTTCTTCAAGAAGAATATATTTCAACATTGACCAACAAGCTACTCACAATAATCAACCTAATTATCATCGATGACTGACTAATGAGGAGTTGAATCTTATGTCACCTAAACAATTTACCTTTGATCATATATCCTTCTCAACCTATTCCTCATTAGTAATAATACCACTTATGTTGAGAAAGAATACCTTGTAGCATTCTATCTTAGGACTCGAGAGGGTAATATACCCTTTAGTACTTCAAAATCAAGATCCTCAAATAGAAGACCTACCTCATGCAAATGCCATCAACCCTTGTCATATCTCTCTTATAGGGTTGACTATGCTTGAGTTTATCCATTTGACTACAAACGCCAAAGTGGACCTTGTGCAAGTAAAAATTTGAAGGTCGATGGAATAGAAATTAATAAAAATGAATTTTAAAAATAACTTTGACCATTCCCACTACTTCTCAACGTATTTTTAAGGATGCTTAAGAGACTCAACATAATGCATAGTCCAATCATGATGAGTGGTATCCTCTAGAAGCATTTTCCCACATCCATGGTCTAATCCCCTTCTTAGAACTTATGTGTACATTAACTCACCATAATGAAAGTCTCATGAATGAATTGTTTGATATGAAAATTAATTTTCCTCCTTCATTGGGGCAGTCCTATAATGCATGATCTGGAAGAAATTATCTAGTGGCAATGTGAGGAACTATCCCTTTTATCTTGATATTTCCATGGATTCTCATTCTTGTATTAATTTTTCCATTTATTCTATGATTTTATATGAACTCTTACTTCATGTAGGTTTTCTACTAATATTCAACCCATTTCAGAGCAATCATACTTCATTCAATTGTAATCTCATTGATGAGGGAAAATGCACATGGAATTGGTGTGGCCTCAGTAGATCTCATCATACCTATTGTTTATTCCATTAATAACGTAAAAATGTTGTACTCATGTGCATTGGTTTGTGTTATCTTTAATGTCACATGGAATTGATGGTAAAGGAGAATTGAAATTTCAATTATTTTGTACCTTAGTAATGGTTTATGGTGGTCACAAAGTGATCTCTTGGTGGTTTTGGGATGGTTTCGTGGTACTACTGAGGTGTTACGAGATTATTCAATGTGGTTAGTTCCCATTGTAGGTATGGAGATGGTTGGTGTGGTTATCTCAAGTGTCATATAGGTAATAAATTATTTTTCATGGATGTGTAAGACCTTCCAGGATGATCATCGAAGGTAATTGTTGAAACTAACCTTTGAAACTAGGTCAATTTCACATACGTTTACGGAGCCTAATGAGGTGTGTGAGACAAAACAACTTCATGATAATATAATGTAAGAATGTTAGGAGCCTAAAACACATATTGGAACATGTATAAGATTCTATAGGGCTTAATTTATCTTCTTGAGTAAAATTTGGAGTTTTCACTAAATTTTCGTTGAGAACTAGTAGTGGAAACTTTGAAAAATGAGATTGGTTTGAATGGTATAGAATAATTTTTGAGTAATCAAGCCAATGTTTTAATATAGGGAGTTGTTTTATTTCTCTTGATAAGTTCTCAACAAATTTTGAAGAAGATTGTTCAAAATATTCAAATTCTACTAATACTAGGTAAAGTGAAAAAGGATAAAATAGTGACCATTCCTCTTAGCACCCAAACAAAATTATCAATATTCCTTGAGAAAAATCATAAGCGTAATTTTTAAATAACACTACAAGTCTAAACTTTTTGAGATGGAAGAAAAATAAAATTTTCTTCGTTTTTCTAACACTATTCATTCTCTCTCCAAACCACTTTCCCAAAGTGATAGGAAAGAAATTAAGTTTTTGCCATAATTTAAATTATTAAAGTTGTGGAAACCTCTCAAAATTGTATAATAATACTTATAGGTCAAGATGGTGGGATTTTTCTATTCTAAGAATGATTGTACTATCTGTAAATTCTGTATTTTTAAAAATTTTCCATATATAATCCTATTTTAAGGACCCAAGGTGAACTACAAGGTGTGAAATCTTACATTTGATTTCTATTCCATGTTATCAAAGAGTTTAATTCATTTACCTAGGTCATTCAAAGTGTGAAATATGTTCTTATTCTCCTCATACTATTAAAATGAAATCATGCCAATCTTGTTATTAAAGTTTAGAAGGTGGTTGAATGATTTCTTGGTGTATAGATCTAAGGTTTATTATGAGAAATGAATATGGAAATTTACTACATGAAAAAACTTCCTTTTCAAATCTCGTTGTTCTCTTTAGAGAAGGGATTTGATGTGAAAATACTTCGAGGTTAAACTATCTTATATGACTTAATAAAAATCCATGAAAGAGGGATGTACTTGTGAATCTTAGTACTCAACCCTTGCTCACATGATTGTGAAGGTAGAATATAAGGATTTATTTTGGTGCTCCTAACATGAATGGTTATGTAAGTGATGGTTATATTGGTAAGAATTCTGAAAGTGAAAATTATCCTGTAGTGATTAAAGTAATAGTGTAACTCGGTCCCAAAATGCCAAATTCTCATGATATGTTTGTTTCATTTGAAGATTGCAATTAGTATGGTAAGGTGTAAATAAAGAAGGGGTATTATTAAAAAATATAGATTCTTAAGAAAGTGTTACACATGTGTAAACTACGTGTTTTTCATAATCGGTTTGTCTTCTTGAAACAATCTATATTGTAGGATTTTCTATTGGTATCCAAATTGATTCTCTACGAGGGGTGATCAACATCATGGCGGTAGGATGGTTAGAGACAAAAATCATGGTATAAGCCGTTTTGTAACCGGGGAGGGGATTCATCGACTCTTTGTTACTCAGGCATTGGAGAAATGGATAGCACCTTACTAAGGGTTTGATCTACCCTCACTACTTTAGGTTGTGCCTTCAACCAGGGTGAGAGGACCCATGTTCGTAACCATGTTGGTGAAGGATATCAAGAGATCCTTCTTTGCACAATTTTCATGAAAACCTTGAGAAAATATGATCAATACAACACAATCTAACTCTCACGAGTTGTCACACTAGAGAGTGGAGATGTTTCCTAGACAAGGTTCGGGTTACTAAAGACAATAATTGAAACCTGATTATCTCTGCATATTTTGGTAGTGAAATTTGTTAAATATTTGTGGATACATAGTACAAATAGGGGTAGTTCATGTAGGATTTATCATTTGAGAAGTTTTGGTGGGAAGTTAAGAAAGATAAATTTGATTATACCAGATATTTGAGAACCTTTACAAATATTGGAAAAATCACAGACAAAATGTTTAAAAATAGCCAAAATATTCCTTGAACCAAGGTCTCATGTCAATGGAGGCCCAGAGATGCATGATTTCATACACTCTTCAAGAATTCAACCCAAAGGCTCGTGTTAAAGACTCAATTAAATGTTGGAAATCCCTTATTCGTCACACATAAGATACACTCATAGGCTAACAAACAATATTTGTCAACACAATGGAAGTAAAATGATTTTAAATTGTTTATTTCATTACAAGATGAAATCTCTTCTCATAATGAAATTGTAAATGCCAGAATAATACCACGTGGATAAGATCTTGTGTGATTCAGAGGTATTTCAACATAATATTGCAATAAGAACATGAAAAACTATTTGAAAACATTCTAAAATAAAAGAAAAACAATTATGTTCATGATAAACAAAAATTCATTCAAGGTTCACTAGATTCATTAGTAGGGGAAAGTTTCTTCAATAATCTCATAGCTTGTCAATGGTTGTACACTTGTAGCCATCTTGACATGAATAAAGCTATAAACACATGGAAATAAACAAGTTTCTTAGATGGTCTCTCGAAGGAAGGGGAAAATGCTTTTCTCAAAATTTCTTAGAAAAATTAACCCACCTTATGTAAGAGTATTCTCATTGCATTTATACAATTTTAGTCACTCACTCCTCCCAAAATTTCGGCCCAAAACTCTAAATATTCAGAGAATATTCCTCTTTACAACATTCCATTCAATCATGTTTATTCCCTTAAAAATATCTTAGTTTCTATTGCTAGGTGGATGAATCATGAATTGATCACATTTCTCAGTTCCTCAACTATGACTAGGATGCCATGTCATAAATTTTGACTATCTTTTTAATCATTATTTTATTTTTTCATGTAAGAAATCCCCTTTTGTATAATTCTCAGGTGGCTTCATATGGTTTGATTTGACAACCAATCCTTTTCACCTTTGAGAATACACCTTGAGGAATAAATACCTGCATTCGTGCCTCTCAGAAATGAGTGTCCTCACATGGATTATACCACATATCTACGCTTTGATGATTATGAGTTAGCCAAGTGTAAAGAGGAGCCACCGGAAGCCTCCATGTGTATGTTCGATGTAAATCCAAAGGTGAAGTCACAAGGTAGGTTCTCGAAATGAGTGCTCTCCACGTGCCCATAACTCGGAAGAGTTACATTGGTCACTAAAAAGTACGAGCATGGGAAAGTCTAGTGGAAGCTTATGTTGGTGCTTAATTTGATCTCACCCCATTTTCCCTCAAAATTCTTCAAATTGCATGACTCTGTTGTCTTTTCTATCTCCCGTATTGATGCATGAAAATCTATCCTTCATTTGCTCACCATGATCAATCCTTTTCTTTAGTCGAGGATCACATTAAGTCTAGAATTTGTTTTCCATTCCTCTATCCATGCGAAAGAATGTGTAACTTGTTCGTAAAATTAGGTTTTTCCTTCCTTTTTCACATGATAATGTTTTTTTTTCCTGTCAATTTTTGTCCAAATTATCTATTGAAACATGGTCCTTTCTAATTATATGCAACTTAATGGATCATATTTGGGCCTTATATCATTTCCAAATTTTGTCCTTAAAGAAAGATTCATTTCCAAGTGCAAATGGTGATTACCCTGTATTTTACGGTTTGGTGGTGTGTTTTCCCGTCAATTTATATCTTAGCATCGATGAAACATGGCCCTTTCGATTGGATGTGGCTCGGTGGAGGGAAATTTGAAACTCTAAGGCCTGCTTCAACTCAATTCTTTTCCACGTGGAGGACCTACACTCATTTGAAAATTCACCTCTTGATTTGACCTTTGGAGTTGTGTCATGGAGACACGTGGAGGTTTGTGTTTCCTTGCATGAGACTTAGAAAATTATTTTTATGTGGCCGGTGCAGCTTTGTTAGACCATGGACACATGGAGGGCCGATGCTCATTTGAGGATCTGCCTCTAGGTCCTACCTTAGCACTTGCACAAAGGAGACATGTGGAGGCTTCCGCTGGCTCCTCTTTATACTTAAACTTTTCAAGAAACTTTCTAAGGCCTGGGACATGTGGAGGGCCCGTGCCTGTTTGGGGACCTTCCCTGAATTTTATTGTTGAAAGAGCACCATGGGGACACATGGAATTTTCCACTCACTCTACCCTTGTTTGGACTTTTCAACGGCCAAGGAAAACTATCTTGGACCCTAGACACATGGCACCTTCCACTGGTCCTTAATTTTTTTCAACAACTCTTTTGGAATGAGACACCTTGTGAGCCCGCGCTTGTTTGGGGTCTCCATGTTTGGGCACCATATCAAAAGTGTGCCATTAAGACATGTGGAGGATTCCATTGGCTCCTTTTTATACTGAGACTTTTCAAAGGCCAAAAGGTGATTTTCTTGGGCCCATGGCACGTGGAAGGCCCACGCTTGTTTAGAAACTTGCCTCTGTACTTCACCTTTGCAGTTGCACTAAGGAAACATGTGGACGATTCTAATCTAAAGTTAAGAAGGGGAAGAATCAACGGTTGTTATGCATTGTATCTTATTTTACTACCTTTTTTCTCCAAGACTCCTAGAGATGCCAATGCACATTATTTTTCATCATTTTTGATAAATCCCCTAGTCATTTTTGTCTGAAAGTGCAATGAAAGGATTTAAAGATTAAATTTGTGAGTCCAAGTATTACTAAGGTTGATATTTTAAAGTTGGAATTGCTCGGGAACTTGAAAAAATGTGAATTACCAAAGAATCTCGATGCGGAGCAGTGTTGGAGAGGAAATAATGGGAAAATGATGAAATGATGAAGGTTGTAGGCACAAAAGATGAAAAAGGTGTTACCTCGAGGATGAAAAGGATTTCTATCATATCAATCTATACAGATCCACCGAGAAAATGATTAAAATGGATATTTTTCACATGATAGAATATGAATGATTATAAGGACTATCAAAAAGTTATGAAATGGAATCTCATTCCTCAATCGGGTGTTTGAGAAACATGATCAATTCATGATTTGTCCACACGACAAATTTCAGGTATGAAATTGTTAAATGTCACTGTTTGAGACAAATTGGTAACAAGAAAATCTTACTCGAATATTCTTCTTTTTTTGGGGGGAAATTTTGGATGATTGAGTGAGTGAGATGTATAAATGCAATGAGAATACTCTTATAGAGGGTCATGGGTTGAAATTTTAAGAGAAAACATGAGAAAGAACATCTTCTTGAGAGACCATATGAGAAACCTCTTAATTTCCTCTATTTTAGATTTTCAATCACGTCAAGTTGGTTGTAAGTGTATAACCATTGACAAGCTATGAGGATTTTCAAAGAAAATTTTTCTTGCTGATGAATCTAATCAAATTCGAATTAATCTATGTCAATCTTGGGAAAAATTGTGTCTGCTTTATTTCAAAATGTTTACAAGTAGTTTTTCTTGTTCATATTGCAATCTTGTGTTGAAGTGCTTCCAAATCACACAGATCTCATCCCTATGATAGTTTAGTGGCATTGGCAATTTCATTATGAGAAGATCCTTCATCCTGTGATGAGATAAAGAATTTAAAATCACTTTACAATCATTTTGTGGATAAATATTGTTTGTAAGCCTTTGAGTGTATCTTAGGCATGAAGAACAAGAAGTCTTAATTTTTAATTAAGTATTTAGCTTGAGACTTCATGTTAAATTCTTGTATATTGTGTGAAACTTTACAAATATGGGCCTGTATTGATCCACACCTTCTAGTTGAAGGAATAGTTTAGCTATTCTGAAGCATTCTATCATTTATTTTTCCAAATGTTGTGAAGGTTCTCAAAGATCGGCATAATCAATTTTATCCGCTTAATCTCCCACTAAAATTATTCAAAACAATAAATCCTACCTCAACTACCCCTATTTTCCTTATATGTCCATAAATGTATAAATTCTCTACTGCCAAAATATGTAGAAACAATCAGATTCCATAATGGCTTTAATAACCTTTAGCCTTGTATAGGAAATATCACCATTGTTTAGAAGTGACAACTTATGAGAGTTAAATTGTGGTGCATTAATAATATTTTCTCAAGGTTTCCTTTCAAGTTTGTGTAAAGAATGATATATTCATTCTACTTCACCGAAAGATGTTACAAAAATGGGTCCTCTCACCTTGGTTGACAAGAGAGAAACCTAAAGTAGTGAGGATAGATCAAATCCTTAATGAAGGTGCTTTATCAATTTCTCCGATGCCCATGTGAAAAGAGTCACCAAATCCCTCATGCGGCTAAAAAAATCATAATAAGATCTGTCTATCTCTCGGCACCTTGCTAAATCTATGATGTTGCTCGGTTTCAAAGGGAGAATCAATTTGGATACCAACACAAGAAAGGCATCCATTGTGAGGATTATTTGAGCTATGAGATTTATTTATGTGGAAAAAACACCAAAATCGCATCATTTCTGGAAACATGAAGGTGTGTGCAAAGTTTGAACACCATCAACAATGCATATAGACCCTAGTAAATTCTTCTTATAAATTTTAAAGTGTAAATATGTTGTTGAAACGTCATCCTATGTCCAAATTTGTAAGAATCGAGCAAAGTTACAAGTTCTGCATGCAATATTTCAAGTTTTTGTTGGTTTTTGCACTAATTTTACATCATCAATGTTAAATATGGGTAAAGGAGGGTCAGATCTATGAAGCTTTGCATGAATTTAGTGTTGACAAACATTTGATAGATCAATTTTAGTGCATTTTCACAACTAAGGTTAAAATCTCTAGTGGTGACTCGTGTTGAATGAATTTGTGATAAATCTCAATGTATTAACCTTGTCAATTATAATTTATCAATAATCTTTGCAAATATGGAAGAAAGAAGATATTTATTCACTAGAGACCCTACTAGAAAGTTATTTCTAGAGCTGGGAAAGATGAATTCTAAAGGAAGAAGAATCTGGAAAGTTGTTGGAGATTAAAAATAAAGAAAGGAGTTATCAATTGTGGAAACTAATCAACTTGTCATTGAATATTTCCATGCTTCCTCAAGTGCTTCTGAATCATGTAGTATTTTTGTAGATTTTAATTCTCCATCTAGAGAGGGGCCTTCTTTTGTATGTGAAAAATTTGTATCTCATTTTGTTCCCTGTGTTCCAAAGTGATAGGATCCTCCAAGAAATGAAGTTTTAGAGAATATTCATTCCGAGAATTACATTCAAGTGCCTCATGACTCCTCACTCCCCATAATTTTATTTCTCTTATAAGATCATCTCCCAAAATAATATGGTGTAGCCCCACCAGACCTCCATTTATTTTGAACACTTTTGGTCCTATAGATTTCAAAGGTATGAGTTGGATATCCAAATGTTGTGCCCCAAGATGTTAGAAATAGACTACCTAAATTTCAAGGAAATAATGCCATTACTAGGGATCAACACTTAATGGTTTTTGTCAATATGATGGAATACTTTGAGATCGAATTTGAGGATGCATACAAAAATTGTTTATTCATACTCTAGAGGAGGATGCACGGGACTAGTATAAATATTTTCTAGACAACTCCATTGATTCATGGATAGAAATGAAGAATGCTTTTAGATTGCAGTATGGAGATAAAATAGACCCTAGGTTTCTTTTATTAGAATTTGAAAATATAAAAAATAATCCTAATGAGTCTGTTCATAACTTTAATACAAGGTTCAATAAGACCCTGAATAGGATACCTGTGATCGCGATGCCAAGTGATGTTTCTTGTTTGATAAAATAATATGATGCTTTTGATAAGAAGGATGCCTATTATTTGAGGGATAAGAACCTAACAACATTGAGGCATGCCTTCACCATGGCTTTTCAGATTGAAAGTAACATCAAGGAAATTGGTAAACCTCCAAGAGAGAACACATCAAGCTAATCAATCAGAGAAGCCTTAGTCAAACAAATATATGGATCTGGAGGAGGTCAGAGAAACTTATCCCTAGGAGATGTTAAGGAAATATCCTATAAAATGGCCGAGTAGAGAGAAGGGGTTAGACAAGGTTCCCAAGGTCAACATAGAGCACAAGGTCAAGAAATATTTTCAAATTATCCTATTGGTGATCAAAGATCTAATGACAGAGGAAAATGACTCATGGGATTAAGAAATAGACGGCCCAAAATCGTGAGACTAGAATTGTGCCTAATCCTTTGACTTCCAGAGTTTTGTATGTGGAAGATGCCAATGAAATTGAGTAGTGTGACATATTTTTCTTGCCGCATGCCCCATGTGACAAAGACAAAGAAGTTGAGGAAGCTAATGATGACACTAATGATGATGTGTGCATGATGGGGTGCTCTACAAGCTCACGGAAAAAGGAGCAACTTAAAATGAATTATTCAAAGTGCTAGAAGAACTATCAAAATTTATGGGATTGCATCCACCGGATATCACCCCTTCCTCCCTCTCATAGTTTTGAAATAGATATGGTACAAGATTTTGAATTGCCTAGTAATGATTTTAAATACTTAAGGGCATTAATGATTACAAAGTATGATTGAGGAATACATTTTGAAGAGGATAGGTAGTTGTTAATGAATATTGTAGTTGGCCATGAAAAGGAATATAACACTAGGATTAAAGTTGTCAAAGGGGCAGGCCTCGTGCCAAACCAAAACTCTAGTTCTCACCAATATCTCAAAAGAAACTCCTAAGAAAGATACCTCTGGAAAAATCCTTGTGTCCCAAGTACAACTTGTATCGCTACCCATGCTCGGACCATGAAAAATACTTTGTTGTCGAATGAGTTTCTTAGTCTTCCTCCAAATGTTGCCTTGCCCAAATATGTTCCTTATGACATTGCCCAATTCTTGAGTCGGTTCAAGATTTACATGTTCCAATTTTGAGATGATTAAGATTATTAAGCACAATAAAAGGGCCTTTGAGTATTTGGGATTGAAAGAAGAAGAGATTACCCAAGGTAGAATGTAAACAATGTTGAGGTTCCTCTTGTTATTGCAGAGTTGGAAAAACCCCAAGTACTAGAAGAACTAGTGAGACACCTAAAGTATATTTGCGAACATCCTTGGTTGAGTCCCAGATTGAATGTAGATCAATTTTTCACTACTGTAATTATTAAGGACATACTATTACAAACCGTATGTTTGACTCTAGAGCATCATGCAATGTTATGCCTCTTGAGGTCATGAGTGAATTAGATATCAAAGTAAGAATAACTTATGGGAAATGCACTTCCATGGATTCTAGAGAAGTGTCATTGGTTGGATGTGTCAAGGGTTTGATAGTGCAACTTGTAGCCTACCCAGGAAAAAACTTAAAACTAGACGTTGTTATTGTTAATTGCCCTGCCAAATGGGGAATGTTGTTATCAAGAAAATGGGCTACTAGTGTGGGTGGTAGTGTGAAAATGGATATGCCTTTTACCACTATACCTATTGAGCGAAGCCTTGCAAAGTTATATGGTGAAAAGAATATGCTACATCTCATAGAGGATCCCAATAATGCTTCTATGAAGTGTTATACACAAACATTGATGTTGATAACTTTGTTGGATTTGTTGATGGCAAAGAGCACAAAATCGATCAATTCAGAGTCTTTTAATCAAGTAGGTTCTCCTTAGACTTTGTTGTTTGATGGGGCTTGCTCTAAATTTGGAAATGGTACTATTATTGTTATGATATCTCCAGGCTAGGAAGATTTTGTTTTTCTTTTAAACCCGACTTTGAGTGCACTAACAATATTCGAATATGAAGCATTGTTATTGGGTTTAAAAATTGCTTGAAATATGCTATTAGAGACATCATTGTTAAAGGAGATTTAGAGCTAATTGTCAAGGGAGTTAGGAAAGCGTATGCAACAAAAAAATTAGATAATGAAGCAATATAAGCATGTAGTCCGATACTTCATTGAGATGTTTGAATCCATCAACATAATATATCACGATAGAAAGTACAATATATGCAAATGAAAAATTGGCCGTGTTGGGGTCCATATTTGAAAATTGTATTGTATCCCCTATTTTGAGTATAATATTGAGGTATTGACTAAGCCATATTTTCCCGACAATGTTAAACACTAGCAAGTGTTCGAAGATGATGACCAGATGTAAAGGTTTTTATAGAACCAAGGAGAATTTGTTGATCAACGTATAGATTGAGAGCTAATGGTTTGTATGGTTGATGGAAGGGAGACTTTATTTGGCAAATACATCATTCAGTTGAAGACTAATACTATCTCTAGAGGTTTGGTAACACTTGAATCAAACTTTGATAATGCTGATTGCATTTTCAACAAACACATGTCAGCCTCGAGGGATGTTGAAGAGCATGACCTGGGCATGAAGGATAAACCACATAAGATCTGGCTAGGTAGAAATCTAAGAAAGGAAGAAAAGAATTCGTATGTCTAATTGTTGAAGAAATACCAGGACTACTTAGCATGGTCTTATTCTGAACTAAAATCATACAGAGAGGATCTTTTCTAGCACAAAATTCCCTTAGAAGCTTCTGCCAAGTTGTTTAGGAAGAAATAGAGGCTGATCAATCCACTCCTTTCCTTGAAGATGCAAGAATAATTGAAAAATTTGAGGGATGGAGGAATCATACAACCCATAAGGTACTCATCATGGGTTAAAAAATTGGTACATCGAGAAAGAAGAACAGAGATATAAGGTTGTGTTTGGAATTTAGTAACCTGAATAGAGCATCAATGAAGGATAACCACGCTCGCCAAATATGGACAATATGTAATAATTGGTTCTTGGTTCAAAATTGTTATCTAACTTGGATGGTTTTTTTGGATATAACTAGGTAGTTGTGAAGGAATCAGAGTGAATCAAGACTGCCTTTACCACTCCTTGGGGAACATATGTATATGTCAGAATGCCTTTTGGTCTAATGAATACTGGAGCCACTTTCCAAAGAGCGATGGATGTAGCTTTCTCTAGCTATATTAATGATTTCATTACTGTATATCAAGATGATGTGATTGTTTTCTCTAGAAAAAGGAGTGATCACTTACAATACTTAGAAAAAATGTTGTTAAGATGCAGGGAGTATGATATTTCACTAAATCCCAAGAAGTGCCATTTTGGATTTTAGAAAGCAAAGCTGCTTGGACACATTGTGTCAAAGGAAGGGGTCATGATTGATCATGACTGGTTAGAAGCTATCAGAAAATTCCCTATTCCAAGAACCTGGAATGGAATTCAATCATTTTTTGGGCAGATTAATTTTATGAGGAGATTTATCTCCAACTTTGCTGAACTAGCTATCCCAATCACTAGATGTCAAGAAAAATCAAAGTATCAAATGGGAAGAAGCAATTATTCAATATTTTTTTCTGGGATTAAAGAAGCATTAAAGAATGCCCCTATTTTAGTAGCACCAAATTATAAAAAGTCTTTCCAAATGTTTTTTTTGCTTCAAAATTACTATTGCATCTCGTATTGTTTAGAAGGATGATGAGGTAGCTCAAAGACCACTTGCCTTTTTCAGTAAGGTATTACAAGGAGATAATATAAAGTATGATATCATGGAGAAGCATGCATTTTCTTTGGTAAAAAAAAAAAGGTCTTCAAGCCATATATTCTGAGTTCAAAGTCATTGATTATGTTCCCCACACCATGGTGAAAGATATCCTATCAGAAATGGAGGTTTCAAGAAAAAGATGCCGATGGGTAAACAAATTGCAAGAGTATGATATGGACATCCAAACAACAAAATTGGTTAGAGGTTTGGGCCTGGAAAAACTTATGGCAGAGAGCAATCTACACATGATTAAGGTAAATGAAGTTGAAAAGAAAGGTTAAATGTCCTTGAAAAACTAATAAATTATGAGTGGTACAAGGACATAATTTTTACCTCAAAAATATACATTGCCCCTGAACATTTGAGCAAGATTAAGAAAAGATCACTTAAGTTAGCTTCCCAAAAATATGCCATCAATGATTTTGGGTTATGTTGGAAGAACCACGAGGAGTTCTCATAAGATGCATTACTGCGAAGATGAAGCCCCTAAAATAATTATTGATCTCATGGAGGAGTTTATGGGGGAATTTTTTGGAAGAGTCACAACTCATAAAATAGTAAGGGATGGTTCTTGGTGGCCAAATCTTGTCAATTATACAACTTTTTTTGTAATAAAATGTGAGAATTGTAGACACTTTTCTAGAAGACCGAAAGGTTTAGGCTCCCTTCCTTTCGCAACTCTGTATCGAGTTGAATCCCCATTAAGGAAATGGGGAATTGATTTCATTGGGGAAATTTATAATCCTTCAAGTGCATGCCATAACTAGATATTAGTGGCCACAGATTACTTCACCAAGTGGGTGGAGGAAATCCCCACCAAGAAGGCAACTCACCAAATTGTCATGTATTTTTTCCTTAATTATATCATTTGTAGATTAGGTGTACTTGCCAAAATAGTTGCTGATAATTCCATAAGATTTCGAGCTAAACCTTTGGTGGTTATGTGTTATGAATATGGGATCAATTTGACATATGCTTCCAATTATAATCCCCAAGGAAATGGACAAGCAAATTCCAACAATAAAAATCTGTTAAAAATAATGAGAAGGACATTGGATTTGAAAAAAGGAAGTGGGGTGAGTAGTTGAAATTTGTTGTTTGGGCTGATCGAATCAATGTTAAGCGACCCTTTGGAAAAAGCCCATTTGATTTGGTATATGGAACTCAAGCTCTTGCTGCCCATGTATATGCAATTGTCTTCTTTTCAATTTCTTCAAGAATTGGAAGATCAATAGGTTAGTCCCTATGATGCTCGCATCAATCAGATTGTTGAGTTAGATAAAGAAAGAAGGGAATCCCATAACAGGAATGTAAAATTCAAAGAGAAATTGAAGAAGTTGTTTGATAAGAAGGTTACTCCAAGAGCTTTATGGTGTGGGAGATAGGAAAGTTTGATGCATTATAGATGGGACTTATTCAATTGACATTCGAATTTGTGAACATACCTTATTCTTAAAAGAATTAGATGGGGAGTTGCTTGAGTTTCTGTTAATGACAAGCATTTGAAATATTTCCTTGATTTATTTATTAGAATCAAGGTAGACACCATTATACGAGTGTATAGTATTTTGTTTCTTTCTACCTTTATGTTTTTCTATTTTATTTCGTCCCTGGTCTTGGTGACCATTTTGTTGGTTTCTCGGCTCGTCCTTGGTGGAGTTGGTTATTGTTTTTCTACTCGAAATCTTATTCTTTGACTTTGTTGCCAAAAAGTTTCTTTTTGGAACTTGGTATTCTATTTGTTCTTGTGGCTCTTGCTAGGAGTGCCCATCCCTAAGTCGGAGCGATGTTGGTGCTAAATTTCAACTCACCCCGTTTCTCCTCAAAATTATTCAAACTACGGACTCTGTCATCTTTTCAATCTCCTCGTATTGATGTGTGAAAGCTTTGTCCTTGATTTGGTTACCATGATCATTCCTTTCCTTTGGTCGAGGATGACATTAAGTATAGAATTTTTTATGTTCCTCTGTCATACATGTGAAAGAAGGTGTACCTTGGGCGTAAAATTGGGTTTTTTCCCTTCCTTCCATTTTTCCACAAATCACGTTTTTTTTCCTTGTCAATTTTGTCCCAATATCTATTGAAACATGGTCCTTTCGATTGGATATGGCTCGGTGGATCACATTTGGGTCTTGTATCATTTCCAAATTCTCTATCCTTAAAAGAAAGATTCATATCCAAGCGTGAATGGTGATTTCCCTACATTTTAGGGTTTGTGGTGTGTTTTCCCCATTAATTTATATCTCGTATCTGTGGACATGTGGCCCTTTACGATTGGATGAGGTTTGGTGAGGAACTTTGAAACCCTAAGGCCCGATTCAACTCAAGTCTTGTCCACGTGGAGGGCTGTGCTAATCGAAAAATCACCTCTTGGTTTGACCTTTAGACTTGCACTGGGAAAAATGTGCGGAGGTTTTGTTTCCTTGCCTAGGCTTAAAAAAAAATTTATGCGGTCGGTGCAGCTTTATTGGATCTTGGACACGTGGAGGGCTGGCTTCATTTGAGGATCCAGATCGGGTCCCACCTTAATGATTGCACAAGAAGACACGTGTTGTGGCTGCACTTGTTTGGGGTCTCAAATTTTGAGCACCATCTCAAAGTTGTGCAATGGAGACACATGGAGGCTTCCACGGCTCCTCTTTATACTTAAAATTTTCAAGAAAATTTCTAAGGCACAGGAAACGTGGAGGGCCATGCATTTTAGGTCCCTTCCCTAAATTTTATTGTTGAAGAGCGCTATGGGCACACGTGGAAGTTTCTGCTCACTCTACCCTTCGCTATGAATTTTCAACGGCGAAGGAAAATTTTCTCGGACCTTAGACACATGACGCCTTCTGCTATTCCTTAAACATTTTCAACAATTCTTCTAAACCGAGACACATGGTGAACCCGTGCTTGTTTGGGGTCTCCCCTTTTGGGGAACCATATTAAAAGTGTGCCATTGGGACACATGGACCCTTCTATTGGCTCCTATTTATCTTTGAGACTTTTCAAAGGCATAAAGGTGATTTCCTTGGGCCCAAGGCATGTGGAAGTCACGCGCTTACTTGGAAAATTATGTATGCGTACTTCACCTTTGCATTTGTGCAAGGAAACACGTGGGCGACTACGATATAAAGTTGAGAAGGGGCGCAATCAACGGTTGTTGTGCGTTGTATCTAATTTTTCCACCATTTTTGCTCTAAGACTCACGGAGATGCAAATACGCATTTTTAAAATTGTTTTTGATAAAACCCTTGTCATTTTTGTCTGCATAATTTGTAATTAAATGGATTTAAATCTTAAATTTATGATTCTGAGGATTGTTAAGGTTGATATTTTGAAGTTGGAATTACTTGGGCACTTGTAAAAATAAAAATTATCGGAGAAGTTGGATTTGGAGCAGATTTGTAGAGAAAAGAATGGGAAAAGGATGAAATGATGAAGGTTGCGAAGTGTCAAAGATGAAAACGGTGATGCCTCGAGGATGAAAAGGATTTCAAGTCAGATCTAGCTATACAGAGCCACCTTTGGAAAATGATTAAAAGGGGATTTTTGCATGATGAGAATAAAAATGATTATAAGGATTGTCGATAAGTTGTGGCATGACATCGTAATCATCGGTTGAGGGTCTAAGAAATGTGATCAATTCATGATTTTCCACGACAACTTTTGTGTATGAATTTTTTTAAACGTCACTATCTGCTAAAAATTGGTAACAAGCAAACGTTCCTCAAATATTCTTCTTTTTTCGGGGAAAATATAGGATGAGTGAGTGAGTGAAATGTATAAATGGAATGAGAATAATCTTGAGAGGGTAGGGGCTGAATTTTAAGATAAAATTTTAGAAATCCCATCTTCTTGAGAGACCATCTAAGAAACCTCTTAATTTCCGTGTTTTAGATTTTCAATCACATCAATTTGGTTCAAGTGTACATCCATTGAAAATCTACGAGGCTGTTCAAAGAAACTTTCCCTACTACGATGAATCTAATCAACTTGAATGAATCTATGTAAATCTTGATAAAATTTGTATCGCTTTATTTTAGAATGTTTACAATTATTTTTCCTTGTCCCTATTGCAATCTTGTGTTAAAGTCCCTCACGAATCACACGATATCGTCCATGTGAAAGTTTAGTGGCATTTGCAATTTCGTTCTGAGAAGAGCCTTCATCTTGTGATGAGATAAAAATTTAAAATCACTTTACTATCGTTTTGTTGATAAAGATTGTTTGTAATCCTTTGAGTGTATCTTAGATGTGATGAACCAAGGGTCTTAATGTTTAATTCAATCTTTAGCTCGATCCTTCATGTAAAATTCTTGGAGATTGTGTGAAACCAGTGCTAATATGGGCCTCCATTGATGCACACCTTCTAGTTGAAGGAATATTTTAGCTATTCGAAGCATTATGTCATTTAGATTTCCAAATGTTAAGAAGGTTCTCAAAGATATGATATAAAAAATTTTATCCTTCTTAATCTCTAACCAAAATTATTCAAAACAATGAATCCTACCTCAACTACCCTGTTTGTTACGTATGTCCACAAATGTATAAATTCTCTTGCCAAAATATGCTGAGAAGCAATTAAGATTCCATAATGTCTGTAGTAACCTTTAGCCTTGTTTAGGAAATATCACCATTCTTTAGAATTGACAACTAGTGAGATTTATATTGTGGTGCATTGATCATATTTTCTCAATGTTTCCTTTCCAATTTGTTCAAAGAAGGATATCTTCATTGTCCTTCACATAAAAAGGTTAAAAAAATGGGTCCTCTCACTGGTTGACAAGGACAACCTAAAGTAGTGAGGATAGATCAAATCAGTAATGAAGCGTTATCCATTTCATAATAAGATCGTGACAAAGAGTAAGAAAAATCCTCTCTCCATTTATAAAATGACTCATAATAAGATCTGTCTATCTCTCAGTGTCTTGTTAAATTTGTGATATCTTGCTTGATTTGAAAGGGAGAATCAATTTGGATACCAACAACTTACGCATGTTTATTTGGCACAAATTCAAAGATGAATTCTAGAGGAAAGACCTAAAATGAGAGCAGGATTTCCACGTGCCATGGGCCTAAGAAAGTTAAATCGGATGCTTGAAAATTCTATGTATGGGAAGATCCATTGGAATTATCAAGGTTTCTCTTCGGTTCTCTTTCAAAATTAAAATTTAGAGGTAGGTCCCCAAGCAGGTGCGGTCCCCCATGTGTGCAGGGCCTAAGAAAGTTACCTCAGCCATTGAAAAGTCTCGGTGTAAAGAGGATCCAGTGGGGAAGCCTCCACGTGTCTCTTCGATGCACTTTTAATATGGTGCCAAAAGTAGAGACCCCACATAAGTATGGGCCCTACACATAGAAAATATTTGAGTTAAAGCGAGGCACGAGGGTGCTTTTCACATTTTGTATCACTTAGAGAAATTATGCATTTTTGTCAATTTGGCCCATCCATCCACTTTTATATGGGCTTTACACGTGGCTTTGCTAGGTGTCGATGGGGCTATAGCTTAATTTATGACTTTCATTATTTTTCAAAACAAATCGATAATCTCAAAATGCCCCACCCACCTCCCGCTTCAACTTTTGACGTGGGATTTAGCGAGGCCATCTTGTTTGGGGTTTCCCCTTTTGGGGCACCATATTAAAGCGTAACATTGAGACACATGGACATTTTCGTTGGCTCCTTCTTATCTTGAGAGTTTTCAAAGGCATAAAGGTGATTTCCACTGGGCCCAGTGCACATGGAAGGCCCATGCTTTTTGAAAACTTACATTTATACTTTACCTTTGCGGTTGTGCGAGGAAACATGTGGATGACTCGATATAAATTTGAGAAGGGGTGCTGATCAATAGTTCTTGTGCCTTATATCTAAGTTTTCCACCATTTTTATCTAAGACTCTGGAGATGTAAATACACATTGTTTTTAATTATTTTTGATAAATCCCCTTCTCATTTTTATCTGCCAAGTGTAATTGAATGGATTTAAATCTTAAATTTCGAGTCCATGGATTTTTAAGGTTGATATTTTGAAGTTGGAATTACTCGGGCACTTGCAAAAATGTAAATTATCGGAAGAGAAGTTGGATGTGGAGTAGAGTTGCCGGAGAGGAAAGAATGGGAAAATAATGAAATGATAACGGTTGCGAGTGTAAAAGATGAAAAAGGTCCTGCCTCGAGGATCAAAAGCATTTCCTATTAGATCCAGCTATATAGAGCCACTGGAAAATGATTAAAACAAGGATTTTTTACATGAAAATATAAGAATGATTAGAAGGATTGTTAAAACATTGTGACATTACATCCCAATCATCAGTCGAGGGTCTGAGAAATGTGATCAATTCATGATTTTTCCACCTGACAAATTTTGGATATGAATTTGTTAAATGTCATTATCTGAGACAACTTGGTAACAAGCAAAGGTTTCTTTAATATTCATCTTTTTGGGATTGGAAATTTTTGATGAGCGAGCGAGTGAAATTTATAAATGCGTGAGAATACTCTTGTAGAGGGTTAGGGGTTGAATTTATAAAATAAAATTTGAGAAAGCCCATTTTCTGAGAGACCATCTTAGAAACCTCTTAATTTCCCATATTTTAGATTTTCAATCACATCAAGTTATTTGCAAGGTACACCCTTTAAAAATATCTAAGAATGTTTAAATAAACTTTCCCAGTGATGAATCTAATCAACTTTGAAATAGTCTATGTCAATCTTGATAAAATTTGTGTGTACTTTATTTCAGAATGTCTGTAAGTAGTTTTTCTTGTTCCTATTGCAATCTTGTGTTAAAGTCCCTCCGAATCACACAAGGATCTCATTCATCACACAGTTTAGTAGCATTTGCAATTTTATTACGAGAAGAGCCTTCATCTATGATGAGATAAACAATTTAAAATCACTTTACTATCATTTTTTTATAAAGATTGTTAATAAGCCTTTGAGTGTATCTTAGGCGTGAGGAAGCAAGGGTCTTAATGTTTAATTGAGTCTTTATCTCGATCCTTCATATTAAATTCTTAGAGATTGTGTGAAACCATGCAAATGTGGACCTGCATTTTGATGCACCTTTTGGTTGAAGGAATATTTTAGCTATTCTGAAGCATTCTGTCATTTAGTTTTCCAAATGTTGTGAAGGTTCTCAAAGATATGGTATAATCAATTTTATCCTTCTTAATCTCCCACCAAAATTATTCAAAACAATGAATCCTACCTCAACTACCCTTGTTTGTTTTGTATGTCCACAAATGTATAAATTCTACTATCAAAATATGTAGAAGTAATTAGGATTCCATAATGTCTTTAGTAACCTTTAGCCTTGTTTAGGAAATATCACCATTCTTTAAAAGTGACAAGTAGTGAGATTTTAATTGTGGTGCATTGATCATATTTTCTCAAGGTTTCCTTTCACATTTGTTCAAAGAAGGATATCTTCATTCTCCTTCATAGACAAAGGCTAAAAATGGATCCTCTCACCTAGTTGATGAGGACAACCTAAAGTAGTGAGGATAGATCAAATCGATAATGAAGGTGTTATCCATTTTCCAATGCACGAGTGACAAGTATTTATAAAAATCCTCTCGTAAGCTATAAAATGAATCATAATAAGATCTTGTCTTTCTCTCGGTGTCTTCCTAAATCTATGATCTTTGCTTGATTTCAAAGGAGAATATATTTGGATACCAACACCTTCCACTTGTTTATTTGGCACAACTTCAAAGATGAAGTCTAGAGGCACCTAAAACTAGATCGGGATTTCCACGTTCCATGGGCCCGAAAGTTACATCGGATGCTTGAAAATACTAAGTATGGGAAGATCCATCGGAAACCTCCAGTGCCTCTTTGGTGCTCTTTCAAAATTCAAATTCAAAAAGCGAGTCCCAAATAAGTGCGTGCCCTCCACGTGTCTCGGGCCTAAGAAAGTCACCTTGGCCATTGAAAAAGTCTCAGTGTAACGAGGATCTAGTGGAAGCCTCCACATGTCTCTTGATGCACTTTTAATATGGTGCCAAAGCGTAGAGACCCCAAATAAGCCACAGAGCCCTACATGTAGAAAAGATTTGAGTTGAAGCGGGCCTAGGGGTGCTTTTCACATTTTGTATCACTTAAAGAAATTGTGCATTTCCTCGGTCAATTTGGTCGATCCATCCACTTTTATATGGGCTTTACACGTGGCTTTGTTGGGTGTCGGCATGGGCTGTGGCTTACTTTATGACTTTCATTATTTTTCAAAACAAATATGAAAATATCAAAATTCACTGACGACCCACCTCCCGCTTTTAAATTTTGATGTGGGAATTAACGGGGCCTTGCTTGTTTGGGGTCTCCCCTTTCGGGCACCATATCAAAAGTGTGTCATTGAGACATGTGGATTCTTGTTGGCTCCTTTTTATCTTTGAGACTTTTCAAAGGCATAAAGGTAATTTCCTTGGGCCCAAGGCACGTGAAAGTCTGTGCTTGTTTGGAAACTTATATACTTCACCTTTGTATTTTTACCAAGGAAACACATGGATGACTACGATATAAAGTTGAGAAGGGGTGCAATCAACGGTTATTGTGAATTATATCTAATTTTTCCACCATTTTTGCTCAAAGAATCTTGGAGATGCAAATACACATTGTTTTTAATTGTTTTTAATAAATACCATTCTTGTTTTTGTTTGAAAAGTGTAATTGAATGGATTTAAATCTTAAATTTCTAAGTCTAGGGATTTTTAAGGTTGATATTTTGAAGTTGGAATTACTCGAGGCTCTTGCAAAAATGCAAATTATCGAGAAGATGGATGTGGAGCACAGTTTCAGAGGAAAGAATGGTAAAATAATGAAATGATAATGGTTGCAGGTGTAAAAGATGAAAAAGATCTGCCTCGAGGATCAAAAGCATTTCTTGTTAGATCCGGCTATCACTGAGCCACTGGAAAATGATTAAAACAAGGATTTTTACATGAAAAAATAAGAATGATTAGAAGGATTGTTAAAACATTGTGACATTACATCCCAATCATCGGTTGAGGGTCCGAGAAACGTGATCAATTCATTATTTTTCCACTGGCGATGACTTTTGGGTATGAATTTGTTAAACGTCAGCATGCGAGACAAATTGGTAGCAAGCAAAGGTTCCTTGAATATTGTTCTTTTGGGGGAATTTGGGATGAGTGAGTGAGTGAAATGTATAAAAGTAATTAGAATACTCTTGCAGAGGGTCGGGGTTGAATTTTTAAATAAAATTTGAGAAAGCCCATCTTCTGAGAGACCATCGAGAAACCTCTTAATTTCCGTGTTTTAGATTTTTAATCACATCAAGTTGGTTGCAAGTGTACAGCCATTTAAAAGCTCTAAGAATGTTCAAATAAACTTTCCCCTGGTGGTGAATCTAATGAACTTTGAAGCAGTCTATGTCAATCTTGATAAACTTTGTGTCTACTTGATTTTAGAATGTCAGAAGTATTTTTATTATTCCTATTGCAATCTTGTGTTAAATTCCCTCGGAATCACATAGGATCTCGTCCCTATGATAGTTTAGTAGCATCTACAATTTCATTATGAGAAGAGCCTTCATCCTATGATGAGATAAACAATTTAAAATCACTTTATAGTCATTTTTTTATAAAGATTGTCTGTAAGCCTTTGAGTGTATCTTAGGTGTGGGGAACAAGGGTCTTAATGTTTAATTGTGTCTTTATATTGATCCTTCATGTTAAATTCTTAGAGATTGTGTGAAATCATGCAAATGTGGACTTGCATTGATGCACACCTTCTAGTTGAAGGAATATTTTAGCTATTCTGAACCATTCTATCATTTTGTTTTCCGAATCTTTGTGAAGGTTCTCAAAGATCTAGAATAATCAATTTTATTCGCTTAATCTCCCACCAAAATTATTCAAAACAATGAGTCCTACCTCATTTACCCTGTTTTCCTTGTAATTACACAAATGTATAAATTCTCTTGCTAAAATATGCGAAGAAATCAAGATTCCATAATGTATTTAGTAACCTTTAGCCTTGTTTAGGAAATATCACCATTCTTTAGAAGTAAACTAGTGAGAGTTAAATTGTTGTGCATTGATAATATTTTCTTAAGGTTTCTTTTCAAGTTTGTTCAAATAAGGATATCTTCATTCTCCTTCACCGACAGAGGTTAAAAATGGGTCCTCTCACCCTGGTTGACAAGGAAAACCTAAAGCGGTGAGGATAGATCAAATCCTTAATGAAGGTGTTATCCATTTCTCCGATGCACGAGTGACAAAGAATCGAAAAAACCTCTCCTGGCTAAAATGACTCATAGTAAGACATGTCTATCTCTCGATGTCTTACTAAATCTTTGATGCTACTTGGTTTTAATGTGAGAATCAATTTGGATACCAACACCTTCCACGTGTTTGTTTGGCATGACTTCAAAGATGAAGTCTAGATATAGGACCTCAAATGAGAACGAGGCTCTCTAAGTGCCATGGGCCCAAGAAAGTTGTAATTGGATGCTTGAAAATTTTAAGTATGAGAACATCTAGCGGAAACCTCACGGTGTCTCTTCGGTGCTCTTTCAAAAGTAAAATTCGGGGTAGGTCAGCAAATAGACATGGGCCCTCCATATGTCTCGGAGCCTAAAAGTTACCTCGGCCGTTGAAAAATTCTCGGTGTAAAGAGGATCCAGCGGAAGCCTCCACGTGTCTCTTCGGTGCACTTTTGATATGGTCTTTAAAAAGTAGAGATACCAAATAAGAGCTGGCCCTCCATGTAGAAAATATTTGAGTTGAAGCGGTCTTGGGGGTGATTTTCACATTTTTTATCACTTAAATAAATTGTGTATTTTTGGACAATTTCAGGTGGCCATCCGCTTTTTATATGGGCTTTACACGGATTTCACGGGTGTTGACACGGTGTGGCTTACTTTATGAATTTCATTCTTTTTCAAAAAAAATTTGAGAATCTCAAAATTCCCCATCGACCCACCTCCCCACATTTAACTTTGCGTGGGCATTAGCAGGCCACGCTTGATTTTATATATACTCCATGGTTTGGCGCAAAGGCCATAGTTTTAAAAAAGTGGTGGCATTGTATTATATATAAATTAGGGATTTTGGGATGGGTGGCCATGGCTAACACACCCCCATATAATATATTGTGGGGTGGATCGGCCATGGGTGCTCTCCACCCTTTGTTTTTTTAAAAGCATAGTGTGGTGGGTGTTTGGCACCCACCCAAATAAAATGAATTTTTTTCTTTACATATAACCTTTTTCATTATGGCTTACACATAGTCGATTGATATTATTCCAATTATTTAATAGTTATAATAATTCATGAAGTGTTTCTCTTGCAAAAATAAGTTTGTGTATTTGAGCATATACAAAAATAAATTGTTTTATGACTCATTGCTATTTCCACCTAAATTAATTATAATAATAGGGAGGGCATATTTCATTATCTTTATTTAGAAGTAATAAAATATCACATTATTTTGTTTTGTAAAATTGTATAATTTATAACAATAACACTAAAATTTCACTATATAACAACTCATTTGAAAGAGGAAAATAGGTATAAACACAACCAAGTACATATCTTATATACATAGAAGGAAAACAAGGATGTTTTAAAAGGTACAAAGCATATATTTCACTATATTTCTAGTTTAGAATATGAACAATTTTCAATTGTAAATAGAATGAATACTTATTTTGAGTTCCATAATTGAATGAACTACTACAAAAAATAAAGTGCACATTCAAATGCTTCCTTTCAACTTATATACATTTCTACTACAAGGAAACCATTTCAGATTTTAATCAATTACAAACTTGTCTTGAGGATTATATTCAAGCTCCATATAATACAATGAAATGTAACCTCTAAACATAAGCATTCCATGGCATGGAAAACACACAGAAAGCTTGAAAAATGATTTATAAGAGTTTACATTTAAAATAAAAGTGTCAAAAGACCTCCACACAGTGGAGACAACATGATGAAATTTACAAAATAAACTTTCTCTTTCTTTGTCTTCAACATAATGTACCTCTTTCCAAGATCACAATATTGGGCTCCTTATTTTCTCAACTCCAAATAAAAAAAAAAACAAGAAAGGGATCATAGGCAACATTCACTTTCCATTCTTATAAAAATGAGAAGGAGAAGTCATCCCTCTCATTGGCCCCCTGATCCCCAACAATAGATCAATAAGGAACATTAAGCAACCATGGGAACTTTATAAAGTCTTCCACAACACAACAAACACAAAAACAACACTTGCACATACATACAAGAACACAATATCAAGAACCCATTTGTAATTTTTCAAACAAAACACAAAGGCTTAAAAATAATCCCAAAGGAGACAAGAATATGGAGTCATCACCTTATACCTCGCAAGTGGGATGAGGGTCCACCCAAAGACCTCTAAGTGCACTATCACAATGACACACAACTCCTTATCTCTCCATTCACAAATTAAAAATGATATAAATCCCTTTTACCTTATCATAGGTCGAATATATCCCACACTCCCTCAAAAAAAAGTTCTCAAATACTCTCTTTTACCTCCATAATAATGACTCCACTTCTCTCTTGCAAAACCATACTTAAGGCCCAAATCTACCCAACCCATACATAGCAACCACATGAATCTAATTTACAAAATAATTCACAATAATACAATGGTATAGACCCTACCTTGCCATAATAGCTTCAAAAATATTCAAGAAACAAACTTCAATCTCTTCGATTCTAGACTAGTCCCAAATGCAATCTCTCAAGAAAAGAATTGAAGCCAACTCCTAAAAATATGCAAGTGTGTAATAAAACCAAGTAACCCCCAAAACTCCAAAATGACTTCAATAAATAGAAAAATTGGAGAGGATGGTGAGGTGGCTCCATGTAGGATGCCACATCACTCTTCCTCCAATCCACCTCACCAAGTCAACACAAGGACCAAGACTCATAAATGGGTGAGGTGAGGGTATGACAAGTTCCACTTACACACACAAACATCCACTCCATACTTCCAAAGGACACAATAAAGAAGGTAAGTAAAAATGTGACATTAATTGTCCCTTTTTCATTCAAAAACACATCATGAGGGATAATTTTGGCCCCTTACATAATAGGTATAGTTGGTAGGAAGTTTTAAGAGGTATGGGACAAGTTTAACTTGTCCCATAAGCCTCCATAATTGGCTCCAAAACAAAAATTACAGATTTGAAAAGTGAGGTTAACTACACAACTACAAAATACATAAAATTCCATCTCAAATCAATAAGATAACAAGGAAAATCTGCCACATTAAATATCCACTTAGTCACATCCCACCTTAAATTAATCACATGATTAATCGACTAACAAAAGCACATCGCCTTAAGAAATAATAAAGTGAGATTTACATTACAATAAATAATTCACATACGTAAATAAATAAATAAAATAAAGGAAATAAAACAATCATTCAAACCCCTTTGTTAAATATGAGGTTACCACACCACCCAAGGAACCTCTATGCAACAACACAACAATACACATGACATGAATTTGCAAAGGTGACTCGGTTGTAAATTTCAATATTCCTCCATTGTTAGTCTCTAGCCACTTCTTGTTTATTGTGATATATATTTTTCTGCAACCAATCAAACAAGACCCCTTTTGCCTCAAGGCCACATCAAATCTACAAAATATAAAACACCCATACATATTATCCAATCAACATCATCATCAAAGTTAGAATTTATATCAATTATTTGCAATCAATGTGTCAATTGTAGGTTATTATTTATCCTTTTATTTTTTTATTTTGATAATTCCTTCACTTGTATTAGCCCAAGACTTGTTGCATTAGCTTTCTTACGTGTACTAGTTTTGTGGAGTTAGCTTACTAGTTGTGTTGAGTTAGCTTCATAGTTATGTGGCATTAGTTTACTAGTCTTGTGGAGTTAACTTAACGAATAGCATCGAGTTAGTGGCAGTCCTTCACCTCTAATTTAGGTAGTAGTTTCACTTCTCTACTCCTATATTTACATATTTATTATTGAGTAATTCAATTCATTGTATTGTAATGTATTGAGCATTATGCATTATGATGGATTTCTATATCTAGTATTTTCTATCTTTTGTTTTGTAAATCTAATGTAGCGTATTACTATCATTTAAGATTGTGGCTTGGAAAAATCTTCTTATTGTTCTTGTCATGGTATCGGAGCGGTAGATGATGTATACATCCATCTGTAAGTTTTTGCGAAAAAAGAGTTTGTTTGTTTTCATATATTTTTGAATTTTTAACAATGCCGATTTTTACGCAAAACAAAGGGCTATGATGGATTCGAAAAGCGGTAAAAGCCCGAAACAGGAGTAAACTTAGCTATTGAAGAAGACATCTTATTGTGTAGTGTGTTTTGGTGTGGTTTTGTTTTACACATAAAAACATTCATATGTGCTGAGATCCACTTGGAAATCCATGTGGGGAAGATATCTATGTTGGGGAAGTAGAAAAGCTAGAAAAAGGGTTTTTGGGTTTTTTTCATTCAGTATTGGGTTTTTTTCTTCCGCTTTACAACATTCCTATTTAGTGAGAATCTAGACATCTTCCAAATTTGTGCGTGGGAAATCCTTATACGGGGTTGTTGCATTCAAGATAATGAGTTTTTCTTACGCTTCTTAGAATTTCTATTTGATAGAGAAGAGGAAATCTTGGATATCCATGTCTTAGGGAATTATTTTTTCAGGGATGTAGAAAAGATAGAGAAACACTTTGTGGGTTTTTTGCATTACGTAAGTGTTTTTTTCTTCTACTTTATAGAATTCATGTGTGTGGAGGATGAGAAAGTCTTGTAGGTCTATTCTATCCTTGGGGATTTTAGAAATCTATGTGAGATACGTAGAACATATGAAAAAACAATTTCTAGGTTTTTCACGTTTAGTATTGGGATTTATATCTTCTTCAATTTTACATATATTAAATTGGAAAGTTTTTTCCAGAAATAAATCGAAGATTGTAGGGCATTTTATTTATTTTTATTAAAGCACAAACTTGATAAATTTCTATCTTTTGATTGGTAACTTAGATTTGAGTGTTGTTTGTTTGAAGTGCTTGTTTTTTTCCTTGTTCTAATGGAACTATTTATTTTAAGAAATAAACTAAAAATTTGAAATTTCATGTTTGTAAAGCACACTAAATTGAAAAGTGTCAACATCTATATCTATTTTGTTTTTGAGATATTTTAAATCTATATTTTTGACACTTTTTGGCATGTTGACAATTTCTCTTATAGGGGAGCTATTATTTTAAAGCTTAATGTTAATTTGTTGGTGTTGGAGTAGTTGAATTTGGAAACTCATATAGATCTGTGGTGTCACTCTACCCATTTAGTAGTATGGAAGGGTGTGGTGTTTGCTACTACTTCAGGTTTCATGTTCTTACCTTGTTACGTGTTCATATTGCTTCTTTAGGTTTGTGTCCTTGCATTGTTACCTTGGCTTTTCTTGGAACATAAAACTCCAACTTATTTTGATCTTGTGTCCTATCCTTGTCTCCTTGGTTATTATTCTTGGATCATGGCAAATATATTTTGTAGTAGTTGACCTTGCTTCTTCGAGTTTTGTGTCCTTTCCTTTTTAACTTGACTTTTCTTGGATTATGACACTCCAATTTATTTAGATCTCCTATCCTTACCTTGCTTTCTAGGTTGTTCTTGGATCGTGGCACACCTTTTGTAGTGATTGATCAAATTATGTTTTGTGTTTTTACACTTTCAACATCACTAGATTGTCGGTCTCTTGCATATAGCTATTGCAGGTGAAGCCCAATGTCAGTTTTTTTTAATTCTATGATCGAGCACTCATTTAGACTATAATGCAAACCAAATTTCTTCAACATTATACAATTTTTTGGAGCTGATATTCTTGGGATATATTGGATCAATATTTTACTCTCTCTACTTTTTATTACTGGTTTTGGGTATTGTTTCCCAATTTTGCATTCCTTACAAAAGTTGACCAACATGCACAAGTATTAAACTTGGTGGAAATTTCGAGGAAAATTTAAATAACCATGAAGGGTAGAGAAATACCATGAGATAAGAGCACTACCACAAAGGGCACATGGATGCACACAAAATAAAGGAAGTTCCACGGAATGAAGAAATTAATCCATAGATGGATATAGCTTGTCGCTATTATAAATAGCACCACGGGCTAAGGTAGTAATACAAGGAAAAATGTGGATCAAAAAGAAGCAAGTTATGTTATTTGGGAAATCCATAGAAAGTTTTCAAAATCCATGTAAACATAGGCACCATGATACAAAGAAATGATCCATGGATATCAAAATCCACACTAAACTAAATGGAGAAGTTGTGTAACAAAGAAAAATGGTGACTATCAGTGGAACTTAGAAATAAATCAAATTTTCAGTTCAGCTATCATATATTTATGAATTCAATCAAATTTTGTTATTCCCTATGCAATCAAATCTTAATTCATGAGTCAAATATTCAATTCTCTAACACGGAAAATTTCATCATCGAGGTTGCATAACCACCTGACATTAAATGTATTATGGGCACTCAGTTGAAGAAGGTGTGTAATAGTGGATAAATAGAGTGGGGCCATGTTTCCTTAGAGAAATAAATTAAATTGGTTGGGGTTGGTTCAGGAATTTGACTTATTTGTAAATTATCCTTCTCCCTTCCATGATTTTCTATATATTGTAGAGCAATGCTCCTTTGTAATGTTAGATACTTTTACAATTTTTGGTATCTTATGTGAAGGTTCATCTCTTGTTTTACGTGTATGTCCTAAGGGTTTCATGCCTTGGATTTTAGACTCAGAAAATACTACGATCTTCTTGTTATGACTCTAACAATTTGCGCACAATATCAAGAAATAAATCTAATCTTGTGGCCCATTCTGCCCTTGTTCCAATTTGTTGCCCTCCTTGCCTTCTTCCATTTGCGAGATAAGTTGTATGTTTCATTTACTAAATTCTTTTCCATTTTGCACCATGAAAGTGTATTGTGGGATCGATTTTGATCTTTGTTTTATGTTCGATCCTCTTCATTATTGTTAAATTCCCTTTTCCCTTATTTGAATGTATTCATCCACTTATTTTTGCATTATCGCTTATGCTGAGATTAGGTTATATTTTATTCATCTTCTTCTCATCTTGTACCTTGGAAGGTTAGATTAGAGTTATATAGTTGCATTTCAATTCCTAGGAGTAATTTTACAAAAGTATAAGTAGGAAGAGGAATTCGGCCTTTTCTAGAGGTCTATACGAGTTCATGTCCCCTACAACTTGGAGACAGTCCCATGTTGTCTCAAATATTGAATTGTCTATGATTTGGGCATGGGTGCACATTTGAGATCTAATAGTTTGGGTACACTGGTGTGATGATGAAATCAATATTTCCAATTTTATCAAGTGTTGGTTTGTATCTTGATGAAATTGGAATCATTTATAAACTCTGTGATAACACATATGGCGACTCCATTCATTAAATTTAGTATGGGTGCTTAGTTGAAGAAGGTGTGCAATAGTGGATACATAGATTGGCACCGTGTTTCATAAGAGAAATTAATGAAATTAGTTGGGGTTGGTTTAGGAATTTGATTTGTTTATAATTTCTCCTTCTCCCTTCCATTATTTTTTATATATTGTAGAAAATGCTCCTTTGTAAAGTTGGATACTTTTAGCATTTTGGGAATCTTGTAACATAAGGCTCTTCTCTATTTTTGCGTGTATGTCCTAAGGGTTTCATGCCTTGGATTTTAGACTCGAGAAAATACTCACATCTTCTTTTTATGACTCTAAAAATTTGTGCACAATATCAAGAAATAAATCTAATCTTGTGGCCCATTCTTCCCTTGTTCCAATTTATTTCTCTCCTTGCCTTCTTCCATTTGCATATAAGTTGTATGTTTCATTTACTATATTCTTATCCATCGTGGATCATGAAAGTGCATTGTGGTATTGTTTTCGATCTTTGTTTGATGTTCGATCCTCTTCATTGTTGTTAAATTCAGTTTCCCCTTATTTGAATGTATACATCCCCTTATTTTCCTGGCATTATCACGTATGTAGATTAGGTTTTGTTCTATGCATCTCCTTCTCATCCTAGTCCCTTGGAAGGTTAGAGTAGAGTTACATAGTTGAATTTCAATTCCTAGGAGAAATTTTACCGGTATAAGTAGGGAGAGGAAGTCATCCTTTTCTAGAGGTTTCTCCGAGTTCGTGTCCCACAACTTCAAGACAATCCCATGTTGTCTCAAATCTTGAATTTGTCTCATGATTTGGGCATGGGTGCACATTTGAGCTCTAACAATTTGGGTACACTGGTGTGACGATGAAATTAATATTTCTAATTTTATCATGTGTTGGTTTGTATCTTGATGAAATTCTAATCATTTATAGGCTCTGCGGTAACACTTATGGTGAATCCATTCATAATATTAAATAGTTTTAGTAGTATTTTTGGTCCCAGTGTGTTTCTAATTCATGAAAAGCTTCCAAAAAAGGTCTAGAATAAGACAATGCATATTGAGTACTTCCGTTACCTCTAGGAACACATAGAATAGGAATGCGTATAAAAATATCTTAATCTCCTCCAAATCAAACTCTTTCAACACTACCACCTCTTAGACCCTTCTTGCATTCCACTAGATATCTCATACATATCATAATGGTGCATCAACTACCACCTAAAAATCCATTTTTAAACTTCACAAGAAGGAACTTGTTTACTTTGAATGCCCAAAATCCTATTCTATTAGGCAACTTAGAAAAATATTACATATTTTACTAGAGAAAACAACACTACTCCAGTTTCCCACATTTAGGACATTACAAATGTCTGTGTTTTACATGAAATTTCTTAAATGGATGTGGCACTCAAAATCCTGGCTTTATCTCTTCAAAAAAAAGGCTCTGTGATGGTTTAGGATCTTAGCTACGAGTTCAATCAAAACTTGGAATCCGAGATTTTTTTATTAGTGAATATTTGTAATTTGGTGAATATTCCATTTTAAGAAAATTTGAAAAGACAAAATTTTGAGACATTTCAAGGTGACCTGTTTGCCTAAAATTTATAGTATATATTTTTTTAGGAGTCATCTTCGCCTACAATTTAAAACATCTCCTATTAAAACCTAGGTGATTTGTTAGGTAGTATACTACTAAGTTCTTTACTTATTTCCGAGGTATCGGCATATCAATTACTATGAACTTGCATGGTAGGTTGTTGGTGCTTGACAAGAGGTTTTTATACATGAAAAGAAGTTATTGACAAATGACAAGAGGTTTTGATATGAAAAATTCCTATGTTCTTGACGCATGATAGGAGGCGCAGAGGCTTTATACACGTGAAAGTAGTTTAGTAGTCATACGGCTGACAAGGTTGTTTTCATGTGATGACAAACCTCATGTCGTGCGATAATAAGGTTGTTGTTGCATGAAAAGAACTTTCTATCACATGAAAATAACCTTGTTTTCACGCATTAGTGAGGGTGTTGTCCCTTATTGTTGTCGACTAAAAATCTCCTATCATGTGTTTGCATCCTTTCTCTCACATGACTTGAAAATGAAAGCTTATTTTGGGTGAAAATTTTACACACAAATTCAAGAAAATTAGCCATGTTCGCAAAATTAGTTTCAATGATATTCATCAGGGAATATTCCATCTTTGATTTCAAAAGGTCTCTTAAAATGAAACTTGATTGGAGGAGTTGAGCTTAGCCTTGTCAATCAATTTCATGAGAGATTAGATAAATTTTCTCTTCTAGAGAAATCAACAACAATTAATAGAGCACCTAATGAAAAAATGGAAGATTTGAATTTAAAATTCTTGTAAACGTGGGATAGAATTCAAGTCCTTTGTCGAGGCCTACATTTGAAGGTACATTTCTTTACTATTTGAAAGCTCTTAACTCTAATATATCTATTATGGTGTAATCCATGGGAGGTGTAACTCTACCAATAACTTATGCATTATCCATTAGAGTGAGAATTGTTTAATTCGGTGACAAATTAACTCTAGGCCACCTATTCCATTGAACCCTAAATTTCAACAAGTCATTCAGCCTTTCATTGGCTCTATTCCCTAGCCAAATCTGGGTGACCTATATCTTGACATCACAAATGTCTACTAAACAAAAGCGGGAAAAATAAGTGAAGGCTTTGATTAGAATTTTACAAAGAAAGTTATATCCCTAGAAAAGCAGAAAGCCCAATCATATAGAAATTATACACATAAAGAGAAATCTTCACATAAGGGCTATAAGCCTTATAAAAAGCAAGAACCTAATCAAATGTATGCACAAAACCAACAAAAACATATGGAGAACTCATAGTGATCCTCTTCCATTAGTAATAATTCATCCCCACATGAACTTCCCACCCAAAGTTCAAGTCAAGACTTAGTTCTAGTACGAGAACAATATGGCATAAGAAATAGATTTGTGTTTTCCATGTAATATTCCTCATACCCCGACTTGGTTGTGAAAGGAAATGTATCTTCAAGCCTACATGAGTCAAGGTTCTTCACATTAGCATGAACCATTCATTAAAGCACCACATCATGATCTACAAGAATTCCATCAAGCCGCACCCAACACTAACCTCATGTTTTTTAGATATCATGATTTTGTGAAATCAATAAATGTCTAGAACCTCACGGTGAACCTAAAATGGGTATTTATAACAATACAAAGAATAAGAAAAAATGTTGGAGACTCGGTGGCAACTTCATGGATCACAACATCTTCGTAGTCAAAGGAAAAGATGATGGAACAATAAAGGAAAAGATGCGTATGAAGTAGAAAGAAAATCCTACAAGAAACCACAGAATGAAGTAGGAAACACATCTTAGAGATCTGGTTCCCTAATAATCATGTCATGGGAAAATATTTTGTTGCACCAAAACCACATGATCAAACAATGCCATAACAAAGGAAGGAAGGTAACATGTCGCAGATGCAAAGGAAGAAAGTTATTCAATATTGTGGAACAAATAAAGAATACCAATGTTAATGTCTCTATGTGAGATGTATTGAATATTCCATCATGATGTGAAATCTATGGGAAGCTCTTAATAAAATTCCTTATGTCGATCCAACAATGTAGAGGATGTATGCCACAAAGTGCATGTTTGTAAAAAAATGGTGATAAAGTAAGGAAAAATGTCTAGACCCCCTTTTAAATGTCTATAATTGTGGGTACATTCCTAGTTCATTATTGTATGATTGATTTAGGGCACGTATACAGTAATTCCAAAGAAACTTGTTGATATCCTAGATTTCAAGTCTACAACCCTTTGTCTAAGGTATTTTTATAAAAATATGGGTTAATTGGGAATGTCACGGTTGTAGTTAAAAACCGTGTGTTAACCCTCTATGATTTCGCGAGCATCATGATAACCCACGATATATAATTCATACAATTTCCACCCATGTTTGTAATTTTCGTATCTACTGATTTTAATACTAAGATAGTGGGTTGTTTATCTTTAGATAGGACTCACATGATTTTAAGAACTAGATATGGCACAAGATTCACAATATAATTTGATCCTATCTTTCCTATCACATAGATACATAAAAATTCCCTATCCAATCAAATTGTTCAATACAAGAGAAATATGATCAAATTTGAAGTTTAGAAGAGGATCATGCCCTCCTCTCATGCCTTATTTGTTGTTTGATAAATGGGATGAGAGAGATTATAAATTTGATCGATATTATAAAGAAATCCATGCTTGTGAAACTAGCCTTGGCGATTGCATCTGCCAAGTGGAATCTATTATGGCCGCGGTATTCAAAGAAAATAAGGAATGGGTTTCCGGCTTATAGTGGATGTATTTTGATGGTGCTAGAAGCAAAAATGGATGTAGTGTGGGTTTGGTGATTATTTATCCAAAGCGAGGAGATTTTATTCTTTGCCCATAGACTGTAATTTTCCTATTCCAACAATGCGGCATAATATGATGCATTTACTGCATGGCTTCTTGATTTCGGAAAAGAGAAAGATTAAGAAGTTGCAAATCTTTGGATATACTGAGCTATTCATCAACCAAGTCCATGGAAGATGTGCTATCAATAAAAACTACGAAGGCCTACGGAAATGGACTTTGGTACTTACTTAGAGAGTTTTATTATACCGTCAACCTATAGGCTATACGGTGGAAGTAGATAAAATGGAAGTTATTGGATCTTAGTTTTCACCTACGAAGAACTAGTTCAATGCAAGAAGAAAAATATCAATATGGTTACGAGGCCATCCATACCTAATAATGAAACTAGTGGAAAGTATTTAATAGTGATGAGAAAATTATCCAATTCATATAGAATGAAGCCAAAATATCTACAAAATCTAGTATGATTTACACGAGATTTATGGTGATCAGATCATTCAACTCAAAAAAATAAATTGCCAAAGGGATTTTCACTCTAGAAATTTTTTTAGTCACGGATGATGATTTTAAAAGTCTGAGAAAAGAGCATGGCGGTAAAACAAGAAAAATGTCATCCTATTACAATTTCCCTAGGAATGGAACTTTTCCTTAGAAAAGGATGCGATGAACATTAAAATCAGAATTTGGTTGGCTTGTGTCAAAATTTCAATGATGTGTTCTTGTAGGGATATGAAAACTTAAAATAATTCAATATAGGTGAATCCCAACATTTTATTGATCTTGATCCTTATACTAAACCAGATTAAGCATAATCAAAGGTTGGTGAACCCCAAGATAAAGCCCCTTATGAGAAAAGAATGTTTTAAACTTATTGAGGCTAAGATTTTTTTCTCATTAAGTACTCACTTGGGTCACAAAGTTGGTTCTAGTCGAGAAAGAAGAATGGTGAAATCAGGGTTTACGTAGACTTTAAGGACCTAAATAAGGCCTCACTCAAGGATCACTATCCATTTCCTTCAATGGAGTAGATCCTACAGATAGTGGCTAGGTCTAAGAGATTTTCAATGCTTGATGGATATTCAAGCATCAACCAAATCAAAGTAAAATAAGAGGATCAGTCACAAGACTACATTCACCACAAAATGGGGAACATACACATCAAAAATGCCTTTTTTTTATCAAAAGTAGATGCCACTTTCCAAAAATTAATGAAAATTTCTTTCAAAAGATATATCAATCAATTTATCCTTGTCTATCTTGATGATATTAATTTCTTCTCAAGGCATAAAAAGGATCATATTAGTCATCTTGATAAGGTATTTGAAAGATGCAGGGATTTTGGGGTATCTCTTAACCCAAATAAATGTAATTTTGAAGTCCCTAGAGGTAATATTTTGGGGCATGTTGTTTCTCAAGAAGGCATTTACATTGATCCAGAAAGAATATTTGTCATCTCTTCTCTTTCCTTGTCAACAAATAAGAGAGCTTTGCAGTCATTCTTTTAAAATATTCACTTTGTTAGGTGATTCATACCTTATTTCATGAATTTGGTAAATCCACTCACACTTTTGATGCTTAGAAAGGAATCAAATTTTAGATATACTATGGAGGGGAAGGATAGATTTGAAAATATCAAACAAGAAATAACTCAAGATCCTACATTGATTAATCAAGACTACTCCAAATATTTTACCTTATATCTATATGAGCTGATTCCTACATTTATGTGACTCTAACTTGACTAAATAATCGGGAATTAGAACAACCAATAGCCTTCTTCAACTAAAATTTGAAGGATTATGAGCTAAATTTCATCCATATTAAGAAACAAGTTTTTTCCATCTTGTCTACCTTGAAGAAATTCAAAAGCACAAGTCATAGCTAGCCATGTACATGTTTTGGTGTCACATCGCAACATTAGATATTTCATTATGGGAACAAAGATAAATGAGAAACGAGATGGATGGGTCACAAAAAGCATGGAATATTATGTGACCATTAAGGGCAAAAAAATTGTAAGAAGATATGCTCTTTGCAGATAGCTAGGTAAAGATGTGCATAATGACAAAGAAACCACTTTATTCGTAGAAGAGGACAGTCATGCGAGAACATTAAAATAAAAAAGGGCTAGCCACAAATAACTTGATGAAGATAATGAGAACAATCCTTTTCTTTGGAAAATATACTCCTCATCTCGGAAAAAAAAAAGAGGTGAAATTTGAGGTTTGATATTTTCCATATGTCTAGTTGATGGTATAATGTTTAAAAGAAATATTGATGTCGTATTACTCAGATGTGTTGAATGTTAGGAATGGGACAAGGTTTTCACAAAATTTCTTGATGGTTTTTCTAGTGGGCATTTCTGCTAGAGCCACAGCCATGAAGATCATAAAAGCAATATATTTTATAGCCTACATAATTCTTCTATACTCACGGGTTGTTGAAAAAATGTAAAGAGTGTGCACTCTTCACTAGAAAAGAAAATATTAGCATCCCTTCCACTTCATCCAATCCAATAGGATCATCCATTCACACAATGGGGTCTTGACTTCATTGGGAAGATCAATCCTCCATCTAGTGTGGGTCATAAGTTAGTTCTCACTACTGATAGATTACTTAACCGGATTGATTGAAGCCACACCATTGAAGGAAGCTACTAAATCGGTCATCCTAATTTTTTATAAGAAATTATCACAGGGTTTGGTGTTCCCAAACTATTATCTCACGATAATGATAAAGTTTTATTAGGATCATATATTTCTAATTGGGATCTTCAAAATGGGATTTAACGCAAGAATTTCTCCAATTATTACCCCGAGGTAATGGAATGGTGGAATCCACCAACAAAAATTTGATCGGGATCATGAAGGCAACCATCGATGTGAATCGAGAGGTAGTGGCATGAAAAGGTGAAAAATACTCTTTTGGTGGATATAATAACAACATAAAAGGAAATTAAAACTTTCCCCTATAAATTAGTAAATGGTAAATAAGCTAGACTTCATTTGTCACTTGAATTAGCTCGAGTAGGTAGAATTTGAAGGTGTGGATCAAGGGAAACTAGAATGGTGGAAATGGTGTAACTTGAAGAAAAAGGAATGCCACCAAGAAAAATATGGACCAACATCATAGTTCAACCAAGCAGTGGTTTGACCAAATAACTAGGCTTCGGACATTCAAGGACAAAGATCTGGTCTAAAAATGGGAAGTGGAAAGAGCTAAACTACGAAGACACTCCAAATTTGATGCTTTATTTGGAGTGGATCATACATCATTACTTCATGTAAGGTAGATAATTATTTTGAGTTGTATGATCTTAATCGGAATGTATTTGAGGTCACTTGTAAATGGGATTTATACGAAGCTATCTCAATGAGTGCTTTATTCATCTTGAACATAGTATCCTAGGATCTCATTCTTCCAAGTGCTTTCTACACATTGTTATGTTCGTAGTTTATGTTTCTTTTCCCTAAGTGATTTTTCACATTTTTGATGCTTAGGATATTGTTGCAAGTTTCATGTTGTGGGGAATGCTTTGTTAGAAATGAATTCGAGTGTTAATATCAGTTCCGATCTAGTGAAGGATTCAAATGCAGAGAAAATAAATTAATCAGTTGACTCCATGCCCAATGAATAATTAAGGCTACTTGATCATCTATCTAGTAGGAAGATGACCCCTGTGAGTTGCTAATAATGTTTCCCAATTTTTCATTCGTTATAAAATTCAAGTAACTTGCAAAAATATTAAACTTGGCAGATATTTAGAGGAAATTTTGAATAACCACGAAGGCTTAAGAAATGCTACGAGAGAAGAGCATAACCAGAGAGCAGATGGGCCGCAAAATAAAGGAATTTCTGCATAATGAAGAAAGGAATTTGGAGATGGATATAGTTGGCCATGATATTATAAGTAGCACTTTGCAACTGCAGATAAGGTAGAAGTACAGGAAAAAATGTGAATCATAAAGAAACAATACATAGAAAGTTTTCAAAAGCCACATAAACATCGAGCATCGTGATATAAAGAAATGATCCGTAGATATAAAAAGTCACACAAAAGTAAATGGAGAATCCACGTAATAAATAAAAATTGTGACTCTCTTCGGAAGTTAGAAATAAATTGAGATATCAAATATTTACAAATTCAATCATATTTTGTTTTTATCTATACAATCAAATCTGATTTCATGAGTCAAATAAAAGGAAAAGATACAAGAGTAGAGGAAGCTTCTCCAACATGTAAAACTACAGCTCTAGGCTATACAACCACACACAATAATTACATTATGTGCACTTAGTTGAAGAAGGCTTGTCTTGGAGCCCTAAGTTAACTAAGTACCTAAATTACAAATCCTTGTGGTGCATGGAAGCATGGTGCAAAGGCACACGCTGATGTAATTCTTGGGGATGTGGGAAGGATTGCAGGCGGGGATGGATTTGGGACTTAGTCGAGTTTTAGACAACGAGTAAATATGTGTTTAGGAAAGAATGGAAAGTGACTAGATACATATATGGATCATATATAGAGACTTTCATCTCAAGAAAAATATGTTTCAGGCATCAATCACGGTTATCATGGAGGCATAAGGAGACAAGTTTGTTATGGATTAGTTTGGCACATGCATGCTAAGGATACTTGATTGGGAGAAACACATGATTAGATTTTGCATGTTCATGGATAGTGCTAGGGAAATCATGAAATATTCCTTAAGGCTTTATCGGGTAATGATGGGAAGTTAAGAAGAAATTTCTTCAAATTTCCTATTATGTATGGTTTTATGAGACATTAGGCATGTTATTTAGCGTAATAGATAGGGAGAAAGATATAGTTAGTGAAAATATGCAATGTGTTTTGGAAACCTACGTAATGAAGAAAACATAGAGAAAATGTTGAAGCTCTGCTACTTTAAATATCTCCAAATATTGAACTCTTTTTTATGTAATCTTCGCTATTATACTTTGACTAATGAATATAATAGAATGATTACAGAAAAAATTATGTCATGGATCTCAATCTTTGCATCTCCTTTTATTTTTATGGGCATATTAATGGTTTTCTTGATGTTAATCATGATTTAGATCTACTTCCATTCTAGTATGATCATGCTATTATATTTTCTAGTGCATTAAATTAGGATTTAATGCTTAAAATATTAATTCGAGAATGGGTGTGTTCATTCGCTATTTCTACAAACACCCTCGTGTTAAGGGAGAAATTTCTCACAAAGCTCACACAAAGGAGGGCTCGACACCTATGTGTGCCTTGGGTGATCTTCCGACCAACTGGATGATGTGCCAACTCATTTGGGGTTGATTGTTAAAGTAAGAGGTAAATAGAGACTACATTTTGGTTTCGTTTTTGGGACCTTTTTCTTAGTTGTTGTGAGAATAGTATGTGATGAAAAAATGCTTGACCTTGGAAATGGTTGAAGCTTGGAATAAAATTATGGAGGATGATTTTTTTCTCGGAGATTTAATCTGGATCTAATTTTGATGGACGTAAGTGGGTATAAGAACACTATTATCATGAGTTATACGAGACCTTCTTTGATGTTTTCGGTGGAGTTGTATGAATGGCTTTCGACATATGCATCTAGGTCAAGTTGGTACTATAGACCTTGTGTATGGACCAAAAATTAATATCAAAAGTTGTATGATGTTGATCTAACTTTGGAACCATGTTGTTTATCAATGGTGGAGTAGAGTACTAACAGATTATACCTTAGAATACACTATTTCTCCATATTCTTGTTCGGAGATTGCTGATTTTTAGTTCTTGAGGGATTCTAGAGGATTTTTTAGCATGTTATCCCTTTAGATATCAAGATCCTGGTCATTACTTTGAGTTTGGAAGCTTTTCCTATGGTGGAAAAAGTTTTGCTACGGATGGGGCACGGAAGCCATGGTAAAATATGGTAGATCATACTTGTAAAGAAAGAAGGAGAGAGAAGAGAGGCAACTCAAGTATGATGAAACACGAGAGAGGGAGTTATAAACATGACACAAAGTTTTTGGAGCAATTGAGATATGGAGACATATGTTGTGGGAAGGATTTGAGGTGCGTGTGGAAGGTATGAGATTTGAGCGATCTGTACTAACCCATCTTAGAAAGGATGGGAGAGTTACCACCTCGGCTACTAGTGAAATTCATCGTATGAAGAAAGGAGATTCGTATGCATGCATCATTTCCCATCTGGTGACTAAAACCGAAGACTTAGCCTTCCATTTCCTAAGGAAAATTTTCCTCATTATATTGCTAGAGGTGTTGATATCAGTGGTCAAGTGACACCTAAGAGGTATAAATTTTCATTCCCATCTATGGGCCTTGACTGTTTTTCCTATGCTTGGAGGTATTTTCTTTGGCATGACATTTTACCAAGTTATAGGTTCACATATTTTAGGTATTACATCTGAAGTTGGTATAGGAAAAAAACTTGGGAGTGGTTCAAAGTATCACAAACCATTATCTCACGGTTTAATGCAACAAGGGGTATGTAGGTCAACGAGAACTTGAGCCCTCTTCCTACTATAGGAGGAGGATCTAGTGGATCTGGATGAATAGGAGGTAGTGGCTCTAGTGGATCTAGTGGTAGAGGCAATAGGGTAGGAAATCAAGTCCCAAGAGCTAGAGGGAAAGGACCTTAACCACTTCAAAGAGGGTGTTTTACGAGATGTCCCTAAACTTGGATGCTTACAAGGGTGTGAAAGATCTTTGCGAGAGAATGTGTATAAGTGTGAATTAATATGGCGTGGGAAGGGTATCATTACCACGGATCGAAGGAAATTCAGTTTAGAACTACGTTATAAGGGCGCACACATAGTTAGTATCAAAACAATGATCCACACCAGATGTTGGTGGATTACACAAAATTACATGATGTATTTTTGGATGAATTCCACATTCTTGAGTTCCAATGAAAAGAGCATCAACACATATTAATAAATTTAGCAAGGATGAAAAGAGTGTATCGGAGTATGAAGTGTATTTTAAGACTCTCTTATTAAAATTGTCTTATGATATTTATCCTTCTCAAAATGTTCTGTGGTTGATCATTTGGTTAATCATACCTTTCAGGGATTTTTCACATTAGACCTTCACAAGCGTATGAGTCCTTGGATGTTACCTTACATGATAAGGTTATATGAAGAATAGACACCATAATCAGTCCATTTCTTGAAGCTTAGATTGCTACCATGGATAATTAGGTTGATAAACTATCTGCGTACTTAGCACATGAGACTCACGGTGGGCTATGGTGCATAAACTATGAAGTAAAGGGACATACAAAATAATGTTTTATGAAAATATCGATACGTGCCATGATTGTGAACTATGAAATTTTCTATAGAGATGATGATAAAATTAGTTGTTTTCTAATGCATCATGCAATCTATAAGAATGTGTATGCAGTATTGTAGGATTTTCACATCCACTACTCATGACACCAAGGATTATAGACTCACCGACCAAATACATGATGTCATTGATACTAGCGTGTGTCGAATAGTATTACCGGTAAGTTCCAAGGATGATGGATATCATTATGAGGGAACATGGATGGAGGTGGTGGTGGAATAGGATTTCATTGAGGATTTAGAGGCCATGGAAACCATAGAGGTGGAAGAAGTGAGTTCCCACATGGAACTTGTTACAATTACTGGGTCTACGAAACACTATAAGTGTGAATGCAACAATTTTTCAAAGTGCTCTTGGTGTTGAAAGAAACATGAGTATGAGGAGTCCCCAAAATTATTTGAACACACGAGCCAAAAAAAACAAGAGGAAAAAGGTGTTAAGATGGTAAGCGTGAAGAAATTTGACTCGGAGTAGATTTCATTGTTAGTAACAAAATTTAACCTCCTTCAAAGACCGAGTAGCATCATGGATTAGACAGGACACTCAAAGGTAGATAGACAATCATGTATGTCATTTTGTAGTTGGGGAAGCAATCTATCTGACTTGTTAGCACTCAGGATTTGAAGGAGTGGGTAGCACATTAAAAAGGATGTGATCTGATCCTAACTATTTTAGGTTGTGCCTTTCAACCAAGGTAAGAGAACCTATTTTGTAACCTTTTTATTTGAAAGGAGATACAAGTACCTTTCTTTTGCATAAATTTTATAGAGAAGACCTTGGGGAAAATATGATCAACACACCAGATCTGACTCTCATGAGTTGTCACTTCCAGATCATGGAGATACTTTCACAACAAGGAAAAGGTTACTAAAGACATTTGAGACCCTGATTACATCTGCATGTTTTGGTAACAAAGATTATGCATTTATGTACACACATGACAAACAAGGGTATTATAGGTAGGATTGGTTGTTGTTAAATGAATTTTAGGTGGGATGTGGGGTAGAGTGAAACTAGATTCACCAGATCCTTGAGGAACCTTATGAAATGGAAAGTCATACCAATAGAATGCCATAGAATAACTAAAATGTTTTTCAACTACAATATGTGCTTCAATGGAGGCCCAGATTAGCACTCTTTCACACAATATCTGAGATTTATATCACAAAATCTTGAGTTATAAAACCCAACAAAGCATCGAGATATAAGCCAAATCATGCCTAAGGTACACACAAAGGTTTATAGACAATCTCTTTCAACAGATGAGAGAAAAGTTATTTTAAATCATTTATTTCAATCCCAGATGAAAACTATTCCAAGAAATGAATTTGCATATGCCACTAAACTATCATAAGGATTGAGGCTGTTTGATTAAACCAAATATAATAAAAGATTGCAAAATAAATAAGAAAAAAGCTGCTTGTATACATTTAGAAATTAAACCAACACATTTTGCTCAAGACAATAGAGAAAAACTAGAATTTGATTAAGTCTATTAGCAAGGGAAAGTTTCTAGAATAGTCTCAGAGCTTGTCAATGGCTATACATTTGCAACCACCTTGACACAATAAAGCTTGATACAAAAAGAGATATCCTAGTTTCTTAGATGAATTCTCAAAAGACAAGATTAGTCAAGTTTTCCTTTTGGGAATTTTCTTCGACCTCTAGCACTATGACCTTGACTTCCAACCTCCAAACCATTTTGCATGAAAATTTGTGCCATTTATAACCCTTACAATAGATCCCCTTCCTCCTAAAATACAAACACTTTAAATGCACCGGTGCTTGCCATGATTCTTTCATGATTCACATAATGAAGATCTGAAAAAGTCTCTAGGTTCTCGAGGGGAAGATCTCATCGAATACCTCCCGCATTTAAATCCTTGCTCGAGTAGATCACTTTTCCTTCAAATTTTCCAACCACTTCCGCCCATAATCAATCAAATTTTTCCCTTGCATGCTCAGGATGAAAAAATGGAAAATCAGATTGAGCACGAAAGTTAGACCATTTTAATGGTGAAAGATGTCTCCTAGATCTTCCCACCAAACTTCAGATATCAACATTAACTTCCTTCTCTTCTTGGCGTGTAGAAAGACCAAGTAATCATGAAGACTTTCACTTCTAGATTTGTTTCGAGAGATATGGGGAAAATCAAATTTAGAGTTACTTGTTGATCTTTACTTTGAAATTGGGCCGTCCACATGGCAGATTCAAACTTTAGAATAGACCTAGGGGCTTCCCTTGAATTTTTACAAATTTTTGGAAAAATGGAAAAAAATTCCATTTTCTTTTCACCTCCACCCTTGGGAAATGATCTTGACATGTTTCAGATGTGATTGGAGCGGAACCGCAACCAGATCCTACCATTTTACTCTCTTTTTGAAAAGGGAAAATTTTCCAAATTTTCCTATAGCTCTACCCTCTGAACCAGAGCCTAACACATGTCCAAATATGGTTCGAGTGGACCAAAACTTCCTTTATTACTTTTGAATCATGTCTCCCAAAAGAAATTTTTCCAAATTTCCCCGAAGCCAAAACCTCCGTTGTTGATCGGGAAAAACATTAACCTTTTCCCTCATCGGGCTTGTGGGCCATTTTGAAATTTTAATCCTTAAGGGGCAAAAACATTGAAGTTGCCTCGATGGTCCACCTCCCGCTTCTTTTAATTTTCAAACTTCCATGTGTCACCATGGTGCACCTTGAGGTGGTCCCAAAAATTTGATACCTTGAATGAGCACGGGCTCACCATGTGTCCTATTCAGCAAGGTTTGTCCGAATGCTCAAAGCTCAGTAGAAGGCGCCATGTGTCATGCTCCGAGGCGGTATCCGTTTGCCATTGAAAATTCTAAGTAAAATGCAAAGTGATCGAAGGACTTCACATGTCATCCTGATGCACTTCTTTAAAATGAAACTCAAGGGCCGGTCCCTAAACATGCACAGTTCCTCCACATGTCTCCATGGTGCAACTTCAAGATGGTGCCCAAAGTGGAGACTCGAATGAGCGTGAGCTTGCCATGTGTCCTGCTGTCCACGAACTACTCCAATGCATGAAAATTTTTCTAAGTACGAGCCAAGAAGTGAAATCCTCCACATGTCTTCTTGACGCTTACTCCATGACAAAACCCAAAAGCGAGATCTTCAAATGAGCGTCATGCCTCCATGTGGAGAAATTTTGAGTTAAGGCTTTCCATGAATTTTTCTAAGTACCCAGTTGAGCCACATCCAACCAAAAGGTGCCACATCCCCTGTAGATACAAGGATGTAAATTTGACCAAGAGAAACACCTGTCAAACCGTAAAATACAAAAAAATGACCATTTGAGCCTAGGAATGAAATTTTCTTCAAGGAAAAAAGTTTAGAAATGTTACAGGGCTCAAATATGTTCTTTAGGGATACATCCATTCATTTTCTTCAAGTACTTAGGGTAGAAACGATAAGGAAGACAAATCCCAACCGTGGAGAAAAAAACACATGGGGAACCCAAGTATTTTGATGAAAAAAATGGGGACCAAAATATAGACTCTTAAGTGATTTACAACCCAAGAACAGATTAAAAATGGCCACAAAGATTAACCAGGCACAACACGAGGAAGGAGAAAAGTGAAAGAGACTAGAAATTAATAGGTTTTCAAAGGTAGATTGGGGCGGGATCATTTTGAGCACCAACATAGGCTCCAACTTAGGGATGGGCACTCCGTGTGGGTGCAACAAGAACAACTTGAGAGACCAAGTGCCAAGAATATCCATTGGGCAATGGAGTCATCTTGCAGAGTAGAGAAACAAAGCCATCTTTAAAAAGAAATAGAGAAACCGAAATAATAGGTCACAAGGACCAAAATGAACAAAAACAAAAAATAGGAAACAAATAACCGACTATACACATACAAAAGATGTTACCATGATTCAAGGAAAATATTCAAGTGCCTACCATCCTGGGTATGACCATGCCAAGAGGTTCTGATATGCTTTCATCAACTAGAAATATATCTCTTTTTCTTCTCTATTCAATTTGTAAACCATCCATTTTCTCTGAAGCTCCTCCATTGTGTTTAAGTAAAATTCTATAACATTTTCACGGCTAAATGATAGACCAAATTCCAAGAAAAGTAGCATACTTAGGAGCTCTATTTTCAACACTTTCATACTCCTTGAATTATAAAAACTCACAAAGTGGTTAAGATTAACATCTTCTAGCAAAACCTCATAAGATGCATCGCTTGGCTCTTCAATCAAGTACAACATCTTCTTCTCTCCATATAATTTCATTAATTTTTTGTCAATAGGGATAGTGGCATAAGACATGTGCATTTGCACACTACCACCAACACTTGCTTCCCACTTTCTTAAAAACAACATCCCCCACTTGACGGGGTAGTCAACAATCACCACATCAAGCTTTAAGTTCCTTCCAAGATAAGATGCAAGTTGTACAACTAGATATTTGACACATCCTACAACCTGGCACCTCTCTGAGTCTTTCGATTTCAATTTGGGCATCGGGAGGGACACAAGTTTTCTTGGGGAACAAACTTTCTGCCATATGAATTTTTCTTTGGAGTTTCTTTTTTTGCAAGCAATGGAGTTTTGACTTGGCTTATGGCCCCTTTACAACTTTACTTTTGGTATTGTGATCCTTTTCTTGGGTAACTACAACATTCATTAATAGCTACCTATCTTCTTGAAGGAACTCCTCCATCACACTTTTCAATCATTAATTCCATCAAGTATTCAAAATCATTAGTAGGCAATTCAAAATCTTTACAAGTGTCTACTTATAAAGTATTAGAGGAGGAATAAGAGGTACTTAGTGGATGGTCCCAAAAGTGGCGATAGTTATATCACTTATCACTTCAATTGACGTTGCTTCCTTCGGTGAACTTGCTTGGGATTTCCATCATGTAGGCATAGTCATCATTGTCATCATTACCTTCCTCTTCTTCTTGCTGATCTTCTTCACAAGGAGCATGAGGCATGAAACATTTGTCACACCAATTAATGACATCTGTCTCCTCCACCACATCAACTTTGGCAAAAAAAGGATCGGGCACCATTCTAGTATCCACGACTTGGGACCCTCATTTCCCAAATCCAACAGTCCCTTGCCTCTGTCATCAGATCTTTGGTGATTTGTGAATCTATCTTGGCCTTGTTTCTTGTGTTGACCTTGTGAGCTCTACCCAATTCCCTTCTTAAGCTAGCTTGTAGGAAATTTCTTTGACAACCCCTACCAAAGTCTTCACAACTTCCTCCAAATCTACTGACCTTTCTTGTTTGAGGTTTTTCAGGTTAACCAGCTTTACACCTTCCCTTTTGGGAGGCTTTCCAATTGATTTGATATTTTCTCTATTTGCAAAGCCATGGTGAAACCCCTGCCTCAAATTGTGGGGTTTTGTCTCTTAAATAATATGCAGCATTTTTATCAAATGTATCAAGTATATTTGATCAAACATGACTCATCACAAGGCCTTATCCTAATAGATAATCTTCTCAAGGTCTTTTTGATGGTGAATCATAGCACTCTGAATGTCCGCAACCCGATGGGTTGAGACTCTCAGTGTGATTACATAACATGGAGCTTTTCCCAAGTGTGGGACCTGCGAAATCAGCTCTCCGGATGAAGGCCGATTCCCATTCCCTCTGTTCGGATGCACATATAAAAATGTAGAGGTTTACTCAAAAACCTAATCTAACTTGCCAAGGAGACAGGTAAGAAGATGCATAAAAATTAAACCTAAACTAACAAAGGTGATGCACCGAGGAATGAAGAACACCTATCTTGCCAATATACACAAACCATTAAAATGTAATGCAAGATCATGCACTGAGATAACTTGATTTAAGTGAAAGATCACGAGGATGCAAATGGAAAAAGAGAGGGTTGAGAATCATCCACAGACATGCATTATTTTCTCCAAATATTGATCAATACACTACAAAATGCCAAGAGGAAAATTTGCATTACGATTTTAGATGGGGGTTTGAACTCCACAAATTCACCCGCCAAAGAGAAGAAGGAGGGAAAAACAAGAATGTCCAACCTTTAGAAAGAAGCCCCTCCTTACAATTTATAGGAAGAATGAGAGAGAAAAGAGAGGAATTCCAAATCTACCCCAACCACCTCCAAGTTGCATTTAATTCATCTCATTATGGCGTTAGGTGAGGACCTTAAAGAAACCCAAAAAGTGGTGAACTATATTTTGTATTTTTAACAATTTTTTCTCACCCAATTAATCTTTCCTCGTAAGCTTTCTGAAAAGTCCAACCTTGTGTGAATCCGAGCTCCCTGTGAAAAGTTATGGCCATCTGAATATCTGCGTCAGGGTTTGCTTTCTATCAGTGCTCAGAATGTTGCGCCTCCTGAAGGTGCGCCATAGGCACATCCATATTTGTGTCAACATCCTCTTACGTGCCATAGGTGCATCCATTTTTGTGTCGACATCCTCTTACCTACGCCATAGGCGCATCCATTTTTGTGTCAACATCTTCTTACCTGCGCCATAGGCGCATCCATTTTTGTGTCGACATCTTCTTACCTACGCCATAGGCACATCCATTTTCGTGTCGACATCTTCTTACCTGCGCCATAGGCACATCCATTTTTGTGTCGACATCTTCTTACTGCGCCATAGGCACATCCATTTTCATGTCGACATCTTCTTACCTGCGCCATAGGCACATCCATTTTTGTGTTGACATCTTCTTACCTGCACCATAGGCACATCCATTTTTGTGTCGACATCCTCTTACCTACGCCATAGGCACATCCATTTTTGTGTCGACATCCTTTGATGTGCACCCTTCTGGTTGGAAATGCAATAAATGTCAGGGGTTTGAGTTTCTTTGATTTCTATATTCTTCTGTTTGTCTATATCTACCCCGGGAAGATATATACAACAGTCTTATTAAACCTTGTGTTGAAATCATGTCTTGATTCATTAGGGTTCTTCTTGATGTTTTCAAAAATTTCAAAAGAAACCTAGGGCCGCTTCTATCACCATAATACAATCAATGCATTTCTCATCTCATTCGAAGAATCAATAGAGTTATCTAGAAATGGTTTATACCAGCCCCTAACATCATCTTCAAGGTATGGATAAATAGCTTGATATACACATCTTCATGTTCAATCTCAAAATATTCCATCATATTGATAAAAAGCTTTAGATGTTGATCTCTAGTAATAGCATTATTTCCCTGGAACTTTGGCATTTGTTCCTTACATCTTGAGGCACTGCATTTGGGTAACTAGCCATTCCAACAAAATTTATAGGTCCAAAGGTGTTTACAAAAATGGAGGCCTGGGTTGAGCCATATTGATTCGAGGAGGTGATCCTAGAGGGGTGAAAACTGATGGGGGGTAGAGGGTTCTTGGAACATAGGAGTATAATTTTCAAATTGGAAATCCCCAAAGCCTTTTTTCTTGGAAATATCTATCAACCTCAAAAAATATAGGTGTAGAGTGTGAAGCAAACCTTTCAAAATCAAATGAAGACCCTCTCTAGCTGGAGAGTTCAATTCCACAAAGAGGCTACCTAATTTAGAGTCACTTAAATGATAGTCTTCAATGATAGGCCGATCACTTTCATCAATGGAGATCCCTCTTCTTGTTTGTTGATCTCCAACAACTCTCTAGGATTTTCTTCCTTTTGATTTTTATTTTCCTAGCTCTAGAAACAATGTCCTAGTAGGATCCCTAGAAAAGAAAGATCTTCTTCCTTCCATATTTGCAAATATTAGTAACAAATCTGATTTTGACAGAGTTTTAGGACACTAGTACTTATTAAGAATCAGATCAACAAGGAGTCGCCACTAAGGATTTCCACCTTAGTTGTGAAAATGCACTAAATATGATCTGTCAAATGTCTATCAATGCTAGAAACTAGAAATGGAAAGATTGACCTTTCTTTACCAAGATTTATAAAATAAAAGCTAGTGCACTGGATGTGAAAACTGAAGTAACTACACATAACACTTGGAGCATACAAGAAGTGTTTTCCCTGTGGTCTTGATTTTGAACTAAAAATCCCCGATAATGACGCCATTTATGTTGGTGTTGTTGATGGGCTAAATAGATATGGACTAGTAGTGAATCAAGCAAATCAATCTCTCAATGAAAATCCAGATTAACAAATCCCTGGAAACAGCGTCATTTATGTTGGTGTTATTGATGAGCTAAATAGATATGGACTGGTAGTGAATCAACAAATCAATCTCACCAATGCAAATTATTTCAAGGAATTCAAAACATTCCCCAGCAACGGTGCCATTTATGTTGGTACAAAAATTTAACCTCCTTCAAAGACCAAGCAACATCATGGATTAGACAGACACTCAGAGCGGATAGACAATCATGTATGTCATTTTGTAGCTGGGGAAGAAATCTATCTGACTTGTTGGCACTCAGGATTTGAAGGGAGTGGGTAGCACATTAAAAGGATGTGATCTAATCCTAACTATTTTAGGTTGTGCCTTTCAACCAAGGTAAGAGAACCTATTTTGTAACCTCTGTTATTTGAAAGGAGATACAAGTACCTTTCTTTTGCATAAATTTTATAGAGAAGACCTTGGGGAAAATATGATCAACACACTAGATCTGACTCTCATGAGTTGTCACTTCTAGATCATGGAGATACTTTCACAAGGAAAAGGTTACTAAAGACATTTGAGACCCTGATTGATTTTGCATGTTTTCGTAATAAAGATTATGCATTTGTGTACACACATGACAGATAGGGGTAGTATGGGTAGGATTGGTTATTGTTAAATGAATTCTTGATGGGAGGTGAGGCAGGTGAAACTAGATTCACCAGATCCTTGAGGAACCTTATGAAAGGGAAAGTCATACCAATAATGCCACATAACAACTAAAATGTTTCTTCAAATAGAATATGTGCTTCAATGGAGGCCCATATTAGCACTGCTTCACACAATCTTCGAGATTATATCATGAAATATCAAGTTAGAAAACCCAACAAAGCATCAAGATATAAGCCAAATCACACCTAAGGTACACCCAGAGGCTTATAGACAATCTCTGTCAGATGAGAGAGCAAAGTGATTTTAAATCATTTATGTCAATCCCGGATGAAATATCTTCGATAAATAAAATTGTATATGCCACTAAACTATCACAAGGATTGAGTCCTATGTGATTGAATGAAATATGATACAAGATAAAAACTACTTGCATACATTTAGAAATAAAACCAACACATTTTACTGAAGACAACACAGAAAAACTTAAATTTGATTAACTCTATTAGTAGGTGAAATTTTCTAGAATAGTCTTAGAGCTTGTCAATGACTTGAACATTTGTAACCACCTTGACACAATAAAGCTTGATACAAAAATAGATAACTAAGTTTCTCGATGGATTCTCAAAAGACAGGCTTAGTCAAGTATTACTCTTGGGAATTTTCTTTGACCTATACCACTCGACCTTCAACTTCAAACCTCCAAACCATTTTGCATGAAAAATTTGTGCCATTTATAACCTTTACAACAAATCCCCTTCCTCTTAAAATACAAAAATTTAAATGTACCGAGCAGCTCGCCATGATTCTTTCGTGATTCACAAAATCAGATCTACAAAATTCTTCAGGTGCTTGAGGGGGAAGATCTCATTGAATACCTCCGCTCAACTCCTTGCTCGAGATCACTTTTCCTTCAATTTTCCAACCACTTCTACCCCTAATTTTTTAAATCTGGCCCCTTGCATGCTTGGGAGAAGAAAATGGAAAATCAGATCGGGCACAAAAGTTAGACCATTTTAATGGTGAAAGATATCCTCTAGATCTTCCCACCAAACTTTAGATATCAACATTAACTTCCTTCTCTACTTGGCATGTAGAAAAGACCAAGAAATAATGGATACTCACACTCCCAGACATGTTTCAAGAGAAATGAGGGGAAAATCAGATTTAGAGTCACTACTTTCATTGATCTTTACTTTGAAATTTTGCAGTCCACGTGGAAGATTCAAACTTTATAGGATGACCCGGGTGCTTCCCTTGAATTTTTACAACTTTTTTGGAAAAATGGAAAAAAATCCATTTTTCTCTACACCTCCACCCTTGGGAAACAAGCTTGACATGTGTCCAAATGTGATTGGAGCAGACCCACGACCAGACCTTTCCATTTTACTCTCTTTTTGGAAAAGGGAAAATTTTCCAAATTTTCCCGTAGCTCGCCCTCGGGGAATTGAGCAGGACACATGTCTAAATGTGGTTTGGGTGGACCAAAGCACTTCCTTTTTACTTTTGACTCTTTTCTCCCAAAGGAAATTTTTCCAAATTTTCCCAAGAGCCCGCACCTCTGCCGTTGACGGGAAAAACATTGAAATTTTCCCTCATCGGGCTTGCGGGCCATTTTGAAATTTTAATCCTTAAGAGGAAAAAAATCCAAGTTTCCTTCGATGGTCCACCTCCCTACCTCTTTGAATTTTCAAACTGCCATGTGTCACCATGGCGCACCTTGAGACGGTCCCAAAAATTTGATACCTTAAACAAGCATGGGTTCACCACATGTCCTATTCCAGAAAGATTTGTTTGAATGCTTGAAGCTCTGCAAAAGGTGCCATGTTTCATGATCCGAGGCAGTCTCTCTTGGCCATTGAAAAGTCTAAGTAAAATGAAAATTGAGTGGAGGCCTCGACATGTCAGCCTGGGGATTATTCAAAATGAAACTTAAGGGCTAGTCCTCGAACATGTGCGGTTCCTCCACGTTTCTCCGTGGTGTAAACTTCAATATGGTGCCCAAAGCTAAGACTCTAAATGAGCATGAGCTTGCCATGTGTCTGTTCCACCGAATTGATCCAACTTCATGAAAATTGTTCTAAGTCCTGGGCTAAGTAGCGGGAATCCTCCACGTGTCCTCCCGGCGCTAGTCCAAGGCAAAACCCAAAGAAGATCTTCAAATAAGCGTTGTGCCTCCACATGGGAAAATTTTGAGTTAAGGATACCCATGAAATTTTCTAAGTACCACGTTAAGTTGCATCCAACCAAAAGGTGCCACATCCCTTGTAGATACAAGGATGCAAATTTGACCAAGAGAAATGCCCATCAAACCGTAAAATATAGAAAAATGACCATTTGAGCCTAGGAATGAAATTTTCTTCAAGGACAAAAAGTTTAGAAATGTTACAGGGCTCAAATACATTCTTCAGGATACATCCATTCATTTTCTTCAAGTACTTAGGGCAGAAATGATAAGGAAGACAAATCTCGACCGTGGAGAACATGACATATTGGGAACACGTATTTTGATGAACAGAGAGAATGGGGGACCCAAAATATAGACCCTTAAGTGATTTACAACCCAGGAACAAATTAAAAATGGCCACAAAGATTAACAGCACAACACGGGGAAGTAGAAAAGGGACAAAGATCGGAAATTGATAGGTTTTTAAAGGTAGATTAGGGTGGGATCATTTTGAGCACCAAAAAATTCCAAGGGTGGCACGTTAGTAAGAGTTAGAACTTGTACTCATACAATGTGAGTTTATGTTAAGCACACAAAAGAGATACCAAAGTAGAGACCATTGGTTATTAGGGAGGAGGTGGCGCATAGGAACTATCAAGACCCTACTCATAAAAAAGAATTCTATTAGGAGACCATGAATGTGATTCAAAGTCTATAAGGAGAAATCAAGTGCCTAAAGTAGCATTCATGAAAGTTGGAGCAAAAGAAGAGCATTGAGGCTCCATAGAAGGATCTAATGAAGTCATAGAGGTATGAAAAATGTTGATGCAATAAAATACCATCCCTTTACTATGATAATGGCCACATGAGAAAGTACCGCGAGCTGGAGGAGAGTGTGAGTGATAGGTCTTGTACACTAACCTTCCTCCTCACATCATTGACTATGATAAGGAGATTACCTTAAATGCAGTAGTTGATGGATGTCTCTTGAATAATATTCTTATTGACACAAGACACAAAAGTTAATTTCCCCACCTTAGACACATGGAATCAAATGGGAAGCCCCATTATAGCCATCCTAAAATTTCTTGTATAAGGATAACAAGAAAAAGGTGATGCCCATTATTTTTTAAAGGATGTTCTTATCACTATCCAAGGAGTGAAATTTTTGGAGACGATAATTCTTAGAAATTCTTTGAGGTAGATAAATTTCTAGTGTTACCAGGCACTTGGTGCTATAAGAATGATGTTTACTTATGTGTCAATAAGGAATATATAAGTGTTTAGAACAAGGAGGAACATGTTATCATCCCTTTAATGAGATGGAAATTCAGTTCCCTATATGAAGCCCTTAAGAATATAATACCTAGATAGAATCTATGTGCGCACTATCAATGACCCCGAGGTTGTGCATCTAACAAAATGTTTTATTCATTAGTAAGACGCTCAATCTATAAGATATACCGCTAGTGTGGCATGTGATAATTTTACGCATAGGACATATGAGTTAATCATAAGGTAATTAAGAGGCTATGTTATGAGAGTGACAAAGAAGTGCCAACTTAGGTGCCTAGAACAAAAGTAATTTCCAAGTTACACTAGGAAGGAAACCCGATGTTTTCTTGTGATCAATGGAGACCCAGTGGAAATGTGAGATCAAAAAGAGAAGCGTGCTTATCTACAATTTGTGTGGGACTGCAGAACATTGGTGTGGGGCATATCGGGACAATATTTTTAGAGTTGCATGAGGTGAGGATTTTGCTCTCTATTATATTCCTCCAAAGTATTGTTCCTACTAAAATATTTTGCAATGATGGAAGGCATCGCCTCAGAGCATGGTCAAGAATGTGATAAGACGTGGAAGGGAGGTGCGAAGCTTTACCCCTTTCCCTATGGGTACATAAGTTTTATTCCACAATGAAGGTTGCACGCCCACATGATATATTCATTAGAACTATGCCGTGATTAGGAAATTGGGTAGGAGTTGATAGATGAATTTATTTATACCGTTGAGTATTGAAGTACTAAACCATTGGTGAACAAGTTGTTGCGGGCTATTAAGTGCCTAACTATGGGAGATAGTGCCATGGAATAGGATAGAATTATAGAGTTGTTGGGAGAACCTAATTAAAAGCACACTTTGATGGGGAAGAGCTAGAGGAAGTACAACTTGGGCATGCTTACATGGATAAAAAAAAAAATAAAGTTAGTCTATGCGATATTTGGTGCAAAAGTGGAGAAATTTGATGTTAACCATACTATGGGTACACACGAGGTGATGGATAGTATTAATGAGAAAGTGTGCACCTACCTTGAACCCTTGAAAATTAAGAATGTTAATATTGGCTCAGATATAGAACCTAAGGAGGTTAGTATTTGGATTATTGGTCAAACAGGGATGTTTCAAATATCATTGGTCTACTACTAAAATTTTATGATTTATTTCCATGTAGGTACTATGAGGTTAAAGGAGTTCACCACTTTTTAGGAGAGATGTGGATCAAAGTAAAGAATTTTGTGCACCTAGTTTGGAAGAGACCTTACTAAATGAATCTAAATTTGTGCATTAGGGTCAAGGAGGATATTGACAAGATGAACACATCGACATCATTAAGGTGTTGAAAAATCAAAATGGATATGTCCAATGGTCATCAACATTAATAAGGATGGGAGGATAAATATTTTTGTTGATTATAGATATTTGAATGTGGTATGTGTCATTGAACCTTCTCCAACACCCTTCACTTAGGAGATCTTGGAAGGAGTAGTGGGCATGAGATATATTGTTTCATAGATGGACTCTTAGGATATCATTAGGATAGAATTATGAAGGAGGACCATGAAAAAAATCTTTCACCACTAAATGGGGACATTTAGCCTACATGGTCATGCTTTTGAATTGAATAATGTGGATGTTGTGTTTGTGTACATTATGGTCAGGCATTTTAGGACTTCATCCATAATTTTCTTCAAGTATACCTTGATGATTAGATGGTGTATGAACTAGTAAAAGACCATTATGAAAATTTGTAGTTGATGTTTGAGAGATCCGTGGTTGAGCATATATCTCAACATCAAGAAATGTATTGTCACTAGTCCATTTGGAACCCTCGTAGGGAATATTATATGTAAGGAAGGCTTGGTGGATCCGAGTGAAGTTTCTATTATTGTAGGATCGGGGGAACCTACCAGCTAGAGTGAGGACCATAGATTCCTTGGGAATATGGTATACTATTAAAATTTAACTAAGGGATATGCCAATATATTTGTGCCATTGGAGGTATTGTTGAATAATAGAAGTATATTTCATTTGGGAGAGGCACAATAGATGGCATTTGACACATTGAAGAATAGGCTTATCACTGCAACCATATTACACTTTCTTGCTTGAGATAGGACATTCCATGTAGATGTTTAGTATTTTTTGTATAACATAGGGAGGGAACTATTGATAACCTTGTTTATTTTTAAAGTACAAAGTTGACACCAGTAGATCAAAACTATATTACTAACAAGTGCGAGGAATTTTCTATGATCTACACGCTACACAAATTTAGGAAATATTTACTAGAAAAAACCTTTATATTCTACATGGACCATTGTCATTGAAGTACTTGGTGAACAAGCCCATTTTATAAGGGTGCATAGGTAGGTGGGTTTAATTAATTCAAGATTTTGACTTTATTGTTGTTGTAATATCAGGAAAGAGTAACTTGGGACGACCATTTATCAAGGATTGACTTAGGGAGGATGCTCAGAGAATTAAGGATACAATTCAAGATGTAAAATTATTTCGATTACGATGTGTTCTCTCTTACTTAATTTGAGGATATTGTTATATTTCTCAAAATGGATATTGAGCTGGAGGTAATGAAGACTTTGAAAAGACAACATTTAGCTATATGCATCACACTCTACATGATTATTTGTAAGGACTTATACAAGTTATGTCATGAAGATATCTTATGCAAAGGCTCTGTTAGAGCATGAGTGTGTTGTAATCATGGAGGAAGCACATGGTGGAATTGTAGGAGGACAATATACAGGAAATGACATTGCATGGAAGATTTTACTAGAAGGTCTTTGGTGGGAAATCATTTTCTAGGATTGTCTCAAGTTTTGCAAGGCCGCTGTCATCATTGCCATCGCTTGGCAAGCCAAAAGAAGAGATGAAATTCCTTGAGGTTGATAGCTAGCACTAAACTATTTGGGAAGTGGGTGGTAGATTTTGTAGGGCCTATTTCACCTACCGTGTGAAGGACTAGTTCAAGCTATATCATTACTTGTATTAATTACTTAAAATGGTGGGTGGAGGCAAAGCATTAATGAAGGATTACATAAGAACCATAGTAGCAAGGTTCCGATGGGAAAACATAATCAGTAGGTATGGTTGCCCTTTAAATTTGACTAGTGACAAGGGTACACATTTTCTAAATGAGAGGCTGTCATGATTTTGTTAGCAGATTTCATGGTGACCCATCACAAGACTACCCCTTATAGCCCTCATGCCTGATGGGAGGGTAGAGAGGCATTTAACAAGATCTTAAGTCACATGTTGACCAAGATTTTTGATGTTGGGAGGCAAGATTGGGATGAAAAATTCTCATCCATATTATGGGTGTATAGGACAACCTATAAGAGATTGAAAAAGGCCACACCATTTCAATTGGTGTTTGGCATGAAATAAGTTTTACCAGTAGAGTGTATGTTTCCCTCTCTACGCATTGTAAACACAAGAGGATTAGCTGATGAGAAATAATTTCAACAACGCATGGATAAGTTAATGAAATTAAATGAAAGGAGATCACTTATTAGGTGGAGTTAAAAGAATGAGAAGGCGAGACCAAAATCATGGCACCATTGTCAAAATAAAAATAAAAAATTTGAGGTTGGGTAGATAGTTTTTCATTTATGACTTTAAGTTTTTGTGTCATCCTCTAAAACTTAAATTCCATTGGTTGAGGCCATACGTTATCTTTTACATCCTTTGATTCAAAGCGTGTGTTAGTTGTAAGTGTTGGATGGGACAAGATTTCTAGGTTATTTCAATGGGAGTAGGCTAAAGTCCTATCATAAATAAGGCTTATGTGGGTTTAAAAATAAGGCAATATTCCCAATTATATTAGGTTTCCTTTAATGCTTTTCCCTTTTTGTTGTTTCCTTTTTCATCATTTTTTATTTTGTGTTATGCGTTGGTGCACCAATAGCTTATTATATTGTAAGAGATTCTAAGCGAAGAGGTTGCACATATATTTTTGTGTGGGGTGAAGTAACTGATATGTTGAATATGTTTGACAAATTCCTTCGACAATGGGCATTGGGAATGATTAGCACAAAGGTAGAAGAAAAATTGATATGATGTTTAAGGTGTTTGAATCTATGTGGTTTGGAAGGTGTGTTGAGAAAATTTTAAATAAAATAAAGAAGGGAAAGATTGCATGAGTATAATATAATATAGGCAACACCATGGGAAGTACTTAGTGGATATGGAAAAGGTTATGTACTTCATCACAAAGACGCACACAAAGGAGGTCTCTGGTAGTGAAATAGTGTTATAATGCTATAATGTTATAGTTGTAATGCATGAGGGGAAGTCACATAAGTTGATTTAAGTGAAATAAAATTCTCTATTACAAAGAGATGTTAAGACACTTGGTCGGAAGAACTCTAAGGCATCTAAATAATTTAAATAAAGGGTAAGAGTAGTCATTTCTACTACTTTGTATTAGAAAATCTATTTTGTTCTCCCAATCTTGAATTGAAATGAGGATTTTATGAAGACGAGAGAATTGAGGTACTTATCACGAACTAGTGGAATTTTGCAAGCTAGAGTGTGATCTTAGTAGTAATAAGGAGGAAATAATATAACGAGAGAAGGAAAGGGGTGATGATAGAGAAGAAGGGAATTCATTGAGTTTGGGAAGAAAAAGGAGAGGTTCAAAGCACCAAGGGCACATAATAAAGAATTTTAAAGAATAAGGAAGAATATGACAATAAATAAATCTCAAACAAAGATACCGGTGGTGGAGATGTAAGATCTCGTGGATATTTACTTAGAAATACAAAGTACCCCATAGGGGTTATTGAGGAAGATAAATGGAGTTTGAAGTTGTAAAAATGTAAGATGAGCGAATATAACAACAAAACAAGTGACAAAAAAGTTGATGTGGGTTTAATTTTTTTCAGACACTCTAAAAGGGGACAAGCTCGAAAACCCTATGGTTGACCACTAGGTGCAACAAGAGTTACAAAATATTAGATTTTTAGTTATGAGAGCTGTCATTCTTTGTGAAACATGCCTCGCTCTTTAGGTGGATAATGTCATAAGTAAATGAGGAATTCTTCTACTTCATGGGGAGAAGGATGAGGATTACAAACCATTTAAGTAGGATATTTATAGGCATGCGAGAATACCAAAGAAGATATGGCACTTGATTTATGTGATATTGTAAAGCTTGAGGAGCTAGCAAAGAAATTGAAATATGAGAAGGGAGGAAGGGTACAGTGGAGTGATTGCGGATGTCCTAGACCCAACATTGTGATTCACCTCCCGTATATTTAGTTGAAAATTGGGTACATCGAGAGGTGGAAAGAAATCAATATGAGGTTTTTACATAGCCTACAAAGTTTCCAAGAGGGTACATTATAAATTTACACAATTTATTGCAAATGATATTGTTGAAGAGGCGCGAGTATAGAATGAGGCATGAGAAAAAATCACATGGGGCTCCATACTTCTATTGATCGTATTATGGGAGATTGGTGTCCCAGATGGGCTAGATGGGAACATATGGGTTCACCCACTAGCACACTCATCCCCTGTAGTTCAATTTGTGAAGTTCACTTTTGATGGGACCATCTCAAGCACCTAAAAGGCTCAAAAAACATGTAGTGTGAATGGTTGCGAGAAGCATTTGAGAATGATTGGAACATTCTCCATGAATTGCCACAAGTTTTGGGGATGAAGTTAAATTCGCATTTACACAACATTTTTTCCTATCAATGTTTATGATGGAAAGAGAGATATGGGACCATGGTGCAATATCCCCTTTGGATTTACTTCTAAATATATGAATTGTACCATTTTTAATGCCCACTCCTCTTCAACACTTAATGAACCATGTTTTCAATTTAAAATTGATAATAATATTAAACCTTGTTTTTTTATTCTAGTTAGCATACTAATAATAATTATAGTACATCATGATTACTATTGTGTTTTGATTACTATTTTTACTTTGTATGTTTATATTGTGGACCTTGATTTCAATTTAAGGATATCATGATGATCTAGAATGGTTACCTTGTTATAGAGTGATTTTTATGTCCTTATTATCCTTTCTATTGTTATGTCTCGGTCACTTTGTATTGGATCCATAGTCCTTGATATTGTATTAGATATTAGACATTTCTAGATGGCGATATATGCATGCGTGTTAACTTTTTTGATAGAAAATACAAATGTGTAAGACTTGTGACATGATGTGAATATTGCGATGAATTTTATATGCTTGATTCATATATCAGTATTCGATGTTCTAACTGTTACTACTATATGGACATATTGGACATGATTTATGGATATTTTTGGATGATTGTTGATGTTATGATCTTATTACAAGTTGATGGATTGGTAGAATTGAAATGTTAGAAAATTGAACAATTGGTGAATTACATGATTCTAACATTGGTTTAATTATGATATTTTATGATTGAAATTTTTATGTATACATGCATGTGTTTTATGATTTTGACGTCATTAATATGGCCACAAGGCCAGAAAGATATAGTTGGATTTTGCAGGAAATTATAGCACAACAAACTACGGGAGATAGGATACCAACAATGAAGGAATGTGGGGTATTAGAAACAGTCACCATGGCAACTCGTGTATTCATATGTTGTGTATTGTCATTGATTTTGGAGGTCCCCATTGGGGGTTAGCCTCAATAGTTACCTTGGGTAAGTTGTGAGTTTATCTTGTAGTTTTTATTTATTTGTGATTTATTGTATTTTCTTTAGTATGTGGTGTCACTTGTATTATTTTGTTTAGCACCCCTCTTAAATTAATTTAGAAGTGTTTAACTTGTGCTTTTAGGATGTGAAAAATGGGTGAATTGGTAGCCTTCTTATGTGTTGGATTGGAATGAATTTTTTTCAAGTAGTGTGTACTCAATATTTCAAGTGAAATTCAATCTTTTACCTTCTAGAACATTTTGGTGACTTGTGGGACAATTTAAGCTTGTCCCAAACCTCTTAAATTGACCCACCCACTAGGCCTATTATATGAGGACTTATTTTAGGTAATATTTTGTGTTTTAATGAAGGAAAAGACCAATTAATTGCACTTTATTGCATGGGTTTTTTTGTGTTCTTTTGGGGTGTGAGTTTGGGTTGAGTTTGTAAGAGGGAGGTCATTTTCCCAACCACAAATTTATTAAGATTTGGGGTTTGGGGTTGACCTTCATGATGTGGGATGGAGGAGAGATTATGTGGCATCCTACATGGAGCCACATCACCCCTCTCTCCCTCTTTTATATTTATTTATTTTTGTGTGAGGATTTGGGGGTTACTTATTCATTTTTTGTGGTGGATGCTTGAAATTTTGGAGGGATTTCTTGAGAATGGTGATTTGAGCTTGGAAATAATGGTTCTTTCCTGGGATTTTGGATGTCCTTGAACTTGATTGTGTTTGATCATCTTCACTTGTAAGGTAGATCTTCACCCTTGTTTTTACCTTGCTATTTTGCTGTTCTCATATGTGTGGATGATGGTTGTTGTATTTCTTATTATTGTGGAAAATAGATTTGATCCTTAGGTTGTGGGAGAGATGGAAATAGGGGTAATAATTGTGGGAGGCATAAGAAAAATGTTATGGGGTATTTTAGTAAGGATTTGTGTTTAGATGTCAATCTTTTTGATAAATATGATTATTGTCTATCATGTTATTTTCTCGAGGTAGGCATAAGAGCAACGAGAGGAATAGAGTGGGTTGATTTATTGATGGAGGCATAAGATTTGTATATATTCTTGGAGGGAACCATAAGATAATTATGTGTATTGTGATGGAGTTTCGGAGGCTCATAGGTGGACACCCAAGCCCTTGGGAGGCATAAAAAGAACCCACATTGTTCCTTTCTCCTCCTTGAATTAAACATTAAGCCTTTTTGTTGGAAACTTATTGGTTTTGTTGTAATTTTTGAAATGTGTTCTTGTTTTGAGTGTCTTGATTGAATGTGTATGTGGAAGCCATTTTCAGTTTCCCATGGTTTTCTAAATATCCCTCATTGCTTCTGTTATCTCTTGAAAGTGCACCCTATAGAGAGATGGCTGCAAGTGTTCTAAGTTTACAAAAATGATCTCTCTCTTTTGTAGATACAATGGAAACACCTCAAGTTTGTGGGTATACCTATTTTGAGGTGAGTCTTTGCTATCAAGGCCGGTTCCTTATTGATGTATCCTAAACTAATTTTCGGGGTTTGAGGGTAAAATATGATTGTAAAAGGATTTAAAACTGAGGTGATACACCAAACTTGTATGAGGTCTTTGTCTAAAGTACATGCACAATTGATATAGGAATGAATTTTTGATGCACAAGCCAACAAATTTCTGTAGAAAATTAAGGGTAAACACTTTGATGTATTGAGGGAAAATATCACAACAATACTGCTAAGTTAAACATACACATTAATGTTAGGAAATTAAATATTAATGTTTACATTATAGTTTGTTAGCTAATATTTAATATTGTTATATATTAAATATTAGGTTTGAAAGTATATTGTTATAATATATTGTTTCAACAATATATTATTCTTAGAGTTTGTTATACCCGTGAATAACATTCCGGGTTAATTATTGTGACTCCTTCCTATTTTATAGGAGGTTGATTAGCTGTTATTATGGCTATATAATAGCCTTATGTATTGCACTAAATGAGATAGTGTGAATTAATATATTATTCTGTGTGCAAATATGTAGCTGCTCGTTTATTTGGTATCGGAGCGAATTTTTGCTAGATGGAAGTGCTTCGCTTACTGCTCCTGTACATGCAAGTCATTTTTTTGTTTTACCACAGTCAAGCCATACCAGTAAGACGTCTCTCCTTGCATATATATCCAGCTTCAGGAATCTTCATTGGATTTGAGTTATTTGCATCTTATTAAGTCTATAGATAACAGATTAGACTGCCGCGTTTTAAATCACTGTCAGCATATTGGTTTTTGAACCCGTTTGGAGGAAGATTAGTCAAATAAAGACTCATTTTTGTCTTGGATTTGATCATTTGTTGATCCAACCTGCATATGTCAGCATTATCATCTTTTAGATCTGGTTATACACATCTGAAGTTCATCGGTGTTAATATTCTCTTGTGTAGACACGTCTTTTTTGTTTCCTGGTGATTGCATGGTTCGGATTGGTTCCTTGCATCGAGATTCATGTCATTTTGTTAAATCTGTATCCATTCACGAAATTTATCGGTCAAAGATAAAGGCGCAGAGATTTCCATATGATCCATTCAGGTTACATCGCCCAGCCCACGACTTACCCTCTTAAGGCCTCACACAATACTGCCAGATGAACACACAGTTGCATAATACGATGGATCTAAATCGATGCAAGCTGTAAGAAAGTGTATTCATTGAATTATATCGAGTCATCAAAAAAATGAATGGTTTGGGTTCTATGGGAATCCTGATTGCTTATAAGGAGCACATATCTGTGGTTTTCTCTCACGTCACAAGTGCAATTAAATCCTTTGACAGTTTTAGTGTTCTCACGGGTCTGTTTGGTTCGGCCCTGAGTTGTTTTGTATTGACAAACTGCTTTGCAAACCGCTGCTCCATCACTTTATTGGCTCGGTCAATATCTTCTACAAATCGATTCAATTGAATCGCCATGCATTGAGTCGCATCCAGCTATAGATCAGGCAGACAAATAAAGGCAAGTGTTTTTCCAATATTCAAAGGTATTTGCATTTCTTAGCAAAGCATACACGTGTTATAGAGGTCAGGGCAATTATGGCTCTTAGTTACTCTTAACTAGCTTGTTGTAGTTTGTGAAAAATTGTTAAGTCTCTTTAATTATAGTATCACTGGTAAGTTTCATCATTGATCTATTGTATTAAAAAGTAATCTTTAATTACTTTTTACATGTTATTACACGGACGCATTCTCGGTAGAATCCGACGTCCAAATTGTGTGAAAATTCATAATGAATAAGTTGAGTCACATTGAAAAATTTGAAGGCAAAGATTTTCATACCTGGCAAGTGCGGACTCAATTATTCCTAATCAACAAAGACTTATGGGATATTGTTGATGGAAAAGAAAAAAAACCGACAAATGCAGATGAAGCAATAAAATGGGACAGCAGAGATCGAAAGGCTACAACAATTATCGGATTGGGTCTATCAGATGCTTATCTACATCATATAGACTTAAAAAAGTCCTCTCATACAATCTGGGTGACATTGAACAAGTTGTTTGGATCACAAATGGGAAGCGCAGTGATATCTTTAAAGCAAAGATTGTTCGGCCTCAAGATGGAAGAAGGTGAGAGCATGGTGGAGCATATCAGTAAGTTTCGGTCTATTTGTAATCAACTTGCTGGCATAAAAGTAGATGTACCTGATGATGATGCTAAAGCAGTATTACTTAATAGCATGCCTTCATGTTATTCTAATATGGTCTTTACATTAAGCAAAATAAATCCAAGTCTAGAAGAACTTATTTCTTCTTTGTTAGATGAAGAAAAAAGAATTATGGTTGTTGAACCAGAGGAGACTGCAATGTTTGGCAGAAACAAGAAAGCATTTGGTAAGAAAATGCCCAAATACGGTTCAACCTCTAAAGGACCGAAGAAACAATTTACATGCTACTATTGTAAACAACCTGGTCATATATCTAACAATTGCAGAAAAAGAGCACAAGACTTACTTGATGGGAAACTACAAGATAATGCCATGATTGTTGATGAAGAAGGAGAAAATGAAGAGGAAGAAAATACCGCACATCAAAGTGATGAAGATTTTCTCTTCTAGATGATTTTTGACTGGAGGACGGAGGCACAGGAGGATGGAGGTCATTCAGCGACCTCTCGTCAGTCACCAATGATGGGGCCACATGAAGTTGTGGTGACAGTGTGTGTGTGAGTTTTCTTTCATTTTTCATTTCAGAGTTCCTGTTTTGGATTGAATAAGTGAAATGTTCACATTGAGGGGGGGAACATGGTCTCATTGTTCCATTTCCATTATGTTTTATTGTTCAGTTTTGAAAGCAGTATTTCCTACATGATTCCCTTTTGTAGTGACATTGTATAATATTGATCAAAAAGTATTGTAGCAATCATGATGTAAAGGTTTTTGGTAAACCTGTAAAACCAATTGTGTAAGGTTTTTGGTAAACCTGTAAAAACCAATTGTGTAAGGTTTTTGGTAAACCTGTAAAAACCAATTGTGTAAGGTTTTTGGTGATCCTGCAAAACCAAGTGTGAAAGGTTATTGGTACACCTGCAAAACCAATTTGGTAAGGTTGTTGGTAGAAGCCGGAGAAAACCATCAGTGGAAGAAATGTGCGTTGGCACATGTTCGAGTTTTGTGCAAGCCCAATGCTGCACATTTGCGGAGTTGATCATGAGCACACAGAGGTGGCAGGCTACAATCAGCGAACGAGATATGTTGTACCATGTAAACATTAAGGGGGGGAATGTTAGGAAATTAAATATTAATGTTTACATTATAGTTTGTTAGCTAATATTTAATATTGTTATATATTAAATATTAGGTTTGAAAGTATATTGTTATAATATATTGTTTCAACAATATATTATTCTTAGAGTTTGTTATACCCATGAATAACATTCCAGTTAATTGTTGTGACTCCTTCCTATTTTATAGGAGGTTGATTTGCTGTTATTATGGCTATATAATAGCCTTATGTATTGCACTAAATGAGATAGTGTGAATTAATATATTATTATTCGTGTAAATATGTAGCTACTCATTTAATTAATATCATTCGAAATGAATGAAATTTTCAATAGGGTAAGATGATTAATCATGGAATTCAACATTCACAAGATTAATTGGGCATATACAAGACTACAAATAATTGGAAAGGAAGAAAATAATTCACATTTGAGAGGGAAAAACTAGTAGAATGATACAAGACTCTCGTATCTAAAAGTCCTCCTTCGTGCTTTGCAAGTCACACAATATATAGCAAAATTAATTCACCCACCCTTCTAAAAATAGACTAAAGTTGTACTCGCCCATGCATCCTATTTTTATCCTTTATTTAATAAATAAAGGAATAAAATAAAGAAAACTAATACAAAGAGGCATTAATAGCCTTTGATTACATCAAAGTCAAACTATAGTTGACTATTCTATTTTTAAGAAAAGCATGGGTGAATTATTTGCTAATATAAATCTTGCTTGATGAGAAAGTCTCCTCTTGGTGCATGCAAATTTTTTCTTCTTGTAGTTTGATGTGACATCTGTAATTTTGATCCACTTGCCTCCTTGGATGCACATGCAAAAAGTTATCTCCCTGTGAGTGAGAAAAATTAATTACATTATTTGTAATACTTTGCAAAATAATTCATCCAAACATCTATCTTGATGGGGACCACCTCCAAGCTTAGGTTCTGATGTTGACATTCTCTTGTCTTCTAGTGTGGTAACATGACCTCTTTTTCCATCTTTTAAATACATCACCTGCAAAATAAGAAAAAAAGAACTTTTTGTTTTGTGTTATCTACATGTGGGGACCACTCGATATGTGTGTTTGTCTTCGTTGAGATTGGCCACCCTTATATAACACATGGTATATTATATAGTCTACCACCTTTTTTATTATCATTGTATTGTATAGTTTGTCGGCCCATTTTCATCATTTGGGACATAGAATATGCTTTAGAATTTTAAAAGCAAATATGCAATGATTTTGGTTTTGAACATGGGGATGGATCCCTCTCCATGATGACTCACCCATTATCATTTTTTTGGTGACATGGTCAACTCAGTGAGTTTTCTTTGAAATTTTTTGTTTGATTGATTTGTCGATTGGTATCCTTTCGATTTATAGCCTTTGATCTTGACCCTCGGTTAGGGTTTTCGACTTGGCATTTAATGTTCCATCTGTTAATGTGACCATGGTGATTTTCTTTGATAGTTGGTGATCAGTTTCTAATCATTGATCTATGTACCATTGGATCTCGTGCCATCGATCTTTGACCCATGGTTAGGGTTTTAACCCTATAATTAAAGTGGTTGGAGGCATCTTGATGATGGTGGTTTAGATTGATTTTTGGTGTCGATTTCAAGACGTTGATCTTGTGACTGTTTCTTTTCTACTTTTGATCTTGTGATTGTGGTTGAATTTTATTTATTCACCTCTTGAGTTTGTGTTGTAAAGGTCACTCGACCTTAATGATCACTTTATTTGGAATTTTCAGCTTGCTTGTAAAGCCCTAGAATTTTTTTGGCTTGAGGCCATTGTTGACCTCTGTTTGAGCTCATCTCTTTTTATATGTGCACTCTATCCTTCTTTTTTATTCGGAGCTCTCTACAAGGTCTTATGGCTAGCATTTTCTAGTTATTTTGAGCTCTGTGAGCTTTGTGACATCTTGTGGTCGAAAGGAATTCGAGCAGTTATATTTTGGGTCTCGTAAGTTTTCCTTTCAAGTGACCACCATCTCTTGTTCTTTCAATCTTTGATAGTTTGGCTTTGCAGAAGCCCTATGCATGCATCTCGATTGTTTTATACTTTGACTTAGTTCTCTAAGCAAGGTGGTTTTGGGTGTTTTCCACCATTGTCGTGAACTTCGAGCTTGGTACCGTGTTATTATAATCACTATTTGATGAGGGGATGGCAAGTTTCGACCTCCTAAGTATCATTATTTCTTGGTTGTTTCCATTTTGACTTCAAAATACTAACAATTCGTTCTTTCTTTACATTTTGTGTGTGATATCTTGGTTCCCTTGGAGATTTTGAGTTGAAACGCTGTTCCGTGTCCTCCTTTTTTTGGCTTTGATATTGATGATATCTCTAGGTTTTCTCACCTCGAGTTCTTTGCAAAACCTAGATGAAACCTTAACTGTCATGCATGAATGAATCATTTTCCTAAATCTATATCTGCATATATTTTTTCTTTTTTGGCTTGAAATGTCGCAACCCAGATTTGGGTATTCACTCCATTCTTTTTCTTGAAGATGGAGATTCTATGTTCTAAAACTGTAGATGCCTTCTCCACTAGATTTTCAAGTTCTGAGATGGATTATTTTACATTATTCTTTGTATGAGATTTTTGTGAGTTGATTCCTTTTGGAGATTCCTCTAATCATTCTTCATTGTCCTGATTTTGTTAATCATGGATCAAGGATGACATTACTTTCACTTACTATAGCATTTTTTCACTATTTTCATTTGTGCTTTAACATATTTGTGCACTCCTTAGTGAATTTCTATTCTTATCTATAAGTTGAGATATATAATTGGATCAATGGTTTTTATGTGAAGAAGGATATTTGGATCTTGAGCTATTGTTGTCAATTCTTTTTTGATTCCGTAATCTACTTTAAAGCTTTAAAGGCTTGTGGAACTCACATCTTTCTTTGATTCTAAAAAATTTACATATGTACCTTATTCTTGTTAGCTCTTATTTCTTCTGAAATATCTCCATATTTGTGCTCTATTTCACTTTAAAGCTTCCCTGGTGATTTACCTTGGCCCTTTGTTGTTTGGATGAGTGTATTAGATTCATCTGAAACTTCTATCTCCTATTTGATTCTACTAGTAAAACATGACTATTTGATGAATTAAGCTCTGTTTTAGTTGACTGTAATGAACCTGAGCTTAATATTTTCTTGATCTAATGTAATTCTTTGATATGGTAGCATTTCTGTGCACTCATATTGGCTTCATTTGAGAAACTGTAGGCTTCACTTGAAAATTGTACTTCTAGAATGGCTGCACTTTGTAAGATTACCTTGAAACTTCATTTTTATTAAGTTGTTAAGCTATAATGAATGCTCCAAATTCCTTTAGTTTGATGACTAAAAGTGTAGTTCCCATTTCTTTTTCTTAAATATTGCATATGATCTTCATTACAACTTTAGTATGCATGATGGAAAATTTAAAATGTCAATTTCACATGGTGAAGCCCTATCAAAATTTTCTTATATTTCCTTCTTTATTCTTTTTCATCTATAATAAATGTACTTTCCTGTTTCAAAATATAGAATGTATGAATTTTTATATTGAAGTCAGCTTGTTGTCGGAAACTGAAATATGATAAATGTTATCTTGATCATGTCGTGCTTTTCTACTTTTTGTATTACTATTTGATTTACATACAACTTTTAAAGCATGTATTAGTTTAAAAACAACATGATGGAAAGATGTAAATGTCCATTTTACATGGTGAATCCTGTCAAAATTTTCTCAAATCTCTTTCTCATTCTGTTTCAGTTGTAATCTTATCTTTCAGTTAACTTCAGCCTTTATATTATGATTCTTCTACTTCACCTTTGAGTTGTATTCTGAAACATGTATTTTTATTTACAAGTCTATTCTCTGATCTGCACTTTAACTTCTTCTATTTCTAGGATAGCTACTAAACTTTGAGTTACATTCTTCCTTCATACCAATATGTACTTGTGACTTATCTGCTTTATGTACCATAGGATAGAAGTCATTTGAACTCTACAATCTTTATCTAATAGTGGGAACTGTAAGACATGATCTATTTTCTTCTTGATTACAACCTGTATCTACACACTTAAGAAAATAGTTACAAAATATTTAGGCTTTTTACCCTCTCTTATGTTCCATAGTTTAATTTTGTTTTCTCTCTTCTTATTTTTGGGTAGATAATCATGTGTTCTATTACAAAAATTACTTTATCAATGTGCCATTTATGTTCATGTAATTTATATCTCCTATTGTTAAGAGATCCATCTCCATGGATCTGGATAGTATAGGAATATGGATTAACCCCGAGCTCATAATTGACCATTTTCTCTTTTTTGTTTTTAGGTACAAAGTGCCTTTCGCCAGTAGTGAAGATGATGATGGAACAAAGATGGAGCTGGAGATACATCAAATGAAAGTAAAATATACCCCCAAGGCAATGATGGGTTCATTCATACTCTTCTACTTTATTTTTCATGCATATGTACCTCTTACTTTAGTAGTTGTATTTTTTTTTAGTTACATCCCATGGCTTGTGTGGGAATATTTGAAATTCCTTATGAATAAAACATTGAGTTCTGAAATTGAGTTGTATATTTGTTTCAGCATTTCATCATTCTATATGGATTGTATGATGAATTAAACAACTCAATAATATAATTGAATGTCTTAATCATGAAGGAAAGAACCTTAAAGAATACCTGTAACATTTAGTAATGAACTTTGATTGCTGCAATCTGCAATTATGATTGTTGTTCCAAATCTTAACAATTCATCTATTCTATAATTCAATGTCTTCATCAGGATAACACATCTATCCTTCGGGGATTTGTGTTCTTTTGCTAAAGATAGTCATGAAATTGTAGACTATGTGATCTGTTATGTTTTGTAATAGCACACATAGTTGTATATTTCATGTAATCATTAATTAATTCAATAGAAACAATATGAACTAAAAGAAACTCCCCTAGCTTAGGTTCACTTCATTAATTCCATCCATCATGATGAAGTTTTTAGTTTCCCATTTTTTCACGAGTGCAAAATTGTCAACATCTTCCTTGTTGCGGCTCGGGGCCAACGAGGATGAAGGGTTTGGATATTTGGTTGGGTGGAGAGTGTTGCATACTCCCCCATTTTTTTGTTTTCATGGCTTGATGAAGATGGTGAACTCAATGGAGGAAGTGCTCTTGTTAGAGAAAGATGTGGAGTTGAGCTTGTGTTATTATGATTCGCTACTTGTAAATTGTACTCAATATTTTATTGAATGTAACCTCATTCATTAGTTAGATCCTGGAAATGGTTATTGTGATTTACACTACTTCATATGAATGTGAAATTTGTAATGATCTTGTAATGGAAATTAAACTCTCACAAATCAATTTTTTTTTGAAGTTACACACAAAATCTATTACTCTTAAAGGCTAGTGCTCTTGGATGGGAAATAAATGTTGACTAATTGCATTATTTAAAATCCTTGTTTACTTGAATATTGAAATAAATCTCATTTAAGAGTGGTTTGTTTTACCTTATCCAACTAGATGTATAAAAGGATTAGATAGAATTGATTTATTAATATAATTCCTTCTTTGTTGCAATAGAAATTTGCACTATGTAAATGAATAAATCAAAATCAATTATACCTTCTTAAATGTTATCTAAATGAGTTGGAGTTTGATAATTTAGTTGGTTTAAAGCATGAGACACCATCTCTTACAACTATAAGCCTCTTCATTTATACCTATGTATATAAATTTAAACCTATACACACCAATCCATTTGTCTATTCTTATTGAATCCCCTATTTCTATGGGAACTTATTTTAATAAATAAATATATATATTATTAATATATAATAGATATATATTAATAATATACATTATTATTTTCAAATTGATAAAATCATTATTTAAATGTCTATAATAAATATTAATATAATGCATATTTATACACACACACACACACACACACACACACACACACACACACACACACACACACACACACACACACACACACACACACACTTCTTTTTGTTATTAAAATTAATATTGAAATCCAAAAGAATAAAAAAATGATTTAATGCATTGAAATAGTGGTTGCATCCACTCCTTATGTTGTGGATTTATTATAGTAATATGGTTGAGGAAGGGGCACCGACCCACCTCTAACCCATATAATATTTATATGGGGTGGGGTGGGGTGGCCCTCCCCCAACACTACAATTCCACCATTAAACCCGACCCATGTATATTCCTATAACGACAACTATAATGTATTTGGTCGTAGAACTTGTGACTCGGCCCGAGAATTTTAAATGCAACATGTGTTACTTTTGACCAAGATTTCGGTATTCGAGGTTATATATATATATATATATATATATATATATATATATTAAAATCCTTTTATATGTAAGATAATTGTGTAGGGTTTTAGGTTTTACGTAAATGGGTATATACTCATTGTATATACAATTAACATGCAAGAAAATACTACATAGAAACAAATAAAGAAGAGAGACCAAATACCCACAAATGGGTTGGGTAGATCCTTGTTTTAAACACAAAAACTTAACAAAGAGAGCTTCAATCCTCTCCAATGGCTTCCATGGCTTCATTTCCTTCTCCTTCTTCCTTAACCTGCAAACCAAATAAAGAAAATGAGAGTTTGAATAAAAGAAATGAATATAAGAGGTTTCATAAGGATTCTAGGGTTACTTTTGTATAACCTAAATCTAAGGGCTGAGAAAGATTAGATCTAGTGGTGTAGGATGAACCCTACATCACTTAAGTGATGGGGTATTTAAGTGGGAATGTTTTAAATAAAAGATGGGTATGTATTATTAAATGGGGCCTAAGGGGTTAATTAAGTTATATACCTTGTCCTTATGAAAAATAAATTTATAATAATGTGCATGTCTTTAACATCACAGGATTAATATCCTTGTCTAAATTAAATAAAATTGATTTTGGACCTATAAATAATAGATTTAAAGGAGATTAATGGGGTTAAATAATGGAAGGATAAATGAGGATTATTTAAAAACAAATGAGTCTAGAAGAGAAAAAATTAAATCATAACAACATTTTTAAATTGGGTAAAAAAATTAGTCATTATTTTAGTTTTGAATGCCATGTAATTGTTTAAAATTCTATAATCAGGTTTTAATTAAAATCCAGCTAAGGCCTTGTAACCCTTAACTTTAAAATTTATTATTTCATACTTTTCATGGCTACTATCGAGTTTTATCATGTGGTTTCTTGTTGGGAAAATTGTGGACGTTACACTTAGTATCAGAGCTAGCAGCTTTAGCACTTAGACCCTGAGCCTAAATTGCAACCCGAAAACTAGTTAGCAAAATTGGAACCTTTATGATTAAAATAATAATAAAATAATAAAGGTTGTTGGGATTGTTGTACTCACCTGGTGGTGTTTTGTTCGACCTCGATTAACAGAAAGTGTTGAATTAGATTGGTTTTCATGTAGGATTCGGTGTAGCGGGAACTTGGTTCTCCTTACAAGATGTTGTTTGATGAGTCCTAACTCTTTATTTAGTCGTGTGATGTGATAAACCCATTGAGACTCTTCCTTGTTGGAATTCTAAATTGTATGGTGTGATTCTTGTGGATTAGCATTAGTGGTTGTATTTAGGGGCCAGACAAAGTAAATTAGAAGTTGTTTAGTTGTCTAAAGCTCCCCTTTTTACCTTCAATGTTTAGATGAGATAGTTATTTTTGCCACTTTAGAGACTTAATCCCCATATGAGTGAGTGGATATTAGGTCTTGGCATCGCATTTGATCCAATTTTGTGTATGCATTCTTAGAACTAAGCTCAAGGTATAGTACCCCTATTGGCGGCCATGAAGGGCTACGAAGTGAATGTGATGTTGACTTTCTATATTTTACATTTGTAAACTTATGTTATTTTATCAAGGACCAACATCTTATTTTATGATTTTATTAAGAAGCTCTGAGGATATTTTAGTTATTTATATTTTTGTGAAATTTTCGGGATTGCAATCCAGCCTACTTAGTCATTTATGTTGATCACTGATATTTCTTGGATTTTATTTTGATTGGTGACTCGGAGCTTGGTTATATTATTGGCTAGTTAGCTAAATGTTATGTGATTCTTTCTTACATGTTGATGAGATGGTTCTACGCTATTTGTATTGTGATATTTCATTGTATGGAGGTACACCCTAAGTGCCTTGAATGTCTTTTTAGGTGCTTTAAGTTATGCCTTGGTTTGGAAGGATGGAACCTTGAGTGTGTATAGGATTTTAGAGTGACTATTTCGTTACTCGAACTTTCTAGAAAGATATTTATTTGTGACATGCGGTATATTTAGCAGTTTGATAGTAGTGATGGTGATTCTCTTATAACTGCAAGAGATTTGATCCTTGTTAGAGTAGATGTGTTTGATTTTTGGCCTATGGATTGTGTTAGGATCGGATTGAATCTTGGTTAATTGTATATTTTAGTGTATAAGTGTTTGTTTGGTTATGGCGTTCTATCGATGGCATGCTAATTTGTATCATGGTTTCCTTGTTTCATTATAGAAAGTATTGACTAGTGGATTGTATGTATCTTGGTAATTATGGTTAGATGTAATCCCATTCAGGTAATGTGCTTAATTAAGTGTACTTGTTTTACTCTCGATGACCCATAAATAGATATACCTTTGCGTTAATTTTTTTTAAATTGTTATGATTACCACTGTATGACCTATTAATCATTGGGTTACGTGGAGACTCGTACGGATGTATATGGGTCTTTTGGACCTTGTTTTTAGATATTTTAGTTTTATAGATCTTAATATTTTAATCTCAGTTGTGCTTATGTTGTGTCCCTTCTTTTAAAACTACAACTCTTGGTCGTAAAGTCCATGTTTGAGTAGATTAGTTGATTGTCCTCTTGCATTTGATGTCTTCTAATGGGAAATGTGGTGTCCTTGGAGTAAAATTTTCCTTGTCATCTTGTTGCTTGGTTGGTGGTATCTTGTGGAAATATGAGTGTTGATTGGAAACTCTCCTTGTCTTATTATGTGAAAAAATGAGACTAAAAAAAAAAAAAAAAACTTCCTTCCCAAACTAATGTAAACCTCTTAAAATAGTAAAAGTAATTTTTGTTTCTATAATGGGATTTTTCATCGTAGCTTCTTTGATACTGGTGGAGAACCACTTGGAGTGTTTACCGATGCTTGTAATCCTTTGTTAAACCTTTGGAATATTGGTTTGATACTTGGTGGATTAATTAATCTCTAACTCTTACAAACTTAATGATGTGTTTGTTATGTTGACTAGTATCTTGTTCCTTTAGAATAAAAATGTGACATGTTGATTTATCTATTATTCCTAAAATGGTAATAATATGATATTTTTACTCTTCCTTCTCATTAAAATATATTTGGTAAAATCATTGATTGGGAATAATAAAAACCTAATTGAGGGGCTTGGACTTGAAACTTAACAATTAAAATGGAACATTAGAAAAAGGAAAATGGTTTCTTTATATAATCTTGGTAGATTAATAGAAGAAATAAAAATATGTGAAAAATAGAAAGGAAACTTTATCCATTTACCTTCCCTATAAGTAAAATAAATAATTCTTCCACCTATACAGAATGGCGAGATATCATGCCAAAATTAGTGGTGCTCCTTAATGACACAAATATGTGATGTCTTAATAGAAGGAAGTTTTAGTTAAGAAAACTAGTAAGAAAATTACTTAGCAAGAAAAACCACAACTTTTGGCTTAATAGTTGGTTTATAAAATGAGTAAAATATATGTGTTTGGAGTGCGATGTATAATTGAACCTTTTGTTTTTGTCACCTTCCCGAATTTTTAAGCACCTTGTTGGTAGTGATGTGTTCTAGTCATGTAGTACTACTTCCTTTTTCATAGACGTATGTGTGTTTCCCTTTTAGGAGTTTCAGGTCATCATACCCTTGTTTCCTCATAGCTCAATGATTGTGAGTTGTGGCCTTTTTGGAGCAGGTCTTACGTCTTTTTTTGAGGAAAAAAACCTCCTTGTGTGCTGATTTAGTCCTTGGTGACCTAGGTTATTTAAAATTTTAAAGCAACATATGTTAAGAATATGAAATAATTTTGGGAAGTTCTTTATTTATTTTCTCTTCGGAAACCATGTTGATGTTTGTTCACTTTTGACCTTGGGAAAAGAAAGTGCATGATGATTTTATAATTTGTTACTCAAATTTTGGTGTGATGCACTAGTAGATCATAGTAGACCCTCTTGTTATCTATATTGATTATCTAACTCCCTTAAGTGCTATTTTGTGCTACAAATTAATCATGTGCTCTCTTATGACTATTTCAAGCTTGGTAAAGTACTGAAAATAATTAAATTCCCTTATGATTTATAGGGTAAGTGGTGTCTCTTTTATTGGTATGTTAGTTTGTGTGAGGATTGTCTCCTAAGTGGGATATTATCTAAGTATTTAATGTTTCTAAAATCATGTTAATGTTGTGTGTTCGATTTTGAGTGCAACTTCAAGTTATAAGAAATCTTGTGGTGATGAATTTTCTCAGTTTTATCATGAAAATTTATTTTAATCCTTTCGAGTTATAAAAGTGCTTCCCATGAATAGTTTTCTTGATTGTAAATGTTTTGATGATTTATATGTTCTTCCTTGTTGCTAAACCTCATATTGTGTGATCTCAAAATTGAGAGACCTTTGAGTACACATATTTCTCATACAAATTTTTGGTCATGGTTTATTTTTTATAGCCATTTGAAAATAACAAAATTTAAAGCATAACTCAACCTTAGTGGAAGTTTTAACTTTTGTTATTGCAGTATGTTGTATCCATGGGTGACTATGTGGTCATCCCGAGATCTTAGACTTCTCCCTATCATTATTTTACTTTGGTGGTTGTTCTTGATATTCTATTGGAAATTTCCTATTTCGACACATTGTGTTGTAGCTTGGTTGATCACATAGAGTTACTCTTTAGAATTAAATGTTTGCAACCTTACTTGAAGAAATTTTAGCATTCATACCTAAAAATCTCCCTTCTCCTTGATTAAATAACATTGGATCAAACTTGGGTTTTGTAGACACAATCTTGTTGCAAGAAAATTAATTCCATAGAGGATATGGCTTATATTCTTATGAATTATTTCCCTACCTCTTTTTCTCGTGATTTCAAGGAAAATTCAAATCTAATGAGAGGGGAAGTCATGCCCTCTCATCTTCAAAACTGATTGAAAAATGTTTTGAATTTCAAATTCATCATAATATTAAACCTTTTGATGTATTCTAGTTAGCATACTAATAAGATGTACATGGGACATCATGAGTACTATTGTGTTTTTATTATTATTTTTACTGTATGGTTGTATTGTGGACCTTGATGGGAATTTAAGGATATGATGATGATCTAGAATGGTTTCCTTGTTACAGACTGATTGTTATGTCGTTACTATCCTTTATATTGTTATGTCTCTGGTCACTCTATATTAGATCCCTAGACCTTGATATCATATTAGATATTAGACATTTCTAGATGGACATTGATACACATGTGTTACTTATTTGATAGACAATATAAATGTGTTAGACTTGTGACATGATGTGACTATTGTGATGAATTTTATATGTTTGATTCATATATCAGTATTGATGTTCTAACTGTTACTACTGTATGGACATATTAGATGTGATTTATGGATATTTCTGGATGATTGTTGATGTTATGATCTTAGTACAAGTTGATGGATTGGTAGAATCGAAATGTTAGAAAATTGAACAATTAGTGAATTAAATGATTCTAACATTGTTTTAATTATGATATTCGATGATGTAAATTTTTATGTATACATGCATGTGTTTTATGATTTCGACGTCATTAATATGGCCACGAGGCCAAAAAGGTATTGTTGGATTTTGCATGAAATTATAGTAGAGACCAACAACAAAGGAATGTGGGGTATTGGAAACAGGTCACCATGGAAACTCATGTATTTCTATGTTGTGTATTGTTGTTGATTTTTGGAGGTCCACATTGGGGGTGGCCTTAATAGTTTCCTTAAGTAAGTTGTGAATTTGTCTCATTGTTTTATATTTAATTGTGAGTTATTGTATTTTTTTATTATGTGGAGTCACTTTTTTTGCACCTGTTAAATTAATTTAGAAGTTTTTAACTTGTTCTTTTAGGATGTGATTAAAGGGGAATTAAATGTGATTTGGTATCCTTAATGTTTGTTGGATTGTAATGAATTTTGTTTTTTTGTAGTAGTGTGTACTCAATATTTCAAGTGAAATTCGGATTTTTAACTTCTAGGGAATTTGGTGACTTGTGGGACAAGTTGCTTGTCACACACCTCTTAAAGTGACCCACCCACTAGGCCTATGATATGAGGGACTTATTTTTTATCTTATTTTATGTTTTAATGAAGGAAAAGAGAAATTAATAGAACTTTTCTTGCATGGTTATTTATTTGTATCCTTTTGTTGTGTGGGTTTGGGTTGAGTGTGTAAGAGGGAGGTCATTTCCCTAACCACCAATTTATTATGCTTTGGGATTTGGGATTAACATTGGTGATGTGGGATGGAGGAGAGATGATTTGGAATCCTACATGGAGCCACATCACCCCTCTCTACCTCTTTTCTATTTATTTCTTTTGTGTGAGGATTTGGGGGTTCATTTTTTGAAGTAAGATGCTTGAAATTTAGGAAGGATTTCTTAAGAATGGTGATTTGAGCTTGGAATGGATGCTGCTTACTTGGGATTTTGGAAGGCTTGGAACTTGATTGTGTTTAATCGTCTTCATTTGTAAGGTAGATCTTCACCCTTATTTTTACCCTAATATTTATTTATTCTGATATGTCCGGATGATGGTTGTTGTATTGCTTATGATTGTGGGAAATAGATTTGATCCTTAGGTTGTGGGAGAGATGGAAATGGGGTAAAACTTGTGGGAGGCATCAAATAAATGGTATTGTGTATTTAAGGAAGGAGTTGGGTTGGGATTTCCACCTTGTTGATAAATTTGATTTTTTTTATCTTGTTATTTTCTTGAGGGAGGCATAAGAGTGGTGTATCTTCTTAGAGGGAGTCATAAGAGATTTGCATGTATTGTGATGTATTTTATGGAGGCTAATAGGTGGAAACCCAAGCCCTTGGGAGGCATAAGAAGAACCCTCATGTTCCTTTCTCGTCCTTGGATTTAACATGAAGCCTTTATGTTGGAAACTTGCTTATTTTTTTGTAATTTTAAAAATGTGTTGGTGTGTTGAGTGTCTTGATTGAATGTGTATGAGGAAGCCATTTTGAGTTGTTCATGGTTGTCTAAATATCCCTCATTGCTTCCTTGTTGGGGTTCGGGACCAATGAGGAAGAAGGATTCTCTCCCTCATTGGATATTTGGTTTCATGGAGAGTGTTTCCTACTCCCCCATTTTGTTGTGTGCACGGATTAATGAAGATGGTGAGCTCAATAGAGTAATTTATCTTTTTGGAGAGATACATGTGGAGTTCGGCTTGTGGTATTATGATTCTACTACTTGTAAATTGTACCAATAGTTTATTGAATGTAATCTCATTCATTTACTAGATCCTTGGAAATGGTTTATTGTGATTTACACTAATTCATATGAATGTGAACTTTGTAATGATCTTGTAATGGAAATTAAGCTCTCACAAATCAAAATTTTTGTTTAGGAGTTACATTGAAAATTTGTTACACTTTAAGGCTAGTGCTCTTGGATGGGAAATAAATGTTGATTATTTGCATTATTGACAATCCTTTTTTACTTGAATATTGAAATAAATATCATTTAAGAGTGGTTTGTTTTACCTTATCCAATTAGATGTATAAAAGGATTAGATAGAATTGATTTATTAATATAATTCCTTCTTTGTTGCAATAGATATTTTCCTTATGTAAATGAATAAATCAAAATCAATTATACCTTCTTAGATGTTATTTAAATGGGTTGGAGTTTGATAATTTTGTTAGTCTAAAACATGAGACACCATCACTTACAACTATAAGTATTTTCATTTATACCTATGTATATTAATTTAAACATATACACACCAATCCATTTTTCTATTCTTATTGAATCCCCTATTTCTATGGGAGCTTATTTTAATAAATAAACATATATGTTATTAATAGATAATAGATATATATGAATAATATACATTATTATTTTCAATGGGGTTTGGGTGGATCGGTTAAGACAGACGGTTGTGTCCAGATCCACCCAGGTTCAAATCTTGCTAGGCGCGATCCCTTCGGGGTGGTTTACCGGTGGTGGTGGGTGTTGCATCATCGGTAGGTTGTGGTGGTTCGGTGGTGGTGGGTGTTATATCACCGATGGATGTGGCTCATGGCTTTGGCTGGTGGTTCTTGATGGTGGTGGAATTTGCATCATTAGCATTGGTGTTGGTGGCGACTGGTGGCTCTAAAAATGGTAGTGGCGGAAAAATTGCATCGTCGGTCTTGGGCGCACCGGCCGCGTTATTTTGTGTTGGTCTTAATTGTAACATCTGTTCATAGCTCCGGTCATAAGCGTTTAACTATCAATATATATATTCAAATTGGTAAAATCATTATTTAAATGTCTATAATTAATATTAATATAATGCATATTACTAATATATATATATATATATATATATACATACATACATACATACATACATACATACATACATACATACATACATACATACATACATACATACATACATACATACATACATACATACATACATACATACATATATATATATATATATACATACTTCTTTTGTTATTAAAAATTTAATATTGAAATCCATATATATTAAATTATATACGTAAAAGAATTTGCGGTTACTTGAAAAGAGAAATATATATATATATATATATAGATATATATAAAGCATGCTTTTATATGCAAGATAACTATGTAGGGTTTCGGGTTTTACCCAAATGGGTATATACTCATTGTATATATAATTAACCTACAAGAAAATACTATATAAAAACAAATAAAGAAGAGAGATGAAATACCCACAAAATTGTTGGGTAGATACTTGTTTTAAGCACAAAAAGTTAACAAAGAGAGCTTTCAATCCTCTCCAATGGCCTCCATGGCTTCATTTCCTTCTCTTTCTTCCTTAACCTGCAAACCAAATAATGTAAATGAGTGTTTGAATAAAATAAATGAATATAAGAGGTTTCATAAGGATTCTAGGGTTACTTTTGTATAGCCTAAATCTAAGGGATGATAAAGATTAGATCTAGTGGTGTAGGATGAACCCTACATCACTTATGTGATGGTGTATTTAAGTGGGAGTGTTTTAAATAAAATATGGGTGTTTATTATTAAATGGGGCCTAAGGGGTTTTATTAAGTTGTATACCTTGCCCTTATGTGAAAATAAATTTATAATAATGTGCATATCTTTAATATTGAGGGATTAATATCCTTGTCTAAATTAAATAAAATTTATTTTGGACCTTTAAATAGTAAATTTAAAGGAGATTAATAATGTTAAATAATGGAAGGCTAAATGAGGATTATTTAAATAAAATATTTGAGTCTAGAAGAGAAAGAATTAAATCATAACTTCATTTTGAAATTGGGTTAAAAAAATTAGTCATTATTTTAGTTCCGAGTGCCATGTAATTATTTAAAATTATATAATCGAGATTTAATTAAAATCTGGATAAGGCCTTGTAACCGTTAACTTTTAAAAAAATCATAATTTTCATAATTGCTATTAGGTTTTATCATGGGGTTTCTTGTTGGGAAAATTGTGTGCATTACACCATCAAATGAATAAAGGATGGGCAAGAAGTTGGTCTTTATTAGAGACAAAGTGGACATTGATGTTCATACCCTATGTACAACATACATGTATAGCACTCGAATCACCTATGTCGGCATTTTGGACCTAGATTTTCTTTACTTGACCCTCAAGTTAGCATTACCATCAAAGGATATGTCCATCAAGTGTTCATACGGTTGTGCCGCAAAAACAAGGGGGATTCAAGTGGAAGTTCTGAGACTACCACTTCCTAAGCCGCGAGAGGTGTTAATAAAGCCCACAAAAGTGATATAGGTTAAAGGAGAGGAATAAGAAGAAGAATAAAGTGAAGTAAAGATAGACACTTCCCGGAAGAGGAAGTACTAGACATGTCATTATGTTAGCAAGCACGCCAACACTTCATACAAAGGTGGCACCAAGGCCTCATCACTATATCATGAGAAAGAGAAGGAAGAGGAGGAATATCCTAAATGGAATAATAAAAAGACACATGATGCATTAAGCCCCACAACAGGCTCGGAGGAAGGATAAGAAGAAGACCCCACCACCTTCAACGTAGTAATAGAAGCAGATTTGGAAGAGCATGAAGCTAAATTTGAAGCCAAAAATGTGGGCGAGGCATGTGAGGAATGAAAGGAGCATTGTGCAGGACGAGAAGAGTCCAACACACAAGGCCTCCCAGGACACATACAACTATCCCAAGGGTAGATAAGAGTGATTCCTTTGCTATAAAGGAGCATAAAGGATTCATCTTGAGAACAAAGAAGTAGAGGATGAAGTGCAAGGATATAAGGAAGAAGTGCACACCCATGTCCCCACATATGGAATTTTGGATAACCCCACAAAGATATTGAGTGAGGTTTCAGGACACCCTCCCACCAAAAAAGGTATATGGATGGGATTTGATGAATCAAGAAGGGGGTGTGCCCAGAACAAGGAAGATGTTTAGCTAGAACATGCATTACCACTCCAAAGATCCTGAGTTTGATGTCAATGATCATGTGATCAATATTGTCCATCTGAAGAAAAAGGAAGGAGAAACATATAAGGTGGTGGATCCTAATCACCTAAAAGATGAGAAGACAAAAATGTGCTCAAAAATTTGTCTTCGAGAGGTGATCTTGCATAGCTTGGATGCAGGAGCAACAATTTGGAATATGGTCATAGAAAAGAAGGATAAGGAAAATAAGGTAGATATATTGCACCAAGGATTAAGTGGAAAATAGGTGTGAACTAAGGAAGTAAACAAATGAGATAAGGCCTTCGTAAAGAGAATTTTGGGACAATGTCTTACATTGGTGAGCCAAGTTAGGATAGACTATGGGAATGATATGGAATATCTTGAAGACCTTTTGGGGATGTTTCTCAAAATGGTCAAGGATGGCACGGGGCCCATAGCTAAAGAGCTTCTTTGAGGAGAGAGAGGGAAAAATCATCATTGAAGCCTGGATCACTAAGTTGGAGGACTTTCTCACCCAACTCAAGGAAGAAAATATACTTGACAGATAGGGGCTTCAAAAATTACAAAAATGTGAAACCATCATTGACACATGGGTGACAAAAACAGAAGCCACCTCAATGCTTTATAGGTGAAAATACCCACCAATAAGGTTAGGCACGTGAAGACATTATTAACATCGCATCTCAAAATAATAAGATCGAAATGATGTGTGATAAGATAGATTTCAGGATTAGTGAACTTGAGGATTCTATCACTGACTAGATGAACGAGTTCGAAGGTATCTCCACGGAGCGGGTTTTAGCCATTAATGCGCTTACGGGAAGGTGGAGGAAATCACCCCATTCCAAGTTCTCAACATCGTGTAAGATACGAAAAATAATTCCTTATCATAATTGAAGGCTTGGGAGAAGTTGAAGGATGAAATAGATGTGGAGTTCCCTAAACTCCTCCAATTGGTCACATAACATATTCTTCCATTCTTCAATTATTTATTTAGATTATTTCAATTCAACTATTCTTTATTCTTTGAAAGAGCATCATTATTTCCTTAGCATATTTTGGTCATCAACACTTTGTTTGGGAAGCATGAAGGATTGTCGGGGCATCAATCAAATTATTGTCGGGTGATGTTAGACCCCAAAATTAATTAATTACATAGGGCGTGAAGAATTGTGGCATGTGGAATCATGGCACAAAGGAACATGTGGAAGTAGTTCTCGGGGATTTACGAGGCTCACACCTAGGTAGGATGGATTTGAGACTTAGTGAGTTTTCGACAACACGTTAAGACATGTTTAGAGAATGAATGGAAAAGAGTCCAGATATAGATGTGGATAAGCTATGGAGACTTACAACTCAAGAAAAGGATATTCTAGGGTATCAATATGGTTATCATGAATGGATAAGGATCTGAGTTTGTTATGGATTATTTGTCACATGCATGCTAAGGACACTCGATCAGGGAAACATATGATGACATTTGACATGTTCTTGGGAAGTGGTAGGGAAATCATGAAAGATTCCTTTAGGATTTATCAAGTAATAATGGGTGATAATAAATTCCTTCATAGTTCTTCTTATGTATGGTTTTTACAAGATATTAGGTGTGTGTGCGAGTTTAAGAGCAAGGGAGATAGAGATAGTTAGTTAAAATATGCAATGTGTGGTGGCAAGATCTATAATGAAGAAAACATAGAGAACATGTGAATATCATCTATTGTAAATATCTCCATACATGGAACACTTTTTCATGTAATCTTGGCTACTTGTACTTTGACAAATGTATATAATGGAATGATTTTGAAACAATTATGTGATGGGTCTTTATTTTTGCATCTCCGTTTATGTTAATGGTTGTATTTTTGGATTTCTAATATTAATCATGATTTAATTATAGTTCGATTATAGTATGATCATGCTATTCTATGTTCCGTGCATTATATTAGGATTTAATTCTTAAAATATTGATTCTAAGAATTGGTGTGGCCATCCTCTGTTTGTGCTAAAACCCTTGTGCTATGGGAGAACATTCTCACAAATTTCACATGAAGGATGGGGTCGACACTTGTACACACCTCGGGTGAGCTTCTGCACCAACTGGATGATGTTCTGATGTGTTTGGGGTTGATTGTTGAAGAAAGAGGTAGATAAATACTACAACGCGTAACAATGGATAAATAGAGTGACAATATCTTTCCTAAGAGAAATTAATGAAAGTGGTTGGGGTTAGTTCAAGAATTCAATTTCTTTCTAATTTCTACATCTTCTCCCTTTCATGGTTTTCTATATATTATAGAGAAATCCTCCTTTGTAATGTTGGATACTTTTATAATTTTGGGAATCTTATAACATAAGGCACTTCTCTAGTGTTGTGTGTATGTTGTAAGGGTTGCATGCCTTAGATTTGAGACTCAATAAATACTCACATCTTTCACTTGCAATCGTAATAACTTGTGCACCATCTCAAGCAATAAATCTAATCTTTTCCCTCATTCGTCACTTGTTCCATTTTATTTCTCTCGTCACCTTCTTCCATTTGTAGATGTGTTGTATGTTTCATTTACTAAAGTATTATCCATTATGCATCATGAAAGAGGATTCTAGGAGTGATTTTGATCTATTTTTATGTTCAATCCTCTTCATTATTATTACCTTCCCTCTCCCATTATTTAAATGTATTCAACCCCTTATTTTCTGGCACTATCACCTATGTAGATTAGGTTATGTTTTATCCATCTCCTTCTCACCTGGTCCCTTGGAAGGTAAGAGTAGAGTTAGATAGTTGCATTTCAATTCCTAGGAGCAATTACATCAAAGTAGAAGTAAGTAGAGGAAGTTGACCTTCTCTAGAGGTGTCTTGAGTTTGATTCAATTTTCTATGATTATGGCACCAATGCACATTGAGCTCCAATAGGTATTTTTTTAGTGTCTAGTTTTATCGTTATTGTAAGTGGGTACCTCATCAAGACTTGTTTCAAGACCCACCTTCTTTTCGCCCACCTAAGCTATGCTTACGAGGGGTGTTGGTGTAGGTAATTGTTTATTATTTTTTATTAATTTGGATAATTCTTACACTTTTATCATCCCTACTATTGTTGGGTTATCTTGCTTGGGTGTACTAGTTGTGTGGAGTTAGATTACTAGTCTTTTGGAGTAACACTTTACTACCGATGTATCGATTAGTGAGAGTTCTTCACCACCGATTTAGGTAGTACTTTCAATTCTCTCCTCCTATGTGTACATATTTCTTATTGAGTAATTCAAGTCATTGTATTGTAATGTATTTAACATTATGGATTATTATGGATTTTCATATATGGTATTTTATCTCTTTTGTTTTGAAAATCTAATGTGGTGTACTATTATCATCTCGAGATCATGACATGGAACAATCTTCTTATTGTTCCTTTCACACTGAATATCTCAGTTTTGATGAGTCATAACATCTAGAAGATCATAAGGTTAGTCCAAACATCTAAATGTAATCGTCATCATGTAAAATCTAAAATGTCAGTGTGTAACAAAGTAACATCTCTAAGTCATTTTAGATGTCATAATACAACCCCTTATGAATATGACACTCATGTTTAATATATATATATATATATATATATGTCATATTTTGAATTTACATATCATTTTAACGTTTATATATACACACACACACACACACACACACATAATTAAGAAAGCTAATAAGTTAAATATTATATGTAAACAATATAATTTTAAATTTTTGAGATTCATGACAAATTACATAAATGAAAATGAAAATTTTAGAATGTAAACAAAACTAAAATAATAGAATTCTTTTAATATTTTATTAATGAAATATAAACATTTTCATATCTCATTGATAACATAGAAACATATGTTAATTTTGATTTTAAACCAGTTTTTGTATGATTCTTGTAACTTTATTTGGTTTCTTGTTTATCTTTATTTTATTTATCTTTAATTTTTTAATTTATTAAAAATAAAGATTGGTTAGAAGAATAGACATATTGCATTTGAGATTTTGCAAGAAAGGCGAACTTTGAAGATTGAACTTGCAAACCCGGAAGTTGGAATTTAAGTTGGAACTCATTTCTACAAAATTACAAGTTTACACGAATGATTCTAAGTGAGTCAATTCTATTGTTTTTTTGTTTTTTTGTTTTTTTATTTTAAATTGTAATTTGAAATTTTGTTATAATATTTTCATAAAATTTAATGATGTTTATGGATTTTCAAATTAATTATTTCAACCTTAATTTTTATGGAAAAAATGCATTTGTGAAAAAAATATGAAATTGATTAGACCAACCTATTATGCAATATTAAATAAAAATTCAAATAACTCTACGAGAATATTACAAAGAACAACAACATTTATGTAAAATTTAGGTCAACTTATTTATTTTGTAATAGTTATTATACAAAACAAATTTGATGAGGCTATCAAATTTTGAACACCAATGACATCCATATAATTTTCTAGACCATCAAAAAAATTTATGTGACGTGTAACATTAAATGTCAAAATCCAACACTGCGAGTTAACACCCCATAGAACATGAAAGTGGCAAAGATTTTAAAATATTGGTTTATATTTTAGTCTTCTCAACTCTCATGGTAATGGTTTCAAGCCTCCAACTTTTGGTTTTTTCTATTATTTATGTTATAGAATAACGACTACATTATTTGAGTTGTACATCTTCCATATTCTAATAATATCAATCACACCGAGTGGTGCAATGGGAAGTTGAGAGGGAGAGAAATTAATGAAATTAAATTTGAAGCGGAGGCTGCCCCCGAATGTCAAAGGGGATTGATTGAGGAAAAGTTTACCTAGCCTAGGGGTTTCCTCATGAGATTGGGGTGGTGTGTTTGTCCATTTTGAGGGAAAATTTTTTTCTATGGATTTTATCACTAGGGGAGAGGACCCTATGTGCACCTAACTTTAGGGCACGCAAATATATGTAGGTATGTTGGTAGCGTAAAAAATTATATCATCGTGTAGCGTATGATCGTGCTTATATTGACATTTTCGTTTTACGTGTTAATTTGGAGGAAAAGTAGTTTTGAATTGATTTAATATGAAGAAAATCAATATAAAGCATTTGAAAAAGAGGGACAAATGACCGAGCGCCCTATGTGTCACATTCTCATTAACTCTTAAAAAGTGTAATTAACCAAAAAGTGAACAACTATTGGTGCTTTTGTCAACAACCTATGGTGAAAAGAGATGTACATGTTTTGGTACCCCCGCTCGGTTATAGGGTCCTCTCCCTAATGAGGTTCTTTGTTATGCGGGAGGCATGGCTACCCCTACAATGACCTCCAAAATGACACTCTCTTGCTTGACAGCCTTCAAACTGCTGTCATGGTGCAGCCACTTGTCTCCCAGTCCCGTCCAGAATGTGCACCTCCTTGTAGGTGTCTACGAATGCCAAGTTTGGGTTTAGGTTATCTTTTTTCCCGACATATGTTTTCCTTTTTGGACATTGCTACTTCCCACCTTGCTTTCTTATGGTTGGCGTTGTTTCCTTCCTTCATCTAGCTTAACTAGTTTCTTGGCATCCACATGCCACCGTGTCAAGCCGAGGTCCTAGCATGTAGGTTATAAGTATCGATGGGGATTGAACAAGGGCACTTCATCCTTCACTACACATTTGCACATTTGGGATGCGATATGGAAACCATGAATTTATGAAAGAGCTCAAGATCGATGTGATACATGTATGTGCACTTAGCAAGCTCTTTCATCTCCTCCAATGTCTTCGCTGGTTTTAATTTCTGCATGCTGCAATTCCATAATGGAGGAGTAAATTCTTAGATTAAATTTCATGACATACGTCTAGGGCTACTTCCGCATAAGACATATCTGCGGTGAAAAAATCCAATTCCCACGTATAATGGTCCATCAAAACCATTGAGTCTTTTAAATTGGATCTGCATACCACATTTTCTAAAGGTTTACATCAGTTAGTTGTTATCTAAATGGTAATTCCTTTTCAGTTTGAGTCAATCACTATTCCAAAGTGCAAACGAGTAGGTGATCTTTAAATAAAACAATCGTATCTTAAAATTACTGTCTACAATTTGGGCAGTGTATTCATCCAAGTAACCAATTATATCCATGACAAGTATTTCTTACCAAGCCTTTGCCATACGTGTAAGCTTCCCACTATGGATGTCATATAAACACATAATTACAAAGCAACTTGGGATGGCCAAATTGAGTAGATGACAATAATCATAATCATATTGTTTCTGTTTCTCAGGATTATCCTTCCACTATGTTGTCCCCTCAAAATTCCCCTCTTTTGAAAGTTGAAAATTTTGAAAATTTTGAGTTGGAACCCTTTAGAAGTGTTTTAGTAAAGTTGGAGATTCGAAGAGATGGTGAAAATTCCATTTGTTTGGGGTCATTTTAGTGACTTGCGGGTTTGTCAGACATTTTTGTCCCTCATGTCCCAAGTACCCACGGGCTTCCTATTCACTGATTCACTACATCACCCGCATCGGCCGAATTAGATCCTCGCATCCCATCTATCCCAAGTGCAGGCGGGCTCTCGTTTTCTCGATTCACCGAATTTTCCTGCAAGTCATTTTCTATTATCTTTTAATACTTTTTTATCCCATCTATCCCAATTACACCGGGCTTCCTATTCACCGATTCCCCACATTCGCCCGCATCGCCGAATCAGCTGCTTTGCGTCCTCGCATGCATTTTGTGTCCCCTGGACCTCCCATGTTCTTTTGGCCCGCATTCCCCACATCGCCCGCATCGGCTATTTGCATCCCTCATGTAAATATGTCCGTGGACGCATCGAGGCTAGTTTGTTCCTCTTTTCCCACATTTCTTCTTTATGAGTCGGTGTAAGGTGTATTTAATGCACATTTATGATCTCCTCTCTCCTGGATGACTATTTAAAGGGTAACGGTCTATGCACTTGTCACATTGCTTGTTATTTGTCTCTTACCCTCATTCTTGTAAAAGTGATTTGTTTGTTTCCCTTCCTATATCTCTTTGCATTTTGTATTGTGAATCTATTCTTTGGATCCTATTCCTACGTTCACTATCGAGATGAAGATCAAGTTTCAAGGACACGAGCATTTGTCCCCTTTGGAGACCTTTGTACCCAATATTGGAGATAGTGAAGTTCAACATTTGGACTTCGATGATTTCTAGGGAAGATTAGCATGTGACAACCCTACTCCCATGGCTCAAATGATAAATGACAGTGGAATCACATACACTGCTGGTTTTCCTCTCTCTATACAATGTGCCGACACTGTGCTCACCTGTGGGGCTAATTTCAATCTAGACACCAAGGAGGTTGTCAATGTGCACGGTGAATTGATTACAAAGTTGGATGTTGTCGCCATCGCTGCTGCCCTACGCATCCCTAAAATAGAAGACTATGATATTCTCACTCTCACTCAAGCTCAGGCTCTATTTGATCAAGACAATGAGAAATATAAGGCTTGAGTAGTGAAGTCATGGATAAAGTTCCCTAAGAAGGGAGCATCTTGACTCTCTAAGGCATTTTTCAGGGTTGATTTCAATGAGGAACTATCATATTTCATCACTCTGCTCACCGGATTATGGGAATGCCCTCTACCAACGACTTCCATTTTTGGATGTGCCCTTTCATAAGCATCTTTTTGAGGGTAAGACAAAACATAAACTAGGCCAAGATTATCTATGGGAACCGGTGAACAATTGTCAAATGTCGGTGAAGACAGAAAAATTCTACATGACCTCCTATCTCATGTACACCTTGGGAACATCTCACAAGTGGTTCAGCTTCACTTCCATTGAAGGAAAGAAGGATGAGCCTATCTATGTATATTGCCCTCAATTTACCCTTGAGGATAGTAATCATAATTTTAGAAGGGAAAATGATGCCTTCACCATGTACATTGTGAGAATCTTAGAGGGTGACATTGCGGAAGATTGTCGATGATGCTAAGGCTTTGATATCCAAGTATGGGCTCTCTTCATTTAGTTACGAAGGTTCTCATACATCAGATGACTTGTTTTGAAAGCATAGATCTAAAGCTTCCCTTGTTCTATAATGACAAAATGGATTTAGTTGAGGGTGTAGGTAGCTATATAAACTCCATAGAACCTACCAGAGATAAGAAGATTACAGGTCTTCATTTCCATATCACCTTGGGGAATTATACATGCAAGACAACTCTAGATGCCCAGAATATAGAAAGGGCTATTGCTCCTCTTACAATTCATTTCTTCGAGCCCAAGACTTGATTTGATTTAAAAAATCATTGATCAAAATCTCGTAGAATAACTTATCATCACCATCTTGACACCGAGGATTCTTGGGCTAATTATGATAATGATTTTGGAGCCGGGAGGAGACATTTTGGTATATTGTATCTACAAAATATCATAGACCTCAACCTCTACCAGGTGCCTGAGGGTCTTAAGGACGATGATGAAGATTTGCAATCCTTTGAGTATGAAAGATCAATCAAGCACACTCCTCTGGAAACATTGGATTGGTATGTCAAGGAAAGAGATGACTTGAGTGACATAATCACCCCTGTCATCGTCAAAACCAAGATTTGGTTTGACAGAAAGGTACTTGAGCTCAGGATGACCAAAGGTATACCCTCTTCAAGAGAAACTTCCACACCTAGGAAGGAAGTACATACACCTAGCACCAAGTTACTTGAGAAAACTAATTCATCTTCTGCAATGAAAGAGCCTCGAGTTGTCTACTCCTTCCTCTTCCACCAAAGTGTATCAGAAGAAGCTCAAAGATGTCAAGCAAGAACCAATCAAGGAAGAGACTCTTCTAGAGCACTCATAATTTCCTATTGGGTCAGATAACATTATTTTTCTAAGTGAGAATGATGATGATGAGATGAAAGAACTAGAAGAAACCCCTGAAACCACTGCTAAGGTAGAGAAGGAAGAATCAAGAACTGAACCTCCAAGTTTAACAGACTCCTCTACAAAGGAAATTCTTGAGGTTCCATTCATTTCCCCAATAAACAACATTGGTTCATACTCTAAGTGCCATGAGTTCACTCGCACTCGGATCCCTTGGTTCTTCCATTTCCTCTTCTTCCTTTTCCTAGGTGTAGCCCCTAGTAGACAACAAGAAAAGGAAATCTTCTTCCCGATTAACAGGGCTTGATTTTGATGTTGTAACAGTTCTTCTTGGTACTACCCCTCCTCCTCTAGAAAAGAAAGCAAAGACTACTTCAAGGTTGGTATCTGATGCTCAAGGCCAACAGTTCCTAGAGGTTGCTAGACCTAGAGTGGATAAAGAAGAGAAAGATATTTTGATCTCGACTTGAGCTTTCCAAGATTCCAATGGGAGAATCCACAACTGAGAGTGAAGTTCATAACCTTTGGGAGATTGTCACTAAGGTTATTGAATGGGTGGAGAAAGGCAAGAAAACCATGGAGCAATTGGAAGAACAAAACCAAGTTCTTTCCAACTTTATCAGATCATTGTAGACAAACGATAAAGTTTTGGATGTAGCTCCATTGGCCACTCTCCCACCTCCCATAGTTCTCAACAAAGATAAGATCCAAACCATCAAAGACATCCACAAGTATTCTACTTATGGGAAGGTTGTTGAGGCCATGGTGGATGATATGACTATAGCAGGTTTAAACTTCATTGAGGAAGCCTTCAAAACTAATGAGAAGGTGATCAAGCTGCAGTAGAAACTCACTTCCTCAATCAAAGCTATGGACAAGGAACTGAAAGTCTAGAGTGGGTGTATTGTAGATCTCCATCTAATGGGTCAAACCAATGAGAGGATCTTGTTGGCCAATAATGTATTTGATGATGTCAAGAATAACCTATCAAGGACGTGGATCTTTAGCATTGAATGGAAAATAAAGGTTCTGGAAGAAGCACTGGGAGAATTGAGGAATGTATGGCAAAAGGGGAGTCTTTTAAAACTTGTGTTTTATCTACCTTCAAGGATATCCACTACCATCTTTAGGATGAAGCCACAGGTGTATCCTTCTCTCTTCAAGAAATCAAGGCTCAGTTTAAAACCTTTTTCAAGGATGATTTGTTCAAAGAAGATTCAATCACAAAAGAGAAAATGAAGGACATTTGTTCTCTCCATTCAGCTATAGCCGAGGCTAATAAGGAGTATCTAGAGCATACCGAGTTTGACAAAGATATGGAGAAATGCCTTGGCACATGGACTCATGCTACTGCTAACACAAAAATCCAAGAGGCATGGAGATAGTGGAAGCATTGAAGAGATTCAAGCACCGATTCTCAAAATAGTGGGCCCTTTTCAGCCACAACCTGGATGCCCCTACTCTTAGATCTTGACTCTTTTCTTAATATTGTTAGTTCGGGTTTCCTTGTAAATTAATTAAGGAATTTATATTAGGTAATTTCCTTAATTAATATTTTGGCTAAAAGAAACAGTTACCAAATGTAACCACTTTGTAAGCTATATATTGGACTCTCCATGCCATTCCAAAGGGTGAGAACTCTGATAATTTTTGAAAGTGTAAAAGAACTGAAAGCTATCGATACAAAAGATTTCCCTTCCTATTTCCATCTGCATCGTTTTATTCTCTCTTGCATGTCTAAAAGTTTGTGAATCATTATCTATTGCATTAAGAAGCTTTGTATTCTTATGGATGTCATTTCTAGAACTTTGTGTCTATGAAATAATATCTGATTGTTTAAATATGAATGATTTTATTCTATATATCACATTTTCTTAGCATTTATAAGGAACTATTTTGCTATCTATATTTCTTGGGAATGTTGTTATGTTCTACCTTTTTCCTCCCTTAGTTCTTTTATTATTTTGTATTGATCATCAATCTTTGCATTAAAACACTTTCATGATATCAGAGTTCCTCATTAGAGTAGATAGTTGTACATTTGTAAATAGTTTTACTGCTTGCTTTCAATAAGGGCACCTCACCCATTAAAGAGGAGGGACTTTCTGTCCCCTGACTGTTGCTTTCAACAAAGTCCTAATTTGACAACCAACATGCTAGTGGCTCTGCGACATGTACAAGTAGAACCATTTTTAGGGTAAGCATTTTACACTGATTATGTGAATGGTATGTCTTTTTAGGTATAAACACTTTTTGGTTTTCTCTATTTTACCGTGGTTTATCTGAGAACTGGTGTTATTTGATTTCAAGGGTTTCCATCATTTTTTAAAATTTTGTTTTAGTTGATGGGTTATGTTATTTAGCTTCTTTGGTAGATTTTCTAAACATTTGTATAATTCAAGACTTTACAAGTGGCATTTGTATAATTCAAGGTTGTATATTTGTAAGGTTTCCAATTTGTGTGGATATTTGATTGCACGTGTAAAATCATAGTTGTTTGGGTGCTTGCATGTCTTTGTTATAGCACGAGTACCAGAAATATTGTTGTTGACGATGAAGAAGGTACAACTTATGGAATATATGTCTTTTTCTTCGTTTGGCAGGGGCAAATTCATGCTTTTGTTTTGCATTAAGTTCTCTGCAAAAATAATTTTTTTCCAATGATTCTCTTTTAAGCTTACAAACATCACGAGTGGATTTCTCATTTTGAGTTTCTCTTCTCTTTTGATCACAACTTATCCTCTAAATATTGCACCTCATCAACTCTTTCTCATACATGGTATGTTACATTCTAAATCTTGATATGATTAAGGCTTTGAAATCTCTTTTCGTTAGGGGTGATTGGGATAAGCAGTGAAAATCAAATGCTCATTGCAAAGTAGAGCAAAGAAAGTTAAGTAGCTCAGTTTGAATAATGATGAGCAAGTAAATACATGATCTCAATAGATGAGACAATCAAAATGAATTATGGAAGTTCATATTCTTTAGCCATGTTATATTTTTACAAGGAAAATGACGACATTTGGAGAACGTAAGATTTGTTATATAGTATATGGGTTCTTATAAACGAAGCGCAATTAAGACATAAGTCAAATAGTCTGAATCATTTGTTATACAGATTCATCTAAGAGAAGGGAAAGGTCAGAAGGAAATTTAATATGTTATAAAGTAATGGGGAAAGATAATTAGCTAGTACACTTTATATGTTGGAATTCATTTCCAATAATGCCCATAAAATTTTTCTCACGTCGATTAACTACCAAAAAATGCCCGAAAAATTGTCTTACACCACAAAACCACTTTATGTTTCCTAGAAAATCTCCATTGGAAAACCTCTCTTGGAAAATTTCCTATCGCCGATGCTTTTGCACCATTTTTTCACAAAGATTTCTCAAAATATTAAATTTTCATATTTTTGAATGACTTTGGAATCATTGTCATGTTTTATATTTGTGGGTGTAAGCCCTCTTTCAAAAATTGTGTAGGTGGGTTTGTATTTAATTGAAATATTAGATTGTGTGATTATGCCTTGGTTTTAAATCTTGTTGTGTGCATGTGTTTGTTTTCAAAATAATGGTAATATGAGTAAAGACTAACACCTAAATAGGCTTAACTTAGCAAGAATTGAACAACAAACTAAACACCATCAATATAAGAATTAAACAAGCATTAGATGCTAGCATTCATAAATACAAACTTTGAAACTAACAATGCTAAATATCTAAACTCCTCTATTCTCTAACAAAAATAAATGAATAGACTTAAGTAAGCTCCATGGTTATCAAAATAGTTGTCCTTAGTATGCCAAGTAACCTAAGAATGAGGGATTATCAAAGTTGGGCTATAAGACCCCTTTGACACCTCCCATATGACCTAAGCACTTAAGAAAGAGGCTTAACTCTTCAAGATGATGAACTCTCAAAAGGGTAAAAGGAAAGCTCTTAGTCTTTGCTATATGCTTTGCATTCACTCTCTTAGAAATTTTAGGTGTAAGTAAAAAGGTAGGTGGAGGGCTCTTTATATAGCCCAAAGGATAAAGGATTCAACACATTGTCATGAATGTGGGATAAAGGTAAAACACGATTAGGAATGGATAAGGTTGCTTTATTAAAGGTAACCTTACTTTGAAGGGTTTAATTTATGCTTAGCAAGTCATTGGAGTTGAGGGTGTTTTAATTAATCGAGAGGTGATTAAGCGATAGGTAGATGTAAGCTTATAGAAGCTAATTATAGGAATATTAGTACGATTTATGCTATTAGAAGGGATTAAATCAATTAAATATTGATTTATTGGTTAAATGGAAGGAAAACTAATTAATTAATAATAATTAATTAGTTTAGGTAGAAGGGTGATTTATTAATGGAAGGTCGTTAATTAGGTATTTGTTGGATAGGCAACTTAATTAATTAGGTTATTATAATTAATTAATGATGATATGAGGGAAAATGAGTGCTTTTGACAATATGTCATTGATTTGCGAAAGGGGATAATTAGCGCAATTTAAGTATTTAAATTGCTTGGGCATAATTATAGGTGTCTAAACTTGTAATACTGTCTTTAATTGATTCTTATTCTATCATATCAACCAATTACATAGTTTTTGGAAAGATTTATGGAAACAAATGCCATCCTTGATCTGTGTTTTTAAAAATACGCATGTTTTCCTCTCTTTTATCCCATGTAGATGGATTGGCATAGGTTATTTTACTCTCAACCCTACTCACATAACAACCCCCTCAACCCTTTAGCATAAACTTACCTTAACAAAAGAATAGACTGAGCGGTACATACTTTTAAAATGCTTTTGCTTTGCTACAACTTTTAGTTTGGATTTCTTATTAATAGTATTATAGGAAGTAGTAGGAAATTAGCATATATCTTTTGTGTTGCAACCTTCATCACTGTTGCAATTGACTCCACACTATCAATAGGTGTTTGAGTGTTATTACTGTTGACCTCTATCGGTGCTTAATTTAATCAATTTCTCTGTTTTGGCTGTGACTGATTCTTCTAATATCATATCTACGTTTCTTTATTTACTTACCCTCTAAGCAAACCTTGCAGTAACACCATTTGCCAACTTGCCTGCAAAAAAAAATATACAATATTTGTACTACAATCACCAATTTACACTCATAGCATTAGAGTTCTAGGTATTGAGAATGTTAAGTCAGAATGAAGATTCAAATTTAATTAATCTACGCTAGGCAAAAACAAATTTATTCTAATTAAAAAACAAGAATTAAATAACACTCCTCTAGCTGTTATAAATTCGGGATTAAAATTGTCAACTGGACATTCAACCACCTAATATAATTTTAAAGGAATATTTTACAAGTGCATACAAGGCCTCTTTAAACTGTCAATTGTTTTCATACCCTTACCTTACCTAAACAATCTAATTAGAAATTAAAAAACAACGTTGAACAATATTGATTTCGACTGTCACAATTTTTTTTCATTCACTAGAAAATTAGGGTTTAGCCCTCTCACAGTCTATGTGTAGAACAATTCATCCAAATATTGTATGGAAAAAAGTTGTGCAGAACAATTTGACCAGTTCAATAACCATATTTTAAAAAACATTCAATTAAGGGTCTATTTACTTTTTCATACAACCATGATTCCCTATATGTTGGAAGACGTTTCCTTATTTCATTGCAGCCCAATTGGGGCTATCATCACCTTTTACAAGAACATTACTGCATCTTCCATACGGGCGTACCAACCCACTTAGGATTCCTGCTACATTTTTTTGGACCAGTATTATTAGCTTCAACCTCACACAACAAACATTGATTCTGGTATATGTATTTAAGATTATGAATATCTAAGCCAAAAACAATTTGCATGGGTACGTATTCCTCTACAAAATATTTATGATTACAACATATCAATTTAATTTTCCAAACTATAAGATATACTTGTTGATCTAAATCATTGAAAGGTATGCCCCCTTAATGAAATTTTCTATCATTTCCCACTGTACACAATGCCTTATCACAATGAGTAACATCTTACAAAGTTCTACAAAATCTATTTAACTCAAAAAACTTAAATTTGTCCTTGGTAAGATACAAGGATTTGAAATTGCATCCACATAGCTATAAATCCCCTCAAATGTTATTCATCCTTACAACAAATCTTAAATAAGCTTCCACAAGATGATGTTACCATTGACAATATCAATGTCAAGTAAATGCCCATAATACCACTTTTTCATTATCAATGCCAACCACAACCCACCTCAATCTCAAACTCAATCTCATAGCATTATGTACACATGGTCGGTTGAAAGAGGGGCTACACATTCTCCTTACTCTTAATATTCCTCCTATAGACTCTTCTATATATCTTCAATCATTGCAGGCATGAATTCCCTTGCATACGGAAAACAAATCCATTCTTGCATCACTCACAGGGGTTTAGCATTTTCTACCCACACATTTTTCTAAAAAAACCTTATCAACATGTATGTTAAGGGCGATAGTTTGGTGGATGCTAAAAAAATTAGCTACTTGAAAGAACTAGACATCTGCTCATGGAATACCATAATTGCAGCTTATAGAAGACATGGATGTCTGTATGAGGTATTGGCACTGTTTCACCAAATACAACATACAACCACCATACTCCCATCTTTTGCCAAGATAAAAGCTCTGGAACAGGGTGTGGACATCCATAAGAGCATAATGCAAAGGTGATGTCATAGTTTCAAATGCCCTGGTAGACATGTATGAAAAATGTGGAAGAATACACAAGGCACATGACCTATTTGAAAGAATCCCTCAAACAAATGTGGTTTCATGGACTACGATGATTGCAGGCTATGCACAAAACGATGTTCTTGATGACAGTTTAAGGATTTTCAAAGAAATGCCTCCACCAGATGTCATCTCATGCCGTGCCATGGGTGTAAGATATGCACAAAATAGGATATGCCCAAAATGGGTTTGTTGAAAAGGCTTTGGAAGCATTTATGAAAATGCAAATTGCAGGCATAAAACCAAACTCAACAACCTTTTCCAGCATCCTCCCAGCCTGTGCCAAAATGAGACGTTTAGGATAGGGTATGGATATCCATCCAAGCATAATCAAAAATGGATTTTATTCAAATGTCATAGTTGTAAATGCCCTAATAGACACATATGCAAAATGTGGAAGCATATAAAAGGCACGTCAACTGTTTGACAAAATGCCTCAGAGAGATGTGGTCTCATGGACAACAGTAAAGGAGGATATGTACAAAATGGGTTTGTTAAAAAATTCTTGGAAACCTCTAAGCAAATATGATTGTCAGCTGTAAAACCAGACTCCACAACCTTTGTCAGCATCCTCCTAGCCTATAGAAAAATGTGAGCATTAACACAGGTATGGACACCCATCGTATTAATGAAAAATAGAGGAATAAAAAAGATACCTGGTTGTAGTTGGATTGAAATCCCTAAAAAGGGTTTGTTTGGCATTAATGCAGTCAGCTTTGGAAAGGAAAGGTCTTAGATTTACTGTTAATGAAGAGGTGAGCTTCGTATCTACTGTCTTTTACTAAAGCATGATAAAAACCTCGAGTTCATCAAGGGGAATATCCTTAATGACAAAGGAACCTGCATATCAGAAAATGGTGAATGTAAATTTTCTACCTAATTATCAACATGTATTTTATTCCTATATTTTAGAACTCTTAATTATACACACGTATAAAACCAATAAGAATGATTCAGTTGGGTTTTGCATCTACCAATTTCAACTATTTAAAAGTATTTAAAACCTCATCACCTTGACTATTTAGAGCATGGACAACATCCGTGAATTACAAATTCATGTTTCATTTCACATCTTCCACTTCCAATACATAGTTTATTGTTGTTCATTGAATTATAAGGTGTGGGAAACTATCATACCCCGATTTCATGACTGTCTAAAATTTAATGTAATTTTTTATTAATATTTCCATTAGTCTATAAGTTCTTGAAAACTAAATTAAGATATAACTATAAAGTTTAGAGATGTCTACATTCCTTTTCATAAAATAAATTTGTGAACATCAGTAACTTGGTTGGACAAATGATTGTCATAGTTGACTTCAATAGATAGTAAACCCACTTCTACACACAAGTTCCTATTAAGAAAATGCGTTAATAAATTTAATTGCATGCCTTATGTAGAAAGAGCTAACTATATGCAAGTAAAGATAAAGGTTTAATTTTTGTATCTCTAGAAGAACACAAAAAAAGCGAATACATATGATCTAATATGATGTATGTAGCAATGTTCTTATTTGTAATGAATCCTTGTCTCTCTTCAATAAAAAAAAAATTCCATTTAATCTATAACACAAATCCGTACTACTCAAACAAATACCAGTTTATTGGAGAACCCGTAGACAATGTTTGACGGTAAAATATATTAACAAATGAAAACAACACATTTACGAGAAAACCAAAGAAATTGTTTTTTTTACATTAAAATATGGTTTCTTTAAAACTATTTGTTCCATCAGTCATTCGAATTTATGACACTATGCCTCTAATACATTGTTTATCCGCCTCTTTATAGGCACTATGAAGATGACGAGAAAATTTGACATCGTAACAAACCATATTGGAACTAACTATACCCATATACAACAACTACTATTTGAATGCACACAAGAACACTATATCGACACCACACTGTAGACAATGATATAATCTATGCATTGCTAGTTACACAATTGAAATTAGAAAAAAAAAATAAGACACTGCAACAAACAACCATTTCCAGTGAAGATACCATCCAAATCCTTAGGGAACAATTCTACACATAATATTATAACCCCACCCCCCATAACAAGTAACCACCAATGTAAGACACTGCTAGCCTCCACATGTACATACCACAAACTGTATAATGAATATTAAAAAATTAAGACAACCAATATTGAAATGCCCCATATTTCAAATTACATTCGCCTAATATACCAAATAAATACATGCATGCACAAATATTTGTATAAACATGAACAAATAAATAGGTGATTCAACATTAAAAAATCAAACATTTACACTATAAACCATGAAACCTATTAATCTAATTCACAACCCTTTAGCTATTACATTTTATAGACTATAAGTCAATTTTTTGATCCAATTCAAAACATATTTTTAATCATTTCTAAACTTTCCTATATCATTGCTTTTATGATTGATCATGAAAATGATGCACAACCACCAAAGAATAACAATTTAGTTCGGGAATTTAATTATAATTAAATAAACTTCAGCCCAATATAAAAAAAAATTTGGACGCATTTAGAGAACCATTTCTAAGCTTCTAGAGCCTTGATACTAAGCTCTACCTTACTCGATGTGTTTCTAGAAAACCACACTATGTGAAAACATAATACACAAAAACAAAAAAACCTAGAAAAGTTAGCCATAACAAGATGGTTAGACTATTAATAGTTCTTCATCTCCTACAATATCGGAAGTTATAAGTTTTTCTTGAATTTAAAAGAAACCTCATATTCAAATTCTTATGCAAGTTGTGTAGATGCAAAGTTAATGTTGTTCATGTTTAAAGTGTTTTCCTATGAATTTTTTTATTTACCTAAATGGCAAGGTTTCTTTTGAGAAACTCTCTTATTATCTTACAATATAAATTTATTTATTACTCTTTCCCATAGACATCTACAACAGTATGCTCACCCAAAAACAAAGATCCAACTAACAAAATCCTAGTAACACATGCTAAAAAAGCAAATCAAACACTTCAGCCACCAATATACAAACCCCACAAACCCTCACATGTGCCTCCCTAAGCCTTTAAAAGTACTGAAAATTTTAATTGCTCATTAGCCCTTACACAACCTGAAAAACAAACACATTCATCCTTAGCTGAAATTACACCAGCAAGAAAAAAACATTAAAAACCAATCCACAAAAAAACACCATACAACTAAACATCAAAATACACCAGCCTTGTGTACAAACCAAACCTCCCCAAAAACATACACACAAACCAAAAAAACAAAAATACCACCTTCTAAACACTTACGACGTAATCTTGTTCCACTAGGAGCGACCACTAGTTTTAGTTTAGAATGCCACTAAAACAAGTAACCTTCATTCTTTATATAATAAATTGCATGCGTGAATTAGGCGATATATCATGAAGCATTTTCATATGAATTTGCGAGAGTCATTTCTGGCGATAACCTAGGACAGTGTTTTGTAATCTACCCCTAAATTTTGGTGAGCACCCTCGATTTGAGGATTCACAAGAACCACCCTTGACAATTATACAAATCAGTATCTGCGGTATAGACATTGATTTTTCTATGAAGATATTTGAGGTTTAATGCAACCCCTCATATTTAATGCACACATTCATATGTATTATTTGAATGCAAAATGTTTTCATGAATTATAATGCTCTATAAATATTCTTCCATTAAATATATGTTCAATATAGTTTATGCGAGATATATTTTCATATTAATGTTCCTTTCTTAGTTTTCCAAAAAAAATTCGGAGGGACTAGTGTGATGTATTCATTTGAAATTTAAAAAGGCTTGAACATACAAGAGAGAATAATCATATGTTTATCAATGTCATGCTTATATGTTATAATTTTTAGATGGACATGCGATCAATATATTTAGTTGATGAAGGTGATATTTAATTGATGAAAGTCATCTTAATCATTTTGCGCTACTTAGCTCTGTTGGTGGCAAGAATCTCATATGCGAGTCTTTCGGCCTTGGATCAATCGATGAAATCTTTGAGGTTGGGGGCACTACGTTCCCCATACCTCTAGTTAGAACTTATAACCTATGATTAAGGAAGGTGTGCCCCTCGATGGCATAATATATGGTGCGACCCTCTATGCTATGATTGATCCTATCCATCCCATATGTTTGCATATATTGACTTGTCAAAATCCAATGGATGTTTACCACTTTAGGGGAATTTATCATTGGAAATTGACGGTCAGCCTATGCAAACATATGTGATGTTTAGGCTCCCCGCTATGGTACACACCTCCATGGAATCAAAGAGCAAGAAAGGTACCCAACATCCCCTTTTTTCATTTATTTTCTACTACAATGGCTAATTGATAGGTGACCAAGGTAGTCACCTAACCAAGGCCATTAGCCAATGTTGTTTTTGTACCTTATGTCTCCTTTGAGGACAAGGTTGTAGGTAAGGAACAATCTCTTTTATTTTGGGGCTTGATTCAAAGGTTCAATAGTTTTGAATATGAGCACCCTAAAGATCACGTACATTAGTAGTCAATGCTAAATATAACATTTTTAACATTTATAAAAAAATAGCGGTGGCGGGGTGGTGGGGGCTAAAACATGTGTGAAAAAGGTCTAACATTATAACATAGCCTTCTTACACTTCATTATCGGATGTCTAAATATTGGTACCCATTATTGAATGGAAATGTGGACACTTACGCCTATGTTAGAGGTTTCTTCATAGTGTTTTTGACACGGCTTAGGATAGGGACAATCTTTCTAACAAGGCATGCATCTACAAGACTCGCCATTTATTAGTGAAATTATGGCATCCATCTTTTGACCCCGCTACTAATGTTTTTGTATTCAAACTTTTAGGGTAAGCATAGTTCATCTTCCATTACACTTTCAAAGTGTGTCCATATTTAAAGCCATCTATAACACTTTGGGTAGAATTTTGGTGATACATTCGGAGATAGATCTTGTGTCCCACACTACATATGATCTCATTTTAGTAGGCTTGAACACTTCAAATTTCTCAGCTCATGTCGATCTCAAAGTTCATGATCATTATTCATCCCAACCTCTTAATTATGATGGTTTTCCTTTGGATGGTGGTGATTTTTGAGTCAAGGTTGAAATGCAAAGGAAGTGAGTTAGTTTAATGGTTAGAGGCGCCATCATTAATGATTGAGTAAGGTGTGCCCCTTCAATGCATAATCTATGGTACCCTCTATGGTACACCCCTCCATGAAATCGATCAAGATCAAGAAAGGGACCTGACTTCCCATATTTTCTTTTATTTTATACTACAATAGACATTTGATACATGACTAATGTAGTCACCTAACCAAGGTCATTATCCAAAGTTGTTTTTATACCCTTCGTCTCCTTTGAAGATGAATTTGTAGGTAAGGAAAACATTTTTTTGTATTAGAGGTTTGATTTGAAGCTTCAATAGTGCCTAACATAGCCTTCTTACACTTCATTATTACATGTCTAAATATTGATAACCTTTATTAAATGGGAATGTGGAGATTTACACCTATGTTAGAGGTTTCTTCATTGTGATTTTTGACCCGGCGTGGGATAGGGATAGTATTTTTAACAAGGCATGGGTATACAAGACCAGCCATTTATTTGTAAAATCATTGCATCCATCTTTTGACCATACTACTGATGTCTTTTTCATCACACTTGTTAGGGTAATCCTAGTTCAACCTCAAGTACAATTTCAAATTATATCCATCGTTAAAGTCATCAATAACACTTTACGAAGAATTTTGATGTTACATTCGGTGACCAAGCTTGTATCCCACACTACCTATGCTTTCATTTTAGTACCCTTCAACACTTCAAACCTCTCAGATCATGTCGATCTCAAAGTTCATGACCATTCTTCATTCCAACCTCTTAATTACGAGAAAATTCATTTTGGAGTGCAGTGATGTTTCATATCATGGATGAAATGCAAAGGACATGAGTTTGTTTAAATGTGGAAGGATGTTCTCTCCAATATACATATTTTGGAATGTAAAGAAATTGTTTCCTTGGAATCATAACTAAAATCGATTAATTGGGAGGACTATCCTCTTACCAAGGAAGAGCGTGCATATACCAAAATAAAAGAAATAGTTACAGATACCTTAAGGAAATGCCAACAAGGGCACAAGTATGTGTCAATTACACAATATGGGAATTCCCCAAAATAAAATCCAAGAAACTCTCGAGACCATTTTGTGGCTAATAAAGGAAACCTATTCATGGCCTATTTACTTGCTACATTTAAAGAAGGTTTTCCTTCGAAAATGTTTCAAAATGTGGAGTCTTTGGATGTTTGTATCCCATGAGATGTTGATCTTGAAAAACAACATTGAAGCATGGACAACTATTGAAAAGAAGAAGAAAATACCTCTTATAAACAATTTGAAATGGATAAGATAATTGTTGAATTTTTTTGGCCTCATTTTTAGAGTGCAAAGGTTAGTAAGTTTGTGTTAGTAAGCTTAGAGTTTGTATTGCTTGTTCACAAATTTTCAACTTATCTCATTCGTTGTGGTTATTATACCAAGAGACATCTACAATTGTATATATGGAGTGAAAGAGTATGATGTCATAGATGTGTGAATTTTATTTTGTGCCCATGAAATAAAAATTGGGACCCATTCACAAAATTAAAAAATGCAAATACGATTTTATTTGTGGCCCTTCAATTACAAATACAAATGTAATTTAATTTTACCATGTAGTTACCTATTCAATTATTATTTTAGTGTGTTTGTAAATTTAATATTATCATGAAATTTAGTATTTTTATCTTATAAATTAAAAATTAGGACCCACTCACAAAATAAAAACAAATACAAATATAATTTTACTTGCTGCACTTGAATTACACAAATACAAATGTAATTTAATTTTACCATGTAATTACCTATGATTATTATTTTAGTGTGATTATAAATTTAATATTATCATAAAATTTAGTATTTTTATCTTATAAATTTTATAAGTGACTTCTCAAGCATTATCATAAGATGAAAACATATGAATCATTATCATTAGAGGATACATCTCAACATCCTTTACATAGATTTATTTAATATAAGTATATATGTGATTCTATATACTTTATCCCATATCTATTTGATTTGTACATGCATTACTATATCTTTTGGCTTTGTAAAGGTTATGGGTTCCTTTAAAAATCTTATCATTTATCTTTATAAAAAAAAAAATTATATGTATTAATTGTTCTCAAGCTACTTGCAAATTGTAATGCCGTGGGCATCGGCACTCTGCACGACCACCTTGGCCTCCTCCCCCACCACGACTGCGCAGGCCTGTAATGACCGCCACGTTTCTTCTGTCCTTGCGTGAGGGAGACGGGAGTGGGTGGAGTCCCGTTTTTCTTCGCCATGATCTCTTCTTGATTCTCTTTCAATGCATGTAGGTGGAGTGATGGGCGCGTTTTCTTGGACTGCGTGTGGCGTGTGAGGCGTTCTTCCTGGTCGCGTGGGCAGAGAGGCCAGCAAAATCTCTGTCATGGCATTTTTCTTCTTCTCCTGGCTCCCCCCTGCGCGCGTGGGTTTAGATGAAGCTCCAGCGAGTGAAGTAGGCGCGTTTCCTCCTTTCATTGGGTCTTTGTGGGATGTGTTGCAGTCGGGGATCACGGCACGGCTGCGGCAAGTAGATTTCTAGCCATTCGGCGAGAGCGTTTGATAAGGCGAATCCGTTTTGAGTGCTTCCAACGAGCAGGCTGTCCAACTACATTGTTATCTGTTCAGTATCAACGCATCCTCAAATTAAGGATTCTCCCGCTTACTGATTGGAGGAGCCTTTCTCCTTAGAAGCTTTGTCATTTGATTTGTATCTAGCCTTTACCAGTCATTATTAGCTCGTTTTACTTCCACACAGACACAATGGACGGTTTTACAGAGAGTGGTTGTTCTGTATCTTCCACGGGAGTGAGTGGAATCATTAGGATTTCTGATGGGTGTATTGTTTTGACAGAAAAACTTCACCAGCTTCCATATGTCATCAAATACAATGGCCAATGCCCTGTTTCTGATTACTTTCAGCCCAAGATAACAGGTGTGGTAGTGGACGAGCTTGAGTTGAAGGAAGCTTCTTTCAGAGGAAGGAAGTTAGCCGGAGCTACTCTGTCAATACCAGGAAGTTATTGTGGATTTGTCCTGGAAAAGATGAAACCCGAGGACCATAATGGTATTTCTAAAGCTTCTAACTCAGAAGAAGGGGGAGTTGATTCTTGGAAAGCAACTGCATCTCTTGATAATATAACCTACTGGAATCACGACAACCTGCCTTCAGAAAGTGACACCTTTAATTGTTGTTTCCATTGGTTTTCCATTGCAAATGCTATTCACAAGCCCATTACAGCAGCTGAGATTGCCACTGAGACTCACAGAGATGGAAAAAGGCAGGTGGCAGATCACACCCACAGGCACAGGAGATCTATGCAATGTTGGAGAAAATGTCTTGGGAGATGAAGGTAGCAGGATATTTTTCAGATTCAGAACATGTACTGAGAAAACAGTAGTGTCATGGAATACAATGATTGCAGGGTATGCACAGAGTGGACATTATGAGGAAAGTTTAGATCTCTTTCAACAAATGCATCTGGCTGACACGAAACCCAACAATGTTACCTTTGCAACTGTTCTTCCAGTAATTTCTCACCTGTCGAATTTGCATCAGGGGAAGGAGATCCACGTCTTCATACTAAGAAGTGGTTTTGATTTGTTTATTATAGTAATGAATGCCCTTGTAGACATGTATTGCAAATGTGGGAATTTTAGAGTTGCACGCCGAGTATTTGATCAAATGCCTAAAAGTGATGTATTCTCATGGACAGCCATGATTGCAGGTTATGGGATGCAGGGAAAAGGTGAGGATGCTAAGTCTAGGGACTGTTTTATGGATATGGAGTCTGTACCAAGAGATTGTTTTTGGTTATAAAGCCATCTTCTTTTGCTTTGTCTCAGACTAGGGCTGCTCCTAATATGAGAGCACCAAGGTTAGGAGGTCCAAATTAGAAACAATCAGATGCATATGGAGATGGTGGAGGTGTTTGGATGAATGACGAAGGATCAAGTTCAATTGCCAAAATGGGGCCTACAGAAGTTCTAGGGCTAATCTTGGAGCGGTGTTGGGAGGATGATGGCAAGTATTTTAGACCACCCACCCTGGCGTGAACTCCTACCTGTGCCAACGTGAAGATGTTCGATGTTTGGGCACCCAACGAGCTTGAAGAAAATGGAATTAGGCTTGGGTTGCTGTTGCAGGCCCTGTCCATCTTGATTTCGACTGCGGGAGCTTAATCAGGCACGATATTCTCTATACCATTGATTCTTATGCTGTTATTTAACTGATTCATTAAATAACTCTACTCTTCATATAAATGTCTCGTGTGATGGTATGCTGTTTGGTTTCCACTTCCCTTGCTCATTTGTATTCCTTTTTGGCGTTAGAAATGATTGCGCTGGTTGAAGCCTTTATATTGTTTTCTGGGTTTTAATAAATATTAGTTGGGTGAACTTTGTTCTTAAGACTAATAAAACAAAAGAGGTGGGGTCTGTAATGAAAATTCCCGAGTTCTTTGTGTTGGTCTCACGATTTGAATGTTTTATCCAACATTGTCATTGGACTCAACCTTATAGCTCTGTTTTGTTCTTATTCTTGTTTCGGTTCGAGATCTGTAGTTCTGGTTTATGTTGGGTATTTGTGAAATAGTGATTGAGTACTGCGAGTGCATTGTGTATAGGTAAATGATGCTATTCCTGTCTCTATCCTTTTCTTTTAGTTGTTTTAGGTTCTAGTAACCCTTTCTGGTTGGCTTAGTGTGTGCTTAGCTTGACTGATCTTTGAATTGAGCCAAGTTGATATTACTCTCAACTAGGTTAGTTGCTTTTGTTATTTTTTTTAAAATCACTCGAAGAAATACCTTTATTCTTCAAGCGTCATGGTTGATCTTCATAATTTGATATCAATTCATGTTCACCGTTTGGAGATTGTTTTCTTTGGAATTCACCTTCTCTCCCTTGGTGACTGTTGTTTGTTTTGAGGAATGTAGCTGATCCTATGGAATGTCTTCTTTAGACGTTACTCACATTTCTTTTGGATAGCTTAAAATGTCAGAGGAAATACTCTTTTTCGTACCTTGATTTTGTTTCACACATGTTGGAGGATACGAGATCTACTGGATCATTATTGAGGAAGTTTTCAAATCTTAAAATTGGGATGTTGGTTTTATGCATAAGAAATTACCCTACGTTTTGCTTCGTAAAGATGTTTAAATTTCATTCTCCTATGACTTAGAGGTTGGTGTGTTTGGAAACTCATTGGTTGACTGGTTTTTGTGATGATCGTTGTGATATGACCTCCTTGCTGTCATTGTAGTAGAATGGTTACATTGACCAGAAAGGTTAAAGTCAACTTGTTGTTGGCGACGGAGTCCTTTGGAAGCTATGTATCTGTGTTGTGTTCTTGGGAATGATTGAGTAACCCTCCGTAAGATTTATAATGGTTATGTTTGGTCTTGTCAAGTTTGTCCTTTTTCTTAAGACATTCTCTTGATTAGAAGAAAGTTTAATAGAAGGATTGTTAGGATAGGATGTGGCCCATACAAGGTCATTTGTGCGTTTCATTCCTTTTCTTTTCAATTTATTTATTCTGTACTGACATAAAATTAACTGTTTTAGGCACATCACCTTAATATGAATGAGTCATGTTGGTTTAGATATTCTCATGTTGATTGATTGTTTGGGATCTTCCAGTGGCATAGTGAATCCTTGGCTTGGTGAACTAACTTAAACAAATAGGGACAGATCACGTTTGAAATTAATTCTCTTCTTGTAATTGTTTTTGTTTCGAAATGTTATCTTGTTAAAATGATGGTCATTATTGTGATATGGGTGAAATTCACTATGATGTTTATTAACTTCTCCTATGAGAAAATGATAATTAAATAGAGTTAGTGCCGTCCCTTTTTATTTAGACATTTTATGCTTTTGGACAACTCTTTAATTGCTCTTGTTTAGACTCTTGGATTATTTTTCATAATCAACGGTATTTTTTCTTCCTTGAAACAATTAGATAACAACATATTGTCTTAATGTTATAGCTTTTATCGTGCTCAGTTCTTGCGAACTGACATGTGCTAACAAATGTGCAGGAGGATTTCCTGAATAGAGAAGGAAAAAAAAAAGAGAAAAAGAAACACGTGTAGAGAGTGGTTTCCAGCCTTCTTAGGCTTGTTGTTGTACGAATGTTTTCCTTTGCTTTAAAACATTAGTATGGAAATTGTGAAGACTATATAGAAGGCATTGTGTTATAATTTTGTATTGTTCTCATGTAGGTTGTTATCGTTTGAAAGTCAATTTGAGAAATATTATTGTCAATAAGATTAAATGAACTTGTTTTGACATGCGTATCCTTTGTTGAATTTTCACTTTTCAGAATATGATTTATCCTTGAATTGTCAAACCTAATTATAATTATCTAAACTTGAATCAACTTGCATCGCTTTGGTTACCTTTGGTCATGTGTCGTTTGGTAGAGGACTATGTTTTGAACCTAGAAAAAATAAAACAAGAGAAACAAATATACCTTGTGATCCCACGTAAACTAATCAACAATCTCTTATTGTGGTGAATCCTTAGAACGGTCTTAAGGTGAAATCAATGATTGAATTCTTGGAAGATAATAAGATTATAATAAAAAGAAGGAACTTGACTAAGAAACTCTTCGATCTATCTTACCCGTTGAAAATGTAAACAATATACTTATGTCTATCTCTTCAAGTGAAGCCCGAGTCAACCTATAATATTTCTGGTTAGACTCTTGACCCCAATGTAATCCTTTTTGACCACTAATAAGATCTTAATGATGAATCCAAGTTCTAGGCAGGTCATATCTTTGTAAAAATAAAATAAAATAAAAATATGACCGCTTAAAAAGGGTAAAACATACATGTTTAAAAGCACAACGCTGAAAATAGTTTGATGAAGTTAAGAGCCTTGAGAAACTAACTGCCTCCTAACCAATGAATAAGTTAATCAAGTAAATGAAGCAACCTCTTACCATCCAATAATTGGTTTACACTGTATATTAACATTAACAAGGTAGGGGAAAATTCTTCAAAGGAGACATGAACTTCAGATTCTCCTATCATGATTCCTCTGGGAAAAGTAAAGAATGTAAAAGCACTTACAGCTAAAACATGATTCTAAAGAAACCTTCTGTGGGAAGACCTTGTTTGTAAAGTTGCATACTTTAGATGAACCAGTGTGTCCTTAGTGTGTGCCTCATGTTTATCTGTAACCAGTGTGGGTCCGTGTTGTGGAAAGCATGTCTTTAGTTGGTTGTATTCCCTAGAGAACTTGTGTAGTGTCGTATTATCTTCAAGCAAGTCAAAAAAAAAAATCCTGTCTTTTACTGTGTTGTTCTTGTGTGTGAATTTTTGGGTCGTTACACAAATCTCATAGCTAAAACAATAAACACTTAATCTTGTTTTTTTAATGTTGTAAACATGTGAGACGGTTTTTAAAAATTATATATTTATTTGTAATTTGAAATTGAATAGAATAAATTTAAATATATAATTTTCAATGTTGTACTTGAGTTTTGAGACCAAAATTTTTGGTGATTCAAAGACAAAATAATGATGGTATAATTTTATTGAATAGCATATACAATATATATACAACGAGAAAATTCGTTTTCTACATACATAAACTACTACTTTAATTTATTGTTCTACCAATATGTATTAGCTTCGGTAAAATTCATTATTTCATGGCGTAGTCTCCAAGTGTGCAATAATAATTTGGTAGTAAACACGCGAAATGCGCTCCCTACCGAAACAAGGAAACATGGATAATGCGTGATTGCGGAAAGGAAACATGGATAATGCGTGATTTCGGATTACAGATCGCCATCGAGTGGAGTTGTATTTATATTTAAAAGCGTTATCGGTTTTGAATTCCTTGGGGCATTAATTATTTTCTTTTGGGTTGAAATATATATTAAGCGAACCGATCTTTTAAGCTCTAGGAGTAAAGAATGGGGTTTTTATCATAGTGTAAAAGCGGTAGGATATGAAATTGATTCAATATTTTCAAATTTTGTTGTCAATTCTTTAACTCTCTTGTAAATTGTTCTCTGCGAAAGATCCGGACATAACGATTACGGTATGGATGGTAGTGGAAAAAATAATATTATATGAGAATGATTTAATATTTTAAATTTTTGTTGTGAATTTTTAAATGTGGTAAAAGTTGCTGGAATTCCGCAAATGGGGAAAACGAGAATTTAAGGGAGGAGAAGTAAAAAGAGAGTAAAATGTTGGGTAGAACAATTCTTTGAAACTCGTCTTTCTTACAACAAGGCACATATGTATATAAACAGTGTATTTTTGTGAATTATTTGAATGAGAAAGGGTTGTGGGGTGCTTAAATACTAAAATCTTGCATTCAAGGTTCCTTGTGTTGTCTTTAGCTATTAAGATCATTAACGAGTACATTTCTTATGGTGTCAAAATTTTAGATTGGATGAAATTTGATTTATTACATAAAGTGAAGACATGAATCAAAAGTCGGAGAAAAAAATGTGGGAATAAACTACTTTGCATGTCCAACATCTATTCCACGGCTCAGATTGTTCCCACCCAAACAATATTTAATAGTTTTTCTATGTTTAATCATCTCAATCTTGCTTTTATAATTTACTTGAATGTAATTTACTCTTTAAAATCCAAAATAAAATATAGGAAAAATCTACGGCAATGCTAGTTTCTTGTCACACTTTGTGTAACGCATGCAAAAAAAAATGACATTCTAGGAACTTGTTACAAACCAACACCTAACTCGAAAATTGTGCCTTTTTTTTTTTTGTTTAAGTTGTAAGGATGTTACAAGGGTGCTTGACCCCTTAGGGTTCATAAAATTAACTTACACTGCTAAACTCAACTTTACGATTGAAGAACCGGTCTAGTTAAAAGGTTAACATATTTTCAAATTTATCTCAAAGGTCCATTAACCAATAATTCATTAGGAAGGTACTAGGATTAATTTACTTAATTAAATATTTTCTTCTCTTTTTAGCTAATGTTAAATACTAGAAAGATTAACCTTATGTTAGTTTATTAAATTCATTAGCTTATTAGTTTAGAGTCCTTTTGTGACTTACCAAGGCTTCTTTAAGAACTAACAAAGGATTAGCTCTCTAAGGAAAATTAAATGGCCCCATTCCCCAATCACACATACCCTTAAGGATTTTAAATCAAACATTTAAAATACATTCCCACCTAACAATAGTAGTGTGAATTCTCCAAGCTTAGATCAAATCAATTTGGCCACTAGATCTTAGGGTTCCAAACTCGCCCTAAATTTCCTTATGAATTTCTATTAAACCTTTTATTTGTTCCATTCTCCTCATTTGGTCTATTTTCTTTTGTTAAAATTGTTGGTTGGAGAAGAGGAAGCCATGGGAGCAAGAGAGGAAGAAGCTATGAATGATTCTACATGGAGATCTAGTTTGGACTTAGTTTAGTTTTAGAGTTTTATTGATGAAATCTAATTCATTCAAGGCTTGGGATGGATTTCCTCCACCAATCTGGTTTTTCTTCCATACTAAGTGTATTTGGGGTTTTCTATTTGGGAAAAACCCTACCCCATTTTTTTAAAATAAAAGGAATGATTTTAATTCACCAATTGTATCTTTTTATTGCTCAATCCATGGGATTACTCCTTGTTTGCTTGCTTTGGTGATTATATGTTAAATTTTATACTTGGAAATTGAGTACAAAATAGTTAAATTTTACGCACAGTGCAGATCCGAGGTGTTACTGTCATAAGTGAGAAGCTAAGCTGCCGAAGCAGCAGACCAGCGATCTGGGACCACCACCCTCCTAGGTGACAAACCACGGACTGCAGCCTTTCATCGATCAGTTTTGAGACCACCACCTTTTCCTAAGTGACGGTTATGGGACCTCAACTGCATAGGACAATGAGTCTTGTTTCCTAGAAACAAGACCTAAAATTATGAGTTTTCACAAAAACTTAAAGTTCTAAGATGTGCCAAAATACACTCTAAGTTTATTTTTACACACCTAAAGTCTCTAGTTTTTATTTCCTCTCATTTGTTAATTTCTTACTTAATATTACTTGTATAATTCAGATCACGAGGAGAAATATAACATCAAATAACATAATATTCTAGAATAATGATCTCGGTATGCAATCGAGAATAGCTTTGCCACTTCGAGGGGGAAACCTCCAAACCATAATATAATACTCAATGCTCCAATGATGATGAACTACTACCTATAATCCCTATATATACTATTCATATGTTATGGCCATCACCAAGGCCGACCTACTAAGCATGAGAAAGTATAAATGATATAATAAAATGATATGGTAAGCCACAAGTCAACTACTCATATCCTAATACAAGCAATAGGTTAAGGGAATATCATGCCCTTCCCCTTCAAAGAAACATTTTCCCCAATGTTGAGAAGCTCGAGTGGTGCTCGGGAATGTCATATATTCCCATGTTGCATCTTCATTGTCCATATTCTTCCACTTGATCGTGTACTTAGCAATAACCCGTGTCCTTAATATTTTAGTGCGTGTTTGAAGGATGCATTCAGGTTCCAAGATGACCCTCCCCTCCTCATCGAGCTTAGGTAACACTTTTTTGGCTGATACTCTCTGTCAATTACTTTCTTCGGGAAAGAAACATGAAAAATCTTGGATGTATTACGGTTGATTGTGGAAGTTCTAATTTGTATGCTACGGTTCAATCTTCGCAATACTTGATAAGGACCATAATACTTTGATGAAAGTTTGTTATCGTTTTGTTGTTGTTTCAAAGTACATTTGCTTATATGGTTGCGGTGCACAAAACCCAATCACCGACTTCAAAATTCCTTTCCATGCGATGTTGATCAGCCTATTGCTTCATGTGGTTTTGTGCCATGACCAAGTTCTCCTTGAGACTAGAGAAGACGTCTTGTTAATCTTTGAATGTGTTCTTTATTGCTCTAACCCACGGTTGTCCTCTCAATGATGATGTGATGGATGGTGGATGGTACCCATAGATTTCCAAAAAGGAGACATTTTAGATGAAGTATAGAAGGTAGTGTTATACCACCATTCCGCAAGTGGCAACCATTGAACCCATCTTGCTTGTTTATCTAGCATAAAGCAATAGAGATATCCCTCCAAACACTTATTTACAACTTCAGTTTTCCCATCGGTTGGGGATTATAAGAAGAGCTACGAGCTAATGGCAGTACCCAAACATGAGAATAAATCAGTCAAAAATTACTAGTAAATATAGGGTCTTGATCACTTACTATAATCTTCGGTGTCCCATGAAGCTTCTGAACTATGTCCATGAAGGTTGTTGCTACTGTGCTTGCAGCAAATGGGTGTGCCAAGGCACAAAAATGAGCATATTTGGTGAGTTTATCCACCACAACCATGATGACATTTTTCCTTCAGATTTAGGCAATCTGTGATAAATTCCATGGAAACCTCTTCCCACCATTGGCTAGGAATAGATAGAGGTTGTAGAAGACCTGGGAATCGAACTGTTTCACCCTTATTTTGTTGACAAACCATGCATTCTACCACAAATTTTGGACATCCCCTTTGAGCCCTTCCTAGAAGAAATATTGTTTGACTCGATGATAAGTCTTCAAGAATCCAGAGTGCCCCCCTATTGGAGAAGAGTGAAGCTCAGATAGAATCATATTTTTAAGAGTGGAGTTATTACATAGGTATAATCTATCTTTATACCATAAAGCATCCCCTTTCAATACAAATTTTTCAAACATGCTTAGATCATTCTGGAGATGATGAATGAGATTTTGTGTGGTTGGGTCATTTCTCCATTTAGACCTTGCCTCATCTATCCAATCTTCTTGTAATATGGATATGGCACATATCAGTTGCGGTTGAGTCATCTTTCCACTGACCAGAGCATCCACAACTACATTGTCCTTCCCTTTCTTATAGATAATATCAAAATCATATCCCAACATCTTGGACACCCATTTTTGTTGTTCTTCAAATGATAAATGCTACTCAAGAAGTATTTTAGACTATCACAATCTGTCTTCACTTTAAAGCGTGCGCCTATGAGATATTGTTTCCATTGCTTTACTACATGAAGTATGGCTAACATTTCCTTTTCATAAGTCAACTTGGAAAGATTATTACTTTTGAATTGATGGCTCAAAAAGGAAATAGGATGACCTTCTTGCATGAGAATTGCCCCCATACCCACCCCTGATGCATCACATTAAACAATGAATGTTTTGGAAAAATATGGAGTAGTCAAGACTGGAGTGGTGCACATGGCCTCCTTTAGTTTCTGAAATGATTTGGTTCCATCCTCACTGCAATGGAAGGAGTCCTTATTTAATAAAGTTTTGAGAGGTGCATCTATACTTCCATAATGCCTTACAAATATTTGGTAATAACTTGTAAGCCCCAAAAATCCTCGTAGATTTTTTAAGTTTTTGGAACCTTCCACTCCAAAGCATGGTGTTGATCTTATTAGGATCCACTTTAACCCCTTAATGAGAGACAATGTGACCCAAATATTCAACCTCCTTGAGTCCAAAATAACACTTAGAGGGCTTTGCATACGAGTTGATGTTGCTTAAGGGTTTCCAAAATCTTATTTACATGATGCAAATGTTCCTCCCATGTTTTGCTATAAATTAATATATCATCAAAAAACAGAAAGACAAACTTCTACACGAATGACTTAAAAATAGAATTCATCAAACTTTGAAATGTAGAAGGTGCATTTTTGAGTCCAAAAGGCATTACTAGGAATTCATAATGGCCTTCATGTGTCCAGAAAGGTATTTTTATGAACATCATCATCCTTGATTCTGATTTGGTGGTATCCTAAGCGAAGATCAAGCTTTGTAAAATAAAAAACAACATGCAACTCATCAAACAAATCATCAATAATAGGAATAGGAAACTTATCTTTGATTACGTACTTTTAAGTTCCCTATAATTAGGACACTGTGCACATGTCATCTTTCTTCCGTACGATCACTACCGGAGAAGAATAAGCACTTTGACTATGGCGGATGATTCCTACTTCAAAAATATCTTGTACAATATTCTCGATTTCACTCTTTTGCACATATGGGTACCTATAAGGCCCGATGTTAGGCGGTTGACTTCCTACTAGTAATAAGCTGAATAGCATGATTATGATCTCTCTTTAGAGGTAAGCCCTTTGGTATATCTTCAAATACAATAGAGTGTACATATAACACTGCTTGTATATCGATGGTATAATGTCCTTAGAATGATGAGCCTCTAATGAAAAGAGTTGTGCCACAAATCCCTCTGCACCCTTTTTAACATTTTTGCATCGATGAGAACTTACTATTTGTCGATACTTTTCTCTTAAGCCTCTTAGTTCAAAAAGTCCTTCCTTGAGTGAAATCACATGAACAAGTCCTGGAATTTCATCTCAATGGTTCCCAAAGTGGTAAGCCATTAAACGCCTAACACAATGTCTACTCCTCCCATAGAAATGGCATACATGATACTAGTTAGTATGTAATCTCCCATGGAAAGCATAATTCTATGTCATTTTCTAGAACAAGTAACAGTACCTCCATCAGCAGATCATTACTTGACATTCAGGAGATGGATAAATGAAACAGTTTAGGTGCACTGCTAACTTATGATTGATAAAGTTGTGAGTACTTCTGAATCAATCAACACTGTGACCCTCTTTTTTCAGGAATCCAACCACCTTTAGGGTTTGGGGGTGCTAATACCTGAAATTACATGGCATGAGATTGTTGGCTGAGGATCTCTTGACTCCTCCTGGCTCAACCAAGACCTCTGACTCTGCATCTTCATTATTCTCTTCATCTTCACTAGGCCCATCAATGTAGAACAACTTCTTTTCAGCACATTTATGTCTCGGGTCCAAATTCTTGTCACATTTAAAACATAACCCTTTTTCTCTTTTTCTTCAATTTTTTTAAGTGTCAATCTAACTAGCCGAGGAAGTGTTGGGGCCAAGGTGTTGCAATCTTTGGTATAAGTGAAATGTTGTCTCCTACTCGAAACAATTTTCTCCTTTTCCTTCTTTCTATAATCATCAAATCACAAACCTTATGAGTATTAATCATCGCACCTCATTCTCAATGAGATCCTTAAGACCCCTAAGAAATAGGTCATTCAGATTCTCTTCAGTAATATTTTCCACCCGCAGAGAAAGGTTTTGGAAGTGATGAATGTAATCCTTAATAGATCATGTTTGTCTCAACTTTGCTAATTGGCTAAAGTAATTATCTGACACACTAGAACTATAGTGTAATTGTAACTCTTCAGTGAAGACTATCCATGTAACATTGAGACCACTCTTCTACCTTTGAGCACATAACCATCGATACCAGATGAATTGGTTAGGTTCAAGATACAAAGCTGCTATGGTCACCTTTTGTCTTGATGGAATCTAATGTAGTTCAAAAAAATTCTCCATTTGGTTGATCCAATTGAGTGGATCCTTTCCATCAAACTTGCACATATCCACTTTTGGAAACATAGTACGGGCCTACAAAGTGCTCGTATTTGGATTGTGCACACTCGAAGATCCACTCTGGCTCATGTGTCTATTATGTTGACTTGAGGATCCACTTTGATTGACATAATTATGATTACCCATCATATGCATACTAAATTTTTCCATGAAATCCTCCAATATTTGTCCAATCCTATCCACATCTTCTTTGCTAGCCACCCTAGATTCAAGGTCTCTCAGGTTAAACTCAAGTTGGCTTACTTTATGGTCTGTCGAAGTAAACCCTAACCGTGAGGAATATGTAGTTATATCTTCTTTCTCGGACTCCTCAACTACTATCTAATCCTTTTCTATTTTTTTACCGGAGTGATGGGATTCTTTTTTCCTCTTGTGGAAGGCCCCGCCATGATGCCCCAAAATAGTAGGATGTAGGGATCACACTCAAATTTTAGGGTTTCAGATTTCGATAAGAATTTGGCCCAATATAAAAAACTTAAAGAACAAAACCTAAATAAATTTTGTTTTTATTGCCTAAAATGTAATGAATTTGAAAAAAACCATAATTTGCACCCTAGGAAGCGATTTATGAAAAACCATACATTTGTAATAAATTTTGCAAAATAAATCAAAAAAGTCTGAAATTTTCTATGGAACCTTATTTGAAATGTTTTTCAACTCTACGATAAAAACATCTCCCTCCAATTTGCTTTTGTTCGCAACATATGATGCAAAAAAAAAAATAGGGTTTTTTACCCTAATTTTGGCCTGAGATAAGCAACTACGATACCACTTGTAATGAAATTAATTGTATAATTCAGATCATGAGCAGAAATATAACACAAAATAACAAAATATTCAAGAATAATGATCTCAATATGCAATTAGAATAGCTTTTCCACTTTGAGGGGGAAACCTCCAAACCATACAATAATACTCGAATGCTCCAATCATGATGAACTACTACCTACAATCGCCTATATATACTATTCCTATTTTATGGCCATCACCAAGGCCGACCTACTAAACATGAGAAAGTATAAATGATATAATAAAATGATATGGTAAGCCACAAGTCGGATACTCATATCCTAATACAAGCAATAGGTTAAGGGTGTAAAGAATAACATTTTCCATTCCAAAAATAGTAATATAACTACAAGGTCTATTCTATCTTGTTCAAGTAATTTTTTTCAAATTCTATGAGAAAAAGAAAACTTAATCTACTCTTACATTGTTATTTTCTTACTACAAAATCAACATTTCCAATAACAACATAGTTCAAATTTATTCTTTTGTTCCCATTTTTACTATAACATATATATGCTCCAAAACAACTATAGTAACTTTATTTTTCCATCCCAATTTTACTATGCATAAATTTTCAGCATCTACAACTTCCATATTTCTTATTTCACATTTACAATAGAACAATTTCACAATGAAAGTGAACTTTGTTTTCCATTGATATAACTTAAATCTTTTAACACATGGAACTACTTTTCTCATAATACAACCAATATTTCAACAAAGAGAATTAATTTCTTTTCTATTTCTCCAAAGTAACTCCACAGTACAATTCTTTCTCCTATCTTTTCTTATTTGTTTCTTTCCACTTACATTACAATATCAATGACGAATTATTTGAATAAAAATTACCGTTACAAGATCAATATAATTTCCTCCACTTGAAGTGGGAAATATCATACAATAATAGAAGCTAAAATAGAAAATTAAATTACAAGTTTTCCTCCACTCTAAGTGGGAATAATACTAACAAAGTTACCCAAGGTTTCCAAAAAGAATCCAATATTCACAAATCCAACAAGATATATCCTCCAATATTTGTTTGATTCATAAAAAAGGGGAGAGGCAACGCTCTCCACCCAACCAAGATATTCAATGAAGACGAGAATCCATCCTCTCCATTGGCCCCCGAGACCCAACCACATTACAATGGGAGATGATTCCAACACATGGCAACAAAAACCTTCCAAAACACAATGATTTTTTCACAACCATTTCAACCACATTTCAATCATCTACAATATAAGAATGAAAAAAGAAAACAAATAAACAAGGCTTAAAATGAAAGAAAAGAGCAAGACCTATGGGGATGCCACTTATGCCTCCTAATGGGAATGGGTGCCCACCTTAAAACCTCTAATGCATATCTCAAATCCCCTACATAATCTTATGCCTCCCTCAAGTACCCTTATACCTCCCACATACTCGATGGCTCCCCCAATATATTATGCCTCCCGATGAAAGAAACAAGAAAGGAATGGGAATTCCTTTACAAGGTGGGGCATCCAACCAAAACTCGTCCACAAAAGTAACACTCTTATGTCTCCCTATAGTATCCTCCTACTCCAAAATTTAAGCAATCTACCCACACCCAGAAGCATTCCAAGGAGAACAATACTCAACACAAACATACAAACATAAAATAAAGCATACATTAACAAGGGAAAGTGCCTACCTTTCCATAGTAGATCTTGCCCCAAGAGTAAGTCTCAAGCTCCTCAAAGCCAAGAAACCATCTACAAGCTCCAAAAATCCATAAGCACTCTCAAGAGTTTTATCCCTCTCTAAAATGCAAGAACCCAAAATAATGAAGTAACCCCCAAACAAGCAAAAAAATTTCAATAAATAGAAAAAGGAGAGAGGAGGAGGATGTGGCTCCAAGTAGGATGCCACCTCATTTCGTCTCCACTCCATATCACCTTAGTCAACCTCATTTTCTAATGCATAATTAATAAGTGGTTGAATGAATTACAAGTTACTTACACACACCATCTAAGCCCACACCCCCTAAGGACAAAATTAATTACTTGAAAGAAAGTGCAATAGACATTTTACCTTTTTATCCTCCCAAAACACCTAATAGGGTCTATTTTTACCCCCCAACCCATAGGTAGGGTTGGCATAAACATTTAAGAAGTGTGGGGAAAGTTTGACTTGTCCCCAAGCTTCCAAATTTAGTCTCTAAGGAAAATTTGATTTTCCTATGAAGGGTAGAGTGTACAACACTCAATATCTTAAGCATTCAATACACAACACAACATCTAAGAGCAAATCAAGTCTAATAAATGAACTTGTTTTTGGTCACATCTTTAATTAGTTTAAGATAAGGTTTATTTAGCTTAATTAAGACACTACAACCCACTAAAAATAAATGGGGTAAAACATACATCAAAATCTAAATAATTAAAATTAGTAAATTACATTACTAAAATAAACACATACTAACATTAATAAAAAAAGGGGAACTAAAAATAATAGACAACACATGACCCCTTGGTCACAAATTTCCCATAGCCAAAATAATTATAACACACACACAATTACATGTTGTCATGGTGACCCTATCTGAATTCATCTAGAATTTTAATGCGGTTGGTCTCCAATCCCCCTGATATTTGTTTTGAATAATTTTACCTGCAAAACACATAAATACCCTCTTCGGCCTCGTGGACGCATTAAAAACATCTATGATAAAATATACAATGAAAATCCAAAATCATCTATACACGAATCAAATATCATCTAGGAAATTACCATATCATTTACGATTTTATAGCAACATTTCTATGGACATTTCATCCATGTCAAAATTATCACAAGATAAATTCAATTATCAAAACCTACCCAACATGACGACATATATCACATGTTAGAAATATATGTATAAATAACCATGTTAATAGTATAACAACATCAATATAAAATGTCTCTAATGGTCCACATGCATCATATATGAATTGAATCAACATGTCAGCTCTAGTACTAATATCATACTAAATTAAAATCCATAATTATATCCATATGTGTTGTCGATAGTATCGAAATCAATAATCAAAAAATGGTGTCGAAGGGAAGTGGGCACTACATCCCCCTCCCCTTAGATTCGAATTCCTCCCGGAAGTCACCGGAATAGGTATGGAATCGAACTCGTAGTAAAGTAGAATCCTCCCATGTAGCTGCAGCCTCATCATATATGTCCCACTAGACCCAAACCTAGTCAATTTATCTGCATCGCGAAGGCCGAGAGTCCTATACTCTATAATGCGAGATGGGCTCCACCATCACCTGCCCATGATCCTGCTCCTACAATGTGGTCTACTCTAGCACATGAGAAGGATAAAAAATATATCTCCTAAGCACGAAACATGAAACACATAATGATTGTGAGACAAGCTAGGTGGCAACACTAGATGATAGGCCAAGGGACCGAAGTGCTCTAAGATATCAAAATGACCCACAAACCTAGGAGAAAGATTGGAACCTTTTTCGTAATGGATAGGGCTCTTGTGTTGTCTCGACATGAAGAAACACCTTCATGCCCACCTCAAAACTACGATCTGTCCTATGCTAGTGTGCATACATCTTTTGCTTGTCCTGCTGCTCCATATCTTGTGGTAATGTTGGCCCAAGAGAAAATTTGTCCTCTAACCTGTCCCAACTAAGAGGTGTCCTGCACTCTCTTCCATATAGTGCCTGAAAAGGATCCATGCCTATCGAACTCTGGAAACTATTATTGTAGGAAAACTCCACCAAGTATAGATACTCCTCCCATCTCGACTGGTGATCCATAACATACATCCTAAGAATGTCCTCTAGGATTTGATTCACCCACTACCTATCCATCTATCTCAGGGTGATATGTTGTGCTGAAATTGATCCTCGTCCCGAGAGCATGCTACATGGTGGTCTAGAAATGGGAAGTGTACAAAGGATCATGGTCGCAAATGATATTCTCGTGGAATCCGTGAAATCTAACAATCTCATCAAGATATACTAGTGCCACTACACCGATTGCATAGGTGGTCTTCACTGGATAAAAATCAGCCACTTTTTTCAATTTATCCACCGTGGACATGATGGTGTTGTGGTGGTATCTCGACGTAAGTAACCCAACGATGAAGTCTATGGAAATGGTGTCCGAATTCCACTCTAGTATAACATGCGAAAGAGAAGGCCAAACCTGGATGCTAATGATCAGATCTTCACCCTACGAAACTCTAAATAACATGACACAAATATAGCCATGTCTCTCTACGAATTCCTCTCTACAATTGTACAACCTGTCTCAAGGTGGTATGCATCTTCTTCACCCCGAGATGGGCTGAATAAGGTGCATGATGAGCCTCTATCAAAATATCCTATCTCAAGTCTCCATCTCTAGGAACATATATCTGACTCTCGTGTCTAAGAATGCCATCTACCTCTAATGAAAATCTATCAAATCTCCCCTTAAGGGGTCTCTCGGGACTCAATCTTTGCTCGCTACAAGGTAGAAACCGTCCTAAGGAAGCTACTACAAAATCCTACTTTATAAATATATGCTTTGAAGTAGCCATAGCCACGTGCCTTCATCTTCTCAAAGTATCTATAACAACATTCTCATTCCCTTAATATGCTCTATCTTCATATCCTACTCAAAAGAAAATCCATCCAATTTCGCTAATGAGTATTGAGATTAGGCTACGTGAAGAGATGGCAAAGACTCAAGTGATCAGTCCTGAGTGTAAATCTCTAGCCAAGAAGAAAATGTCTCCACCACACTAAGGTGTGCAAAAATGCTGCAAGCTCAAGATCATGAGTTGGATAATTGAGCTCATAATCTTTGAGTTTGCGAGACTCAAAAGAAACTACTCTACCCTCCTACATCAACACACCACCAAGTCCTGCCAAAGAAGCATCTGTGCAAATGTAAAACTCACCCTGAGGATCTAGTATTGCTGGAATAGGTTATATCATGAGGCATTCATTTAGTGTACTTAAGACCTATTCACATATGTCTAAAAAAAACAAACTTCTTCCCTTTCCATTGAAGGGAAGTGATGGGGTGCACAATCTGAGAAAATTCCTGAACAAATCTCCTATAATATCTTGCTAATCCCATGAAGCTGGAGACCTCACTCACACTAGTGGGTGCTATAAAATCCATGATGGCTCAAATATTAGAAGGATCTCTTTGTGATACCTTCCTCGAAATGATGTGTCCCAAATCGCACCTAAGTCCGAAAGAATGCACACTTCTCCAAGTTCCTGTAAAGATGCTACTCATGAAGACACTGAAGAACTTGGCGAAGGTGCTCCTCATGCGTACGAGAGTAAATTAGAATGTCACCAAGGAAGATGAGCATGAAGTGATATAGAAAATTCATGAATACCCCATTCATCAAGCTCACGAACACTCGTGAGCTGGGAGAATTTTTCAAACTGAAAGGTACCAAGTATGAACTCATAGTGGCCATATATCGTATGGAAGGTGATCTTGTGAATATCTTCCTCCGTGATCTTGAGCTGATGATACTATGACTTTAGATCTATCTTGGATAAAATTTTGGCCCCTTTCATCTAATCAAATAAGTCATAAATGCATGGAATGGGATAACGATTCTTAATCGTTACTTAGTTCAAATTGACGATAATCAATACACAACCGTATAGATCCATCCTTCTTCTTCATAAAGCTCACCGAGTGCACCCCAAGGGGATACACTAATATGGATTAGGACTTTCTCCATTAGGCTCTCAAGCTGTAACTTGATCACACATAGCTTAGGAGTAGTCATCGATAAGGTGCTCGTGAGATAGGCTCTATGCCTAAAACTAGATCTATGTGAAAATCTATCTCATGTGGGGAGGTAACCCGAGTAGCTCCCCTGGAATAACATCAAAAAAATCTCTCAAGATGGGATGGTCATCAAGGGATGGTACTCTAGAATCATCCTCTTCTGTCACTAATCGTAACAACATACAACTCGAAAACCCCTGTCGCACAAACCGCTTAAGTTGCATAAGCGGAGATGGTGCAAATAGAAATAGAACTCCTGACTCTGAATATCACTTGACCTCACTCCTAGATCATTTGTACAAGTAATAATCTTAATGTAACATTCCACTGTAGCTCTGTGTGTAGACAACCAGTCCATGCCAAAATGAAACCATAAGATCCTAATGGAAGGATTCAAAGATCCGAGGTAGTGGTGAAGGGTCCCAAATCTAGTACACACTCTTTAACTAAGGAGTCTATAGAAAATTTGGCTCTGAAGGCATCTCAATGTCCCAACTACAACCTTGCCTAACTACCACCTGCACTGCAACAATCTACTAAGGATTGCAAAAAAAGAATCGATGAATCGAAATCAAATAATATAGAGGTGGAAATACCACCAATACTACCTTTCATCTTTATCACGATACTATTTTGCTAAGCCCGTAGTTCTAGAATGCTGCATATATCTCGATGGCTATGTGTAATATCTCCAACAGTAAGCTATCAGATATGTGTCTTACCCTTGTTGCTAGGGTTCTATGGGAAATCTCCCTAGTGATGTCCAACAACACCACAACCATAAAATTTGTCTAGTCCTCTTCAGTGGGATGCAGCTCCAGTCGGTACTCTAGAGGTCTTAGTTGAGGATCCTAATGATTTGGCTACAGAGTGATGAGGTATCTCCGACGAGCCCGCTGAGTGAGCTCTTGATGCACCCCGTGTCCTGAAGGGACCTCTAAGAGGAGGCCCCATATTCTTCCCTCTCTATGCATCAAATCTCTAAGCAGATCCGTATGGTGGGTGGGTCTTGTGTTGTTGTTGTTGTGGCTTGAATGAAGCCTATCTTAAACTCTATCCACCACGTGGAGGAGGAACAGACACCCTCAATCTTCCATCCTACATCTGCTATATATGACTCTCGAACTTTGTCTCTAGCTTTCTCGTGTCTTTCCCCTGTTTCTCCTCGTAATATAGGCCTTCTCCACGACATCTGCTAATTTCGTAGGTAGTGAATGTGCACCATGCCACCCAAATCAAAATCAAAGCGTACTGGATGAACCTATGAATCCGTACCTACTCATCCTACATATAGTCAATGTACTGGAGTAGGTCTATAAATTGACTCTCATACTCGGCTATAGTCATCGATGCCTGACGAAGGTCATGAAACTCATATATCGTCGCTTTGAATAAACCTCTTAGGAAAATACCTTTTCTGAAATGCTCCTCAAATAGCTCGAGGTAATTGTCTCCCGGTCAACATGGAGCTTTTGCTCTTCGGTCCTCCACCAGACTCCTATTGTATCCCTCAAAATATGGATCGTAACACTATATTTTTATGTTTCTAGTACAAGGGCATAGCAGAAGCATCCACTAAAGCTCACCAACCAGGCCTCTATCCCGAAAACCTCCCGTATCTCCATAATATTGAGATGGTCGTAGCTTTAGGATCTTGCCGATATGGTCTCACTGGGCCTAACGTGTGATGACCCTAGGTCTCTTTGTATGCTCCTCCCTTTGTCTCAAGCTTCAAGACCTATCCCTGTGTCTTGAGATCCTTTCCCCATGTCCTCTCTATGGTGACTTTTCCCTAGTGCCGACTGTATGGAAGTTCTCTTCCTAAAATCCTCACCGTATCGAGGGATACATGGGCCTCCACTGATGGCTCCATGTCATGTCTAGAAAATCATACTATCAAGGGCTCTCCGCGTATAAGCGCATTAACGTCTTGAAGCATTAGTAAAATCTAAGGTAGAATGGCCACTACAGACTTGATCTCGGCAAAGGGTATATCTAGGTCTATGTGAAAATACCCCTCATCTGATCTGCGCCTCCTGCATAGATCAAGGTGAGAGTTAGTTCATTGTTCTAGGTCTTGTTTCAATTTTCTATGTTTTCTAAATTTATCCAAATATCAGCTAGTGTGGTTTTCTAGATTCAAAAGAACAATTTTGCACTAGGTTAAAAGTTCATGTCTCATGTTTTCTAGGTGTGCCCAAGGGTCTAATCTTTCAACCTCCGGCCACTGCAGTACAAAGTGTAATGCCTGAAAAAAAAAATACGTTCTAGGAAATCGCTACACCCCAACACCTAACCCAAATATTTTGACTAATCTTTTTTTTTTTTTTTAAAGTTATTATGATGTTACAAGGGTTCTTGACCCTTAGGGTTCATTAAATTAACTTACACTGTTAAACTCATCTTTACGATTGAAGAACCGGGTCTAGTTAAAAGGTTAACATATTTTCAAATTTATCTCAAAGGTCCATTAACCAATTATTTATTAGGAAGGTACCAAGGATTAATTTACTTAATTAATTGTTTTCTTCTCTTTTTAGCTAATGTTCAATACTAGAAAGGCTAACCTTATGTTAGTTTATTAAATTCATTAGCTTATTAATTTAGAGTCCTTTGTGACTTCCCAAGGCTTGCTAAGAACTAACAAAGGATTAGCTCTCTTAGGAAAATTAAATGGTCCCATTCCCCAATTACACATACTCTTAGGATTTTAAATTAAACATTTAAAGTACATTCCCACCTAATAATAAGTACGGTGAATTCTCTACCCTTAGATCAAATCAACCTTGGCCACTAGATCTTAGGGTTCCAAACAAGCCCTAAATTTCCTTATGAGTTTCTATTAAACCTTTTCTTTGTTTCGTTCTCCTCATTTGGTCTATTTTCTTTTGTTCAAATTGCAAGTTGGAGAGGAGGAAGCCATGGGAGAAAGAGAGGAAGAAGCTATGGAGGATTCTACATGGAGATCTAGTTTAGACTTAGTTTAGTTTTAGAGTTTTATTTATGTAATCTAATTCATTCAAGGATTGGGAGGGATTTCCTCCACCAATCTGGTTTTTCTTCCATACTAAGTGTATTTGGGGTTTTCTATTTGTGTAAAACCCTACTCCATTCTTAAAAATAAAAGGAATGATTTTAATTCACCACTTGTATGTTTTTATTGCTCAATCCATGGGATTACTCCTTGTTTGCTTATTTTTGATTATAGGTTAAATTTTACAACTTAGATATTGGTACAAACTAGATAAATTTTACGCACATTGAGCACGAATCTAAGATGTTCTTCCGTAAGTGACAAATCGCACCAAGAGAGACCAACGGTCATAGAACCGTCGACTCCGCCTAGGTCACAAACCATAGAACACCACCCTTATTAGCGGCGGTTTTGATACCACCGCCTTACCCTCGAGTAGCAAGCAAGAGTGCCGCTCTACACATGGCGGCAGCCTGCTTCTTAGAAACAGAACGTAAAATTCTGAGTTTTCATAAAAACATAAAGTTTATAAGATGTGCCAAAATACATTCTAAGTTTATTTTTACACACCTATAGTCTCTAGTTTTGTGATTTATTCTCATTTGTTCATTTCTTAATTAAAGTTACTTGTTTATAACATTTTCCATTCCAAAAATAGTAATATAACTACAAGGTCTATTCTATCTTGTTGAACTGAATTTTCTCCAAATTCCATGAGAAAAAGAAAACTTAATCTACTCTTACATTTTTATTTTCTTACTACAAAATCAACATTTCCAATAACAACATAGTTCAAATTTATTCTTTTGTTCCCATTTTTACTATAACATATATATGCTCCAAAACAACTATAGTAATGTTATTTTTCCATCCCAATTTTACTATGCATAAATTTTCAGCATCTACAACTTCTATATTTCTTATTTCACATTTACAATAGAACAACTTCACAATGCAAGTAACTTTTTTCCATTGATATAACTTAAATCTGTTAACACAAGGAACTAATTTTCTCACAATACAACCAATATTTCAACAAACGAGTAATTAATTTCTTTTCTATTTCTCTAAAGTAACTCCGCAATACAATTCTTTCTCCTATCTTTTTCTATTTGTTTCTTTCCACTTACATTACAATATCAATGACAACTTATTTGAATACAACTTTCCTTTACAAGATCAATATAATGTCCTCCACTTGAAGTGGGAAAGATCATACAATAATACAAGCTAAAATAGAAAATTAAATTACAATTTTTCCTCCATTCTAAGTGGGAATAATACTAACGAAGTTACCCAAGGTTTCCAACAAGAATCCAATATTCACAAATCCAACAAGATAGCTTCTCCAAGATTTGTTTGATTCACAAAAAAATAGGGGAGAGGCAACGCTCTCCACCCAACCAAGATATTCAATGAAGAGGAGAATCCATCCTCTCCATTGGCCCCTGAACCCTAACTACATTACAATGGGAGATAATTCCAACACATGGCAACAAAAACATTCCAAAACTCAACAATTGTTTCACAACCATTTCAACCACATTTCAATCATCTACAATATAATAATTAAATAGAAATAAAAAACAACAAGTAAACAAGGCTTAAAATGAAATCAAAAAGAGCAAGACCTATGGGGAGGCCACTTATGCCTCCCTCAAGTACCCCTTATACCTCCCACATACTTTGATGGCTCCCGATATATTATGCCTCCCGATGAAAGAAACAAGAAAGGAATGCATGCATTCCTTTGCATAAGGTGGGGCATCCAACCAAAACTCGCCCACAAAAGTAACACTCTTATGTCTCCTACATGAAATCTCCTATAGTATCCTCTTACTCAAAAATTTAAGCAATCTACCCACACCAGAAGCATTCCAAAGAGAACAATACTCAACACAAGCATACAAACATAAAATAAAGCATACATAAACAAGGGAAAGTGCCTACCTTTCCATAGAAAATATTTCTCCAAGAGTAAGTCTCCAAGCTCCTCAAAGCCAAGAAAGCATCTACAAGCTCCAACAATCCACAAGCACTCTCAAGAATTTTCTCCCTCTCTAAAATGCAAGAGCCCAAAATAATGAAGTAACCCCCAAACAAGCAAAAAGATTTCAATAAATAGAAAAAGGAGAGAGGAGGATGATGTGGCTCTAAGTAGGATGCAACCTCATTTCCTCTCCACTCCACATCACCTTAGTCAACCTCATTTTCTAATGCACAATTAATAAGTGGTTGAATGAATTACAAGTTACTTGCACAAATCATCTAAGCCCACACCCCTAAGGACGAAATTAATTACCGTAAAGAAAGTTCAATAAACATTTTTCATTTTTATCCTCCCAAAACACCTAATGGGGTATAATTTTGACCCCAACCCATGGGTAGGTTTGGCATATAAATTGAAGAGGTGTGGGACAAGTTTGACTTGTCCCACAAGCTTCCAAATTTGGCCTCTACGGGCAAACTTGAGTTTCCCATTAGAGTGTACAAAACTCAAGATCTTAAGCATTCAACACACAACACAAATCAAGTCTAATAAATGAACTCTTTTTGGTCACGCCTTAAATTAGTTTAATTCAAGGTTTAATTAGCTTAATTAAGACACTACAACCCACTAATAATAAAGGGCGTGAAACATACAACAAAAATCTAAATAATTTTAAAAATTAAATTGCATTACTAAAAGAAACACATACTAAAATTAATAAAAAAAAGGGAACTAATAATAAAAGACACCCATTGGTCACATTTTTCCCCTAACCAAAATAATTCTAACACACACATAATTATATGTTGCCATGGTGACCCTAGTTTAATTCATCTAGAATTCCAATGTGGTCGGCCTCAAAGCCCCCAGGATGTTTTTCGTGAATAATTTTATCTCGCAAAACACATAAATACCCTCTTCGGCCTCATGGCCTCCTTAAAAACATCTATGATAAAATATACAATGGAAATCCAAAATCATCTATACACGAATCAAAAATCATCCAGAAATTACAATATCATTTAAGATTTTCTAGAACAATTCTATTCCACATTTCATCCATGTCAAAATGATCACAATATAAATTCAATTATCAAAACCTACTCAATATGACGAAATATATCACATGTCATAAATATATGTATAAATAACCATGTCAACAGTATAACAACATCAATATAAAATGTCTCTAATGGTCCACATGCATCATATATGAATCGAATCAACAACAATCCAATATTTCTAACATCTAACATCATACTAAATCAAAATCCATAATCATATCCATAAGTGTAGTCGATAGTATTGAAATCAATAATCTAAAAAAGGTGTCGAAGGGAAGTGGGCACTACACTTGCACTGTACCGACACTATTAATTTTTAAGCTCAACTAAGGAAAGAAAACAAATGATAATTGAGTTGCTCCAAGGTTTGGTCATATGAACATTTTTGGAATGATGTGGTAGAAACCCAGATGACCCCCTAGGGTTGAATTTTGGCCACTCATTTTTTGTTAGCAAGGTCGATACAATTAAGATTTGTAATATTTTATTTTAGGTTCTTGAATTTATTCTTGCGAGCATTCATTATGGCATGGACAATGTGGGGAGGAAAACACAAATAAATTCCCAAAGTCTTTAAATGTATAAAACTTTAATGTGAAAATCAATATATTCTAAAAACCTTCCATGTGTCCACACGAGAAGCATGATTGACAATTAGAATGTTTTTGTATCAAACATTTCAAATTTCTATTTTAGAGTCATGCAATGAGGGAATATGGAACAAGGAAGGAATCAACACTTACAAGCAGTTTCTCCTCCACGAGGAGCAAAGGTTTTCCGTAATTAGAGCAATAAAAGTCATCGTAAAAGTGGGAAATAAAAAAAATTAATTATACAAGTGATTTATATCGAAAGCATCCATCTTAATAGTATGGAATTAAATACATGAAAGAAATGTATAATAAAATCGACCATCCTAACATGTGTGAAAATTATCCACCAGAAAATAAATGGGAAAAAACAACAACAAATTGCAATCAAACAACGAAAATGAGAATTAGATTTGTAATCGACCATGAAGAAGATACAGAGGCTAGATGCATTACTAAAAAAATACGACGTAATTAAATTTTTTTGCATAGATATCCAATTCCTATGCTATTGAATAATAATGTTAGGAAACAATGTGATTTGTGATGGCATTTTGAATTTTTTAAAAGCAAGAAATTAGGTTACCTCTACACTCTAGTAAAAGGTTACAAGATAAAGTGACCATATGAGTAAAGAAAATAAGTACATTAAAGTGGTCTCAGACGACAATTAGTTCCATGGCCATCCGGCCTCAAACCATATTTCAAAGTGGAAAATCAGAAAACCATGTGTTGTTTTGTTAAAGGATTAAATAATACACGATTATCATGGCAAGGATACCAATCTACAAATAGGAAAATTCCACCCCTCGTAAGACAGCTTATCTACAGTGAGGAAGAGGGTTCATAGCAATCCCATGTCTATCACCTTTTCCATTAGAGAGGGATTCGAAACCAAAGTGGGTCGAGAAAATATTTCCTTAGTTTATGCTTTGATTCAATCTTATCTCTTGATAAAAAGAGAAAAAGGAAACTTGGGAAGAATCTGATCGATTTATTTACAGCTAAGGTAGAGGATAAAACCTTTTCCATCATGAATAGGATTCACTATTAGGCATCACCTCCACCTCATTTGTCATTGTACTCAACCGACATAAGATCCTTGAAGTTTCTTCATTCAATTGGTTTACACCCTAGACTCTTCCATACCTTTGATAGATGGCATTCACCAAAGTGGCAGAGGAAGGCACATACACACATCAACAAATTCCCAATTCCATCTACAGGGAAACTTCTTGGGAATCTTTGAGTATAATTCTACTCTAGAATTTGCGTGATATAAAATGTTTTGTGTAATCTTCTTCACTTCCTTAGCACTCCATCCATATTTAATCAACAATCCATCCATTTTCATTTTTCATTTCATCAAAAGTCCACCAATTATCCTTTTTATCATGATGTCATTTCCTCCACTATTACATATTTTAATTATTATTTTTACTCTTTTCTTCATGTTCTTCCCCCCTTGTCCTTCTCATATTTCTCATAGCACAGACATGAGGTAAAAATCACTAACTAAATACATTGTAAAATTGCAATTGTTTCCTATTTTAGTGTAACATGGTGGACCTCCTCTAATTATAAAAACATTTGTGTTAAATTTCACCGCTACCAGAACAACCGTAATGCCCCAATTTTGGCACTAGAAAACCAAACCTAATTTCCATAAAATTCTGGTCATTTTCATAAATATATATTAAATCTTGGCTATTTAATTTCCCCTAATGTTATCGGGTTAGGGGTACCCTCGTTCATAATAATTTTATTTAATTGATCTATTAAGGTCCAAAGTACTATTTTATCCCCCAAAAAAATGAAATCAAACCACTCATTTAATAACACTTAATTATTTCCATAATATTAAAGAGGTCACCTAATTTGAAAATATCCCCTCAATATTAAAAGGGTAACTTTATTTAATTTAATTTCTTAGTTAATAAAATCACTCCATATAATTAACTCCCCTACACCCATTTATAAATTTCACCCCATCCTTTTTATCAAGAAATTTTTTAAATCCCACAACTAAAAAGGTGTATGGTTTTATTTGGGCCTTTAGATCAAATGAATACAAGCCCTAGATTTTTAGGGCTTCCTACAACCCTAATATATCCTCTTTTTGTTTTCATAACACTTTTTATTTACCTCTTTCCAATCATTTGTGTAGGTCAATGGAGGAGGCCATGGAGGCTATGGATATATATATATATATTCTTTTCTATGAGCACATTTATGATAAGGTTTTGATAATCGATTCACGATCTTCTCTCTCTCTCTTTTTCTACCCTATCCGAAAGAAACGATAAGAAGATTGTTCCAAGTTGTGATCTTAGATTATAGTAACACACCACATTAGATTTATAAAATGTAAAACTTAAAATACCATATATTGAAATCCATCATAATCCATAATGCACAATACATTACATTACAATGACTTGAATTAATCAATAAGAAATATATACATATACGAGGAGAGAAGTGCAACTACTACCTAAATTAGTGGTGAAGAACTCCAATTAATCGACATCGGTAGTTAAGATAACTCCATAAGACTAGTTAGCTAACTCTACCTAACCGAGAAACTAACTCAACAAAAGTAGTAATCTAAGCACACAACTAGTACACCTAAGTTAAGCTAACCCAACAAGTGTAGGGTTAACATAAGTGCAAGAATTATCTTGATAAATAAATAACTGGATAATCAATAAACTAAATTAACATCCCCGCCATAAGCATAGATTAGAGGGGTAGAAAATAGGGTGGGTCCTAGAAACAAGGCTTGATGAGGTACCCACATACTATAACTCGGGAAAAATTGACACGACAAGTTACCCAAAATGTGTAATAACGAGTAAAGAGATAAAAATTTAGCTGTAAGATATCCCAAGAAGCACGGCTAAAAAACAATGCATATAATAGTGAAGAATTTTTTTGTGCACTGGGGTCTAAATCAAGCTGTTCGATCATAGAACAAAAAAATGACATTGGAGCTCGCTAGAATAAATCCATGCAAGGATATTGTTAATGGAGTGATGTCAAAAGTGTACAATAAAAACACCAAAAATACTATGATCAACAAAGTGATAGATATGTGTCCCATGATCCAAGAACAACCAAGACAATAAGGTAAGGACATGAGATCTAACTAAATTAGAGAGCCACGATCCAAGAAAATACAAGCTAACAAGGAAAGGACACAAAACCCAAAGAAGAAATATCAAATGCTACAAATAGGTGTGCCATGATCCAAGAAAATAAACCAAGGGAACAAGGAAAGGACATGGGATATAAATAAATAGGAGTGTCACGATCTAAGAAAATCATAAGGTAAGAAGGAAAGGAAACGAAACATGAAGAAGTAGTATCAACATGTAACTAGGAAAGGTCATGAAACCCAAATAAGTAGTATCAACACCACACCTTCCCATACTACTAAATGGGTAGAGTGACACCAAAGGGCTATATGAGTTATTGTTAGTGCAAAATCACAGCACCCCCGATGTCCCGAGTGTGAAATGGGGCATCCGGTGTGATTGTAATACATTGATCCATCTCTCAAGATCTGGGGACTTATGAACTGAGATAGACCTCTAGAGAAGGTTGGTTCCGATTCCTAATCTACCGCCACAAGCTACTCCAGTGTAGGAAGAACCTATCTAATCCTAATCTAACCATCCAAGGAGACATGGAGAGAGAGAGAGAGGGTGAAAGAGAGCCTACACCGAGCGGTGATAAACTAGTAAAGTAAGTGGATGATAACAGATCGACTCTCTCAAGTGGAGAGAAGTGAGAAATAGAGGGGGTGGACAAGATGCACCACAAACCAAATATGAATCTCACACGAAACACCACATCAAAACCCATTAAGCACAGCTCCAAGAACCTGCAATAAACATCAGAGTATGCGCAATATACCCTGCAATGATGAGATGTAAGAAGAGATGATAAAATGAGCTGGGATGGACAAGCTCCAAAAGTTACAAAGTACATCACTAGTGGGAAAGGGGCAAGAAAATGTCATTACAAAGCCATGAAAGGAGGCTTAGAATTTGCATTCTATCCTAAGGAAAAAAGAGAGAGGGGGTAGGAAAGAAAAGATGAACAACAGTTTGAATATGCCCCTCCTTTACAATATATAGAAGAATGAGAGAGAAAGAGAGGGAAAATATGAATCCTGCTTCAACCACCTTAAGATATGCATTGAATTCCACCTACTCCAACCACTTCAGAAAGCATTAAAATCCACTCCGCATAATGAATAGTCTCGCATACAATGCCATGCCCTATCATTATCCTTCTTTGGGAAAGAAAGAGGCACATTCTTCATCATGGCGGTATGTAGGAGACTTGACATTACCGAAAATATCGGGCTGAAACATTAATGGAGGAAGGTAAGAAAGCTGCACCGAGATCTTTCCAAAATTCCTCTCCTACCCAATTTCAAATTTCCAATCGAAAGATATGGTCGTCTCAAGATTGGGGTCCTGGTGTGTGCAATATTTTAAAGAGTCTTTCCATACAAGGTCCACATGGCAGAATCGCATGTAGTGAAGATTTAGCCCCTTCCTTTCACTCTTGAAATTGCACTAGAATGACAAATGGCAGATTCAATGAGCTCCTCGGTTTCTTTTGTATTCTACCCGAGTCCCTCTTTGGTGGAGACACATGTGTCCGACCGAAACACGTGGTGGCTTTTCTCTTTTTGGAAACTTCTCCCATATTTTACTTTTTAAGTTGTGCAGATAAGACACATGGAGGCCTCCATAGGCTCTTGTAATTTTCAATGGCCGACCTTACCTTTTCGGACTCGACCACATGGCGGAGTTGGTGCTCATTTCGAGGCGCCTTCGAAATTGTCTTGATGAGACACGTGGAAGCTTCCACCGCTTTCCGTCTGTCTATTTCTTTTTATTTCAGCTAAGTCCCTTTTTTTTGGTGGGACAATAAGTCTCGACCTGGACATGTGGAGGATTAGCACACATTTGGGAACCCACTGCAATTTTACTTTTGAAATTGAGTCAGGATGACACATCACTCCTTTAAGTAGCTTTGCCTCTATTTAGAATTTTCAAAGGCGCTTCTACCTTTTCGGGATCTAGACATGTGGAGTGTCGATGCTCACTGGTCTTCGCTTGGGTCGTACCCTTTGAATTTGTGTTGATCGACACGTGGCACCGTCTGTTCTTATCTCTATAGTTAGCCAATTGTGTCTCAATCCATTTGACTTATTTTACACCCTAGACACATGGAGAGTATGTGCACATTTGGGAACCCACTCTTTGGACCCAGCCTTTGTGTTGCACCGATGATACATGTGGAGGATTCTTCTGACACTCTTATACTTAGCTTGATTCAAATGGTAGGCTCTGTCCCCCTTTTTGGACTGTGACATGTGGAGGCCTGACACTTGTTTGAGTCTCCACCTTTGGCCTTGACCCTTGAAAATGCACCGATGAGGCACATGGTGCCCTCACGTGCGCATCTATGAATTTTCAACGGCCGATGAGATCCCCGCAAAGGCTATGAGAGCCCGCACTTGAAAAATATGCCATATTTTGAAAATTGTAAAAGTTCCAAAATTCCCCACATACTCACTGGGCCAAATTTATATTTGGGAAAAATTTCCACAACGGCCCCAAAGACATGCTTTTGCACAAGGAAACATCCTCACGCCCGCCAACCCGCGTTTTTTTCTACTTTTCATAAGAAATCCTTTCATGCCCACATGTGCCCATAGTTATACTTGTGCCTTTTACAAAAAGTGTAAAAATGATAAAATGTCTCCCACTGCCGGTCCACAATTTTCCATTGGCAAAAAATCTTCCTCGGCTCCAGGCCCTCTTTTGACAAAAATCCATCTAAGGCCCATCGGCCCATAACTGCGAAATATGAAGAGTTAGAAGGACTTATTTATATCTCTAGAAAGCGGAAGAAATTTCCTATCTATTGGGAATGATTTTAGAGGGCCTTAAGTGATTTAAATATGTAAAAATTAATATTGAAGAACAAAATGAGAAAATGGTGTTAGTTGACCTAAAAATAAGTGTGAGCTTATTTGGTCAACAATTTGGTGACTCATGGGGATCACCTGCCTTCTAGGTGAAATGATCAGTTGCCTTGAAGCATCCATTAGGCATGGATTCTACCTAGTAAACAAAAATTTGATCAGAACATTGAAAATATGATCCTTGAGACACTTGGAACACCACTGGAACCGGAGCTTGCTCACCAAATGCTACTTCCAATGTCTTTTGCACGAGAAACAAAACACCACAACACACTATGTACAAAAATGGAAATCATACATGCTCCAAGTGGAACATGTACAGTGTGCACAAGAACTTCTTATGCTAAAAAAATCTACCTACTATACGCTAACCAGAGAGAAACCTACAACCTGGTAGGGAGAAGTAGCTTCCCTTTCTCAAAAGGGGCAGCCATGCAAATTATTTGACACTGAATGTGGCTGATTGTATGAGAGAAAAACTAACTATAAGCCATTCGTCCAGCCAACTAATCAAGGTGTCAACTGGAAACAAGAAAAATTCCTCTTTTAGTTTCTCTTCATTTTGATTGAAGAGGCATTGCAGCTGATCCTTGGTAATTTGGAGCTCATCCTCATGCCCTAAAGTAGGCATAACTAGTTTTGGCTTCTCCTTGGCTCCAATGAAGCCAATTACATGATTGGGAATGGAATGATCCTTTGAATGTGCCCATTTGTCTTAAACTCAACTCCAATAATTGAGTCTTCCTACTGACCTTCTTGGATGGATGGTGGGAGAGAGATGGGATCCTCGTGCTCTTTCCCTTCCTTCTCCTGAGAGGAACATTGAAGATCAAGATCTTCCAACCTTGGTTTTAGAGGGCTATTATGAAGTGCAGGTTATTGTAATTCAATGCTCTCCTTCATGGCAGAAGACTCATGTGCTTGGAAGGTGGATGATGGAGGAACAAATGATGTTATCTCCTTAGGATCCTGTCCATCAAAGCAATCTTATACAAGTCTAACAGAAAGTCTACATTCTTGTTGTCTGTTACATGGTGTCCTCCTAATATGAAAATTGCTCACCATGGTTCCCTTCATCCTCAAACTTGAAGTTTTAAAGATCAAGCTCTTCTTCAACATTAGAACTTGAAGGGGATGAAGTGGGGAGGAAGAATCGAAGGTTCTTCTATGGTCTCTCAGTACACTGGAGCCTCGGAAACTATATGATCCTCCTCATCATGGGTTCATCAATCAAATCGGGCCCTTCAAATGAAAGAAAAAAATATTCAATAATGATTTCTTCACTAAGTGGCCTCAACTCTGATTTGATCTCTCCCAACTGCTCCTCTTCAATTGGACTTGGAGCTGGTTGTTCTTCCTCCTTAACTGGTTGTGTAGCTTGGATTAGATCAGTATCCTCTTCAAAAAGAGTGCCATTATGGACAATGTATTCAAAGAAAATTTGTTGTTGATATTCCGTTTCTTGTTCTTGTTCTTATTTTAATACAAACTCAAGCCTAAGCCACCACTGGATCTTGAACCTTGACCTCCTCTGTTGGCTTAACCATCAAGGGGATATTTGTAAACCCAAATCTGGCAGCCCAACTCTTCATATTTTCTATCATTTCTTATTTTTGGGTTCCCCTTCTTGTTGTTCTCCTTGAATGGATTCTTGATTATCTTCCTAACATGGAATTGGGAAAGAAAGAGGAGTGGGTGGGGTTTCAACAAGTTTTTCTATTTTTTTGGTGGAGGAAGTGGAATTTCTTTTTATTTGGAGGAGTGATAGCTTGGAAGGGAAAAAAGAAGAGGAATTAAGATGAGATGGAGAAGGGAAATCAACACTTGGGGCAGAAAGTGAGGGGCTTGACTCTTGATCATGCTGAAATGATGGAGTTTGAGAAAGAGAAAATGAAGGAAAAGGAGCTAGTGATTGACTTACCCATTGACAAGGTTGTCTTGCACTTTTCTCATATGCCTCAATATCCTCAATCCACTGTGCAAGTTGAGGCAACACTTCAACCATGAATTCAAGCTTCTCCTGAGGGTTGTAATGTCTTGGCATAGGGTTAGCCCATGGACAAGGTGCCCTATAGCCAATTCTAAATGCTTTCATCTGAGTTATGGCCCTTAATTGCACCATGCATTCCTCCATCCCTTGAATCTTCTCTAGTAGATTAGCATTTTCCATGTAGCTGTCACCATTATATGTGTCCCCTTGTTCTTGATAAGCTCCTTGGCCAAAATGGTTTTGACACTACTCATATGGGTAAGCATAATGGTTCTGGATCTGATCATAATGCTGATTTGGAGGAGTTAGGAAATACATTGGAGGTGGAATGCACTGCTGTTGCTGCAAGTGTGAGTTCCAAGAAGGAAATGAAGTCATGATTGCATAACTTCATGAATTGTAGAACATGAAAGATGTGGGAAGAAAGATGAATGAAGATGGGTAGAAATAGATGGAAAAGGTAATCAACTCGAGAATGGGTTGTTGACTAAATGGAGTCACCCGATGTGCTTTGTTTGTGCCTCAATAGGCTGAATCTTAACATGAACACATAAAACCTCTAAGATGAAGTGGTAAGGTGCTTGAAACCTGTCCCACCGGGCATGCCAAAACTATTAGGTTACACGGTGGCTTAAGATTTTTTGTTGATAACGAGACACCTTGGAAAGATGAGAGATCTAACCTTAGTGTCCCACCGGGCATGCCAAAATTGTTAGTGAGAATCAAAGCACCCCGGACATCCCGAGTATGAAATGGGGCATCTCGGTGTGATTGCACAACATTGGACAATATCAAAAGTTATGGGAATTGTGAACCTCGGATGGACCTCCAAATGAAGGGTGGTTCCCGATTCCTAATCTACCTATCATAAGCTATTCGAGTGTAGGAAGAACCTATCTAATCCTAATCTAACCTTCCAAGGAGACAGGAGAGAGAGAGAGGGTGAAAGAGATCCTACATTAAGCGGTGATATACCATAAAAGGAAGTGGCTGATCACAGATCCAATTTCTTGAAGTGGACAGAGGTGAGTAATGGAGGGGGTGGAAAAGATGCACCACAAACAACAGATGAAGTTAACACAGAACACCACTTCAAAACCCATTAAGCACAACTCCAAGAACCTGCAATAAACATTAGAGTATGCACATTATACCCTGTAACGATGAGAGGTAAGAAGAGATAATTAAATGAGCTAGGGATGGACAACATGTATCATAAAACAAATTTTATTGCTCCAAAATTTACATGGTACATCATTAGTGGGCAAGGGGCAACAAAATGCTATTACAGAGCCATGAAAGGAGGCTTAGCCTCTGCATTCTACCCTAAGGAAGAAAGAGAGAGTGGGGTTGGAGAGAAAGGAAGAGGGAAAATATTCCCCTCCTTTACAATATATAGAAGAATGAGAGAGAAAGAGACAGGGAAAATATGAGTCCTGCTTTAACCATATTGAGATATGCATTGAATTCTACCTACTCCAACAACTTCAGAAAGCATTGAAATCCACTTTCCACAATGAAGAGTCTTGCTGCAACACCCATGCCTTGTCGCTATCCCTTAATTGGAAAGAAATAGGCCCATTCTTCATAGTGGTGGAATGTGGGAGACTTAATAGTCCCCAAAAATAGAATTCTGAAACATTAATGGAGGAAGGTGAGAAGCTAGTGCTTTGAGATCTTTCAAATAGTCTTCTACCGCCCAAATATGAGTTTCAATCGAAAGATATGGTTTTATAAAGATCTGTGTGGTCATGGGTGCACAATATTTAAAAGATTATATCAATACAAGGTCTATTTCCCAGCCCCATGCATTGTGAAGATTCATCCCCTTCCTTTCGCTCTCGAAATTGTGCCAGGCAGTCATGTGGCGGCTTCACGAGCTCCTCATTTTCTTTTGTATTTTGTTTGAGTCCTCTTTTCTAGCAGAGACATTATGTCCTGACCGGAGACACGTGGAGGCTTTTCACTTGTTTGGAAACTTCCCCCATATTTTTCTTTTGAAGTTGCGTGGATAAGATGCGTGGAGGCCTCTAAAGGCTCTTGGACTTTTCAATGGCCGACCTTACCTTTTCAGACTCTGACCATGTGGCGTGTTTGTGCTCATTTGGGGACAGCCTATTGGGTCACGGATTTGAAATTGCATTGATGAGACATGTGGAAGCTTCCATTACTCTCCCATATTTCTTTGTTTTTGGGTGAGTCCCTTTTTCTTAGCGGGACCATAAGTCTTATCTCGACACATGGAGACTCAACGCACATTTGGGAACCCGGTCCAAATTTTCCTTTTGAAATTACGCCGACCGAGATGTGGCTCCTTTGGCTAGCCTCGCCTCTATTTAAATTTTTCAATGATAGGTTCTCCCTTTTAAGGCTCTGGACACATGGAGGGTTAGCGCTTGTGTGGGTCTCCGCTTTGAGTCGTGCCCTTTGAATTTGCACTGATGAGACACGTGGCACCATCCGCTGACTCTCTATACTAAGCTGATTCGAGCATCAATCCATTTGAATTCTTTTGGACCCTAGACACATGGATAGTCTCATGCACATTTGGGAACCCGCTCTTTGGACCCAAACCTTTGTGTTCGCCGATGAGACACATGTAGGATTTTATCGACACTCTTATACTTAGTTGATTTAAATAGTCAACTTTGTCCCCCTTTTTGGACCTGGGACATGTGGAAGCTTGACACTTGTTTGAGTCTCCACCTTTGGCCTCGACTCTTGAAGATGCGTTAATGACACACATGGCACCTCTCAGGGTCTATGACTTTTCAACGGCTGATTAGACCTTGCGGGCTCCCTGCACTCCACACTTGAAAACTGTGCCATTTTGTGAAAAGTGAAAAAGTTCCAAAGTGCCTTGAGACCTATTGGTCGAATTTATATTCGGAAAAATTTCCTTGGGCCCCTACAAAGCTGATTTTGGCAAAAGAACACATCCCCGGGCCCGACAGCCCGCTTTTTCCACTTTTATCGTAAATCCTTCTCGGCCCTCGCGGGCCTGCGATTATACTTGTGCCTTTTACGAGAAGTTTAAAAATGACAAAAATTCTCCCGCCGCCTTCCACTCTATAATTTTCCATTGGAAAAAAATATTCTTTAGTCCCACCGGCCCATTTTTGGCAAAAACTCCTTCCAAGGCCCATTGACCTGTAACTTGCGAAATATGAGGAGTTAGAAGGACTTCTTTATATCTCTTGAAAGGGGAAGAAATTTCCTATCTGCTGGGAATGCTTTCAGCAGGATTAAGTTCTTAAAATATGTTAAAATTCAGATTGAAACTAAAAAGGGGAAAATGGTGTTTGTTGACCTAAAAATAAGTGTGAGCTTATTTGTTCAAGAATTTGGTGACTCATGGGGATCACCTACCTACTAGGTGAAATGATCAGTTGCCTTGAAGCATCCATTAGACATGGAGTTTCCTGGTAAACACAAATTTGATTTGAAATTTGAAAATCTGATGCCCGGGAAACTTGGAACACCTTTGGAATTGGATCGACTCACCAAATGCTACTTCCAATGTCCTATGTATGAGAAAAAAACACCACAACACACTATGTACAAAATAGGAAATCATACATGCTCCAAGTGGAACATGCAAAGTGTGCACAGGAACACTCTTCTATAGAAAACAAATCTACCTACTCTACACTAACCTAGAGAAAGGGGACTTAAAAAATCTCCACGCAATTGGAAGGGAGAAGTAGCTTCCGTTTCTCAATAGGGGAACTCATGCAAATGATTTGAAACCGAATGTGGCTGCTTGTGTGAGTGAAAAACTAAATATAAATTGGTCCTCCACCCAAATCATCAAGGTTCAACTTGAAACAAGACAAATTCCTCTTTTAGTTGCTCTTCATTTGGATTGAAGAGGCATTGGAGCTGATCCTTGGTACTTTGGAGCTTATCCGATGCCCGAAGTAGGTGTAATTATGTTTGGCTTCTCCTTGGCTCCAATGAATCCAACTACATGATTGGGCACTGGCCGATCTATGAATGGGCCCATTGTTCTAAAACTCAACTCTAAGAATGGAGTCTTCCTACTGACCTTCCCTAGATGGATGGTGTGAGAGATATGGGATCCTCATGCTCTTTCCCTTCCTCCTCCTGAGAGGAACATGGAAGATCATGATATTTTAACCTTGGTTCTAGGGGGATTTTATATAGTGAAGGTTGTTGTACTTGAATTCTCTCCTTCATGAAAATAGGTGCATGTGCTTGTTAGGTGGATGATGGAGGACAAAATGATGTTATCTCCTCGGGCTCCTCTCCATCAAATCAATCTTTCAAGTCTAATGTATAGTCTACCTCCTTGTTGTCTTTTTGCATGTGCTCGACCTCCTCCATGGTGTCCTCATAATTTGAAACTTTCTCACCATGGTTCCCTTCATCCTCAAACTTGAAGTTTGAAAGATAAAACTCCTCTTCAACATTAAATCCTGAAAGGAATGAAGTGGGAGGAAGAAGCTGAAGGTTCTTACGTGGCTCGCTTCCGCACTGGAGCCTCCAAAGCTCGTATGGTCCTCCTCCATCATTGGTTCATCAATCAAATCAGACCCTTCAAATGAAAGAAAAAAATATTCAATAATGATTTCTTCACTAAGTGGCCTCAACTCTATTTTGATCTTTCCCACCTGCTCCTCTTCAATGGGACTTGGAGCTGGTTATTCTTCCTCCTTAACTGGTTGTGCAAATTGGATTAGATCAGCATCCTCTTTAGATAGAGTGCCATTATGGAAAATGCATTAAGAGAAAATAGGTTTCGATCTTCTCTTTCTTGTTCTTTTCTTCTTCTACTACAAACTCAGCCTCAGCTACCACTGGCTCTTGAAACTTGACCTCCTCTATTGGATTAACCATTATGGGGATCTTTGTAAACCCAAATCTTGTAGCCCAACTCTTCATATTTTCTATCATTTCTTTCATGTTGGATTCCCCTTCTTATTGTTCTCATTGAATGGATTCTTCAAGTATCTTCCCAACATAGACTTGGGAAAGGAAGAGGAGGAGTGGATGGGGTTTCAACCATTTTCTAATTATCTATGGTGGAGGGGAAGTGAAATTTCTTGTTTGTTTGGAGGGAATGACTGCTTGGAAGGAAAAATTATAAGAGGAATTAAGATGAGATGGAAGATTAGGAGATGGAGAAGGGAAATCAACACTTGGGGCCGAAAATGAGGGACTTGACTCTTGATCATGTTGAAATGATGGAATTTGAGAGAGAGAAAATGAAGGAAAAGGAGATGGTGACTAACTTACCCATTGTCTTGCACTTTGTTCGTATGCCTCAATATATTGAAACCACCGTGCAAGTTGAGGAATTACTTGAACCATGAAGTAAAGCTTCACCCGAGGGCTATAATGTCCCCGATTAGGCTTCAGCCCATGGAAAAGGTGCTCTATAGAAAATTACCAATTCTTTCATCCGAGCTATGGCCATCGATTGCACCATGCATTCCTCCATGCCTTCAATATTCTCTAGCAGATAAGAATTTTCCACGTATCTGTCACCATTATATGTGTCCCCTTGTTTTTATAAGCTCCTTAGCCAAAATGGTTTTGACATCGCTCATATGGAGCATAATAGTTTCGGATCTAATCATAATGCTGATTTAGAGGAGTTGGGAAATACATTGGAGGTGGAATACACTACAAAGAGGTGTAAGTGTGAGTTCTAAGAAGGAAATGAATTAACCTTAGTGTCCCATTGGGCATGCCAAAAATGTTAGTGTAGAATCACAACACCCCCAGATGTCCTAAGTGTAAAATTGGGCATCTAGTGTGATTGTACAACATTAGACCATCTCTCAAGTTGTGGGACTTGCAAACCTAAGATGGACATCCAGAGAAGGTTGGTTCCTGCTTCCTAATCTACCTACCACAAGCTACTTGAGTGCAAGAAGAACCTATCTAATCCTAATCTAACCTTCCAAGGAGATAGGGAGAGAGAGAGAGGGGGTGAAAGAGAGCCTACACTAAGTGGTGATACACTAGAAAAGGAAGTGGCTGATCACAGATCCGACTGCCTAAAGTGGAGAGAGGTGAGTAATGGAGGGGTGGACAAGATGCACCACAAACCAAAGATGAAGTTCACATGGAACACCACTTCAAAACCCATTAAGCACAACTCCAAGAACCAGATTCAAACATCAAAGTATGAAAATTATACCCTGCAATGATGAGAGGTAAGAAGAGACAATAAAATGAGCCAGTGATGGACAAGATGCATCATAAAACAAATTTTATTGCTCAAAAAATTACACGGTACATTATTAGTGGGAAAGGGGTGAGAAAATTCCATTACAGATCCATGAAAGGAGTCTTAGACTCCACCTTCTACCATAAGGAAGAAAGCATTGAAATCTATGTGACACAATGAAGAGTCTCGTTGCAACACCCATGCCCTATCATTTTTCCTTAATCGGCAAGAAAGAGGCCCATTCTTCATCATGGTGCTAGGTGGGAGACTTGAAAGTCCTCGAAAATAGTGGGCTGAAACATTAATGGAGGTAGGTGAGAAGCCGATGCCTGAGATCTTTCAAAAAATTCCTCTCCCACCCAAATTTGAGTTTCTAATCGAAATATATGGTTGTCTAAAGATCAGGGTCGCGAGCGCACAATATTTAAATTTTTTTGTCCATACGAGGTGCATATGAGAGCCTCGCGCATCTTGAAGATTCAGCCCCTTCCTTTCACTCTTAAAATTGCATCGAATGACATGTGGTGGCTTCCAGAGATCCTTGGTTTCCTTCGTATTTTCCTAAGTCCCTCCTATGGCAAAGACACCGTGTCAAACCTTGAAGCACGTGGAGGATTTTCTCTTGTTTTGAAACTACCCCCATATTTTTCTTTCAAAGTTTCATGGATAAGACATGTGGAGGCCTCTGCAGCTCTTGGAATTTTCAACCACCGAACTTACCTTTTTGGAATTTGACAACGTGGTGGGTTGGAAATGATTTGGGGACTACCTTTTGGGCCGCACCTTTGAAATTGCGTTGATGAGACATGTGGAAGCTTCCGCTGCTCTGTCATATTTCTTTGTGTTTGTGCTAAGTACCTTTTCCTTAGTGGGACCATAAGTCGACCACTCGACACGTGGAGGCTCAACACATATTTGGGAACTAGGTCCAAATTTTACTTTTGAAATTGGATCAGTGGACACGTGGCTCCTTCTGCTGGAATACCTTTTTTAGAATTTTCAATGACCGTTTCGCATTTTTGGGCTCTAGACATGTGGAGGTAATGACGCTTGTCTAGGTCTCCATTAATTGTCGTGCCCTTTGAATTTATGCTAATGAGACATGTGGCCATGTCTACTAGATCTCTACGTTTAGCCAATTCAAGCCTTAATCCATTTGACTTCTTTTGGTTCATAGATATGTGGAGATTCTATGCATGTTTGAGAATGTAATCTTTGGACCCAAAGTGTTGGTGTTACTGATGAGACAAGTGGATAATTACGCCGACATTCGTATACTTATTCAATTTAAATATCTGCCTTTGTCCCCTTTTGGACCTGGGACACATGGAGGACTAGCTTTTTTGAGTCTCCATCTTTGGCCTTCAACCTTGAAGATGCGCTAATGAGTCACGTATGACACCGCGGGTCTATGACTTTTCAACAAATGATGAGACCCTCGCGGGTTCCCGAGCCTCCACTTGAAAACTCGCACCATTTTGTGAAAATTGTAAAAATTTCATAGTTTCCCATAGACCCGTTGGCCCGAATTTATATTTGGGAAAAATTTCCCCGTGGACACGCAAACTCACTTTTGGAAAAGAAAACATCATCGGGCCCACTGCACTACTACTTTTTCCACTTTTGTTAAGAAATCCTTCTGGGCCCGCAGCCAGCAATTATACTTTGTGCCTTTTGTGAAAATTTTAAAAATGAAAAAATATCTCCTCCACCCCGCCAGCCTGGAATTTTCCATTGGTAAAATCTTCTAGAGTAGCAGACGAGCCTATCGACCCGCTTTTGGCAAAAAAATATGAGGAGTTAGAAGGACTTCTTTATATCTATGGAAAGGGGAAGAAATTTCCTATCTCTGTTAGGAATTAGTTTAGGGGCTTAAATGCTTAAAATATGTAAAAATTCAGATTTAAGTATTAAAAGGTGAAAATGGTGTTAGTTGACCTAAAAATAATTGTGAGCTTATTTGGTCAACAATTACAAAAAGCAACTACTCAAAATATAACAAACTAAGACTCGGTCTTTAGAAAAATAACTCTCCCAAAAGAGAGACTATCAACATTCCTAAAAAGTGTTGGAAATATAGATCTAAAATATCTCGAGAAAGAAGAGAGATATAACTAGTAGCACTTTATAATTGAGTGCGTGTTACAAATATGAAATTTTAATTTTTTAGTTTATTTCTCAAAATAAATAGTTCCAGTGGAAAATGCACAAAAAAATAAAATTGAAACAAATGATAGTTAAATCCGAGTTATCGATCAAGAGATATAAAACTTTTAACTTTCTACTTTAATAAAAATAAATAAAATGCCTTGTAGTCTTCGATTTATTTTCTAGAAAAAAATCTAGTTTTATATCTGTAAAATGGAAGAAGAGAAAAAATCCATAACCGAACATGAAAAACCTAGCGCGAATTTCCAAGATCTATAAAATTAGCAAAAATCCTCAAATCCTCAAACACACGAACTCGCAAAGCCGAGGAAAAAACCAATAACCGGATGCAAAAACCTAGAAAACCCCACAAAGAATTCTCTAGACTTTTTGTTCCTTCCCTAAAACTGATTTTGCCCATGGCACGATATCAAAGATTTCCATTTCTCCATCAAACAAAATGTCTAAGAAGAAGAATAAAAAGAACCCATTACCAAATGACAAAAACCCAAAAATATTTTATCGATTTTTTAATTTTTTGGTAAGGATTTCCCATTACTAATTGTAAAAAACCTAGAAACCAATTTTCTATATTTTCTAATTCCTCAGACAATATTTCTTCCCCTAACACATATTTCCAAGCAGATTTGTAGGTATAAATGTCTACCTATGTGAAAATAAAACACATTAACAACAATATGTCTCCTTGATGGAAAATTTTATACTTTTTAAAGAGGTTTTAACACCTTCCTAATCCAATGTGATCCCTCATATTGCGTAAAATGGAAATTGCTAAACAAATTAAAAAATATACTAAAATAAATAAACTCTTTCTTACAAAAGCTTAGAGATGGATTTCTACATCATCCACTTCTCCGATCCCATGAAACGAATGATAAGAGAATTGTTTCAAGTCACCATCTCAGATGATAACAACACAACACATTAGATTTATAAAATATAAGAGCTAAAATTCGTATACAAAAATCTATAATAATCCATCATGCACAATACATTACATTATAATGAATTGAATAAATCAATGAGAAATATGTACATATAGGAGGAGAGAAGTGTAACTACTACCTAAATAAATGGTGAATAAATCCCACAAAATGATATTGGTAGTTAAGATAACTCCACAATACTAGTAAGATAACTCCACACAACTAGTAAACTTAAGAAAGATAACCCAACAAGTGTAGGGTTAACATAAGTGCAAGAATTATCCTAATAACTAAATAAAAGGATAAATAATAGCCTAAACTAAAATTATCGATGGTTCTATGAAAAAGAGATCGAATGCTCTCATCAAAAACACATCAAACATAGTAACAAATGCACATTAAGTGACATGCACAACATGTGCATTCATAATATCACCGATTACAACGTTGGTCACATAGCAACATATATCACAATACTCTTCCAATCTCCTCCACCACTATCCAAAAATCATCACAACTTTAATCTGTCCCAAAGGTTATAGAGCATGAACCTCTTCTTTATAACCAAATGTAATGCCCACAATTTACACACACAAACACAACACCAAAAATACAAGATTTGTTTTTTTTTGACATACAAATGTAGTTCACATGACACTAAAAGAGATCACATGGGACAACACACAACACATGATATATTTTCACAACATTAACCTGTGTAGATAACACAAAAAAACACATCATGCACGATAAGACAATTATGTTCCCATATAACAAGGCACATCGTAGCGATTCAACTATAATAGAAACTTATAGATAGGGTCTTCCCAGAAAATGATATTTTTATGATTTCACATTTATTAAAACCACGTTTAAAAACATAACTTAAGATGTAGAAGGTTTCATAGTATGCGCATCATACGCTTAGTTTCCTTTTTTCGATTCTCTCTATATTGATTAACATTTGATTTATTGTGTAACTTGTTTACTACGGATTACCTTCTTTATTTTAATTACTTGTTTAATTCACTCACTTGTTAATGAGATATTTATTTACACAAAAGGATATTTGGTATTATCTCTAGGATACACTCCCAATGGCATGCATATTTATCTTATATCCTATCTCCATTACCCAATTCGACAAGCATAATTCTAAAGGATGTGAACTTCATATTTTTTTGTGTGGTTAAGGGTTTATGGTCAGGTTTATTTCATTCATTTATAAATGGATAATTGGGTTAGTACATTATAAGAATTATAGGGATTAGGTTCTTCATCCATAGCAAGAGGGTTTAATCACATTACGAGGAAGGTCATGTTTTAATTTCTTGTGGAATAACATCCCAAGATTACACTTCCCAAGGCCAACCATCGATTATAAGTTTACTATAGTTATGCCTCAACAATTAGTCGGGTATTCAAAGGCTCTAAACGTGGCAACAAAATTTCTTATTTTGTTCCTAGATTAGGTTTCTTGAGTATTGTTATACGTTTGACTTAAGAAACTTCTCCCAAATTAGGTGCATATGCCTTTGTAATGAGTTGTGTAACCTATTTTTTTAATAACATAGTTAGATCCTTACGATACTAGTAGCCCCTATCGGAGGAGATTTATCTATAAGTACTCGATCACATAACTCAGCATACAACATATATTTATTTCCAAATAGGACTAGTGGGAGAGAAAGATGGAGTAGTTCATCATTTAAAGGGTTAAGGATCACATTAGGGTATATAACAACATGGCGTACCTTTTCTCACCACAAGAATATTTAACATGGTATAATAAAAACCTTAAATTCACCTCTCTCAAAGTATATTATCTTTCGATTACTTTTCCACCAACTCATCATAAATTAACATGTTATTAAGTTTCACAATTAACTCTTAATATTACATCACAGACCCAAACAATACTTGATATTGCATAATGAGTTTGCTTATGATCCAAACTCTTAAGGATGGCTTCTTAGGATAGTGTGTGATCTTCACTAGTTAACATGTATGTTGGATCGGAAGGGGACACAATATCGTTACTACACACACGATAACCAATCTGGGAAGGGAACCAAATTTTCTAGATAATGTTTGACCATATCATCCTTAATTGATGGGTTCATGAAAGTGTCGCTAAACATATAGGCTATGGCGATAAATCCAACTAGGGATATAATTTACATCAGCTAGATAGTTCCATTGGGTATGAAGGGATATGCTCATTCTAAGGTTTTAGTTTTCTATGCAAAAATATATCACACACGAATAGTAGTTATACACAAATTTAATACTACAATTGGCTATTTCATTTATATCTCTTTATTACATTTTCAACGTAAGATTTACAATGCACCAATTATTTTATCATTACACAATGGAATTACACTATAATCTATTAAATTCAACATTATTTTACATAGACATCAAACTTTTACAATAAAAATTTGAGGATTAAGATAGAACCCATGCAAAGATGAACATTTCCCTTAAACCCTAACATCTAAAATATTACAAACTTGCTATTATAAGCCTTCTCATATTTCAAAAAATGTTGAAATATGTTCTATAGTTTCATTTAACATGTATATCCAACCCCTTTTTACCATATGAAAATTTGAATCAAAAGAAAACCTATAGTTAAATGCACATTTCCCAAAGCACCCCTAAAACTAGCATCTCATTCATATTGTAAAATTTCAATAAATAACTTTACTATAACATAAAAATACATAAAAATTTACTTCCATTAACATAAATAAATTATAAGAATATACAATGAATCACACCCACGCCATTTCACCATATTACTTACATCCTCTAAAAACATGTGAGCATGAAATCAACGATAAATCGTTGGCATGACATCCACCTAGATCTAACATAATTAACATTTTTAGTTTCCCATTTACATAATAATAATAATTTTCATTCGAAAGGAGAGGGTTAGAGACACAAATTTATTTCATTTCACTTCACTTCATTTCTTAACCAAGGAGAGAGAAGAGATAGGGAGAGAGAACCACTATTTTCTCAAAAGTTCAATTTCACAAAACAAGTCACATGATAGAGTTTCAAATAATTAGTTGAATCACAAAAATTTTCCATGGGGATTTTATAACTCGAGGTGGTTCCTACAACTTTCTTTTTTATGTTTTCCTTTTTGTTGTAAAACGCTCAATTTTGGTTTGAAGGCTAAGAAACCACTTTCAAACGTTGTCTTCTAATGAGAAAACACACAATGAGTAAATTTCTACATTTCCTCCCATACACCAATAATTCATTGGAAATGACGGATTTTATAAGGGGAAGAAGGTTTTCAAATGGCGATGGGTTTTCTGGAGCCACCGGTCGTAATTGGTTCAGTTTGAGCTAGTCAAACCGCAAAGGGAGGCCTAAAAATTGCCTTTACCATACAATCAAGAAGAGTGTTTTTCCCCAAACAGAAGGTTTCGGTAAATTATTTAGTAAAAATAATAGAGGTTTGCGAAGGAGGAAAAGAATTGTGTTGTTCAGGCCCACACAACGAGCCAATACGAAACCCAATTTTTAAGTTTAAGAATCTCCTAAAAGTGCAAAATGGAGTAATAGGGCTCCTAGAGGAGTGGTGAAGAGAGCGCAAATGGTCAAACAAGGTTGAGCTAATGTTTGATGCGACTCTCTACATAACAAGGAACACATACAACATTTGACATCTCTTTTACAAGGCTAAGAGTGTTATTTTTCAAGTCTTTGAAATTTTAATTTTTCTAACTTTATAAGGTAGACAACAATGGTTTTTTTAGTGTACAACTCATTTAGGTCTCGCTAAAAATATTGGACACGAGGACCAAATTTTGATACCCTAGATAAAAACATATAAGATTGTGCTATTAAGATGGATTTTGATAAAATTTCAAGTTGGTAATGTAAATTATAAGGTGGAGTTTTATTTTTCGAGACAAGTAGCCTGATTTTAATATCCAATTGTATCGTATCTAATGGTTATATATTTGTATTTTATTGCAAATGAATAACCAAATTATATGAAAATTATAAAATATTAAGGTAAGGGAGAACATACCTAGAAATAATAACGTATGTAATGTAAAAGGTGCTCTAGGAGGGTTCACCAGTATTCCACAAAGCTCCAACTCTCTCTCTTAGCATTATGTTAAACATTTCACATGCGCCTATAACCCCTCCATCTGTACCATTGAAGACAACATCCAAGGTAATGTAATGCTAACCATCCAAGCACAAAGAGATCCAAAACACCAATGAAATTCCCATAAAATCAACTATCTAATGTGGTTTTCTTTTCATGTTTTGTAACTATAATAAATCTTTAAATTATTTTGACTTACAATATCTTATACAACCACTATGTCATTAGAAACATAAATGATAATTTCTCCAGCAGAAAGACTCACCCAATTTGTATTATCTTCAAAATATATATTGTCCCTTTCGAAGTTGGGATAATATAGGTGTTGAATCCAAGAAGAGGAATGGATGCATAAAATTAAAACCATAACATTGGTGTTTTGTTTGGAAGTAAACCTAAATTTTCCATCATATAGTAGCTCTTAGAAACATAAAATCTTTCTTACTTGTACAAGGTATGATTGCATTGCATTTCAGTAATATATGGAGCTATGAGTGAATTTATTTTTTCATCTCCTAGAAAATTTAAAGACCATTCACATTTTTACAATGAAAATCACCATTGCAATTCCCTCAACTCTTGTAAAAACATGTCAGCGAATAGAAACACCGTAAGGAAAAATCAAGCTGCATAAAGAAGGTCCTCTGCCCTTACCATGCCTAGAACCTTAACAAAATATAAAATATCTCCTTTCTTCTCTAGATTTTCTGAATGTCCATACCATGTTCCAGAGCTCACATTTTTGTACAGCTGGGAGTATAATGAAAATGTAAACCGATTAGGTAGGAGACCGATTTTTTACATAGGTGAAACAATGTTACTATCTCATGATGACCTGTTATCACCGAATCACAACACCCTTTGGTTTTCACAAGTGTGTTTTTTTGATCTCGCGATGTGACTCAAAACATGGGTACTATCTCCAAGTTGTCGAACTTGCTACGTGAGATAGACCTCCGTGAGAAATTTTGTTCTTTCTCCTAAACTACCCGCCACGCCTACTTTAATGTGGGAAAATTATCTTTTCCTAATCTAACTTTGCAAGGGATCGAGAGAGAAATAGAGAGAGAGAGAGAGCATGAAAACACATCCTACACTAAGGCGGTGATACACGAGAAAAGGAGAGTCTCGAGAATAGTCTTATAATGTGTGAAAAGTAGAAGCAATGTGCATACTAGAAGGGGTGATAACAGCCTCCGTATTCTAGCAAATGCATTCACAATAATATTCCATACATACACAATGATAATGAATCCTTGCAAGAGCATGAATAGACACAATATACGTGACATTAGATTGAAAGGGAAAAGAGAATGCAAACAAACATAGTAGGGGAAGAGATATCAACAAAATTGTATCTATTACTTTCATTGATATGCACAGTTCAATCTATTATAGAATAAGGTCCTCAATCACCATGCAAGGAATCCACTATAAGTGGGCCTACAACACATTGGCTTCACAAAGAAAATTTGATAGAGTTTTGCTACTCAAAACAAATCTCCTTTTACAATGAGCCCAACACTCAAATTTATAGAATTTAGAGAGGAGAGGGAGAGAAACGGAAATGGAAATCCTGAAATATGTCTTTCAACCACTTTAAAGAGATAGTAAATGAAGTGAAATGATGTTATGTTACTTGAAAAAGGCCCCCATACTGTCCCATAACTTACACCCATGATAAATGTCTACCCACACTTCACCGAATGCATCCCAACTTCCAAATAAAACATTGTTCTTAACCTAGATGTTTTCATAAAAATATCAACCAATGCTTTTTCAAATTCTTAAATTATTGATTTCTATGCGTCAAGCTTGGATCCACAGCTCCAATGGTACCAATTTTTTGCCTTTTCATTAAGAACTGCAAAAATATGTCATTTTGAGTGTAGGTAGTTGTTTTGCGTATTAAATTGACTTGAGTTAAAGATTTTTATTTTATTTTCACATATATACCTTCATTAAAATTAATAACGTAAAGGACATCATGCCCATTTTGAAAAGTTGAATTTCATGAAAATCGAGCTCTGGGTAAAACTTTGTGGCCGTTTGAAGTTCGTGAGGTCGCATTGAATTTTTTTTTACACTCGTAGAAATTTTGACATTTCAAGGAACTTGTGTCCCATGCATACTTGACGATCAGGGCCTCTTGTCTCGCTTTTCTTGATTCGGGCTTCCCGTCCCAAATTTCCTCCATCGATCGGGCCTGTCGGGCCGTTGACCTCTACTCCATCCACATCCCACTTTGCTTGGCTCTTTGTGGTGATTTCAGCTTTGGGGATCTCATGCATCCCAATATCCTAACCATCTCAGACTTATTTCTCCACTCTATTCGCAATGAACTATTTTCTTTAAAATTGAGTTTTTCACCTTGCCGAGGCCCAACCTGTCCCGGTTGAGCTTGTGTGGCCTGGGACAAAAACTTTCGTATTTTCTGCAATACACTGCCTTATTTGTAAATCAAACCCAAAATCGGTATGACAAACATTGGTATGATCCACACTGGTACCATCCACATGCCTCCGCACTCCACAATGCATTAAAACAATCTCGCGACTTCATTGTTTTGGTTTTTTCCAAATTTTAGTAACTCCTTGGATTTTTTCTTGGACAGGAAGTTAGAGGAAAGCAAAGAGGTACCCAAAAATCCAAAATTTGGCCCTTCACCATTTCTTCTTGGTCCATCTAAAGGAATTAGTGCAAGTTATCCAAAATTACCTTGGGGGTGAATTTTTGAATAATAGAACCCCATGTTTAAAAAGCCTTACAAAATCAAAAATAAAATGCCATCAAGATCATTATTAGTGCGGTACTCATCTCTAACTTGCCCATGAATTTTTTTATGGCTCCATTGTCTTCCTTCTTTGAAGCCTAAAAAAATCAACACTGATAGGACAATCAACAAGAACTCGTAAGACTTATGTATTTCACATTTTCTTCAAAGATTCTATCGGGTGTAACACATAACAAACAAAAATATGCATCGAATATTTTTTCTATTTTTTTATCCAAAGCCATTTTTATTTTTCTGATTTCATCAAAATGAGAAAAGAGCTCATAAATTTGCTCTTAGGTTGTGAAAATGAAAGTTTCCCAATATAAACAGTAGAAGAAGTGTGAAGTGCGTGCTCAAAATTCTATTATTTTCCATTAAATATTTGATCTCTATATGCAAAAAGATGGTTTAGGTCCTTGAAAAGAGATGCCATGGTAAAATTTGTTAAAAAATATCGTATTTCGATGCCTATGCCATTCAACATTGTTCGATTATGAATTTCATATTCTTCTACACATGACACCAAAACAATAGTAAGAAAAGTTTTCTACCATCTTTAAAAATAATAGAATTGCTTCAGATGTAGATGTAGATGTAGATCATTCAATTTGTATAAGATAAAATGAGGAGATACCTAGATACAAAATTATCTTTGTGTGTAAGACTACCTTAATCCATAGCAGAATGATTTATCCCATCGTGGTTATTATTTAAGGAAGCTATTTGTGAGATCTCTATTTGGTACAACCCCCTATTTCTATTCACTCTAACAACCAATTTCTAATAAATTTGCAACATAGACTTAGGTTGAAGCTAGGTTAGTGCTTCCAGATCTCAAACAATATTCTTTTGTTATTAAACAAGGGAAAAGATAGGTCTATGTTCCTACCGCATGCCCACATGCTCAGCAGGAGGTCCATGTCCCTTTGTAAGGAAAACATTACTACACTCTCTCACCTATTTCTCAAATGCAAATGTCAACCTTATATTTATTTATTTATTTATTTATTTTGTTTATGTTTGATGTTGGCACTACATTCCCTCCCCGTATTAGATCATCGTCCCTCGATGTAAAACTACACCGAAGATCAAGGATACTTGGAAAAGGAATTTAATAATGACACACATATTTTAAAAAAACAACTTGTCGATAGAACATGACCACAAGGAAGAAAACTAAATTTGGAAATATATTAAATTTTAATGTTTTGTGAAGATTGGTAGTTCTCTTTTACTTTATTACTTAATTAGTCTTTTCCTTTAAAGTATTTCTTAATCTCAAACTCTTAGTATTTCAATTCTTAGGATTTTAGTTCATGTGTTTTGTTGTTGGTGCCCATCTCGATGTTGACATCACGATGTGACATAAGTACCAAACATGATGCTAATGGTCAACAATACATATTTCTACATACTTCTACAATTATATCACATCATAAGAACTCCACCAAACCGTGGAAAGAACATACATAGCCCTCACAACATAGTACTAATCACACATGCACATGAAACAATTGTACTAACAACATTATCTTATAAAAACAACATGGAATTCCCAACAACACACATACTATGTTTTCATAAAACTCAATCCCATAACTTCAGCTACATAGGGTCAAGATGGAATCAACATTTCACCATAAATGAGGAGCATCAAACATATACATTATAAAACATAACCATACTCACATGAGTACACATAAATCAATGTACCAACACAATACACCTCCCAAAACATCACAAAACAACTCCATATACCTCCCAAAGCATCACCGACAACAACATATACCTCCCAAAATCACAAAACAACTCCATATACGTTCCAAAGCATCACAAGACAACTACATAAACCTTCCAAGTGTCCCAAAGTAACTCTATATACCTCTCAAAGCATCATAAAACAAAACCTCCATGTGCACTAACCACCCACACACACAAGTATCTTATGTCTCTCTTAAGTCTCTTATGCCTCCCTCAAAGAGGACAACACCCTATGGCCCTAGGCGCATAGTGTCAAGACACTCGTAACCCGTGTGACATAATAACTCTTGGTTCAATAGGATGTTAGTTATCTATAACTTGTTGGGGCATACCCCCATACAACAAAGGTGGTCCATAGGTTCAACCACTCCATGGTGCATCCTATGACCCTATTCCACACATTACTTAATAAAATATATTCGTAAGAAAAAAATAGCACATTACAATCACAATGTGGCCTCATAAATCCACCAAAATGGGTACTCGTTGATTTTCTAGCACTCGATATCGATCCTCTAATCATAAAATAACATATAAAATAATACAATCACATAATCTTCATCCGAATCATCCCTCCACCACTTCCACAATGCTTAACATAGTCGTAACTACACTTAGGTTGAATCCATATGATAAAAATATAAAGAGACAAAAAGGAGTATAGGTTGCCATCTACTAATCCTAAGGTTTCGCAAAACACAATATGCATGACACTCGTTGAGCAAGTGCCATACATACCTTAAGAACAAATGGGGGTTTCACCTATGTAAGACTCCACTTCCTATCTCATACTTGGCTCAACCTGATCTGGTCAATGGTACATACATCCTTAATCCAAAAATACACCTTTTTTATTTCCCTTACATTCAATCGCTGGAGGATTCACAACATAATATATAACTAAATCACTAACACAATGGTGATTTGTACACATTAACCATAACATCTTATGCATGCAATATATTCTGTGGTATAACACAATCATTAATTTGATGGGTTACAATACATCAAATTACCACATAAGGCACCCAAATTGCAATCACTATACAATAGGGATCATACATTCACCATATGCCCCTAAATCATGACATGAACCATCACATATTACATGAATTATACATATGATGAACACAATGAGTAACATTACAACATAAAATCAATTGCTATATAACATGGTGACACACACAATTCATCACAACATGGTGGAAACATCATGATACAATCTAATTCACTATACACCAATTATGTTATGAAACACATCGAAAAACATACATACCAAAAATAACAAGAAACTCCTCGGATCTGCGAAAAAAAAAAAAGTACTCGATTATTAAACAAGGGGAAAAATGCTTCTAACATCCTCTTATCTTCCCATGTGTTCAGTAGGGAAAGAAATACCGCACTCACCCACCTATTTCTTAAATGAAAATTCCATCCTTTTTTTTTATGTTTTATGTTTACACTACAAAACCAACACATAACAAAAACACAAAATGAAACCATTTTATATCATATTCACATTATATTTCCATAATAAAAATAATAGAAAGACATGGATACCTACCTAAATCAAGATATCTGAAAAATCTATGCAATAAATCACACCAAAGCTCCAAGCTCCACAAGTACTCTCCCATAATATCCAACTCCTAAAAGAAATAATGACCAAAAAAGTCAAAACCCATCTCCATAAGGGAATATAAACATAATAACCATTTACAATCATCCCAAATGAAAGGGTGACATGTGTTACCCTCCTCACTTCCACAAAAATATTCCAAAAAACCATAGAAGGAATAATACAAACCTCATTTAGGAGGTAATTTCTCAAATTTCCCAAAATGTAAATAAATCCAACACCCTATAACTTTTAAGAAACACAAAGACCAACCTATCTTACATTATAGTGATGTGTGAGGGGTCAAGTGCGAGGAAAATCCCATTTTTAATTGAAAAGAGATCCCCTACCCATAATTAGGGTCAATTTGGTCTTTTTCCATGAAAGGGGAGCTTTGAAATTAAAAAAGGTTCCTAAAATTACAACATTTATCCCAAATTCGAGATTAGGATAAATTGTACAAATGTTGAGGTGGTAAAGCCCACACACATTACACTTGGTTAATCTGATACCTCAAACAATCATAATTAACCTAAAACATAACTAACACATGTAGGGACCACTAGGTCCCCAAGCTAGCTCATTACAATGCTAAATATATTACAAATAATCAAATTTCAATGAGGGATCACCCATGGTGCCCAAACACGAATATGCTACAACATAAAAGGATACACACAATCAAATATGGGTATGGACTCAACCCAATCATCCACTTATGAAAACTTGAGGTGTAGCTCAAACCCACATTCTCTTGTGCCTTGTAATCTGCACACTCAATGCAAATATTAAACATACCTTCCGATAAAATAAATTAATTAATCAATCTCAATAAATAAATCATGGATACATTTTTTTAACTATACACAATAAACGTCAATCTAAGATGGATAAATTCTAATCATATACATCCCTACAAACTCAAATTATATTATCCATCTAAGCAATACCTCCCAACATCCAATTAACCATTGCAACACAAATAATAACCAATTATATGAAAAAACCATAAGTAATTCCATCACATATGAAATGAAACCAATCTGTATCCATAACATGCTGATATCCAAACCATACCATGCAAGAGCTAAGATAATGATCCATAATACTAGCTTGGTGTTATGCACCCAAATCACCACAAGTGTCGTCAAAAGAACCATAATAAGAGCATATAGTATCCAAATGATGCTAAAGTCCATGTCCATCATCAAATAAAAATAATGAGTCAATAAAATAAATATTGTAAGAAGAGGTGGGAACTACATCCCCCTCTCCTAAACATATACTTCCTCCTGGAAGTCATTAGAAGAGATAAGGATATGACCTCATGAGGTATCATGTTTTATCATGTGGTGTTAGTCACAACGAGCATGACCCACCGATTTAAAATTGGTCTTGTACTAAGTGTTTCCGTCACTAAGAGTAATTTAATTAAATAAATTTGTATCTTATAAGTAAATTGTTATCAACATCATTTTGTAAAACCTCAAAATGGTCACATGTAGTGTATGTCCAACATTAAGGTCACTTAAGGTAACTATTGTTTTGTCTCAACAACATGCCTCACCAAATATAACCTAGTTCAAATTCAAGTATGTCTCAATTAGGAGAATATTAATCAAGGGAAATTTTAGCTTCCAAAGGATTCATTTACATCATCATCTAACTTTCCTACAAGGGTCCACATAAGTGGATGTTCAACATAAGGTCCATATTTAAAGGAAACTATTGATGGGTGAGCCAAGGAACATAATGGTCATTTCAAACAGGGTTAACAAGTTATACATACTTGATGTGTACGAGCCCACTCATGGAAACCATCTAAGGTACCACAAATACCACACAAGAAGAGAGTGAAAGTTTCCAAGTTTACATGTGTTTTCACCTCCTAGCTCACCATTACTTTAAATTTTGGAAAATGGTTCACGAGCCTCTCCAAATTGATCCTAACATCTGCATTATTCATTAAGATGTCAAGGATGAATATTCACATAATACCAAGCATAATTAAGGGTGATGATTTGATTTGACAATTATTTTTACGTTCACATAATGATAGTACCAATAAATTGTGGGTGATACACACACAGACACATACATACATACATACATACATACATACATACATACATACATACATACATACATACATACATACATACATACATATATATATATATATATATATATATATATATATATAGCTAATCATCAATTTAGGATTGTTTTTCTAGTTTGGTTTCAGCATTCCATAAGATGTACCATTTTCTGGGACATCTCAATGTCAAGTTAAAATATTTATTTAGAAAACTCATCAGATCATTTAATTTGGTATTGTTTAAAATTTTATATAATTTTTCACCATGACAGTCAATTTTCTAACTTCCCGCATCCCAACAAAGCCACATTGATTTAATGAAACAACAAACAACAAACAACAAACTTTCAATCTAATAATATGTTTGAACAATTTTAATTAAGTTTTATCTATGCTTTGTCACTATAACCCAAAAGAGTATATAAATTGGTAAGGAGAGAAAAAATCATTCAAGGGGATGATTTCTGAACCTATAAAGATACTATGTAAATTACAAAATTATCCAATGGATGAGATACAATACCTTTTCTATTCATACCTTCCTCAAGAGTTCAAGAGTTCGCCACACATTTTCCCTTAAGGAAAGGTATAGTCTAAAGCACTTCTAAAATCCAAAACATATGATAACCTAAACTAATAAATTATTTTCACCATTATGACCCATTATGTAGAAAGAGATGTATGTAATTATACCTCTTATCCGGAGGGTGAATTCTATTTCTTAAATTTTTCCACCCTATTGAATAGTGAAATAATGGGGGCACGTTTTAAAGAGTACCCCAAAACAAAATAACTTTTGATGCCACTCCAAATTTTATATTCTTTCATTAGTGTTTGTTTTTATAAAAGGTTGTCTTCCCAAGGTTGGTGGAATGGAAAGATAATTGTTATTCTTAGTCCTTACAATAAAGGCTTACATAATTTATCTCATAATAAGTTACTACAAGCTTATTTCTAATATGAAACAAATCTTACACAACAAAGATCCTCAGAGTTAAGTAGCCAAATTCGTATTTATTTTGTGAGACCATTGCAACCTTTGATTATTCACATTACTTTCTCACCTATAACTTAGGAATGACAACACAATTCCTAAGTTACTTACATAAGAAAACATATTTAGTGTGTAACCTAAATTATGTGAGATTTGCACAACTAAGGATAGTAAACCTCATGTATTTATTTTGAACTTATAAATTGCGATGTTTTAAATTTTAAATTTTATAAAATAACAAACCATAACATTATTGGGCAACAAGGACTGGTAAACGATATGTATTTTACTATTCTTCTCACTTACATACATATTCATGATTTTATCATAGTATATAAGTTATATGTACACAATCGTGATTGTGTGTGTGTGTGTGGATTAAAAAACATTGTACTCACCATTATTACACCATATTACTTGTAATTCCATGGTCAACACTACCATTGGTATACCACATCTCCCAACCAAAAGAGAAATAGAAACTAATTTATTTTATTTTATTTTATTTTTGTAGAGATAGAGAGCATGAGAGATTGTTTTTATTTTTTCATAATCATGGTTATTATATCTATGAGATAATGCAAGAGGGAAAAGGGTGGTTTAATGATTCCTACACATAAGTATTAGTGTCATAAACGTGATTATTTAATAATTTTATAGCCAATTTGGAAAGGGCGGGCATGATAAGTGTATCTTCACGGTGAAACAATTTTAATATGTTATATTGTTCCAGTAACTTAGTTAATGATCATAATATGAGAATGGGCCTCTGACGAGCTTAAGAAGCGTTAAAATAATTTCAACATTAACCAAGTTAATCCAAATTTTATGCTAATGGTTTTATAGTGATCTTAAGTTGTGTAAGCTAGAGTCGATTTCTAATAGCTTAAGGGATACTTAGTTTACTTAGAAGAAGATAAAATAAGTATGAAATGTCACTTATATAACACTATTGTAAAAAAATTACACTAATAATTCTTTTCCCTTATCATATATGGTTTGGAGACAAGTTAGAGGATGTTACATTAACAAAAATTTATCCAATTATACTTATTTTAGGTATACACTTCCAAAAGGAAAAATAAATGTTATAAGGTTATCTCGTAAAATTTCTTAGATGAGAGTTCTAAAATTCATATTAGTAGCACATACAAGGGAGTGAAAATTATTGTAGTTCTCAAAAATAAAATTTTATAACATAGAATAGCATCTTGTCTTATTAGGTTATTCTACAAAAGTGTGCAATTATTTATTTCACACCTACATGAAAAGGGTTTTCTTAGGTTCAAAAGAGCTTCCCTTAACATTGCAAATGAGTTTCCTAAGAAATAACGGATCACTCAAAGAGAAAATAAAACTACCCAAACACCCTAAACATACTCCTTAGATCTAGGGGAAAATTCTACACTCTCATATTCAAACACTAATTATTTTCAAGATTAAGGACTATACTTTATACATGTCCAAAATGACCAAACTCTACCAATATAGATATCACCTATAATGTCTCAGAGCATATAATTTTTCCGAGTCATAAAATCAAACCTAGAGAACACATAAGGCATCATGATAATCATATTATAAAATCTTTCACCCTCTAAGGGTGTCCTAAGAAGTCGAACGGGTTATTAAGACCTAGTTCTCTTGTTCTACGATCTAGCCAAAATGGTTATAAAAAGGGCCTATCAAACAAGTACCCAACACCCAAATGGTTAAAAAATACTTAAAGCCAATTATTTATTATATAGGGAGTCAAACAAGACATACATATCCCAAAATAGGCAAATGAATCTCAACATTAAAGCACCTTCTTAGATTTAACTATTAAAGTTCAATTATGGCATTATAATAAATATTTAGAAAAATTGGCTACAAAATGGGGTTCAAAAATAAATATTCACAACTCAACAACGAATTCTATTAGCTATCATCTATTCCCCTATATATAGAGAATCTCGATTCAACTTACATAATGAAATTATGATAACCCGAACGATTAGAGCCCCTTAGACACACTTGAAAAAAAACTCCCAAATTTTTTTTCTCAATAATAATTGCTACAAACAATTGACATGTAGAAATACTAAAGGGTAGAAGTTGTAGATTCTAGTTTTCTATTAAATCTCTCTAAACTATAGGTCCAAATCGAAACGAATTTTCTTATATTTTAGTTGTTGTCCCAAACAACAATGTGATCAAATGATATCAAAACACATTCAACTAAAAATTAAATGGTCTTATAAATTAGGTTTAAATGTTATTGTGACTTCCCATGTAACTAAAGAACATGATCATCTGAAATGATCTCCACTATGGAAGCCACAAAGCCATTTTACATGCTATTTTTGAATGAATTTTTCTTAGATTTTACTAATTCTTTTAAAACAAATAAGGTGATCAAAATTTGTGTTCCAATCACCAAGACCGACTCTAATGTCATGCATTTACTCGTCGAAGTTGGTAATCATTATCTACCCATCATGTTATAAGAAGTATTGATCCAACGTGGTTTTTAGAGAGGGTATTTTGCCTATTCCTTATTACGGCATTCGATCAACGTAGGAGGAAATGAAATGGTTTAGCGGAAACATTATTGCTAGATGGGAAAGGTTAGTGTTAAACACTCAAACAATCCTATTACACCCAATGTTGGAACCCACACTCTGATACCAAATGTAAAGCCCCAACTTTGAAATTATAAAACCAAACCTAATTTCCCAAAAGATTCGATAATTTATTTTATACATATTAAATCATGGATATTTAATTTCCCTAATATTATCAAAGTTAGAGGTATCCCTCAATCCATAATAAATTTATTTAATTTATCTATTAAGGTCCAAAGTACTATTCTATGTCCCCAAAAATTTAAATCAAATTACTCATTTAATACCACTTAATTAATTCCATAATATTAAGAGGTCATCAATTAAAAAATATCCCCTGAAAATTAAAAGGGTCACTTTATTTAAAATTATCCCCTCAGCAATTATATCCCCCATTATATTATAACACCATTGTAATTTCTAAAATAATAAATAAAACACTTTATTTTAAGAGTTTTCCTAAGGCTACCATTTTAATTTAGTAACCAATTTAAAAACTCATCCCATGTAATTAACTCCCCAAACACATGTATAAAGTTCACCCAATTCATTTTATGAAAAACATTTTAAATCCCACAGCAAACTAAAAGGTGTAGGGTTTGATTTAGGCCCTTAGATCAAATAAATCAACTATACTATATACTCTTTTTGTATTCTTAACACTTTTTCTTTACCTCTTTCCACTCATTTGTGCAAAGTCAATGTATGATGCCATGGAGGCTAGGATACGTATATTTTCTTTTGTGTGTGCAGTGTTTTGCGATAAGGGTTTGATAATGGATTCATGGATCTTCTTCTTTTTTATTCTACTCTATGAAGGATTCCATATTTTTTTGGCTATTTATATATTTTTAACATATCTATAGATAAATATATGGTTTAAATGTGTGTGTGTGTGTGTGTCGTGTTTCTTTCCCAATCTAGTTCGCACATTGTGGGGTGAAGTGAGCCAATGTGGCCACATATCTTCTCGTGTTGGGGTTTCCAATTATGTAATGGTGTGGGGGTACATGTGGAAGGGAAGCGACAAGGATGGCCATGTGGGGAGCAGGGTTTAGGAGGATCGATAGCACAAGGAGGGTGTGGGCACAGGTATTTTTCCCTCCCCAAAATTCCTTTTACTTACTTCATTTATTAAAAATACACCCACCACTTTGATTTTAAATGCTTTTTGTATGTTTATAATACACACACACACACACACACACACACACACACACACACACACACACACACACACACACACACAATAGGGAATGTACAATACCAAATTGCATGTTCATATTTCTATTAGCTCATCATGGTTGCGTAAACATGATAGATTTTGGTTGAAAAAATATAAGTGTGTGTGTGTGTACCTTCATATACTTGCAAATGTATTTTATTTTCCAAATACATGACAATGTTGATGACATGGATCATTTGTGATCTGAAACATTATGGACATAATGAAAAAATGAGAAAAATCCCATTGAATATTGCTTATTATTTTCCTTTCCTAATAAAGATTAGAAATCAAAATATATAGCTCACTTTTCCTCCTAAAAATAGTTTCAAACCAATAAGAAAGTACATTCTTAAAACCGTGAGTATTTAATGTTCTCTTTCACCCAATGATGATATAAATTTCACCTACTTTTCCAATTTCCAACTACAATATGCATTCCCTTTAAAATATAAAATGTAGTCCTACTTTGTTCAAAAACAATATTACGACATACATAGTAAATGGAGTTATTTCCTTCCAACATAACTACAATTTTCAACAACTAAATCAGCCCTATTTATTTCTATTATTTATATAAGTAAAATCAACATTTGATACACCATAATGATTAATAAGTATGACTTATTTTTCTTCTTACATAAAAACATATAGGAGAGAGTAATCATTTAATGAACTCATAAACATTCCTTGCTTCTTTCCAATGCATATGATAATACAACATTTTATCCCATAGCCCAAGCTTTACCATATTACTTTCAAATAGCTAAGATACATAATCATAGTTCCCATGAAGCCATTTTTTTACAGCACATACACCCCAAGAAAGAACAACATTCATTTTTAAGGATAGTATAAGAGGCTCAAACTATCACATACAACCATTTCAAGCTCTTTATCAAGGAATGAAAAACTTAACAAATGATACATCATTTTTAGGTGAAAGATACAACATTCATCCCAAGATGGGAGAATCCTAAAAAAGAATTACAACATCCTACAAGAACAAAATAAAATCCAAGTGAAAAATCCTCCCCTAAAATGGGGAAAAACATGTCAAAATCACCAACTTTTCTTCACCAAGTCTAAGCTAAATCTGCATGTTTTCCACTCCAAAATGGTCTTCATAGCACAAGAAGAAAGGGCCCAGTTACCTCCCAACCAATTAACATCATTACATGCCATCGCAAATACATGTAGCACATGTTAGCCTCCTTCCAACCCTATGAGAGATAGAGGATACATGCCTCAAGTTTCAAAAGTAAAGAGTAAAGTGTAACAAACACACAATCACAATCTTTCAACATACACAATAACCAAAACAAACAACACATGAGGGAAAACTCCATGTTTTCCCAAAAGAGGAATAGTGACAAGAATCCCATATGAAGCCAAGTGTGAACCAACCATAGGAACATAATAATAATCTCCAAGCACCCTCCTGATCTCTCAAATTGAAAAATTCCTCCTTATCTCTCCAACCCAAGTACCAAGCCTCCTCCTTGGAAGGATTTTCAAACCATAATGATTTCCTTGCCAAGGATGGGGAAGGAAGTTCAAACCATATGAAAATCCTTCCCCACATCAAACCATATGAGGGGAGGAATAAAAATAATACCAACATGGCTTTGCCATCAAGACATGTTAAAAAGGGTCTTCCTCCCTCTTCCCCAACACTTCAAAAATCCATCACAAAGCATGATGGATGGAGAAAAAGAAAATAAGAAAACAAGAAAACAATTCACAAACACCGCCATAACCAACACAATACAACAACAAAAAAGACACCATTTTATATCTTATTAACTTTATATTTCCATATGAAAAATAATCGAAATACATAGATACCTACCTCATTGAATTTATCTAAAAAACACATGCAATCCAACACTCCAAAGATCCAAGCACCATAAGTAATCTGAAACAATCTCTAACACCCAAAAGTAAGAATGACCAAAATTGTCCCAACCCTCTCCATGAGGGAATATAAAAAGAATAACCATTTACAATCCTCCCAAATGAGAGGGTGACATGTGTCACCCTTCTCATCTCCCCACAAAATATTCCCAAAAATATTAAAAGAATAATACAAATCCAATTTAGGAGGTAATCTTCCAATTCCCCCAAAATGTGAATAAATCCAACACCATACAACTTTTTAAGAATAACAAAGACCGATTTCTCTTACATTATTTTGTTATCGAAGAGGTCAAATTGGAGGAAAACTATCCTTTCACCTTGAAAACAAACCCCCCTACCCATAAATAGAGTCCAGGGGTCCTTTTCCATGATAGGGGAGCTTCCAATGTGAAAATATGTCCCCAAAATTTCAACATTTATCCCAAATTCGAGATTGGGATAAATGATACAAAGTTTTATGTGGTGGGGCTCACCCACATGAAACTTGGGTGATCCCATACCTTAAAGAAAAAAATTAATTAACCTACAACATAACTAACACATGTAGGGACCACTAGGTCCCCAAGCTAGCTCATACAAGACTAAATATATTACAGATATTAAAATTACAATGAAGGATCACCCATGGTGTCCAAACACAAATATGTTACAACATACAATGCTACACACAATCAAACATGGCTATGGACTAGAGCCACATTATCCTATGCCCAGCGATCTACACGCTCAATGCAAAAATTAAACATACCTTCCCAATAAAATATATTAATCAAGAAATATCAATAATTAAATCTTGGATACATCTTTCAAACTATGGACAACAAGGAGAAACTAAGGATATAAGTGGATACAAGATGAAGGGACGCACGAAAGTGTTACACAAAATAATTTACCAAATGTACCCACATTAATTTCAAAAATAATAATAAATATCTTAAATTACACACACTTCCTATTTTGATGTAATATGTCAGACCTCTAATTATAAAAATATATATGTGTTGAATTTCACTATTACTAGGAACTCTGTGCTACTAAGGATATAAACGACATGAGATGAAGGGGCGAATGATAGGTATGAACGGGCACGTAATAAAAGTTAACGAGCACTAACACACAAAGAATATCCTCACCGAAACTGTGACCAATCAAACACAAAGATAGAAACAATAGAAATGAAGAGAAAACAGTGTCAACCAGATAACACGACAAAACAACAGAGCATGGAACCAATCAATATCGGGGACCATACATAAACCTTCTTTCTTCTCCTCACTAAAATATAAAACCATGATAATAATGCCATATTCATGCTCATCGTCCCAAAAAGTACAGTAGCAAGTGTTACAGCCAGCTGGGCGCTTCCAAAAAGTGTTTATGCCTTGCTTACCACCAATTAATCCTAGTTTCTTCCCTTGTGTGACCTCTCCAACTTACTTTCTCCACCAATGAATTTGAGCTCAATGCTCAAATACTTTCTATCCTAACACCCACATCAACCCTCGATTGTTAGATATCCTAATACATGTGTTGTTTGAACTGAGGAGAAAAATTTGTATCCCAATTAACTGAGCCAATTTTAGGGTGTCCATTCCACGGGGTTAAGGAAATTGTTGATATCAAAAATAAATTCACACTTTCAAAAACTCACCATAAGCCTATGCCTAAAATTCTAATACAACTTTAAAACTGAAATAATTGTGAGTTCTAATTATACCAAACTTTATATAAAAGCTAAAATTAAAATTAAAATAAAAAGTTAAAGACTATATAACACATTTAATAAAAATAAACTAATCAAATATTAAAACAATAAAATTAAAAACATAAACTAATTAATGTAAAACTAACTTAAAAGATCTAAATAAATCTTAAAACTTATAACTAATAAAGACAAACTAAAACTTAAAATTATAAAATATGAACTTTAAGATAAAATAATAATGTATTAAAAATATAGATAAAAATGAATAAAATTTAAAATTTAAAACTTAAAAATATTTAAAATTTTCAAACAAAAATAAAAATAAATTAATAGTGAATCACATTTTCCGCCTCGCTAGGCTTCCTATGTTTTCTCCTACCTTGTTTTGTTGCGGAAATTGTATGTCCTTAACCCTTCTTGCAGTCTTCCTCGGTCTTATCATAGTGTGTTTCAATAATCCTTCACCACTTAGGCATTTTTCACTCTTATAAATGGCCACCACCCACCAATTCAACGAATATTGATACTAACCAAATGAAGGCTCCCAAGCGCACAAGAAAGTTTTGCTTGAAAGTCTATGAAGAGGTATGGTCTTTGAACCCACCTCTGGTGTGGTTATTGCTAATGCATTTTTCTATCCTTTTGTGACTTGGTATAATAACCACTATCTTATTGTATATTTTTGTGGCCACATCTCGTTTGAGACGTATTTTCATAATTAGATGAAAACCATTGGGATTCCTCTCGACATCTAGGTTTCTCGTGTCTGCAATATCACCAAATTGTTTTATCTATTTACCTTTCGTGAGCCCTCATAGGTCTAGACCCTTATGTAAAAAGTTGTTTGTTGGTATCTAGGCAATACCTTTTTGTGTTACCCTCTTGGGCTCTGTACTTTAGTCTAATTAACTAGGTTTTATTCAAAATCCCTTTTTGGATTGTGCTCCCGACATTCCCATTCATCTTTGTACCTTCCTAGATGACATATTTAAAACCATCGACAAGGTGGTATGCCATGAGCAAGACCATATTGTATGCCCGACCTAACAAGTGTGTGTTTGTTCAAGTGGACTTGGAAAACATTTGCAGGACCATATAAAGATTCAAATGTGGGATTCTGCAACTATCTCAAAATGTCATTTATTTTAACCTCCAAAACATGTGTTTTCGCTGCACAAGCCCTAGACCATTGTTTTAGGGATTTTTTCCATTTAGCTCGCTCTAAACACACTCCCATACTGTCTGCAGAGAGGAAATATGTGGTTATCCTTTAGGATGATGATTGTAAAGTGGTTGGTTCGAAAAAGAATTCAGGGACGAGGAATTTTGTGGAATTTTCTCCCCCATCTTCTCCTTCACTGCCATTAAACAAGGATGAGCCTCTAGTGGAGCAACCTTGTCCTTTAGTTTCCATTATGCCCACTGTCTTCCAGATCCAAGATTTGTAGATAATTGTCGAGACTTCTGGGAAAGTTTCTTCAACCTCTCTACCACTACAGTGTTTGCGCATCCCACCTCATGAGGTAGCCCGTGGCTCGTGGGGAGTTAATGGGGCTAACCGCCACTCCATTAAAGTTGAGCCTTGTAATTCATACTAGATTTTTCTTGCCAACAAATTTTCCATTCTTGGCTCCAAGATGGTTTTCCAAATGGGTAGGGGGAGTTTAATATGTATAATTTTTGATGAATTTTATGTCATGGAATGTTTGGGGTCATACAGAGGCCTCACAAAATTTCTTTTTCCAATTACCTTTCTAGTTAATTAGATGTTTAGATTTTATTTTAATATAGGAAATCAAGATTTTTCATATTTTTCTTTAGACTATGCCGACGTGTATTGCCCCTTGATTTTGTGCACTTCCACACTCAACATTTTGATGGCCACCAAAATTTTTGGCATTAAATATTACATAGCACCATGACCCAAGTAATCAGGTGGTGTGGGTGATTTTAAATATTAATGATACGTCCTTTGGTGTTCTCAATGTTTATGCTCCTAATGACGGTTCCAAAAGAACTTTGTTATGGAGGTAGTTAGGTGACAACTTACCCATAGTATATTGGTTATTTTTTGGTGACTTTCATATGGTGGAGCATCCTGATGAAAATGTAGCACACTCCGATGCATGGTGCCTCGAGGAGCATGCTACTTAGTATTATTTTAAAATATGTTGGGGTCTCTCTCATCTAATTCTCAAGCTGCGGTAAGGAATATAAGGATTCCACTTGGTTTACTTAGATCAACCTTTGAGAATGATTTGATCACATATTGAAATGTCTTGATCGTGCTCTTCTTTCTCAGATGCCCTATTTTAATTTTTGACACATATCTCTCCACCGTTATCAAGGTCTCGGTCTGATGTGATTTTGTTAGACAACCATCGATCACAATTAAGGTTGTTTGGTAGGGGGCCCTCCCAAGGCACCTATTACATAGTAATTTTTTAGTATCTCACTACTACGTCACTCCGGAATTATCCAGATCATCACCAAAATTTTCACATCGCACCACATACCCATTTTACCATCGGCAAATCGATCTCTTGGTGGGAAGTGGCGATTAAGCACACCACCAAATTTCTCCACTAGTTTTGTAAAAAATCTGATTCAATGACGGATGATTATTCTCTCGCATAAATAATTCTTGCAAGTATCTCATTATCCATATTTCACCCCTGGGCCAAATATTGGATCAATCATGATGCCTTATAGAAAGAACCTGAGAAATCTCATTCAGATCTATAAATCGGTCACATAAGGACTCAACAATGGAGTGGTGGGGCTGAGAAAGATTAAATGACCCTATGCAAAAATAAATGACTCTATCGAGCCGTTTCCGTGTCTTGAATCCATTTTTCAAGTTACAAGTACACTCAACCGTGGAATAGCAGGTCGAGAAAAGAAGGGGCAATGCCAAAAAGGAACAAGGAGAAAGAAAGGGAAAAATGGCAAAGATTCGAAGTCTTCGGACTCAAACAATTCGTAAAAGATCCCGTAAAAATGACTAAGTATGGATGAGGTAGTGGAGAGAAGCATGTGTCTATGAGGCATTTCTCCAAAGTTAAATCCAGAAAAGAAAGTCAAGTGAGTGCTAGGCTACCATGCATCCAGAACCTCAAAAGGTTGTGGGACCATTGAAAATTCTTCAGCCAAGAAAGAGAATGCCAGGTGTTGACTCGACGCAAATATGAAATAGGAGCCTAAGATAGAGACTCAAACTTGTGCCATCCCTCCATGTAGGAAATGGTCAAAAAAATTCAAAAGGGGGACGCAACAGGCATGAAAATTGGCTAAGTATAAAAGTGTAAGCATCTCCAAAATTTAGTCCAAAGGCGAAAGCCCAAATGTGCACAAGCTCGCCTCGTAACTCAAAGTCCAAAAGGGGTAAGAGGGCATGTTGAAAAGTCCACAGACCTGTGGAGGCCGACAAGTGTCAACTCGATGATCCTCCAAAGGAAAACTTTGAGCCATGATTTTAAGCAAGTGTGGTGCCTCCATGTGTCTAATCTCAAAAAGGGGCAGAGTCAGTTGAATAGTCGATGCATGGGGTAGACCGGTGGAGGCTTCCAAGTGTCTAAGTGGCGCTGATTTAGGGAATGAAGAGAGAGAAGGTTTAAAATGAATGCCGGACTATCGTGTGTTCTAGGTCAAGAGATATAACCCCACTAAGCATAAGACTTAGCCAAAAATAGAAAATGGGTTGCAACTCGCTCAAAGGAAAAATTCAGCATTTGGGCATGAGTCAAGGAAAGCAAAGCCACTGGGAGAAAATTTAGTTTTTTACACTTTTCTTCCCAAAAGGATAAAAGTTGCAAAATGATCTCGTAACTCACGATCAAAGGAAAATTCATCGCTTGAGCCCGAAGTCAAGCCAAAGCAGGAGTCGGAGGAAAAGGAGAAAATTTCCTTTGTCGAAAAGCACAAAGATAAAGATGGAAGTGCATCCCCCCAACAAAAGGTTTCCACGTATCCGAGCAGAGCTTGAGGTCAGCAGGTTTTTTCTCGAGTTTTGTGTTATTTTTGAAAAATGGGAAAAAGATAAATTAAGAACCCGCAAACATGATTTTTTCCCTAATCTAGCTACCACGTGTCCCATATTTAAAAGGAGACCCATTTTTTCAAACTATTTTCTTGCCCATTCGTAGGGACCCGATACAAGCTTTGAATGGGTATATATTTTGACTCAAGGCTTGAAATATTACAAATATGACATCGTTGGAAGCATCTCGACGTCTTCTACACCATGGAAAGATAAAAAAATTATTTTCTCATGCCCGTAATACGTGAAAATGGAGGTAACGTCTTCAACATCCATCAATACGTGATCCATCTACCTTAACAACCAAAGTTAGATTCATTCTTTTCCACCGTTTCTCCTCCCTTCAAGGTGTTGAACAAGTGGTTGAGGTAATTAAGACGGATTTGGGGACATATTTTATCGAGGCATTAACAAAGCAATGGTTGAGTTTTGACCTGCTTTCCCGCTTCTCTCTCTCTTTCTTCTCTCTGATTGAATCTATAAATGTAGGGGAAGGATTCATTGTAAAGGGTTGGACATTCTTTGTTTTGCAGGCTCCCTTTTCCTTCTAGCAAAGGAATTTGTGGATTTTAGGCCTTCCATTAAAATTGCAGTGCTGTCTTGCCTCATGGTTTTTTTGTAATGAATTGTACCAATATGAAGAGAAATAAAACACATATGTGATCTATTCTAGATCCTTTCTATCTCTTTTTCTCACATCTAGTCTCTCATTATAAATTTGGTTATCTGTGCTTGATTATTGCATCTATTTTTTGGTTTGTGTCTATCATCAAAAAACTAGTGTCTATCATTCCTATGGTGCATCACCTTGTAGTTTAGTTATTTCTTATTTCTTGTACCCCCTTTTATCCCTGTCTCCTTGGAAATTTTTAGAATAGGTATAGAGATAGATCCTCTACAAGTCCTCATGTATGCATCTAAATAGAGTAATAGGAACCAATCTTTAACTGAGAGCTTTTTCTGGTCCTTTAAAGTCCCACACTTTGGGAAAAGCTAAATGTTGTGCAATCACACCAAATGACTCGCCTTAGAAAAGAAGATTTTTAGAACTCATTTGGGGGTGTCGTGATTCTCGAACTAGTAGTTTTTTCATGTGTGGTGGAATGGAGAAGTCTCCATATTATTTCTTTAAGATTGATGTGCACTTGTTTTGATTCTAACTTTTAAGAAGCTTTTAAAATTGTACATCTGACGACTCCAAAAGAGACAAATCCACTAGTTTCAGCAGTCCAAGCAAGTTCATGAGAAGAATACAAACACAGTCAAGAACCAAAGAAGAGGGATTATTTGTCTATCTAGACTTATCCCCAGATAGAGGGAGGGAAGGAAGAAGAACCCAGAGGTCTCTATCTCCACCAAACAGGCCTTATCAACACCTCCTCTCGTAGGTCGTTCTCTCAATCAAGAGGGGTGCTTAGGATGATCAGGATGGCTCAGCCAAATCCTTATGTCAATTTCACTGATAGCAGCCCACTCGCTCTGAATGCACAAAATCCGGTCCCGATAGTAGCATTAAAGAGCATCCCATATTTCACTGGGGAAAACTAGACTTCTCCTGGTGATCATGTCCAAGATATTGCAAATTTCTGTACAATCCATGAAATCCATGAGATGGACATTAAATTCAAGTTTATTACCTCTTCACTCAAAGGGAAAGCTTCACAATGGTTCTGTGATACTTGAGACAGCTCTATCCAAAATTGGAACCAGCTATGCACAAGTCTTCACAACCAGTTTGGAGAGAAAGGCGATAACTTATCTTTGTTAGAGCAACTAACAACAATCAAGAGAGCCCCAAATGAGCAACTGAAAAAATTAAACCTCATATTTAAATGGACCTGAGATAGATTCCAACAGCAATAAATCCCACTAATGAAGGTTTGTTCTTATATTTTCTTAGGACTTTAATTTCGATATTTCTTTGATGATTCAATCAATGGGGGCACAACCTTACCAGTAGCGTATAGCCTTTCCATAGCGGCTAAGAACCATTCGATTCACGCTGGTAAAATAAATCATAGGCCATCCATGCCTCTCGTACTCATGAGTTATGAAGATTAGATACCAGCCAAATCCCACATTAACCCCTCGTACACTACTCCTAGGAGTCACATCTCAGTTGAAGCCTTCACTTCATCATCTAACACCTCTAAGGAACTCCAGGAAGTCATGAAATAGCTTCAAAACTTGGGGAATGAGTTAGTAGCCATCAAAAGGAAACAAGCTCAGAGTTCTAGGCTGTATTAGTCTCAGCTCAGCCTCGTCAGTTCAAGATTCGACTAGACCCCAAGATTCAAAGAAATAGGCCACCATCTTGGACTGTAAATCAAAGCTAGAACCAAGTACAACCCCAAGCTGCTAGACCTTTTAGGTCATATGATCCAAAAACAACCTCAACATCAATAGCATTGGTTCCAACACGTAACAATGTGTCACAACAATATGATTGGTGTTTCCCATGCAATCAGCCACATAATCAATCAATGTGCTTTAACGGTGCACTAAACCAGCCTTGATGGTACAAACCAAGATGGTGCCAAAGGAACCTAGCCAGAAAGATATCGTAGAGTAGCAAGGATCTCAACAAGGGGGCCTCCAGGTGAGACTATGCTTGTCAATTGGCAAGCCGAGGACTTTCGTGTGATAAATCAGTTCCCTTCTCAAAGTTTGGTTGCCAATACATGGTCCAAAAAGAAAAATATTGATACCAACCACGAAGTTTAGGAAACCCCAAATCTTCCATCACTCTACAAGATGTTCGTTCTCCGTATATAACTCCCAAAAAGTAGAACCAATCCAAGCCACCTTCCAAATCCACTCAAGTACCGACTGTGACAACCCATGTACAAGAAAAAAATGTGCTTAGGAAGGGGCAAAAAAAATATAGTTCATTCAATATCATTGAAAAATGAAGAGGACAAGTGTGAATATTTCACTATGGGAGTCATAGGCCATTCTGTGGAAGAGAGACCTATCAAGAGTGCCATGTAGAATTGGTCAAACTAAAACCAACCCCCTAATAAGTAAGAGAAATTTTTTACCAATGTGGCTTAACACGAGAGAAACCATGGAGAACAACAAGGTAAGAATCTGAATCCTTCTCAATTCTATATTTCATTGATTATTGGAGACAAATTGTTGCACAATGGTATGATTGATTCTCGGGGCAAGTAGTTCTTTAATGCCCAAGCAAATAGCTAATCAACTAGGTCTCCAATATGAAGTCATCTCTAGAGGGGCAAGTGCAATTAGATGGGAAAATAGTGATAATTGTTGGGATCATCAATGATATGAGCTTTACTCAAAGATGTTCCCCTAACTGATTGTTTTGCTGTAATGTATCCATCATAGATTTGCCACCACATTTTGGTTTGTGTTTGTCCAAGGACTTCACCGCCAAAATTGTAGGCTATCTATCTATTGATTGGTCACATATGATATTTAGAACAAGGTATGGGGAGAAGGCCACAATCGATATGAAACTATTGCTGATTATCATATTAAATCCTATGTGCCTAGCCCAATCAATGCCAACTCGCTCATCTTTTGACTAAGAAGACCTCCTAAGCACTTGTAAAGTGGACACCAAGGTGGGATGTATCCTAGACTTTAATTTCGATGAATGGGCCAACAAAATACATGCTTTTGAACCCCGTAAGGAGATGGAAGAATATGAGCTAGGTGTTTACTTCCTACATGAAGAGAGTCATCCTCTTCCCGACCTAATTAAGATAGAATATAAGGATGACAATGAGGTATGGCAATTGTTCTTTCATGGCTCAAGGATTAGACAAGGAGTTGGACAAGGATCCAGGATTGTGTCCCCAAAGGTATGAAATATTATTCAGCCTTTAGATTTCATTTTGACTTCTCAAACAACACTGCTGAATATGAAGCTTCGGTCCATGTTATTCATTGGGAAAGGAAGCTTGGAATTAAGAACTTGAAATTGTTCGGTGACAATGAACTAGTTTCCAATCAAGTCAGAGGAATTAATGTTGTAAGGAACGACCTACTCAAGAACTACAAAAGTAGGGTACAGGATCTCATGGAGGATTTTGAGGCCTTTAACATTGTGTCCATACACGTAAAGGAGAGTGAAGCTGCATTGATAGGATTGCAACAATTGGAGCAACATTTGATGTGGTCGAAAACATCAAAAGAGAAAAATAACAGCCACATATCCATATAGTTGTGAGGCCAGCAGTGGTAGATGATAACACATGTTGTTAGGTGTTCAAGAATGATCAGCAGATCATTAACTTTTTGTAACAAGAAGCTGAATTCTCATCTAGAAATCAAAGAAGATTAGAGCAGCAATATGGAAATAAGATAGTACAGCTACATAAAAACAAGCTTCCCAAAATCTTAGTGATATTTGAGTCCATCTTCAATCATAATGATCAGTTCCGAAAAGAGAAGGATAACATACTAATTAAAGGAGAAGATTCAGTAGTCGCTCCCACTGGAGAAGAAAAACACTTGATTGGAAAAGTGGCCACCAAGTAAGAAAGTTATGAATTCATATAACTTTTCAAAGAATTCCCATATGTATTTTCTTGGAGCTATAAAGACCAAAGAGGTTTCAACCCAAAGCTAGCACAACACACAATTCAACTAGATCCAGATTTTCATCCCGTTAGGAAAAAGCAGAGACCATTAAACCCACACATTGAGCCTCTGATGAAGAAAGAAATGAATAAGATGATAGAGGAAAGTATCATATTTCTAATCAAACACTCAAGATGGGTTGCAAATCTGGTCCCGCTTAGGAATAAAAATGGAGAGATTAGGTTGTGTTTAGATTTTAGAGACTTAAACTGAGCCTCTCTCAAAGATCACTACCCAATCTCTTCAATAGAGTAGATATTGCAAGTAGTGTTTGGGTTAGAGAGATTCTCCCTCCTAGATAGCTTCTCGTGGTACAACCAGATCATGGTGAAATAAGATGACCAGTTCAAAAACCTTTCACCACCAAATGGGGCACCTATGCCTCCGGAAAAATGCCATTTGGATTGTCCAATGCCGGAGCCACTTTACAAAGGGAAATGGATATGGAATTCAAAGGGATAATTAGCAAAATAGTACTGATCTATCTGGATGACATTACATTATTTTCCAAAATGTAGAGATCACCTTTTCCACCTAAGGCGTGTGTTTCAAGATGTAGGAGTTTTGACGTGTCATTCAACCCTAAAAATGTATGTTCTTGGCCCATGAGGGCATACTTCTAGGCCATAATACATCAAAGGAAGGGTTGACAATTGACCGAGAGAGAGTTAAAACAATAAGATCATTGCCATTTCCGTGCCACAAGAAATATCTTCAAAGATTCCCGGGAAAATAATTTTCTCCGTAGGTTTGTACCAAACTTTCTTTCCTCACAAGCCAAGATCTTAGCATTCATGTGGACATTTGAAGTAAAGGAAAGCTTTGAGGCCATTAAAGAAGCTATATCATAAGCCCCAACTCTCAGAATCCATATTTCTCTAAAGACTTCACATTGTATGCCTTTGGTGGCACTCGACACAATTTTTACAATCTTAGTTCGTAAAAACAAAGAAGGTACAAAAACCAATTGTTTTCTTCAAGAAAGGTCTAGAAGACTATGAAGTGAGATACTCCTTGACCAAAAAGCAAGTCCTAGTAGTAATTAGAGGATTAAATAATTTTACGCATCTGGTTTAAAATAATAAAATCCAATTGTTGGTATCCCATACAGAGTTAAGGAATTCCTTCTCAAGAAGGACCTGAATGAAAAAAGTATAGGATGGATCACTCGCGCCATGAAATAAGGAATTGAGATCAATGTCACTAAGCTGGTCCATGGGAAGGGGTTGTGTGAACAACTAGCCACTTTTCAACAAGATGAAGCAAAGAAGTTGAAAAGGTGGTTGTTTTTGTTCTACAAGACAATTAATAATAAGGAAGTGATGATGTACCTACTCCTTGTTGGACCCAAGAGATGGTGCACTTCCTCCAAATAGGCTTGTGTCCTCATGGGATGAATAAAGAAAAGAGGAGACATTTCAAGCTACATGCCATCCCATATGTTCTTATTGACAATTTCTTCTTCAAAAGAGACATCAATGGCATTTTGTTGAGATGCATTGAGATAGATCAGGTTGAGAGAGTGTTACAAGAATTCCATGTTGAAGCAACTGGAGTCCATTTTTATCTAAGGCTGATAGCACTCAAGATCATGAAGCCGGGTTATTATTGGCCCAAGAGTGTTTAGTGACTCCTATCCATGGATCAAAAGGTGCAAGAATTGTGCATTCTTTAAAGGCAAAGGAAAGATAGCACCACTTCCATTTGCACGCAATTTTAGTCGACCAACCTTTCATGAAATTGGGATTGGACTTCATTAGATTCATCAATCCAAATTCAAGCCAAGGTCATAAATGGATTCTAAAAACAACAAACTATTTCACCAAGTGGACCAAGGAAATGACACTCAAGGAACCTAATGAGTCTAGTATACTAGATTTATATGAAGGGATAGTGACCAGATTTGGAGTTCCATCCACCTTTATACCAGAAAATGAATTCGCATTCATAAATTCCAAGATCACAGGATGGGTTGTTAATAATTGACTCACTTTAGTACTTCATCAAATTATTACCCTCAAGGTAATGTCCAGTTGAGTCCACAAACAAGAACCTACTAAAGATCATCGAAAAAATATTGATGAAAACCAGAGAACTTGGCACACAAAGCTCAAATTGTCCTTATGGGCTAATTGGATAATGCCTAAGAGATCAACAGAAGCTCTCCAATCAAACTTCTCTATGGGAAAAGGTTTTGTTGCCTATATCACTTGAGTTTCTAGCATTGGAGCTCATGAAGTAGATAGATATGTTTGAATTTAAAACGATGGAGGCGGTATGTGGAGTCTGATAAAATTTAAAGAAATCAAAGAGCATGCACTCCAAGAAATAGAGAAAAGCAAGCCTCAATCAAGAAATGCTTTGACAAAAGGGAAAAAACAACGATATTCCAGAAGGAGATCTAGTTTTGAAAATTGATGCAGATCGAGAAAACCAGGAAGGCATTCCAAATTTGATGCCATTTGGAGTGGCCCCTATAGGGTCACTAGATGCAAAAGTAGAAATGCTTTCCAATTGTCTACATTGGATGAAGAGGAATTGCAAATTCCACTAAATCAAATGTATCTTAAACACTGCTACTAAAGGAGAAGTTCTCACCCTGTATATTAGTTTAGTTTCTCTTTCCTCTAAGTGCTTTTGCACATCCCATTGTTGTATTTTAGGTTGATTTTCTCCTAAGTTCTTTGCACTTCCTCCGTATGTTCTATTTGGAGCATGTATGATTTAAATTTTGTACATATTTTTGGTGTTGTTTTGTTTCTCTTGTGCAGTCCGTTCAGAGAGACAGATGAAGCCGCGGGTCAAAACAATTTTCTACTCTCAGAAACCTTCATTTCAATATTTCTTATGAAAATTGACAGTGCGAACAGCCGAGCTCGTGAATCAGAGGTAGAATCAGTATCAAACCATCATTCTCGACTCCATGCCCAATGGATATGACAAGACAATTGGTCTTTTCATCTAGCTTGAGCTAGATACCCCTCGTACGTACCCAAATTGTTATCCATATTTCATCCCCGGGAAAATATTGGATCAGTCATGACCCCGCATAGAAAGAACCTGAGAAATCTCTTTCAGATATGTAAATAGGTCACAAAAGGACTCAACAATGGAGTGGTGGGGGCTGAGAAAGATTAAATGACCCTATGTAAAAGAAACGACTTTGTCAATCCATTTCCGTGTCTTGAATCCATTTTTCAAGTTACAGGTAGACTCAACCATGGAACAACACGGTCGTAGAAAATAAGGGGGCAGCATCGCAGAGGAACCAGGAGCAAGAAGGGGGAAATGGTAAAGATTTGAAGTCTTCAGACTCAAAACGGTTCATAAAAGAGCCCAAAAAATGACTAAGTATGGAGGAGGCAAGCAGAGAGAACCACGTGTCTACGTGGTGCTTCTCCAAAGTTAATGTTGTAAATATCCCCCCCCCCGGGTAGATATAGACAAGCAGAACAATATGGAAATCAAAGAAACTCAAAGCCTGATGTTTATTAGGCCAAGGTGCAAGAAAGAGTGTCGACATGAAAATGGATGTGCCAAGGCGCAGGTTAAGGGCGCACAGAAAAGAGTGTCGACATGAAAATGGATTTGCCAAGGCACAGGTTAAGGGCGCACAAAAAAGAGTGACAACACGAAAATGGATGCGCCAAGGCGCAAGTTAAGGGCGCACAGAAAAGTATGTCGACACACAAATAGGTGCACCAAGGCGCAGGTAAAAGGTGCACAACAAAGGATGTCGACACCCAAATAGGTGCGCCAAGGTGTAGGTAAAAGGCACACAGCAAAGGATGTTGACACCTAAATAGGTGCGCCAAGGCGCAGGTAAAAGGATGTCAACACGCAATAGGTGTGCCAAGGCATAGGTAAAAGGTTCATAGCAAAGGATGTCAACACCCAAATAGGTGTGCCAAGGTGCAGGTAAAAGGTGCACAAAGCAAAGGATGTCGACACGCAAATAGGTGCGCTAAGGCGCAGGTAAAAGGTGCACAGTAAAGGATGTTGAGACACAAATAGGTGTGCCAAGGTGCAGGTAAAAGGTGCAAAGAAAAGGATGTCGATAGGGAATTTTCAGCACCTATGGCACATTTAAGAGTATGTCGACATAGGGATGGGTGCGCCAAGGCGCACCTTTAGGAGGCGCAACATTTTGAGCGCCCGACAGAAGTGCACTCGACCCAGTATATTCAAATGGCCATAAATTTTCACAGGAGCTCGGATTCATGTAAGGTTGGAATTTTCGGAAATCTTACGAGGTCCTCTATCCAACTATGACTAGATATCTTTAATCGGTGGGAAAAATTCATAAAAATGCAAAATACAGTTCACCACTTTTCGGGTTTGCTAGGGTTCTCACCTACCACCATAATGAGATGAATTAAATGCAACCTAGAGGTGGTTGGGGTAGATTTGGAATTACTCTCTATTTTCTCTCTCATTCTTCCTATAAATTGTAAGGAGGGGCTTCTTTCTAAAGGTTGGACATTCTTGTTTTGCCCCTCCCTTCTTCTCTTTGCCAAGTGAATTTGTGGAGTTAAAACCTCCCATTTAAAACTGTAATGCAACTTTTCCTCTTGGCATTTTGTAGTGTGTTGTATCAATCTTTGGAGAAAATAATGCATGTATGTGGATGATTCTCAACCCTCTCTGTGTTCATTTGCATCCTCTTGATCTTTCACAGCAAATCTAGTTATCTCAGGCATGATCTCACATTGAATTTTTATGGTTTGTGTTTATTGGCAAGACAGTGTTCTTCATTCCTGCATCACCTTTGTTAGTTTAGGTTTATTTTTTATGAATCTTCTTACCCTGTCTCCTTGGCAAGTTAGATTAGGTTTTTTATTAAACCCTCTACATTTTTACGTGTGCATCTGAACAGAGGAATAGGAACCGGCCTTCATCCGGAGAGCTTTTCCGATTTCGCAAGGTCCCACACTTGGGAAAAGATCCATGTTATGCAATCACACTGAGAGTCTCAACCCATCAAGTTACAGACACTCAGGGGTGCTGTGATTCGCCATCAACAGTTAAATCCAAAAAATAAACGTAAGTGAGCATCGGATGCCTCGCGTCGTAACCTCAAAAGGTTACAGGCCATTAAAAAATCTTCAGCCAAGAAAGAGAATGCTGTGTTTTGGCTCGACGCAAATCTGAAATGGGATCCCAAGGTGGAGACTCAAACTTGTGCTATCCCTTCACGTAGGAAATGGTCAAACAAAGTCAAAAGGCGAGATAAGGCGAGCCTCAAAATTTTCTAATTATAAAAGTGTAAGCGGAAAATGCCAAGTGTCAGTGTGGCACATCTCCAAAAGTTAGTCTGAAGGCAAAAGCCCAAATGAGCGAGCTCACCATGTAGCTCAAAGTCCAAAAGGGGTAAGAGGGACCGTTGAAAAGTCCACAGACTGCTGGAGGCTGACAAGTGTCAACTCAATGCTCCTCCAAAGGAAAACTTTGAGCCAGGATTTCAAGCAAGCGCGGTGCCTCCACGTGTCCAATCTCAGAAAGGGGAAGAGTCAGTTGAATAGTCAATGCATGGGGCAGACCAGCGGAGGCTACTAAGTGTCTAAATGATGTTGATTCAAGGATTGAAGAGAGAGAAGGTTTCAAACAAGTGTCAGATTGCCGCATTTCCCACGTGAAGAGATATGACCCCACCAAGAAAAATACTTAGCCAAAAACAAAAATTGGGCCATAACTCTGCTCAAAGGAAAAAGTTAGCATTTGGGCCCAAGTTAAGGAAAAGTAGTGGGGAAAAGTTGGTTCTTTGCCTTTTGTCATCCCAAAAGGATAAAAGTTGAAAAATGAGCCGCAACTCCACTCAAAGGAAAAATTCAAAGCATTTGAGCCCGAGTCAAGCCAAAGCGGGGAGTCAGAGGAAAAGGTAAAAAATTTCCTTTTGTCAAAAAGGCACAAAGATAAAGATGGAAGCGCATCCCCCAGCCAACCAAAGGGTGCCACGTATCCAAATGGAGCTTGGGGCTTTGGGGATTTTTAAGTTTTGTATTTTTTTCAAAAAAAGGGGAAAAAGATAAATTACACTCCACAAACCCAATTTTTCCCTTGATCTGGTTGCCACATGTCCCATGTTTAAAAGGAGACCCATTTTTCGAATCTGTTTTCCCTCCCATTCGTATGGACCCAATAAAACTTCAAAGGGGTATATCTTTCAACTCTGTGGCTCGAAATATTGCAAATCGACACCGTTGGAAGAATCTTGACGTATTCTACAACATGGAAATATAAAAATCATTTTCTCAAGCCCTGGTAGGTGAAAAATGGAGGAATATTCTTCAAGGGCCATTAATGCGGGATCCATCTGCCTCAACAACCAGATCGGATTCGATATGTTCCACCGATTTCTCCTCCCTTCAAGGCACCAAACCAGTGGTTGAGGTAGTCAAGATGGATTTGGGGGCATATTTTATCGAGGCATTAATGGTAGTGGTTGAGTTTGACCTACTTTTCACTTCTCTCTCTCTTTCTTCTCTCTGATTGAATCTATAAATGCAGGGGCATGATTCATTGTAAAGGGTTGGACATTTTTTATTTTACAAGCTCCCTTTTCCTTCTAGCAAAGGAATTTGTGGAGTTCAGACCTTCCATTAAAATTGTATTGTGTTTCTTGCCTCCTGGCTATTTTGTAATGCATTGTACCAATCTAAAGAGCAATAAAACACGTTTGTGATCGATTCTAGATCCTTTCTCTCTCTTTTTCTCACATCTAGTCTCTAATTATCAATTTGGTTATCTCGTGCTTGATTATTGCATGTATTTGTTGGTTTGTGTCTCATCAAGAAAAACCATTGTCTATCATTCCTCATGTACATCACCTTGTAGTTTAGTTATTTCTTATTTCTTATACCCCTTTTATCCCTTTCTCCTTGGAAATTTATAAAATAGGTATAGAGATATATCCTCTACAAGTCCTCACGTATACACCAAAACAGAGGAATAGGAACCAACCTTTAATTTGGAGAGATATTCGATCCTAAAAATTCCCGCACTTTCAGAAAATCTCAATTTCGTAAAATCACACCAACTGACTTTTCCTTTGAAAAGGAGATCTATAGAACTCATTTGGGGGTGATGTGATTCGACACTAACAAAGATCCTTTCTCTAAGAATCCAATCCATTTGATCTTCATGTATAATCTTAGTCTTCTAATCTTTGGCATAGGGCCAATCTCGGTGAATCCTATGCCACACGAGGTGATGAGATCCACTCAAGTATATACTAGATATAGGTGGGAGAGAAAGCTCCTAAAATATTCTTCAAATCCCTCCATGCCAAGTAGGATTGTCAATGATCAAGGCTATATACGAGTCACAACAAATGCTTTTTACCGAGATCATATGAATCTCTTTTACTTTTGTCAAGCATTATTTATCGGTTTGTTAAGCTCAAAAATATTTTCTTGAACCATCTTCTTCTTTACGTAAATTAATTTTTGTTACCTTCACAACTCACTCCTCGGGCCATGGCTCTCCCAAATGCTCCTATTACTATAGAATAGATTCATTTATCCTTTCTTTGTTTAGCCGATGTTAAATATCCCATCTGGATGGCTTCCTAATGAGTTCTATAAAGTAACTTTGTATTTTGTTCCACTTGATCTGCTCATATTATATCTTAAGTCTCTTCAATCTCGCCTTTTAGGGAGATTCATCAAACAAGGAAACAACAAGTTCATTCAAAAAGCAAGCAATTTGGAGATTATTAATAACTAGTGGCCTATCACCTTATTGAATGTTTCTTTAAATATTATTGCTCAAACTTTAGCTCTTCGGATTGTGAATATTCTACCAAAGATTTTGTTTCATAAGCCCACCAAAATTTTCATAGGATGATATATTTTGATAATATTCTTACATTTTGCGAAGGTATGGAATGGGCTCTAATTTCTTTTCAGAATCCTCTTTTTCTAAAAATTGATTTTGAAAAATCCTATGATCGTATCGAATGGACCTTTAATCTGGTTATGCTCAAGGCTTTAGGGTTTTGTGATTCCTTTTATTCTTACGTTTTTACTTAGTTCTCCAATGCTTCCACTTGTCTCACTATTAATGGCCATCAATCTCAAGCCATTGGACTCTACCGCTCTATTAGAGAAGGTTTCACTCTTACTCCATCTTTGTTTGCTCTTGGTATAGATGCTTTGGGCTACTTAATTACTAATCAAGCATACCCATCGCGAATCTGGGAATTAATTTACCGATCATCAAATTGAGAGGCACACTCATATAGAAGCTGGACGATTCTTGATGTTGGATGTATCACCAAGTTAGTATATTGGTGGCTACATACGAGGATCATCATCATTAGTGAGCTCATTCGACAAGAATAGATCTGATCTTAGCTCTATGTAGATGTTGGAGGCCATGAAAAAAGTGGAAGATGATCTTCATCGTTGACATTAAATATCGAATTAGCACCTTCCTATGGGTAGATACCATGCAATAGAGTGGAGGTTATAAGGAGGTGCCAAACCAGGGTGTTGTGCTAGAGTATTGATCTTCTAATACCATATGTTTTCTACTAAACTGATTGTCACACCAAGTTCAGCTAAACATTCAATGTAGTATCCTAATATTTTTTTAGTCTATGATTGGATTTTCTACAATGGATTGGTTAAACTATTTTTTGAACCCGAAGACATAGCAATTTTTATGAACTCTTTTATCAACTCAAAGTGTATTATCGGTTCTATTTCTTACATTGTATTTACTTAAATTTATTTATTTAGGTCTAATTAGATTAAAAAAATCTTCCTATATTGGTCCATAAGCGATGAAAAAAATTACAATTTTACGGATCAAGTTTTGTATCGTAGAAGGTATTTCAGTGTAAACTTTCCACCTCTAAAGTTAGTTGATATCGAGTACTTGTTTTTCATTTGGTGGTAGCGGTGAGATGGAATTATACTAGGTTATATTGTGAACCATTATACTAATGATACTGGGTATGATGCTACACATGATGAAATTGAATCGATGAGATCAAGCACGTCATATTATTGAAATGAGAAAAAACATGGAACTCCTATAGTCTATGTTGCAAGAAGAACATTTTCACCAAGTAACCAAAAAAGAATGGGATGGTCCTCATGTATGTGTACATTACTCTATGACTAGGCATGAAAACGAACAATATTATTATTTGTTCCTATATTGAGCTCTAAGGTGGGTTGAATGTCTAATGATGGAATTTAGAAAGGAACTGCTAAGGACCAATGGTATTCATCCTACTGTAGTTATAGTTATTAAAGCACACCATATCCCAGAGAATGAATCTCAATTAAGGAAATTTTTATAGATGGTGACATCAGAGAAGAAATATCTAGTAGATAGGTTAGAGACTCAGTTAAAATTCCTTGGAAGAGTAATCCTAGGGTTATAGCATGAGATGTAAGCTAAGGAAGAGATCCTAGTAAGAGTGTACGATGGCAAAGTGTTGGTAAAGAAAGATACACCCACCAATAACACTATAAGTGATTCAATGAATTTTCCTTCTCGTGAAGTTATAAATCCTACTTTTGGTGAATTTGAAAAGTACACTAGAGGTATAGGATCAAAATTGAATTTTAAAATGGGATATGAAGGAAAAGGCCTTGGTGTGAATATGCAGGAAAAGGTACCATTTACCCTATCCACGAAGAGGAAAAACCTCACTATATGTGTCTAGGATACAACAATGGTAAAAATGAGGTAGGAGAAATATTTATGATATTCAAAGTAGGACAAACAATGAGTGTAGATCCCAAGCCACTAGTCCTCCTAAAGTAGCTTGCAAGATGGAACAAACTCAACTTTCTTAAGAGAATGACGAGAGAAAAGGAAAATTTAAAATCCTAAAGAGGTATGATATTTTCTTATTTGACTACATTAGGTAGCCCATAATAACCCTAGAGTTATTGTGGAAATGTCCATGTGCATACTATGGATCTAATAGCCATTGTGTAATTTGGTGTGGAAACAAAAGGAAACATTCGAATAAGGTTAAGGGCAATGAAGACAAGGGAAAATGTACCTCGTCTTATGAAGAAGACATAGGTCTAGAACCACCAAGAAATTAAAACTTCGTATTAGGTTTATCATGTCTAGTGTTTTCTTTCAATATTGATAATCAAATCTCTATATGAATTCTTCATGAAGAGTAGACAAAGATTATCTATCCTAATTTTTCATCGAGTGGCATATCTAGAATTCAACGTAACAAAGTTCCATCGGTTCCAAGGATTGAAATAAACATCTAAGTAGAATTGTAGCAATTTAAAGGCCATGGTATCACCTGCAGATATCTCTTCACATACAACATAAGTTTCTAGATTGAGAAGTAAAGGAAAAATAATAGTTTGGGACAAAAACTCCTTAATGGTGAGGTGTGCTATGGAGTTCATCTTTGGGCATTAATGGTCACAATATCTCCTAAATATATTCCTTATGGAGGTACACGTTGCAAGCTTTCAAGAACCTATTAGAACGTAGAAAATGGTTGTTTACGCTCCAAATATAATATGCATAGGAACGATACGTTCACATGACATATCCGTAACACAAGAAACAACGTAGTGACTAGGAAATTGTCTAGAAGACAATGGTTCATCGAAGATCGCATAGTAAAAATATGGGTTTTCTTAAAACACTAGTACTTTTCACTTGAGAGTGTAAAAATTTGGTCAACTACGGGCTCAATTTTATTTTGGAAGGAAACCCACCCACAAAAGTGATTTCACTCAATTTTTAACAACTCATCGAGTCGATGGTAATTCATGCATTTAGGCTGCTTTCGACGAGCTATGATGATTCATGACGAAGCCACCGAATGTGGCATTCCAACTAAATACCAATCGGAATTCATTAAAAAAATGATGCATTTAATTTAAAAAACAAAATAAGTGTTAAACCCTAATCGCACAAGAATGTATGATAAATAAATACTAAAGTATAGATTTGGAAAAAGTATATAAGTGAATGAAATTGAAAACCTAAGGTAGTCACCTAATCAAGGCAATTAGACAATATTTTTTTGTACCCTCTCTCTCCTTTAAGGATGAGGTTATGGGAAAGATTATTTTCTTTGTATTAGGGGCTTGATTTTAAGGTTCAATAGTCTAAGACATATCCTTCTTTCACTTCATTCGGGATGTCCTAACATTGGTATCCATTATTGAATGAGAATTTGGACATTTAAAGATATGTTTGATTTTTCTTCGTTGTTGTTTTTGACCTTGTTTAGGATAGGGACAATTATTTTAAGAAGTTATGGATCTACAATGCATGCCATTTATTAGTAAAATTGTGGCATCCATCCTTCGACCCTCGTACTTATGGATTTTCAATCAAACTTGTTAGGGTAAGTCTAGTTCACCTTCAACTGAAATTTCATAGTGCATCCATCTATAAATCCATCATTAACACTTTTTATAATTTTGGAAATAATTTCGATGATCAAGGTTGTATCCCACCCTACTTATGTTGTCACGCTTAGTAGTCTTGAACACTTGAAAGATACTAGGTCATGTCAATCTCAAAGTTCATGATCATTCTTAATCACAAGCTCTCAATTATGACGATTTTCCCTTTGGATGATGGTGATGTTTTAAGTCCTGGGATGAAATGCAAATGATTTGAGTGAGTTTAATGGTGGAAGTATGTTCTCTCCAATCTATTTATTTTTGAAGGTAAAGGAAATTATTCCCTGGAATCAAAACCTAAAGCGATGGATTGGGAGGATAAACCTCTGACCAAATAAGAGGGTCAAAATACCATGATAAAAGAAATATATACATATAAATTAAGGAAGACCCAACAATAACGCAAGTATGTTCCAATTATAGAAGATGGGGACCCCCCAAAATAAAAGATAAGAGCCTATAGTTAACACTTTTGTGGCTACTATAAGAAACATTTTGGTGTCCGATTTAGATGCTACATTCAAAGAAGTGTTTCCTTTGAAAATGTTTCAAAATAATGAGTATTTTCTTGTCTATATCCCATGATATGTTGATAGTTAAAACAACATATGAAGCCTAGACTCGCTATTAAAAAGAATAAGAAAAGACTTCTAGAAATAAATTAAAATTAATAAGAAACTTTTTGTTGCATTTTTTTCCTCGTCTCTAGTGTCTAGAGGTTATAACTTATGTTAGTAGGTAGATTTGGTATTGATATAATCTTAATGAATGTTTTCTATTAGTTGTTCACAAATTATCAACTTATCTCATTCATTATGGTTATTCTAGATGTGTGGTTCTATATACTTTGTTCCATATTTATTTGGATTGTCCATACATTGCTATATTTTTTTGTTATTGTCGGCAGTATGGCTTCCTTTAAAACCCTTTTGATTTGTTGTGATAATAAATAAATTATAAATTTATATGTACTAATTCTTCTCAAGCTACCAAAAATATCATAACTACAACAATAAAAAATATTCTTGTTTTTAATGTTGTAAACATGTGAGAGGTTTCATCGTGTTTTGCAAGAAAATGATATTTATGTTTCATTTGAAATTGAATTGTATAAATTTATATAAATTATTTTAAATGTTGTTCTTGAGCATAAAGACCAAAGTGTTTGTGGTTCAAAGAAAAAATAATGATGGTATAATTTTATTGAATAATATCTCTATGTCGAATGTGTATCCCCAACTAAAACCATGGGGGCTTCGGCATGCTACATTGTCATGCAAAGTTGAATCTAAACCATATGTTTCATATCCCATATCGTTGAACTAAAACTATTTTGGGTCTTCCATATCTATAAGTGTTTTCATATGCAAATAAGCGGTCTGCTATTGAAAGGACAAGACTAATACTATGGTTCGTGGTATTTTTATGCGTCCATAAATATCATTTCTCCTCATGCTTAAAAAATTAATTTCATGCCTATTATTACTACAAAAATAGTACCACCGTGATTTTTCATCGATTAATGGATGAGCAATTAATGTTTTTGGGTAACATGGGATTGTCTCAAGTTTTGTTACTTACTACTAGAGACAGATCCTGCAAAGAAGGGTGGTTCCTCTACATATTCAAAATACTAAAATAATCCTATTGTTGGAAATAAAAATATCTAATATTATTATAATAATCGAAGGGACCACTCACTCGTATTCGGAGAAAGAAATGGGGATACCAATGTCCCTTAATATGTGTTTTATGTGAGAGAGAGGCGGAGGATATATACCACCTATTGCCGTGCATTGTCTATTTTCCTCACAATGCTGGTCTTGGATCTATCAAAAGCTAGTTATGACTTGGGTACTAGGGGAAAAAATAAGGAGGTACTTTAATCATGACCGCTATAGTAAAAGGTCACTCACTCTGGGTTCAATATGGATTTTCAACCCCATGCTTCTTATTTGGAACATCTTGTGGGAAAGGAATCTCCTTCTCTTCAAAGTGGAATCCTATAATATTCACGTAGTTACTCGTAATTTGGAAATAGCCATCTCTGAAAATGTTAGCTCTTGTTGTTAAAATCTTGATGATTTTTTCATAGGACGCATCCTTGAGGAAATCCTTGCCTCTTAGAAAATTCAAGACCGTAGCACAAATTTAAATGAAAGTCAATTTAAATGGGAGAAACTTCTACAGAGGAAGGATTTCAAGTAGATTGCATGCCCTTTGGTTTCCTAAAATTAATTTTCACGGGGCTTCTAAAGAGAACCTTGAATTTTAGGGCGGGTTGCATTCTTCACAATGTGAGTTTGTTAGTGTTGGCTCATTCCATTTACAATATCAGACATGTAATTTAGTAAAATCTAGTTCCTCTTTTAGGTAAAAAGGGCAGTCGAATGTGGTAGTTCCCACCTCATCTTAGAAGGTGACTCCAAACTATAGTAGTATCAGTAAAAAATTTAAATTTCCCTACTAGGCTCTCGATGTCCACATCTCAAACATTTTCTTTTCGATTCAGAAGTTGGAATCATAGGGCATAGGACACATGTTTAGGGAAGCCAATTGAAACTTCTTATTATTTGGCCAATGAAGGTGTGACACTAACAGAGGAAGTAATCATATCGAATGCTGACGATAAGTGGCCTGATTAACTGCTATCATTGCAAGAGACTCCAAATTTATTTTTCTTTACGTGTGACGAGATTTGGCTCGTGGTAAATAATTTTAAATGTGATTAGTCACATATCCTTTCATTTATGCCTTTTCCCTTCAATTACAATGTGTGTTAGGTCAGTGGTTCACGCAGTTTCATGGCTACTTTTCCTTTCCCTTCCTCTTCTTGAAGGGTGAGTCCCTTTGACATGGCCTTCTATGGAAACATTTCTCAGGCTCGCCTCAGGAAATTCTTTTTGTATTGGATCTAGTTCAATCTGTAACTTGTTTAAGATAATATTAGAGGAAAATTACATACAGGGAGTGGTAGTGATAGGGTGAATGTCAAATTTTAGTTAGCATTCATCTCCAATTTGTTTCTCATTGGAAATAACAAGGAATATTCCATCCTGATAGCCTGCCATATCATTTTGAAAAAATGCTTTGGATTTGGAGGAAGAAGTCGTAAAGTTCTACATTCCCTCAACCTGTCTCCAAGCGGCTATAGCAGGGAGCCGGAAATGGTAGCAAAGGACTTCATGGTTGAACGGGAAAGGGGAAAATCTGCTCTCTGGGAGTTTTTGGTTACCATCCACAAGAAATGCCAAATGAAGGATTCAGGTCCCACTTTCATTCCACCTCTAGATCTTGATTCTCTGGTTGCCCCAATTTTCCCTATTCCATCTAAAATTCTCAACTCATGATCAAATCTAAATCTTCATACGAATGCTTTTCGGAAGGAAGAAAAAATAGGTAAGTGGGGCACTGACACATCAAGTGAAAGAGGATTGTAGAGGCTATAATCGACGTTGAGGTTCGAGTCAAGGAATATGTAGATGCCAAGGATTGAGTCGAGGAGGAGGTCATAGTGTTGTTAGATTAATTTCCCATATTGGTTTATGTTTTACTTCGGCCCTTTCGATGTATAGTCTAGTTTTTGGTAATACTTGTATCGTGGTGGTAGCTTTAACTGAATTATGTGTAGAATGACCTATATATTTTTTTGGTATTATTTTGATAATATAAATTTAAGCATTGGGCCCCAATAACCCCCTAGTTCATAGGTCCAGATTCAAAGTGTTTACTTATGAACAAAAAATGAAGGGACCATGGGAAGAGAGAGGTGCACAAAAAGGGGAATTGAAAGCTAGAGAGAGGTGATAACACCAAGACAAGGGGAAACACACCATTGGTTGAGTTTGAATGGGAGGAAACCGAAGGATGAGAGGGAAGACATGAGGGCCATATTAAAAAGAACATTCAAACTCTTATTTCCATGGATCACAATAGTAATCAATCCTAGAAAAGGAGAATAAACATGAACACTATACTTGTAAGTAGATGAAGAGGAAAGGAAATATAATAAAATATAAGTTAGGGCAAAAGTATATATCAACAAGAGATGAATTTTATTTCTTTATTAGATGCATAGTCCATTACAATGAAGGAATAAGTAAAAACCAATGCAAAGATCAAAATCGAGGCCATAATTTGAAGGAAAACTTGTGTTGCACTTGTGTGATGTCCTTGCATTCCAAGAGGTTCTAAGATTTTTAAATGAGCGTCATTTTAAAATATATATAAAATGGGAAAGAGAGAGGAGAGGAAAGATAGGAAAACTTATATTTGACTTTCATCCATTAAAAACATATATTGAATGTCTAAACATAGGCATAAGAACCAGTACAAGACCATTCCCCTAAGATATTTTACTTGTATGAGAAGGAATGGGCACCATAACTCATGAAATTGTGTAGTTGAGGTACATGAAACAATATCTTTTAATGCTGACTATATTTCCTATTTTTCACCAACATAAACTCAAATATTTTAATAAATTTAGTTTATGTGGTGTATCACATGATGATACCTTTCAAACGATACCAACTTTGTGGAATTCAGATTTATAGGGAAAAATTTATAGCCATGTGAAGATTGGAGCTCAAGATGGTCATGACAAGGTTCCATAGTCCACATTAATGTGGTTTTTTATAGGTATGGATGAACCAACCTGTAATGGTGGATCGGAAGAAGAGTAAGTGTGGAAATGTTCCATTTGTGCTCACTAGGGCTCAGCCTATCCTCTTGCTGCAAATCATGTGTTTTTATAGAAATAGGTCAGGGGTGGAATTGAAGAACAATTCCACCCATTCCATACGGTTCCCAATCATATGCACTTCACCCACAATTTTCTTCCATTAGTTAGTCGACTCATCTATTTAGGGAAATGATGACCTTGTAGAACTATTTATCCCATTCTTGAAAAGGTCCAAACTCTCCACAACATTGTTCCAACTCCCCATTTTAATGGCTAATGTTGTAATATGTGGAACTTCCAACCACACATAACTATTCCTTTGGTTCTTTAAAATTCGATTCATCTAGCCTTAATTCCCCCAAACCATTATGCAAGCCGAGGAAACAATGTAACATGAGGAACAAAGGAACAATTCCTCATGCTTCTCCCAGCCCGATTTAGCAATGATTAGCTTATTTTTTTACTTCTATTTTTTTGTATATATCAAAATGAGGGGCTAGGAAAGGAGGAATTGGAGAGTCACAACACCTTGATGTTTTCCATTTTTTATCAATTTACATTGTCCAAATCTAAAATTAATAATGTTAGTTATTAAAATAGCCTCTGGGGTATTTTGATTAACACCAACTTTATACATACCTTTTACATTCTTTTTCCACAAAATTTTCAAGGATTTTTTATTTTCATTGGAATTATAAGGAAAATAAAATTTAAAAATGAAGTATTTTTGTATTTGTGAAAATATTTTTATAAAACCTTCAATATTTTAAGTTGGAATTGCATGCTTTTCTAAAACATTGCAAACCAAGGAGTCCATGTTGTAAACAAAGGGAGTCCATAATTCAAGTCTCACTCATAATTTAACTTTGCTTTATTTCATCCGTAAGCAGCTTATTATCCTAACGTTTTATTTACAATGTGAAATGTCGGGGACAATCTTTGCAATACATAAACCATATTAGTGTTTACGGATTTTTGTGTACATGGACATCGATCAAACTAATCCAAACCATTGATCTTTATGCATCACATTGGCATATGCTTGTTCAACGCTTGTACACGCTGGACATCACAATTATAAACATAGGCCTTCTCACTCTTCTTGCTTGCTTACCTTGAGAAGCATAGTCTCTTCCTGGACTCCTCGACTCTATCATTCATTTAGATATGAAATATTTATACTTATTATGAATTATTCTATTTTCCATTCAATAATATTGAACTAATTTTTCTTCACCAAATTATTATATTTGGAATATTTCACATTTAACTATAATAGTTTTTATTTAATTAATCATAATAATATCTATTTAATAGTAATATTTGTAAATAATAAACCTTTGATTAATATTAGAGTCAATTTAATCAAAATATTTATATAAATAACACACAATGTCTAAAAGTAATATCCTCCCCTATCATATTGATCATGATTTGAAGAATTGTCAAACCTCCATATGAAACACAATGAGAATTATATTTGATGATATATCATCACTTTTTTCCTTATATCACATAATTTATTTATAAAATCAAAACCTCTTTGAATTTGATTATATTTTGATTAAATTAAAGTACATACTTAATCAATAAAATAGGGTGTTTTGACTTCACACTTGGAATTCACATCAAGAATAATATCCTTAAGAGTTAAGGATGGGATGTGATTTATTATCTTCTTTATGGGCGTCAAATGGCGTCGATCCCTCTATCCCCACAACCCGCTCGACACTCAACTATCTCAGATCTTCCTCATCAACCTCCTCATCACCATTTGCAAAACATGAAATACCTCCCTTGGATCCATAGTTCAATGCATGCACGTACTCTCACTAGATATTTGATTGTTGATTTCAAATCTAAGATTTGATTCCTCTCCCATATGTTTTTTCCTATTTTATCAGTATTTTTATGCTTTGTAAAAATAATTCACTTGTCTCTATATGACATAAAATAATTTAAAGAAACCAAGTCATGATCATTATGAACACATTCATATGAAATATAAGTGTTCAGTATTACATAGATATTCAAATAACACATTTTACCGAAAATGTGTTTATATAGAGCATATAATCCCGAAACATAACTCACTTGTAAATACAACCAAAAATTAAAAAATTTCTTGATAAAAAATATTTAGTTTGAGATGGATGGGTTGTTTAAAACCAATTAACGTCATATATTTTTTATTTAATGGGTGAGGTAATCCATCAAATCTCATCCCTAGTTGATCTCCTATCGTTAGTAACAAATGGAACTCGAGATCACATAATAAGGACAATAGTGTAACAAAATGCATACATGAAAATATGAAGAAAAACTGATCATAATCATAACATAAGTCTATGGAAGTCTATGGAAGACATGGATGACAAAGATTTGTGAAATTTTCGTCCTCATTTACACCCTCGTCCCAACTGTTGATGGATGTATTACAGGTAATTGCATCTAGCTATAAAAATGCATATCGGCGTAAAGTAAGTAAAGACTCTGAACAAGCTGGAAGAATCGCACGTGAAATGTATGATGGGAACGTCGAATGAGATAGAGAGAAGAATTAACACTTAAGGAAATGAATAAAATGGATAGGATAGGGGAAAAGAAAAAGGGGTATGAGGGAGGAGAATTGCATCGGTGTTCTACCGAATTTGATCTTTCTTGGTTACATTTTTTATTTGAGTGCAATATATGTTCAAAGGGAACGAACTAAAAATCATGGAAAATGTTAATGTTTAACAATTTTTTAGATTTAGGATCGTTTATTTATTTGATTATAGTTTGAGTTTGAAGTGGTCAAAATACAAAATGGACAAAATTGAATAGGTTAAGGTGGCCGTAACTCAATTCCATTTTTCAGATTATCGAGTACCATACTTTAAAATTTTAACCTTGATTAAATGCAAGATTAATTGTGATAAAAATATGATGTATAAAAATTCATCAGATAATAGATCCCCTCCAACATTTAGTCATATGAGGGACATGTAGAATTTATTGGCAATCGAGCTAAAATCACAAGACACAAATAAGATCCTTTATCTATGTTCTAGCTTACCATATAAATGCCACTTGTTTTATTCTCATGAGTATAATTTATAGTTAAATGGAGTTAAAAATTATAAAATGGGGAAGATCCGGGAAGATCTAGTGTCATAACCCAACCGAGAACCACTTTGAAAGTTTTTTTATTGGACATAGTCTAATTTGTTATATACGATAAAGAAAACAACGGAAAGTCAAATTAAATAATTGAGAATTAAATAACATCATACACCACACATTTTCCATGGCTTAAACCGAAGCGTTAAAATAACATTTGGTATTTGTGTTATACTTCACATTAATGTACACTCAAATCAAAAACAAAAATATAAATCGTTATGCTGCTTAGTGCTAGCGGGGAGGTAAATTTATAGTGGGCGGAAAGGGTATGTAGGAAAAAATATTTTTTAAGAAAATAAAACTATAGAGATTGCAATGAATATGGTACGGCATATTGTAATAGTTGTCAAGAAGGAAATGTCATGAGCATGTATAAATGCGAAAAGAAAAAGCAAGACATATCTTCAATGACTAAGGTTGTTTAAATAAACAACCAAAAATGGATTAGATTACATTCATTAAGATTTATTTTTATTGTCAAAGAGAAAACCCGCTTGAAATCAGGTGCAAAGAATGCATTCTAGGTAATAATAGAAATAACGTCAACCTCAAACTAATATGATTTATTGAATGGGAAATTGTATAAACAACAAAGGAAATCAAAGAAATCACTTTTTGAGACATTAAACAAAAGTTATAAATACCACTACTTTAATGTAACCATCGTTTTTTAATACAAAAAATAAACTTAAAATGTTAGTCATATCAGCTATGATACTTGGCCGAAGATCCGGAAGTACTATGAGAATGACACTTTGCACATGCTTGTCCTTAACTAGTCACATCCAGAAAACATACAAAGAAACAACCTAGAGATTAAATCCAAATTGCAACCATTGATGACTACTTCTTGCAGAGTATTTCCATGGATCCGTCTAATAAATTCACAAATTTCCATACATTATTACCACATGTATTTACGGTATGGTGTATAAGAAGAAGTGAGATAACACGTTCATGTCAGTAGTTTTTTGTGTTTAAAGCGTAGGAGATAGTGCCACCAAGTAGATTTAAATGCATCCCCTCAAACTATAATCTTTAGCTGTCCATATTCTCGAAAGTGGTGTAAATCAGCCACCCCACGTGGTGACGATGGATATTATTTCGAGTATAAAAATTTCCAACATCTCAAAAATAAATAGTTTGTTAATGCATTGAACCTTCTTATCTAAATATAACTTTAATCTGCGCCATGAAGATTGAAAGTCTCCAGATAATGTCGTGATTCTGAAATGGCATTTTAATGAGCAAACAGTCCACAAAACCTCCGACTAAGTTGTAAATGTAAGCCCGCTACGAACCTAAACTTGGAGAATTCCCACTTGGTTATTTTTATTAGAGTTTTTCTGCCATCGTAAGTCTTGGATCTCTCTAGTGATATTAAATTATCTCTTCATCTTTCCACATTCAAATAAAGGAACTAGATTTCTCACGTTATTTTGCCATTGGTTGGTACTATTCTAGAAATGGAAACACTACTAACTTCATCCCGTTCCGATTATAATGCGTTTCGATCTAATCTTCATAGATTTAATATTGTGGCTACAGCTACACTCATGTGGGAGGTATGTGGAGAGCTATGTGTTAAACAATTTCCGCATGTCCATTGGATCCTCTATGGTGACTCTGTTATGGCAAAAATAAGTTTCAAGCTTCATCCTCTCTCGATACATTAGACAAACAATTGGACGAGAGATGCTCTAGTATTATATGTGCTTGATTGAAACATTGATAAAGGCAATTTCTACTCTTTTTGCTATATTTATTTGAAATATTTATGTTCAATCTTTATGCGAGGATTAAACCGAAGATTAAGATTGCCAATGTATTTCAAATTTTTCTTTATTCATTTCTTATTGTTGATTCTATCTTAATTCTTTGTCACATTATTTTTGCTAAGAATTAAGATTAATGATGAGACAATAAACGCGTGACAAAGAGGGTTGCTAAAACAAATTGAAAACATAACATTATTCTAATCACTTGTTACCCGTCGTGGATAATTTCTACTCGATGGTAATTTTGCAAGAGAGCAAATCGGCAGGCTCCCTTTAAATCTTCCTGTCAGATTGGGACTCTCACGTTACCACGTGGCCTCTAAGTGTATATTAGTATGTATTAGAAAAAGACAAAAAAGGTACAAAAAAATTATCCAATTTTAAACACCTAAAATACAAAAATACTATGAATAATCTCATTACATTATTTGTGCAAATAGAGTTCGATTTGTAGGCAAGCTAAACCTATGATTATGTATTGCATGCATTGTAGAAGTCTTTATGTTGGAGAATGTGAGGATCTTTTAGAGATTTTCATTTTTTCTTGGTTAGTGTAGGTACATACCTATAGATCAACTTGTTTCAACCTACTGTGAATATGCATGTGAATGGAAGAGTCGATAATATGTTTGACTTATAATTTAAAAACCTTCCTAACAGCAAGATATCTTGAAGTAAATCTTCCGAAAACAGATCATTTTCTTCGGAAAACGAGGTTCACCACAATTTAAAGCTTGCAATAGCGTAAGCCACCAAAAAAAGCTTCAACAATAAGTAAAGAAATTTGCAGGTTCTGTTTGACATGGTTTCTATGATATTAAATCACACGCAATGAAGAAAATGGATAAATCTTTCCGCTGCATATACAGCGATAAGCAATAGGACACGGTTCTGCAATGGAGCATTTTGAAGGTTACTGGGTGACCCCTCTTTACACGGCGCAGTACGACCTATAATGCATGGCTACAGTCCAATCCTACAACTAAGAAAATTTTAACATCCCCACGAGGCTTGTTGCCGAACAGAACAAACTTTGATTCAAGTTAATATATATACCATTCAATCCTACAACTAAAAAGAATTTTAACATCCACGAGGCTTCTGTTGCACTTCTGCTTAAATTTAAAAACCTGCTATAAATTTGACTTCAATCCCAAAACTACTGTCATATCAGCTCAATACTCCAACCAGGTGGAAGTCTAATCAAAAGATTTATACTGGTACTACGTTTATACTTTTCTAGCAGGAAGGGGAAATATGCAGAGTAACTGCAGATAAATACCTACAAAGGGAGAGGCATATGAGGGGCATATGCAGATAAAGACTTGCTCGTCATAAACACCAGGAGAAACCTGCTAACGGAGCTTCTCAAGCAACAGCTGTCCTAATAGAATTCCTCTACGTCGAAGCAATTGCATTCGAATAACATGAGCTGTTCTTCCATGTCGTCTGGAATGGTCTTGTGGAAGGCATTTCTCTTCTTGAAAAACAGAAATGTAGAGGCATTACTATTCTGAGTTCTCCACCTTACCTCTCCTACAGGTAGTGCAAAACAGCGCAGTCTGCCTTTGCCAGTTGGTGGAGGTGTGGCTTGTGTGTGGCAAGCAGGAGACAGCACAGGTGCCAAATTTAGATTTCTAAACGTAATTTTTGAAACCTCAATCTAATATCGTTTAAATTTCTGACTCCATGTCAGGGAGTCAGCAGGGTGTCTACTCCACTTTGCAATGCCTTAGGGCGTAAATATTGGTGCATTTTGTGACTTTCCACTTTGCACTTATTATTTATTAGTGCTGGATTTGTAAGGTATTTGACAGCAATACGTAACTGAACGAAGTACAATG